>OW028693.1:1352500-1952500 GCA_932294315.1 Epinotia nisella
TATAATGGCACCCTCAAATTAAATAGTACATAATTTTATCTGTCTATACATATGTATTAGACCCAGTCGTAAATAACTTTTTTAAACTTAAAAAAAGATTTATTGCGCATTGTTATTCGGGCCACAGTAAATGTCACACCGAAATGTAATGAATTATTAATTAAAAACCAATCAAGGCTTAATTATCAAGCGATCTTTGTACCCGTTATTGTTCGGGGAGGTGTGTCTGAACCCTTTTCACGATTGTTTTTCACGTTGATGTTAAAAAGTTGTTGTTTTGAAAGAATTTCGATTTATTGACCCCTGTTTTTTCGCATTATGCATCATTGTTTCGTTGCAGTCACCAAAAACTCTAACCGTACTGTTTGGAACGGTGTCACATAACTTATACAATTGGGTTGTCTTAAATTTTTTTAAGATGCCATTCGCACCAGTTTTTGGAGAGGAACAAATGTTTGTATGGGAGCAACTACAATTAAAAAACATAAGTACCCAAAAAATTGAGTTAAAGACGGACCTCGCTGGCAGCAGCCGAAAACGTTTCATACTGATTAACATTGAATCGTGACGTCACAGTGTAATATTTGTACTAATCGTTGTAATTAAAATCAAGTGAATTGCTGTTTCGATCGTGAAATACTTCGTTTAGGTCCATAGTTGTTGTACAATTTTGTTTCTATAAAAGCGTAAGGATTCTATTGGTAGCTTTAAATTTACTTTTGGACTATAAAAAAATGCATTTTTTTTCTAAACTTTCGAGGTCCATGATTATAATTATATTTCTTAATTTATACTTAATTGCATTTATTTGATGGTTTACTATCCAGTTAGCAACACTGCGTTATCAATTTTAACTTGTGGAAACTGCCCAATTGATCTTGCCAATATAATCCCCTCTGCCCGTACCTGCTTTTTCCGTCGTTGACGGTACCTCAAGACAGTGGGTACTACTACGTGAACGTCAGTAACGCAGTGAAGAATCACTGCCACTGTCACTCATATGATACTCGGTGGATACTCAGGACAAGCTATGGTAATAATAATACCACGTCTGAGCGAGATGGTAGCGTACATATCTCGATAAGTGTGACAGAAAGGGAAATATCATTCGTTGTCATTGTACACAGATTGGACACAGATCTTAGTCGTAATGGGGAAAAAAGTAACGCAAGACAATAAATAATCACAAAGTCATAAATGTCTAAAGCTGTCATTTACAATGACGGGTCTCGAGTGTTTTCTCTCTATCACGCAGTATTAAAACGGTTATATTTTCGTAATTGTTTGAGATACCTATTTAAATAGGATTTTCGTTGTAAGGTATATGTAAGGTATCTTCTGTATTTTGCCTTTGGGCCCATGTCTACAGATTTCCAATTCTACAGATTCTCATGTCTACAGATTCCCAATTCTACAGATTCTCATGTCTACAGATTCTCATGTCTACAGATTCCCAATTCTACAGATTCTTATGTCTAGAGATTCCCAATTCTACAGATTCTCATGTCTAGAGATTCTCAATTTTACAGATTATCATGTCTACAGATTCCCAATTCTACAGATTCTCATGTTTACAGATTCCCAATTCTACAGATTCTCATGTCTACAGATTCCCAATTTTACAGATTATCATGTCTACAGATTCCCAATTGTACAGATTCTCATGTCTACAGATTCCCAATTTTACAGATTATCATGTCTACAGATTCCCAATTGTACAGATTCTCATGTCTACAGATACGATAACCTACCAGTAATAATTAATCTAGAGAAATAGGTGTTATCTCTTCGCAAAAAAGGTACAAGCTCCGATTTTTATAAATGTTCTAATTCTAATCACATGATTACACTTGTATGTGTCTATATTTTGCGATAGTTAGACTAGAATTGGGAGTTTGTAGAATCTGAAATATGTAAATCTGGAAATCTGTAGGACTGGAAATCTGTAAAATTGGGAATACGTAGAATTGGGAATCTGTAGAATTGGGAATCCGTAGAATTGGGTATCCGTAGAATTGGGACCCTGTAGAATTGGGAATCTGTAGAATTGGGAATCTGTAGAATTGGAAATCTGTAGAATTGGAAATCTGTAATAGAAATCTGTAGAATTGGGAACAAACCGTGTTTTGGAGTAATAGTAAAATGATCGTCCCCAACCCTATTGTCCCCAGGGCACGATCGCGTCCATCTTCAACGACTCGACGACGCTGGGCCGCCGCTACGTGTTCGACATCCGGCGCACGTGCCGCGAGGTGCACGACCGCGCGCGCCGCGCCGCGCACGCCGCCGACACGCGCGAGCCGCGCGCGCGCCGCCGCTCCACCGGGACGGAACACAAGGTAACACCCGCCGCTCTACCGGGACGGAACACAAGCTAACACCCGCCGCTCTACCGGGACGGAACACAAGCTAACACCCGCCGCTCCACCGGGACGGAACACAAGGTAACACCCGCCGCTCTACCGGGACGGAACACAAGCTAACACCCGCCGCTCTACCGGGACGGAACACAAGCTAACACCCGCCGCTCTACCGGGACGGAACACAAGCTAACACCCGCCGCTCCACCGGGACGGAACACAAGCTAACACCCGCCGCTCTACCGGGACGGAACACAAGCTAACACCCGCCGCTCTACCGGGACGGAACACAAGCTAACACCCGCCGCTCTAGCGGGACGGAACACAAGCTAACACCCGCCGCTCTAGCGGGACGGAACACAAGCTAACACCTATGTGTATCTCATGTATCTTGAGATACATGAATTACGCGTAACAGGTCTAAATCTGTTTATTTTTCATGCCTTTATCGACCTACATACTCAGTTTTTTAATTTAACTTCATCATCATCATCATTATAGGCTTGACGCGGCAGACTTGCAATGATCTGGAAGTCAAATTGTCAATTTCGTCAATTTTTGATTGTATGAAACATAGATTTTTCTGTCTTTTGTAGTTATTTATTTCCTCGTAAATGTGATGTCGAAATGTTACAAATTCGAGTCATCAAATGAATTTCTAAATTAGAAGTCCATTTGATGACTCGAATCGAATAGACTCCCGTTCGTGATTCGTATGTGACCGTACTTGTAACACTGTGCCGTTGTGTTCAGGAGTCCCGCGCGCGCTCTCGCAGCGGCGGCGCGGCGCTGGCGTGCCGCGTTTGTATGGACAGCGCGATGGCCACGCTGTTCCTGCCGTGCCGCCACGTCGTGTGCTGCGGCGACTGCGCGCCCAGGTACAACATACACTTTTTTATTTATTTTATTGATTAACAAAAAAAAAACATGATTACAATTCACTACAATGCCCATCTCGGCAAAACCTTTAGTAGGTTTGCTTGCCGATGGGGAGTTCTTGACTACCGATCTAATTTGTATTAGCTAATATAAAAGTAGGTAATAATTTAGGATAGGAAGTTATACAACTTATTTTACAGTTTACAGAATAAACACTCGCGGTCAAAAAATTCGGGTCGACCTAAATTAAATAACCCCGATAGGTATTTTTAAATATTTTACACCAGTTTTATTTACATAATATACTACTCTTCGTAATACCTAATGTAATAGCAATTTTCGGGATCATATCATAAAAATATCGATATCACACATTTTTGCGATATTTCGCTCCGTTAACGTTGTTCTCTTCAAAGATATTGACGAGTCCGATTTAAACCTGGTAATGTTAATTATTTAACTTTTATTTTTACAGTTTAGATGTAAAATTAAATAAAGATAACTATAGGATTTTTAATAAATCCATAATGCACTATTTTAGGAAGTACGACGGTTATTTACCGACCCGTATTCATTGTCCGCGAGTGTAGTTTAAATTTTTACATTTTAAAACGTGCATCTTCAGAGTCATATTGATATTTATTTATTACTCCAGACAAAATACGGTTTCGAAAAACATTAATTTATAATAGCGTTTTTTTATGTTTATTTCATTCTAAAACGTCATTCTAAGATGCTTTATTCAAGAATCCAACAATCCAACAAACTCTCTACCCGGAAGTAATTATATAGATTTAAATTAAACATTCATTGTCTTTTTTATTTTATTTATATTGAATATTTTAAAGCAATTGTAAATGAACCTAAATAAAGATAAAACGAAATATTAATATTTATCCGGACTTTTTAGAAGCGATTTTTTTTTTGATGTCTAATTTTTTGTTGGATTTTGCCTCTAGATAACTATTTAATTGATAATATATCCGTTACATTAAAAAAATTAGCTATTATAAATTATTTCCAAATTTGTCATTTTTTCCATACAAGTTGTCAGTTCATTGCCTGGACTATTATGTCATAACTAGCTTCCGCCCGCGACTATCTTAGTGCAAAATTTCATCCAAATCGGTTGAGCCGTTTAAGCGTGATTGAGTAACACACACCCAAATATCTAAACATCATTGGATTATTATATAACCGGAATAAAAACTATCCTAAAAGGGATGACATAATATCGATTAGAATTTTGGTCAAGTGCGAGTCGGATTTTAGTTTTCCCATACATTTTGAAACCCAGCACCTGATGAAGGTAACGAGCAATTTAGTCTCCATACAAAATTTCGTCCTTCGTCCCTAAAAAGGATGAAATTTGACATAAATTATAGCCTATGTCCTATTCTGATATAGAAGGTACATAACTGGAAAGTTTCATATAAATTCGTTCAGTAGTTTTCGATCCATCCATACATCCAAACTTTCACGTTTATAAAAAAATCCTGTTCTTAACCCTTTGACAGCTAAAGACGGCCACAGCTGCGCGTGCGCTTTGCGCATTTTCGTTAATTTTAATTAATAAAAAGCTTTACAAGTAACTTGACCCATTTTTTTTATTGGTTCATGATACGTATATTAATTTTGGCATGACAATATTTATAAATATATATCAGAAGTTTCATTTTATTAATTGTTTTTCATCACACTTGCTCGTCAATGGCGTTATTACTTGCGAGCGTACAGAGCAGTTATAGCCGTTTTACCTCCCACGGGCTGTTAAGTTTAGTTTTAAAATATAGAACCCTCTGATTGGCTTAAGCAAATGTGGTTGCTCTGTGATTAGTTGAAAAAAAAATCTAGTTGGTCAAGCCGGCCCCGCCCCGCAAGATTACTGCTCTGTGATTGGTTGAAGCTGCGCGCTCCACTAGCACTGATCAGCGGGGCTAGCGCAACTGACGCCGCACCGCGACGCGAGTTGAGAAAGCTCAACCCCCTTTTTCTAATTTGTACGGTGCGAGTGAGATAGGGGACGCTTAGTCGCGCGAGAAGCGACTGAGCAGCAAGTTGTGCTAGACGTGCTGGAAGTGAAGTTGTCAATTTTTGATTGGTGCTGCTGTATGAAACTTAGATTTTTCTGTCTTTTGTTGTTATTTATTTCCTCTCAAATGTGATGAAAAACATTGTGTATAACACGGGCGTAAGAATATTGCAAACTCGAGTCATCAAAAGCCCTCCGCCCCACTTACGCCCCTCGTTAAACAATGTACTATTGTTTTGCACCCTCACTGTCAAAATTTTAATTACCTGGCCACGACTGTATATGATGATATAACTCAACAATACATTATAATAACACCACGTTTCGTTATTGTTACAGATGCGAGCGCTGCCCGCTGTGCCGCGGCGAGATCGAGAACATCATGCACATATTCCTGCCGATAGAGTACCTCGCCAGCTCCCTACTCGTCGACAAATGACCAGCGGACAACTAACATTTTGTCCAAAATGTGACGGTTGTCCACACCAAGACCCCGCGGCGTGCCTGTGTGTCTAGTCAGAACCGTGGTGACTTAATAATTCGCATCTCGACGGTACATTACATTGAGAGCAGACACCGAATGAGGGCTACCGTATATTGCGCTCACCAGTTGGCGCCACTGGCGTGTCGGTTGCTGAAATATAGCTATTAATTTTTTTTATTACTGGCGTAAAACAAAATTTACGTTTAAATCATGCTTAAAATGCATTAGATTCGCTTTTAAAGCGCTGTGATTCATTGACCCGTAACATATTTGCCATAATTAATATCGGGCAAAATATGCACATTATAAGGAGTGAAACCCGCAAAATCCACTCACAAACCAGGGATCGGAACCGGTTTTTTTCAAAAATCCCCGAAGTGGTCTAATATTTTGAATTATTTTAGGCTCTTAATGTAGGACTCTATCGTGTATTTGGGTAACATATTTGTATTATTAGATTGCCCGATCAAAAGCGATATAATAACCAAAGGACGAAATGATATTGTTTAATTTGTATGGAGAAAATACCGGTATCCGATCCCTGTCACATACTATGGCATTTGACATTTTGAAGCCCCGACGCGCCCTCTAGCGGCGAATTCACTCGCGGTAACCCTCACTGTTTGCTTTGGAAAGACTGGAAGTGTTCATATGACGAGTGTTGGTATATAAAAGTGCATTTTTTACCTTACTATTAAGTTGGAATGTTCGATTCGCCTGTAAGGAAACGTACTTAAGTTAACACTACTCTAAACCCTAGTTTATATATGAATATAAATACCCTTCGTTTTAGAAGGGTGAAATTGAAAAGTAGAAGGATTTGAAATTCTAAGTTAAAATGTTTTGTAGAATTAACTATGTGATAACTGAATAGCAATAATTTTAAATTATTTCGTACTGACTGGGATTGTATAATGACTGGATGTTTCTGTCTAGAATATATATAAAAAAAAAAACAAGAACTGCCCTATATACTGTATTTTGTAAATTCTTTACATTATTGGGCTCTGGATTTTCTAACTTTCCTTACTTTAAAAAGATTCATTATATAAGTTAATTAAAAACGTAAGACCTGTGGTCTGTAAGATTTAACAAATAAAAAGAAATGAAAATAAACAATAATTATGTTAAAACTATGACGTGGTTTCATTGAAGTCTCCTGAACTATTCTGGATGGTGTGTTGTGTTCAAATAACGACTCGCCTTGTACGACACTACATAATACCGAAGTCGTTTGTCCGAAAGCATATTTTTCCGAATTTCATAATTCCGAAAACCATGTTCCGCTGACGGATTTTTAGATATAATACAGGGCGTCCCACGGCTATGCCACGTGGAGGGAAAGTACCTTGAATATTGTAGATTGAACATTTTACTGAAAGAAGACATTATTTTAATTTTAAAAACAATATAAACTGCATTCATACATTTTAAAACAATTACATGGTCGAACCGGGAATCGAACCCGCTACAAGAGAAACAATGATAAAATTCATGGTCTTCCCTTTATTTCTGACACTATGTTGTTTAGCAAAAAAGAATCCATGATGAAGCCTTTCGATCGGTATGATAAAGCTACAGGGTATTTTTTTTCTCATGTAGCGGGTTCGATTCCCGGTTCAACCATGTAATTATTTAAAAATCTACAAATGCAGTTTATATTGTTTTTAAAATTAAAATAATGTCTTCTTTCAGTAAAATGTTCAATCTACAATATTCAAGGTACTTTCCCTCCACGTGGCATAGCCGTGGGACGCCCTGTATATATTCATACTAAGTACCAACTCCCATTAGAATCGGACACTTTACGCTCGAAGTTGTAGACGACTATGTATACCTAGGACAAACTGTCCTAGTTACGTAGGTCCAACTTCGAGAAAGAGGTCAATCGTCGAATCCGACTCGGCTGGGCAGCGTTCGGGAAGCTACGACACATCTTTTCGTCCAATATTCCGCAGTGTCTCAAGACGAGAGTCTTTGACCAGGCCCCGTAGTATGGTTGGCCTTGTCACGCGATAGGTGATAGGATAGAGCGTGCGTCACTGGCTGACACCGTTCGATAGAACGAGACGACGCTCTTATCTTGTCACTTGTCGCGTGATAAGGCCCCCC
The DNA here is from genome assembly GCA_932294315.1 of Epinotia nisella. Classification (NCBI taxonomy): domain Eukaryota; kingdom Metazoa; phylum Arthropoda; class Insecta; order Lepidoptera; family Tortricidae; genus Epinotia; species Epinotia nisella. Next base: position 1,360,368 of record OW028693.1, read on the forward strand.
ACAAGGTGGACTGATGACCTGATAAAGGTCGCGGGAGTCCGCTGGATGCGGGTGGCGCAGGACCGGTCACTTTGGCACTCTTTGGGGGAGGCCTATGTCCAGCAGTGGACGTATTTCGGCTGATATGATGATGATGACTAAGAACGACAAACAGTAAGAATTACTAATTTCCCGGAGTCTAACCGAATTGATTTACTGCACATTCATAACATAAATTAATACTTAGTATAATTTGGATGACAATGTAATATTATGGTGACATCACGCTGACTGATGTTATGATGAACTTGGAGGTGGCTAAAGGAAAAGGAACTCGCGAAACTATACGTGACAAACCCATCGACTGCAAAAAAAGTACAATCCTCAAGTTCCCAGAAACAATTTTTATGACGGGATCTATCATTCTGAAAGATAAAACACTTCCTTACACCATATCTATAATATAATGAACAATCGGAAAAACTTTTAAATAAAAGAAAACAGCAAAATTGTGAACAACTTTTAGTTTCAAATTAGCGCCACATGTTAAGATGGCGCTTGAAGTCACGGGTCACGGCGAGTACTAATAAAATTAAAATTATAGTTTTTATAATTTGCCGGTACAATGTTTGTCAAGTATTTTATATATTATTCATATTTTATATATCACACGTTAATTATTAAGTAGAGTTAAACTAAAATCACTTTAAAAAGTTTTGCAGTTGGCTGTATGATGTTTTCCATTGCCGTACTAAACCTATATAAATTGTCTATGGTATAAACTGGTATTACCAGATCAATTATGGCTCCTACATTTTAGGGTAAATTTTAAATTATGGCGTCACGCCATGATCACCTAAAATAATATGAACTGACGGGAAGGACATCCAATATTTCATGGGTATTTTTTATTTTTGTTATCTACATACATATTAGGATGAATATGAAGCATGATTCCCTGCGACACAGGCGAAGTCTAGTGCGCAGACCCATTTTGTAACAAAATTATGTTTTATAAATAATCAATTATTTATTATATGATTCATATTAATTCTCCTACAACTTTATGATTAGTAGCATAGGCAATCCCAACTCGTGATTCATTCTGTCGCAGGCATCCGGTAGTAGGTACATGTATCTGCAGACAATCCTTCACGCTAAATAAAACGGTCACCGGCTCACCGGTCCAAAACGAGTCTTGGCGTCCCATACAAAAGGCCCTTTTCACAAAGCTACAAGCTGCAATTATACAAGTCTAAATTGGCAGCATTGAGATGATTGACCAATAACGACTGGCCATTAGACCAGTGTGGCCAGTTTAGACATGTACAATTGTAACTGGTAGTTTCGTGAAACGGGCCAAAGGGCGCGCTAAGGTTACGCTCGGGACATATTATATTATTCCGTGTAATAAATTCTATCACTTAATGAGAAGAAAGTACACTAATTAAAGTAGAAGATCTGGTTCACATATGAGTTGAATGCACAAGTGTTAGTTTTGAGAAAAGAAGAGTTTTGGGAAATTTGCTGGATAATGCTACATCTATATGTATGATACTTAGTCAGCCTGTATCTGGTGAGGCTATGATTCTATAATGATTAAACTAACTATTTTGAGGTAAAGTCCAGATCCGAACATTATTGCAAAAATTGTATTATTTCATAGATTTTAACTTGTTTTGTGAGCCTAATTAAAAAAAAACAAAAAAAAACTGGAATCTACCTAGTAAAGCAGGTTTACGTTCTCCTATGAGACTGGCATCGTCACCAGGAGTATGTTATACTATTTTACTGTTCTCGTTCTGTGCCACGAGTGTACAAACAAAAGCCTTTATAAAATAAACGTAGAAAAAATCCTTACAATGCCAGACTCCACTGGCAACGGAATCGTGTCACAAGCATTTTTTTTCTCAAATTATACGACAACAATTTTAACTATAAAAGCCGTCAGTAATAAGTAGCTATTACGCCGCTATGTATACCGTGTTACCAGCATGGTTTTTTTTTAATTTACCGGCTGCTTTTTGTGACATGGTTCGCTGGTTTAAAACTTGTAAAAATTGTATTTTTATGAGATAAAAAGCACTTAGTTATATTGAAGGTGAAATCACCAAGTACCTAGCAAAAATACAAGTTAAGAACTTAATACCTTTTAAAATCGAGATTTAAATTTGTAAACTTTTATACGGGGGCTTGCTTTTATTTTACATCATCCCAAATACACTGAAACTGCTGCGTTTTACTTTGACATCGATAGGACAGTGGTTGTACCTCATTCAAATAAAATAAAGTCTTCTTAAAAAGCATACATTACAATTAATTTTGTACCGCACCACTAGTCTTTTTTACGAAATGGGGAGAAACATATAATAAACAGGCAACATTTATTTTCCATTCCATTTCGCACGAACGCAAGATGGCTGCCAATTTATGTGAATGCAAGGACAGTAGTTTAGTGATATTTTAGACTAGTGTAATAATACACTATGAATGTGATTTTAGCGTTATAAATATATTACCAATATAGTGTTAACGCTTCGTTAATGTTTTCGTGCAATTTTTTATAAGTTATCTATGTTAAATCGTGTGTGCAATATTGCGTTGGATTTGTGGCATTTATAATGTTCTGTGTTGATTCGTGATTATTTATGCGGTGACAGCCTTTTTGGGCTGATATGATGCTTGTTATTGGATGATACAGGGAGTTCCACGTGAGTACCAACAGTTTTATACCTAGTTTTGTAATTCTTTTGATGTTTGTCGAACGGTTTCGTCAGTAACCTAATTGACTATATCGGGGTTTTAAGTTTATAGTGGCGTGGTGGCGCCCGGCTGCCGGCGGCCGAGCAGCTGTTGTGTTCTCGCAGACGCCAGCCGAAACTTGGGCTTCTATAACCTTGCATAGCGCCAGTACATTCCGAACAAAGTTAGCTTAAAAGTTATCTAGGAACAGATGTTTTAGTTCTTTGTTTGACAGTCGATTTTGATACCTTGCGGGCGTCACGACCGCTTTATAAGTTGTTTGGTGGCTAACTATGAAGAGTTGTTCCGAGTTTAACACGAGCCGGCCGGGTCCTTTTTCAATCGATCACTTACGACTCTCCTTTGACGGACAAATTTCGTTACTATAGTTTTTCATCTACTAATATTCTATTTACTATGAATACGCAGTTTATCAGACTAAGGTGGAAGGTTATCTTACATTTTAATGTTATGTATTAAACATTGATCTTTGATCTGTTTATTGTACCCATTTTCGATCTATGTGTGCTAGTCATGTTTAAAATATTACAATTATTTCACAAAACAATCTTAATACAATGTCACTGTTAACCACTTTGTAAGTGTCTTTATAATACAAATTTGATAAGATTACTTACATTATTTTATGTTTCACTCACGTAACAAGTACCTACCAATGCTATATGAGTCACTTAAGATGAATCAAAATTTCCCTTAAAAAAGCTTTTTCGTCTATAAGTACAGTGGACATCAAAAGACAGTAACTAAATCTTAGATTTCTGTCACTAATTGCAACTGACATTTGATATTGTTTGGCTAAAACAAAAATTCTAACTGTGTCCAAAGGTTAGCTGGACTCTTCAAAGTATTTATATAAAATCATCTGCATACATTTAACATGCATTATTGGCTCTTAGAAAAATAAACTTTTTAATTCATAGACCCTTAATCTTCTGTTATACTCATTATTCAAATACATATATTGTAGTATTTCAATGTAAAAAAAATTGGTAGGCTTAAGGCACATGATGAATCAGATACTCCAGGGGTAGACATGTCATGCACTTTTCTCAAGATTTTCATATCTTTCTAGAATAAAAGTGTATGTCTCTGAGATTCAAATGATTTGCAAACCTTTCTATCTACACCCCACGGTGTAATTATAAATAATTATTTTAAAAACAAAGTTTTAACCATCTTCAATTAAGTACTTCGCCTTATTTGAAGACGGGCCTTTAAAACGTTATAAAAATAGTGATATTATAACTATATAATTCCGTTATTTGGTGAAATTTCTATAGAAATGTTTAACATTGTCGTTATAATATTGCTTTATTCATAACATTAAAGTCCTGTTTGAAGAGCTACCTCGATTTCACCTGGATCCCATCATCAGATCCTAACCTGATGACCTCAGCGTGGACGGTCCAGGCGTCTTCGAGTAATCGGGGAACATAAATAAAAGATTCAGACGAAATGAAAACCACCTCTATTTGACGAAACAGTCAAACTAAAGTTACTTTCACACTTACAATGTTAGAATGAATTTCCCCCGTGTGGTGTTGGGTTAGAAATCATACCAGAAGTTGGCTTGTTGATTTGGTCAATGTCTTGACCATTCACTTTCCCTTACCACATTTACTTAGGGCTCTGCAACATGTCTGGTTCTTTCTACCATCCATCATCTTGTCCAAAAATAAAAACCAGTCAAGTGCGAGTCGGACTCGCGCACGAAGGGTTCCGTACCATTATCTATAAAAACGGCAAAAAAATCATGTCTGATATATGGGAGCCCCAGTCCGACTCGCACTTGGCCGGTTTTTTAGTATTTGTTATAGCGGCAACAGAAATACATAATCTGTGAAAATTTCAACTCTCTAGCTATCACGGTTCTTGAGATAGAGCCTGGTGACATACAGACGGACAGACAGCGAAGTCTTAGTAATAGGGTCCCGTTTTACCCGTTGGGTATGGAACCCTAAAAAGAGGTAGATAGGTTATAAGCGCTGCAAAAATGGCACACTAAAGTTGTGTCAATTGGCACAACCTGCTTCAGTTTAGAGTCGTCTCTGTCAGATTTGGTGGCCATTTTTAAACACTGAATTTCGTATAGACAACATACCTATCTACCTCTTTTTATAATACATCATTGACTTTGTCACTCATAATCCTTTCTCTGTCATCAACACCTTATCTTATCTATGTAGATGAGGGCCCTTTCGGATACACTTGCTTTAGGCTTAAAAGAATAAGACATACATACATACATACACTCCAAAAACATAACCCTCCTTTCCTTCAGCAGTCGGGTAAAAAAGCTTTTTTTTCTGAGATTTTAATGATGACATCATAGGACTAGTCTTAATTTTATTAACACAAGTTAACGAAATCTAACACCAGTACTTTCTATGAGGTAGATAGGTACAGTCAGCAAAGAAAGTTGTCTACCACTTTTGAATCTTATAAATATACAAATAATAGAGTCGAAAAGTGGTAGAGCACTTTCTTGGATGAGTGTACAGATATGTATATCCAAAGAATTCGATATATAGTACATTACGCAAAGAAATATATAGTTACAAAACACTAAGACATTCAGAAATGATAATGGGAAAAATGTACAATGTCAACAAATTGTATATTTGGTTTGCTAGGAACCGTTTGCATTTGGCAAACCTTAAACAGGTATTTGTTTATTCAAATTTTGACTCTTTGGCCTCTTGTGAACAGCCTGTCTGTTGTTAAGTTAACAAAGTTTTTGTCTAGTACCTGTATACATACATCCACCTGTATATATGTAAAACATAACACTGCGATTGTGTGTATGGATGGTAAATGTTAGCATGAACTTTCCATAGCGATATTTTTCATACTGCATGGCTTAATACGATTATACAAGTGTCGGTGGTAAAAAAAAAACTAAATTGACAAAAAATATTTAATTATTCTCTGCGTGATCGCATCAGAAATGAGGCTATCCGCAGCACAACCAAGGTAACCGATATAGCCCTCCGAATCGCTAAACTTAAGTGGCAGTGGGCGGGGCACATTGCACGTAGAACCGATGGCCGTTGGGGCGGAAAGGTTCTCGAGTGGCGACCACGTACCGGAAGGCGCAGCGTGGGTAGGCTGATGACCTGGTAAAGGTCGCTGGAGTCCGCTGGATGCGGGTGGCGCAGGACCGGTCATTGTGGCACTCTTTGGGGGAGGCCTATGTCCAGCAGTAGACGTCTTTCGGCTGATATGATGATGACGATGATGATTTAATTATTGATCTGCTGACAAAATTTCACGAGAATCGGTCGGATTGGAATAAGAGGAGATTTGCTTTGCAAACAGACATACGAAAGAATTTTGGCCCAAGCTGAAGCAGAGAACTTTTCGCTTCGCTCCCTCATGCAATTACTGATTACTGATAGCCGTTTTCCTCCGACATTGTCTGGTTGCCTTTGACATAGGCCTGCCCCTAGAGTCCTCCATTTGACTCTATACAGAGCTTCTCTTCTCCACATGACTCCGGCTATATCTTTGAGTCTCCATCCATCTTTTCTTCTGTCTCCCTTTTTAACCCCCGACGCAAAAAGAGGGGTGTTATAAGTTTGACGTGTCTGTGTGTGGCATCGTAGCTTCTAAACGAATGGACCGATTTTAATGCGGTATTTTTGTCCGAAAGCTGACGTGATGGAGATGGTTCTTAGCTACGTTTCAACAATATCGGTTCAACCGTTTTTGAGATATTGAACTTTAAAATCAAACAATCGGGGGTTTTTTAACTTTTCTAAGTTGTTATTATAACGTCTGAAAAGTGTGTTGAAAATGCGGTTTTTTTTGTCCGAAAGCTGATGTGATCGAGATGGTTCTTAGCTACGTTTCAACAATATCGGTTCAACCGTTTTTGAGATATTGAACTTTGAAATAAAAATGTGGGGGGTTTTTCAACGTTTCTAAGTTGTAGTAGTTATTGTTTTTGTGTTGTAGCGACGAACTATTCCAAAGCACTGGTTCATTTTTACAAGTTTTATATTAACTTGACCTGTTCGTATGTAACTAAGTAATATTGTTAATTATTTGACATCAACTAATTGATAAGTGGCTAGTTAATGATGTCCACATCCTTCAGAATCCAACCTCTTTCATGCTGGAGTTTAAGTCTAATAGCTAGAAAAAATATATGTCTTCCAGCAAAAAGTAAGGGATAAGGTGCTTAAAAAATCCGAAATTACAATCAGGAATAGTGCTCAAATATTCCTAAACAACGGTTGGGAATACAGTCCTATAGTGCTTTGTCATTATTGTAAACAAAATCCTTGTTTGCGTTAGTCTGTCTGCCTGTTCATTTTCGGAGATATTGCTATAAGTCAAAAATTTATATTACATGTGCAAAGCACTGTGTTATTAAAATAAGTTTTTGTATTTTAATCTTATGACATATTTAAATATCGTGAGACAATGCACACCAATTGATCTAGTCCCAAACTAGGCAAAGCCTGTACTATGGGTACTGGACAACGGATAAACATACTTATATAGATAAATACATACTTAAATAGATATTAAACATCCAAGGCTCGAGAACAAACATTCATATTCATCATAGAAATATCTGCCCCGACCGGGAATCGAACCTGGGACCTCGAGCTTCATAGTCAGGTTCTCTAACCACTAGGCCATTAGGTCGTCAATATATGCAAATATATGTTCATAAATTGAAGGGAAAATCTGTAAATGTCATAGTTTTTTGCAGAATTCGAACCTGCAATATTTACTATATTCCTTTAGTAGTAGTAGTCACGGATTTTAATTGCTGAGCCATTTAGAGTTCACTTCATATCTTCATAGAAAACCAAAATTAGTTGACACCTAAACGGCTCAACAATTAAAGTCCTTGACCATACTAGTTTGACATGGAACAGATTATTTTCTAACAATTGTGTAATCTCATAACATTGAACTAGGAAATGGACCCAAAAAAGGAAGCAACCAGTAATTTGTAATTCTGCCATTGTAACTGACCTTACCCGAACAATTACCCAATTGGAATAATTTTGAATAAATCTTTTTCAATGTGCACTCGGCAGTGACTGCGATAGGAAGCGAGCTTGTTAGCATTGCATCTGTTTAAAACGAAATCTTTAGGTAATGTACAGTTAGCAACAAGCTTCTATGGGGTGTCATGTTTTTTTGCCGCTAACTGTACAATAACACTGATTCTTCTTTATCAAACCTTGAATGAGTACGGGCATTTTCGCGAGAAGAAGATTCACGTTAATAAGGGGCGTTTTTCAAAAAAAGTGTACATGATTTTTTTTTCAGAATTCGATTTTTTGGGTTTTTCTTATTCAAAATCAACCCTTATACAAGAAAAAAAATTGTCCCAGATTTTACTATGTAAGTTTTTTCTTCCAGTGCCTCACGAGCATATTAAATAAAAAAAAATACTGCATATAAAAATGTGACGATCTGGATTTGATTATTTGGGACACTTTTTTTCTTGTATGAGGATCGATAGTATCAACGATTCTGAGTAAGAAAAACACAAAAAAATCGAATTCTGAAAAAAATGACAAACACTTTTTTTGAAAAACGCTCAGTGACGTCACCGAGTAAAAGTTAATAAAAATGTTCCATTTTGTAACTTATATTTGTCATACAAATAGTATTGTTAATTTTGGTTACAAAATGGAACATTTTTAACTTTTACTCGGTGACGTCACTAACGATGCATCTCTTCTCGCGAAAATGCCCGTCCCATGAAATCTATATTATTACGGTCCCAAAGGGTTATTAATATCTGAGCAACCTTATGCCATTAGTGAGCAAGCTATGAATAAACCCTAAAACCTATACCTACACCTATTTTCTGTAATCATCCGTAAAATGAAGTATATTATTCCTAAAATAGTATTCATGAACTTTGCCACATCACATTTACACGTGGCCTACCTCTTTAAATGAAGCATATGAATCAATTTAGCGTTATCAATTATGCATAAAGTGGGCTAAACCCCTCTGCTAATAAAAGGGCGATAAACATCGTAACGAGCCAGGTGTCTGGCAGGTGAGTACACCCCTTTACACGTGTCATGAAGGGATGTTTTACAATTAAATTATACATCCAACAGAAAAAAACGGGTACACTTGGTATTGAATTTCCAAAATGTACCCGTTTTTTTCCCGACTGCCGAAGGAGAGGAGGCACATGTTTTTCGAGCGTATGTCTGTGTATGTCTTATTCTTTGGCACGCCCTGCACCCTAAACCGTTTGACGGATTTCGACATATGAGGTGTCGTTGGATTGCTCTTAATCGTGGGAGTGACATTAGGCTACAATATTTGCTATAAAACTGTTCTTCAAAAAGCTTTTGATTTGCTCTTGTGTATTTACATATTTTATATGGCTTGTATTCCATGAATATAAACGATTGAACTCAACATTCGAACCTGCTAGGGCTTTTCATACGCTTTCTTCGGCCTGGGTTTGAAATGAACATTGTACCTTTTACGTTTTTCCTCAGTAAGGTGTCCTTTCTGTGGCCCCATTAAAAACGGATACTAGTTCTTTACAAATGTTCGTAACTAAACGTGGGTACCAGGATTTGCCATACTGGATGCGGTCTGCGGTTAGGTCAAGCCCTCAATCATCATCTTATCAGCCGAAATACGTCCACTGCTGGACATAGGCCTCAAAGAGTGCCACAATGACCGGTCCTGCGCCACCCGCATCCAGCGGACTCCAGCGACCTTTACCAGGTCATCAGTCCACCTTGTGGGGCCTAGCCCACAATATGTATGAACAATTTCAATTTGACCTGATCCCAGACAGAACGCATCAAGTGTGGCAAAGGCCTTTTTTTCTAGAATCACAGCTTTGATAACGAAGCGGGTGTAAAAAGTCGGAATCTAATCGCGGATTGGATGCAGCTGCTTACTCCATCCCTTTTTTATGCTCTATCCCTTTCATCTACTAGGCGTGAGAAGGCAAACGCCTATAACCACGTCTATATCCAGCGCTGCAGGTGTCTGTCTGACACCTCGGCACAATGCTGAGACAGCGACCGTTTCACTGCCGCGAAGACACACAATATGTGTTAATTGTCATGTATGTCTACTCCTTTGTCTCTGTGTGTCTTTTGTGTAGTGAATAAATGTCTTCTTTTCTTTTTTCTTTTCTTTTTTTTTATAATTCTTCAATTTTCGTGTTACAGGCATTCAGTCAATATGTGAGCTGTAACACTATGCCTGTCTGTCTTTTTTTTATTTCGAAAAACTGAATCGACCAATAAATCTATATAATTATTGAACCTGCTGACAAAATTTCACGAGAATCGATTCAGAAACGGGGCCTCTAGCGGAGAACAGCCTGACATCCAGACATACGCAAGGATTTTGGTTCAAGCTGAAACGGAGAACTCCGTTCGCTTCGCATTTTGATAATTAAAGTATATCAATACAATACAATACAAATACTCTTTATTGCACACCTCACACAAACAAAGCAGTTACATAGAGAAACAATACATTAACATGTAGGTAGAGGTAGACAACAGGCGGTATATCGTATTTTTTTACGATCCAGTTTTTGGAATTTTTCAAAATTACTTAAAAAACAAACTAAACTAGTTTGTGTTCTCCTATAGGTACTTGTTCCCAACCAAAGTGACGACTGAGGCCATAAAGAAAGACAATTCAAAAGAGATAACGCGAGCCTATGGTTTTATGGCCTCAGTCGTCACTTTGGCTGGGAACAAGTATCATGTAATTGGTTGATCGAATGGCATAAGCAGTATTTCTAACAAAACTATGATGATTTATTGTGTCGGCTTAAAACTGTTATTCTTTACGCGCTCATGCGCCTCACCCCACCCGAACGCCCAACGAAACTAGACCTCTACCTACGCTCAGTTACTACGAATCGCGGCGTCAAGATATATTTGTGGGTGAGCGTTGAGGTGAGCTTATAACAAGTTATAGAATATCGGGACTGATGTCTGATCATACCTATGCCAATATCCGTCGATATTGTTTCCACATGTCATTTGATTCGCTAATAAGCGGCTCATATGTCGCGATAGAATTCGCCACATTATCTCGGCTATTAAACGTAATAAGAGTCATATAATGATAACAGTCAGAGCTAACGATAATGTACGCTTCTGTGTTGTAAATAAGGTTTAAAATTGTACTTTTTTTGAGGTCTGTTACGTCAGTTGAGGTAGTGAGGAGATATGATGTATCAGGTCCGTCGCGTGGCCGATTCATCAAATGCCGACACTGACGGATTACCAGACCGCTCCGCGATGCCGTTATGTTGTGGTGTGGCGATGATGCTTGCGAAATGGTAAATTCGTTGCAATCGCGTTGAGTGTGTGCTGCTTAATGTAGCCTATTTCTCAGCCATATCCTTTTTAGGGTTCCGTAGTCAACACGCCATTTTCGCCGTGTCCGTCCGTCTGTCTGCGGCTATACCCATACCGAATTACAGCTTTATACTTGTTCCCAACCAAAGTGACGACTGAGGCCATAAAGAAAGACAATGCAAAAGAGAGGCCTCAGTCGTCACTTTGGTTGGGAACAAGTATAAAGCTGTAATCCGGTATGGGTATGTAAATTAATCAGGCGGACAAAATGGTACAATATTTTTTTGAAAAACATTTTAAGGTAACCCTGCACCTAACACGTAATCTACATATACGCGTAAAGTGGGGATATATATTTTTTTCTTGGTAATTCCATGGTATCATTGCATAGCTTTTTCAAAAATATTAAGGGTTCTCCAACACTATTTTTCTATTTAGGGATCCGTTTGCGTGATATAGCGTTTTAAAGCCTTAATTTTTGTTGGAGTCAAGTGGCTCCCCCCCTTGCTGGCTAAATGGTTACTACGGGGTACCTATATGAAAAAATACATGGCAGTACTGTCACGGACTTTAATCGTTGAGCCATTTAGAGGTCACATTTTACTGGATATTCATAGCTTAACTATTAAAAACCGGCCAAGTGCGTGTCGGACCACGCAAAACGAAGGGTTCCGTGCCTATTAAAAAGGTCGTATCGTCACAGAAATTTTACGGCACTTACGTCCTTTTCTTTGAGGAAGGCAGTTTTTCAGCAATATCTCGAAAACCTTTCATCCGATCTTGTTCAAAACAATTTTCGGTGAATGAACTTAATAAGCGCTGTGTCCATGAATTTTTTCATATTTTTAAAATACACCGTTCAGAAATTAGAGGGGGGGGGGGACAGAATTTTAGTGACTTTCGGGGCGATTATCTCTGACTATATTCACTTAATCAAAAAAATTCCTGAGAAACCTTATATTTATTTTAAAAGGCCTATCGATTCATGTGCCACACGTGGGCTCACGGTGAAAAAAATTTTTTTGACTTTTAGTTTTATGTATGGATGGAGTACACCCCTAAAAATATTTTTTTTAGTAATTTTAATTACAAAACTTTGTAGCGGCTAACAAAATACACCTATCCTCAAAATTTTATTCAAATACACCTTATAGTTTTCGAGTAAAATGCCTGTGACATACGGACAGACGGACAGACGGACATGACGAAACTATAAGGGTTCCGTTTTTGCCATTTTGGGTACGGAACCCTAAAAACCAAAATTTGTCCGTTATAAAGTCCGTGACTGGTAAACTATTACGATGAGTAATAGTCGACCAACGTAAAACTGTACTTGGAAAGGTTGCCCAGCGGACGTAAAATGTCCCCCGATTTGTATAAAAAGACGGTATGTCCCCTGGACAGCCATGTTGTCAGCTAGAATACGTTTGTTTGCGAGATGCATATATCAAATGAACTGTTTATCTGCCTATAAGAAGTAAGAACTTAGATTTTATCCCACATGTTGTGGTAATTAATAATGAAGAAAAAACTGATTGACAAGAAAAAGTTGATTAATCCATAAATCGACATACAGATTTGTCACCTATTAAGCTCTTAACCAAGATCGTGTCTAATTAACATATTTCGATAATTACCAGCTAACTCGCCGCGATGTTAATGAAAAACCGGTCAAGTGCGAGTCTGACTCGCGCACCGAGGGTTCCGTACGCCCAAGGAACTCGGTATTTACAGTAAGGGAAATGTATGCACGTACCATCGTAGAACCCTGTCGCAATTGACAGGCCGCCGTCACTCAAACTCGAGTTCTACGGTACTTATTGCGATAGGGTTCTACGGTGGTACGTTAATACATTTCCTTTACTGTATGTTGGTTTTTCAGCGATAATTCTTTATCATGTGAATTTATTTCGATAATTCTTTTTTTATTTGCTAGAAGGTACTTTCAGAACACTTTCATATGAATTTGAAGGAAAAACATTAAACACAGAAGTATTAAATTACAAACAAAATTAACATATGATTTTTGATGAATAAAAAAAAATTACGCTAGATAGAGGTCTCGTTATACTTTTCCGGTAATATTCACGTTAATATTAATAATTATATATTATTTTCAAATTTTTCGCTTGGGTAACTTCGGAGATAAGGGGGGGGGGGGGGGGGGTATGGTATTTTTTTCAACATTTTTCTTTATAAATCAAAATTTTACCATGGTAGAAAAAAAAAAGAAAAACTGTTTTAGAATGTACAATTCAAGCCCTTTCATATGATACCCCACTTGGCCTACTAACTAGACTTTCAATTTTTGCCCCCCCTCTTATCCGCCCTTTTTTATACAAATTAAAAGTATATATTAAAATTTTTCATTTTCCATACACGAAGATTAGCTTTGTATACAACTATTCCAAATTTCAAATCGATAGCATTAGTAGTTCCTGAGATATTTGACTTTGTGACAGACAGACAGACGGACGGAGTCGCACCATAAGGGTTCCGTTTTTACCTTTTTGGTCCGGAACCCTAATTATAGAACGGTTTTAAAACAGACATTTATCAGCTGTTATAGTGTTACTAGAAGTATTTGTTAAATTGGGAATGGATGAAAATTTTAGAAGTGGCTGATTACTTTTTTGGTGATAGGAAAATAACCTTCCTTTGCACCAATAAAACGGGCCAAGTTCGTATCGGGCTCGGACCACCCACAACGAAGGATTTTTCATATTTTTTTCAGAATTTTAAGCCTAGTAGTTTCGGAGATGGGGGGGGGGGGGGGGGTTCGTCAATTTTCGTCATTTTTCCCAAATTACTTAAATCTGTTTTTACTAAAATTATAAAAAAAAAAACTGACATGCTTACAACAACCCCTTTCATTTGATATGTCACACAAGGGGCATTCCATGCCAAGCGGACAGGTAAAAAAATGTTGATGTTTCAGATTTCGGTAATATTTTAGTATGTTATACCTATACAGGTCCTCAACCTACACAATTAATATTTTTACACTGTGATATATAGTTAGCGATTTAGAGGTTAATATAGTTTTGACTCTACAGCAGGAATGCACTATTTGTAGTCCCAAAAAGCAAGTTTTAAAATATAAAAACAAAAAAATGAATATATGAACTTTATACTTTATTTAATGAGCTTCCTTAGGACATTTTTAGAAAGTGTAAAATATATTTTTTTTTCGAAAAAAAAAATGTTTTTATATTTTAAACTCAATTTTCTCAAAGTTGGACCACTTTAATTTTTTTAATTTTTTTACCAAAAATAGCTCATAGTATATCAATAATCCTTGCCAAGTTTTATAATGGGCCCGGGAGTAGTTTAGGAGCTAGATCAGTTTTACATACTGTTACTAACGGCGGCCAGGCGCTTGCTGCTGCGGTCCGGCTTTGTAACTGATCTAGCTCCTAAACGACTCCCGGGCCCATTATAAAACTTGGCAAGGATTATTGATATACTATGAGCTATTTTTGGTAAAAAAATTAAAAAAATTAAAGTGGTCCAACTTTGAGAAAATTGAGTTTAAAATATAAAAACATTTTTTTTTTCGAAAAAAAAATATATTTTACACTTTCTAAAAATGTCCTAAGGAAGCTCATTAAATAAAGTATAAAATTCATATATTCATTTTTTTGTTTTTATATTTTAAAACTTGCTTTTTGGGACTACAAATAGTGCATTCCTGCTGTAGAGTCAAAACTATATTAACCTCTAAATCGCTAACTATATATCACAGTGTAAAAATATTAATTGTGTAGGTTGAGGACCTGTATAGGTATAACATACTAAAATATTACCGAAATCTGAAACATCAACATTTTTTTACCTGTCCGCTTGGCATGGAATGCCCCACAATACAGTTTGCGGAACTTTTTTTTTTAATTTTCTAGTTTACCCCCCAAAAGTGGCCCCCTTGTTCAGAATTAATTAATTTACTTTACGCGTCCATCTTTGGGTCACCAATTTACATATGTTTCCCAAATTTCAACTCAATCGGTCCAGTAGTTTCCGAGCAAATCGGCTGTGACAGACGGACAGACAGATGCACGAGTGATCCTATAAAGTTACAGATTTTACAGATGCGTCAATTATTTTTGAAAAATATGATCAGGTTGCTTACTTACGTTTTGAGTCAAGGAGTTCTGGATGGAGATAGGCTATAGGTTACTTTACCCCGCGGCTTCGCTTGGGTTCTTTGTAATAAGCCGTCGGAGCCGCACGGACGGCTACTTTAAAATAAGTTAGAACTCATCCTAGCATTGCCCTTTTCGGGAACAATAAAATGTACCAGACTATCC
This sequence comes from Epinotia nisella, assembly GCA_932294315.1. NCBI lineage: Eukaryota > Metazoa > Arthropoda > Insecta > Lepidoptera > Tortricidae > Epinotia > Epinotia nisella. The sequence goes on from OW028693.1 coordinate 1,375,753, forward strand.
TTTAGCGTATCAAAATATGGCTTCAGTACGCTGGGTATTCTTAAGACCAACCCATAAATCTGAGCCGCGGCCCCATTCGGCATCGTAATGGCGAATCGAATTAATTATTCAGCGTGGCCGATATGGGCCGGGTCAACTCGAATTGATGGATACTGACCTGGCTGTTTCGGAGGAAATACTAAATTAGACGAATCTGTTTTTTTCTACCCGTGTGTAGTGTGTACAGTAAAAACCGGCCTATTGCGAGTCGGACTCGCGCACCGCGGGTTCCGTACAAACCTGTAGGTATATAAGTAAATTATTAAAAATATTTTTATTATACGATGTAACTAAAAAATTACGGTTTTCGCAATTTTTCCTTTATCTGTGCTATAAGACGTTGCTTCGTACCAAATTTTTGAGTTCACGGGAAGTACCCTGTAGGCAAGTATCGAAAATTTGCGGCGTAAACGGCTGTATCTTTTGATGGCGTTGGCTTAGAAGTTTGATTTTTTTACAGCTCAAAGGGACAGTAGACCTGAGTATTTGCTATAAATTTGAGCTTGATACCTCCACGCGTTCCTGAGAAAAAGGGTCTTGACAGACGGACGGACGGACAACAAAGTCATCCTACAAAGGTTCCGTTTTTTCCTTTCGAGGTACGGAACCCTAAAAAGGAGCAAACAAAATCTCGTTTGTTGTATGCGAGCCCCCTTAAATATTTATTTTATTCTGTTTTTAGGGTGCCTGTACGTCCATATGTCACAGGCATTTTACTCAAAAACTATTAGGTGTATTTAAATAAAATTTTGAAAATAGGTGTATTTTTTTTAAAGGGTGCTCTCCATACATAAAACTGTAAGTCAAAAAAACATTGTAATCCCACGTGTGACACACGAATCGATAGGCCTTTTAAAATAAATATAAGGTTTATCAACATAGAGTCGGAGATAATCGCCCCGAAAGTCACTAAAATTGTGTCCCCTCCTCTATTTTTTTAAACGGCGTATTTTAAGAATATGAAAAAAATCATGGATCGGTTCAAAGGTTTTCGAGATATTGCTGAAAAACTGCCTTCATTAAAGAAAAGGATGTATGCCGTAAGATTTCTGTGACGATACGACCTTTTTAATAGGCACGGAACCCTTCGTTTTGCGTGGTCCGACACGCACTTGGCCGGTTTAAAAAAAACCGTCATAAATATCCGCATGATTAATTCATTGTAGCGATAATTATCTTGATAATATGTAACCCTACCCTACAGACGCAGTACCAGCCCCAGTCCGTATTTGGTAAACGATCGCTGAATCGTAATCGATGATTGAAAGCTCGTTAGAGCACTATCATTAGCATACATCGGGGTTTTCGGAGCGGGAACGTTTGACATTAGCCAAAGAGTAGGTATTTACTTAAAAACAGATCGTACCCTAGTAGGTTTCTACCGAATGAATAATTGATTGAAAAATAAATAAAGATTAATCATACATATAGGTACATATTTTATATTGGTCATTCATTATCAACCTCTTCAGTTAAGTCTATTCATTTATAAGAAAATGCTTCATAGATATCGAGCGTCAAGATTGACATTGTATTAGACACCTATTGTCAACCGTTACCCTTGCTTGTCTAGTAGATAAACTTATATGCAATTGTATTTAAAAAAAAATTAAATATGCACCTATTACAACTGTCAACGTGGAAAGATCATTTAGCTCCTTGAAATGGATATTTACAGCAAGACGCCGTAGATTAACTGTCCCAAATATAGAAAAAATATTAATAGTTTATTCTGAAAATCGTGTCAACTATTCAATTTACAGCAGGTAATTAATTAAAGTTATTTTAATTGTTACCTTATAAGTTATAAGACTTTTACGGAAATTAAAATAAAACTTTGTCACAGATTGTATACAACTCACAGAGAGGTAGTTATTCATTAGGCATAATAAGATATTTTCTTAGACTAACATATCTGTTTATCTCTACTCTTTCTCAAATCATTCCCGCTCCGAAAACCCCGATGTATGATCATTAGTATAATTACCCACCTACAACACCGCTCTCGTTAATAGTGGATGTTTAAGGGTAATTGTCCTTTGACACACTATTCCGAGCGTGCGGGCACTTTGTCTTAGGACGGGGATACACTATAGGCAAAATAACGTTGCGCCCTGTAGCCCGGGCATTAGAACACGGCTACGGTATCCTCTGCCTGTCGTACAAGGCGACTAAAAGGGGCCTCGGGGTGGTGCACGGTTGCAGTTGGGGGCTGCTATCGAAAATAAATACAACTTAGAAAAGTTGAAAAACCCCCGATTTTTTCATTTCAAAGTTCAATATCTCAAAAACGGCTGAACCGATTTTGATGAAACATGGCCAAGAACACTCGGGCTAAAATTATCTATGACACAAAAAAAAACCGCATTCAAATCGGTCCATCCGTTTGGGGGCTACGATACCACAGACAGATACACAGACACGTTAAACTTGTAACACCCCTCTCTTTGCGTCGGGCTTTAAAAAGGTAGGACACACTGAGGCATGACGCTAGAGCGGCACTGGTGCGTTCCGTAGGAGATCCCGGAGCCGTCCGAAATGCGTCGAAGAGAACCATCGGGGGGTTTTTAGTCGGTGCGAGTCCGACATAACCTCCGTGCTATCCCCGCCATGAACCCTTATAGGATCACTGTGTTGTCCGTCCGTCTGTCAAGACCCTTTTTCTTAGGAACGCGTGGAGATATCAAGCTAAAATTTATATATCAGATACTCAGGTCTACTGCCCCTTGGAGCTGTGAAAAAATCAAACTTCTAAGCCAGCGCAGCGCAATCAAAAGATAACAGCCGTTTATGCCGCAAATTTTCGAAACTCGCAAGGGAACCAAAATCTACAGGGTATACTTCCCTGAACTCAGAATCTTGAAATTTGGTACGAAGCAACGTCTTATAGCACAGATACACATACAGAACCCTCGGTGCGCGAGTCCAACTCGCACTTGGCCGGTTTTTTTTTTAATTTGCCGCTCTTTTCTAGGCTCATCTTTCCCTGGCCAGACTAGTGATTTGTGACAATGCGGTCCGGCTGAGTCGGCCGACGGAACACAGTGAAGCTTACTTTCTAAGCGTTCTAGAAAGAGACGGATATTCTATCTCGCCGCGACACAGCTCGCAGGCCGTCCTGCTGGGCTGGCACTGACACCGCGACGCGACGCGAGACAAGAAAATCTACTCTCTTCTTTCTAATTTGCACAATGCGAATGATACTAAGGGGATCGCGCCATGAAAAGGGTTGAAAAACACTGCCTTATAGGCATCATACTACCTTACGAAACGCTCGTGTGTTAACCGCCTTACGTAGCGGCCGTCGCCGACCACCGTGCCCGCACCCTTACCCTGTAAGCCCGTCGATCCGAATGCGTAACGAGGCTCGTTCATTATTCATTGATTATTTGTGTTGCTGTCTACACTTACGTCTGAAACGCAATGCTTCACGTATTTACGTACAGTAAGGGAAATGTATTCGCGTACCTTTTTCGCTCTTCTCACTATGACAATAAGGTATAAAATGGTACGTGAATACATTTCCCTTATGACATTTTGGTTGGGGTAGCATACTATGGTGATATGATTTTTTGTCCTTTGAATAATTGATGACTGCCTTGTTGCGTGACGTGTCAAATGTCAACGGTAAAAGTATACAGACAGCATCATAAACATGTATACACTTTAAGACATTATGTCTAAGTAATAAGGTCATAGAGTGTATACATGTTTATGATGCTGACTGTACATGTACCACGGTAAAGGTTTATAATTATATGCAGTATTTCGCGACCGAAACAGCAATTTACTTGATTTTCCATACAACGATTAGTTCAAATAGCAGTGTGACGTCATACTTTTGAGTCAATCAGTATGAAGCGTTTCGGCTACCGCCAGCGAGGGTCCGTCTTTGACTCAATTTTTTGGGTATTTATGTTCGTTAATTGTAGTTGCTCTCATACAAACATTTGTTCCTCTCCAAAAACTGGTTCGAATGGCATCGTAAAAAAATCTTAAGTCACAGTCCTATTAAAGTACTTGATCGTACTAATAGGTACTGAAATTGGATCTAGAAAACATCAGTTAATCTTGTTTCTATGGTCAATACTACCGCGCATGTTAATGTTTTTTTCACGCCACTGCTCGGAAATGTGGCAAAAGATGGTCAGAATTCAGGCTTCAAAGCTGGGGTTAGTTGGACGTCGCACGAACAGGCCATCTATGAATTCAAACTGTCCAACAATGTTATTGTTGGGCAGTTTGAACAGCGATTCGACCATTCACAGGGCCCGGCGCAGCCACACGCTGCTCCTTTTCTTTTTCACTTCGCGGGGCCGCACTCTTTTGTTTAGTATTATGAAGATATTTAGTTAGATATTTAATTTTGATTTATATTTATATTTATGATTATTTGCAATTTCATCGCAGTCGGCGTGAAAAGCACTGTGTTAAGCCTCGGCCGTAAGTGCAATAGCTGGACTCGTACTTTCTTAACTACCTCGTCCATCTATTGGTTACTTTCCAGCCTCTACAACAATGTACTATTCTGCCCAACCCCAGCCATGAGATCACTCGAACATAACCTGACACAATATACCTATACCTATGTATGACGTGTGTTATCGCAACGGACAATAATTGCAAGCCTCGCTGTTTGTCCACGAAGAATCAATATTTTCGGCCTGGCGCGAACTCTGTTTGTTAGTTCTATTTACTGGCTGGCACTAACAATTTTGCTTTGGGCTTATAACTACTAAATTGCATTTTACCTCTATCAATATTTCCAGATCTCAAAACTTTTTGGCCTCAAAGTGCCTAAATTGCAGAATGCCTGTTTTCTTTTCTTAAAACAGGAATATTAAGGCCCAATTTCAAAATAGCTTAGTCTCATAATGGCTAAAGTTCAAAACGCTTTCATGGCGAAATAACTGTTAAATGTCAAAATACCTAAATTTGTATTACACGGATATTGTCAATTTATACATAAGATGAAGAAAAAGAAACATTTATCTTTTTCTTTTGTCATTTCTGTCATTCGTTATTTGAAGGAATTGTGCTTTTCAATCTGTAGGTATTTTTTTAGGTCAAAGTTATAATGAATTTCGTACAATTTAAAAATGAGACAATTTGACATTTAGGTATTATGAGGCCATGGTAATTTGAAAATCAGGGGTTTTAGTGAATAACGTATTATGAAATTTTGTGGTTTTAAGCCCAAAGCACAATTTTGCAGGCGCATTGTTTACAACCGAATACAAAAAAAAAATACCCGACTGCTTAAGGGATAATTGTTTTACGAGCGTAGGTATGTATGTATGTATGTGGACCAGAATAATACAAAACAGCAATTTCTAAAAGCTTCGAATTCGAACCACCAAATCAAATCCGAATCGACCAAAAAAAAAAAAATTAATCATGCACACGAAATGCGACCTGTAGAGGAGAACAGCCGAACAGACGCCGGATATGTGAAAAAAATAAGAATAAATTCAAGAGACTATTAAAAAAGCATTACCTTGATCTACTCATATAATACCATGTAAGCTTAGTATATAACTGAACTGATTTATGTATAGTATATTACACTTTTATTTATGTTTATGTCTTACCTTGAGACTGCCGATCCCACAGTCAAACTGTTACTACAGTTTTGTGGGACAGTGTTTAATTTTAAGTATTAAGTAAATTGTTCTTAATAAATAAATAAATAATAAATAAAATACGAAATAATTTTTGCCAAAACTGAAACGGAGAAGTTCGTTCGCTTCGCTCGCTCGTTGCAACTATTTCAGGACTCCAAACGGCTTAATGGATTTTGACATATCAGGAGCCGTAGCATGGTTGGCCTTATCACGCGACAAGTGACAAGATAAGAGCGTCGTCTCGTTCTATCGAACGGTGTCAGCCAGTGACGCACGCTCTATCCTATCACCTATCGCGTGACAAGCCCAACCATGCTACGGCTCCTGGTGTCTTTGTGAAAACTGGTCAAGTGCGAGTCTGCCTCGCGCACCGAGGGTTCCGCACCTCCCTCCAAGCGACACGGACACAAGATCTCATAGCAACCACTTCTATTAGCAGCTACAGACGCCACGCCTCCTATTAACAATGTATACTAGTGTTATAAATATCATAATCACGCTCAGTGCCGTTTTCTTCACTTCATATTTGCACACATGATGTGTTAAATGCCGATTCGCCATCTCAGTAGGTGTGTTCAATGTGTGACGTCATCTCTAGTGTGTTCGGTTACTGTCCCGACTTTCGAAATTATTGAAATCCGCCGGATCCGGAGGTTTACCGAAAGCGGAGCCGAGTACCTTTTAAGTGGAAGGTTGATGTATTGAAGGGGTGCGTAACGATGGCTATAAATATTTTTGATATAATATTACTCGCAATAACGCTCATCTGATATAATTCTCGAGTTGTATAACAACACTTAATATATTTGCATATGGTATAATTATCATTTTATATAACGATCATTTGATATAATAACATTTTGTATAACATACATTAAGCATAATGCATATTTGCTATATTGAACATTGGATATAATGCTCATTCTGTCTAATGTACAGTTGATATAATCAAGCCAGGGTAGCCAGAATAGGGGGGACGGGGGGCCAAGCCCCCCACAAGGGGCTCGGGGCACAAAAAAAACCACTCGCAACAATTGTACTATTGGGTGGGTTAGGTTAGGGTTCACTTGTGTCCCTTAGAGCGGAAATAGGCACCCCGCGAAGCGGGGTGACGTCGACACGCTGGCGGTTGGGTTAGGTTTACGTTAGGTTAGCTTGATCATTATACAATATGAGATGTATATCAAATAAGAATTATACTCTATGATGGTTATAAGAAATAAGCGTTATACCGAATGATAGTTATACTAAATAACAATATATATTTTGATATTATACCAAACGTTTATTATGTACAATGAATGATTCTACCCTTTGAAATTATATCAAAAATGGTTATATCCAATGAAATTATATTATTTGTTTTTATACCGATCATTACACACCCGTATTGAAGGGCAAGTTTAACTGGACAAGTTAAAACTTGTAGGCGTGCGCCGCGCTGCCGCGGTAAATGCAATACCTTCAGCTCCGGTATAACTTCGGTAAAAAATTAACGGAGTCGGAGGCGGAGGTGTGAAATATAAAATAGCGAAGGTGGAGGCCGTTCCGAAGGTGTAAAACCAAACGGAAGTTCCGTCTTAACGGATTTATTTATTTATTTATACACCTAAGTATAATTTGTAATTACAGCTTACGCCAAAGCATTACAAACTTAATAAAAATAAAAAAATATATATATACATTTTGTAATTTATTGAATCAGGCGTTACTTTGCGGAAATTCATGATATATTACGAGAACAATATTCCTTTGCTATTCCGCTTTTAGCGGAATAGCAAAGGAATATTGTTCTCGTAATATATACATTTTGTTTCTAACTATAGTTATTTATTCAATGGATTCAACGGATGCGGAGGCGAAGCTCCGTAACATCACTAACGCTAATATATGACAATCTTTATATTTCTAATTAGAACACTTAGAAAGAGCCGGCTCTCGCGCAGTCTTGTGCTAGTTAACCAACTGGTCAAGTTATGTAAAGGCTAATGATGCGTATTGTGGTTTCGCTGAATGCCATTGTTGTTGACTTGCGCTAATGTGTAAATATATATCCCTAGTCATAACATAATGGCACTGAAACGTGGCCTCATAAGAAGGCTCAAAGTCACCCAAAGGGCAATGGAGAGGGCTACGCTGGGAGTTTCTCTGGTCGCATCAGAAGAACCAAGGTAACTTATGCACGTAGAACTGATGGCCGTTGGGGCGGAAAGGTTCTCGAGTGGCCATCAGAAGGTGGACTGATGACCTGGTAAAGGTCGCGGGAGTCCGCTGGATGCGGGTGGCGCAGGACCGGTCAATTTAGCACTCTTTGGGGGAGGTCTATGTCCAGCAGTGGAAGTCTTTCAGCTTAAGCGCGCCCCTATTTTGCATCACATGACGGAGATTGGGGGGGGATGGTCAATTTTTGTCTTTTTTCCTAAATTACGTCAAAACAGTTTTTGCTAAAATTATCAAAAAAAACTGAGATGCTTAATATAATCAGCCCTTTCATTTGATATGTCACAAAATACAGTTTGCGATACTTTTTTTAAAATTTTCCAGTTTACCCCCAAAAAGTGGCCCCCTTGTTCAGAATTCATTAATTTTCTTTACGTGTCCATCTTTGGGTCACCAATTTACATACGATTACCAAGTTTCAACTCAATCGGTTCAGTAGTTTCGGAGCAAAGCGGCTGTGACAGACGGACAGACAGACGCGCGAGTGATCCTATAAGGGTTCCGTTTTCTTCCTTTTGAGGTACGGAACCCTAAAAATCATAAAGTTCCAATAATATGACTAGTGGGAATAGACCAGGAGCCGTAGCATGGTCACGCGACAAGTGACAAGATAAGAGCGTCGTCTCGTTCTATCGAACGGTGTTAGCCAGTGATGCACGCTCTATCCTATCACCTATCGCGTGACAAGGCCAACCATGCTACGGCTCCAGGATGTAATGTACAAATATCTCTCGCGTAGTAACTTAAAAGTAGGTACCTACCTAATTAGAAAATGCAAATTCGTGAATATCTTCGCCTTGTCTCTGCTGTTTGAATGAATGGCCTTTTGACTTGCGATACCAATGCAGCATTATCATTAACATTTGACACTCTTGTGCAGTGATTGCATATCGCTCGACTTGACCTTAATGAGACCATTGCACTCAACACGTGACCCCCTTATCGGGCTATTGTTAAAAACTCCATCGCATATAACCAATCTTGTTAACGTTGGACTGTGAAATAACCGCTAAATAACTGATTAATAGGCACTTGTTCGGTGGCTGATTGGAAAATAACTATGACTAGTTGGTTTCATCCGCGAGCCTGAATTTAAAAAAAAACCGGCCACGTGCGTGTCGGACCACGCAAAACGAAGGGTAAAAGGTCGTCACAGAAATCTTACGGCACTTACGTCCTTTTCTTTAAGGAAGGCAGTTTTTCAGCTATATCTCTAAACCCTTTAAACCGATCCTGTACAAAATAATTTTCGGTGAAAGAATTTACTAAGCCCTAAGTCCATGATTTTTTAATATTTTTAAAATACACCGTTCAAAAATTTGAAGGGGGGTACAGTATTTTAGTGACTTTCGGGGCGATTATCTCCGACCCTATTCACTTAATCAAAAAAAGTGCTGAGAAACCTTATATTTATTTTGAAAGGCCTATCGATTGATGTGCCACACGGGGGGTCACAATGAAAAAAAAATTTTTGACTTTTAGTTGTATGTATGGAGTGCACCCTAAATTTTTTTTTGTCATTTAATTACAAAACTATGTAGCGGCTAACAAAATACGCCTATCCTCAAAATTGTATTCAAATACACCTTATAGTTTTCGAGTAAAATGCCTGTGACATACGGACAGACGGACGTTTCGAAACTATAAGGGTTCCGTTTTTGCCATTTTGCCTACGGTAAACGAAAAACTGACTCGACAAAATTATTATATATAGGTACATAATTATTGAATCTGCTCACAACTCTTCACGAGAATCAGTTGAAAAATGCGCCCTGTGGAGGAGAACTGCCGGACATACGAAAGAATTTTTAACTGAAACGAAGAACTTCTGTCGCTTTGCTCGCTCGTTTAATTAAGTTCGATTTGTTTTACAGTTGACTCTGAAAATGGCAGAGCGCTCTCAATTATGGCTAGTTTACGTATAGTTTTTTGTATGGGAAGCGTGGGCCCGCCGCGAGAGTTTTTGCGTCGGCCCTTTTGGGCGGAAACCGGGATCAATTTCACTAAATATACACAAAGTGCGAGTCGGACTCGCGCACCGAGGGTTCCGTACAAACCTGTAGGTATATAAGTAAATTATTAAAAATATTTTTATTATATGATGTAACTAAAAAATTACGGTTTTCGCAATTTTTCCTTTATCTGTACTATAGATTCTGAGTTCACGGGAGTACCCTGTATGTTTTGATTCCCTTGCGAGTTTCGAAAACTTGCGGCATAAACGGCTGTATCTTTTGTTTGCGTTGGCTTAGAAGTTTGATTTTTTCTCAGCTCCAAGGGACAGTAGACCTGAGTATTTCATTTCGCGTTCCTTAGAAAAAGGGTCTTGACAGACGGACGGACGAACGGACAACAAAGTGATCCTAATAGGGTTCCGTTTTTTCCTTTCGAGGTACGGAACCCTAAAAACTAATAAATATATAATATCACGTTAATTACTAAAGGCATTCGCACATAAAATTATCTCAGCCGAGCGCTAGTAAACAATAAATGTAAACAATTTTACGATAGCGACATTTTTATGGGACGATCAAATTTATCGCGACCGAGTTTGCTCTTTATTTATGTCCTTCGTACAGGACATAGATGTATGGATGTTTCACCCACGTGTATTATGTATCACGCGGTGTGACATTAATTTGTCGTTTTTTAGGGTTCCGTAGCCAAAATGGCAAAAACGGAACGTATGTAACACGCATTTTACTCGAAAACCATAAGGTGTATTTGAATAAAAATTTGAGGATACGTGTATTTTGTTAGCCCCTACATAGTTTTGTAATTAAAATGACTAATTGTAAGCACACGTGTGGCACATCAATCGATAGGCCTTTCAAAATAAATATAAGGTTTCTCAGCAATTTTTTTGATTAAGTGAATAGAGTCGGAGATAATCGCCCCGAAAGTCACTAAAATTCTGTCCCCCCCCTCTAATCTTTGAACGGTGTATTTTAAAAATATGAAAAAATGATGGCTTAGTAAATTCTTTCACCGAAAAATTATTTTGTACAAGATCGGTTCAAAGGTTTTCGAGATATTGCTGAAAAACTGCCTTCCTTAAAGAAAAGTGCCGTAAGATTTCTGTGACGTTACGACCTTTTTAATAGGCACGGAACCCTTCGTTTTGCGTGGTCCGACACGCATTTGGTGGGTTTTTTAAGAACTTTATTTTAGTTGGTGTCGTTGTGATTTAGTGCGGTATCGTTGTAGGTGCTGTTGAGAAATTTGCACATCGCCCGCTTGCTGAGACTCATCTCAAAACCGTTGCACTTAAAGTACAGTCTTATTAGTGAAGATATAAGGATCAAAATGGATGTAGACGTATTTAGAGATGGATTACTTATTAAAAGATGTGATACGTTAGAGTGCGTCCTACAGACGAAGTGTTTTAGATTTAGATCGTCATTAATAGACCTATAATAAAGTTTGTAAACAGTCGACATTATTAATTTATTAGCTGCCTGTGCGGCTTCGCCCTCGTATAACAAAAGGACCACAGGCGAAGCCCCGGGATAACATATAGCCTGTGTCCCAACTAGGGTTGCCATATGGGACAAGTTTCTGTCAAAAATTTCATTTTTGGTACAAACTTTTATTGCCGACTGTACTTTTCTGTATACCGTCATCAACTACTCATTGAGACGATTCTAACGAGCCCAAACTCGATGAGGTTGTGTCGTTTCATTGCGTAGTTCCTATGGCCACCTTCCAGCTCCATCATCAGATCAGCACCAAGTCATCATAATATTGCATTGTCACGCGTTTGACACATGTATGCAAAATTTCAGCTCGATCGGAAACCGGGAAGTGGATCAAATTTAACTTGCAAGATTTGATTACAGACAACGGTCAGGTGAAAGTAAATAAAAGCTTGTAAACATGAATTGTCGTGATAAAAATCCTGACAGCACTCTAAAAGTAACAGAGTTGTATCATTTCATTCATTTAATTTTTATTTATTGAATGAGATCATTTCTAAAAATCCTGTTAAATCAGGTGAGAGATTAAGTTTAGTCAGATATTTTTGACCGCCTTGTTCAATCGTTTATTATTGCGGGTATCTGTACGCGTACAGTCGACGTCAAAGATGTATATATTTTCACGCCACTGCTCGGAAATGTGGCAAAAGATGGTCAGAATTCAGGCTTCAAAGCTGGGGTTAGTTGGACGTGGAAAAGCACTATGTAATGTCTCGGCCGAAAGTGCAATAGATGGATTTGTCTGCTCGGACCTCGAACCCACTTGTCCATCTATTGCCTACTTTCTAGCCTTTACAACAATGTACTATTTCAACAGGCTTATCAAGTTATCACACACGGCTTGCATCAGCCAGTATGGTAGAGACAGACGTCTGTGTCCGTGAGACGTATGCTAGTACCTTAAAAAAAAACTTTTAAAAAACAAGCTTTTATTGAAATGTGCTAAAAAGAACAAAATAAACTTTTCCTTTAAAACTTTTACTATCAACCTTTAACGTCATAACACATTTTAAATGATGTAAAAGCTTGTCGCGAGATTTACCTGAGTATATACGAGTACCTAAATCTCGCGACAAGCTTTTATATCATCTAAAATGTGTTATGACGTTATAAGTTGATAGTAAAAGTTTTAAAAGAAAAGTTTATTTTATTATTTTTAGCGCATTTAAATAAAAGCTTGTTTTTAAAAAAAAAAATTACTTTTAATTTATTTTTTACTTTTTAGCCATCGCTGGACAGGTTTCTCAGTATATTATCCGCCATATTGGATCTAGAGTGACGTCACTTTATTTATCGAGTTATTCTCAGCAAGCCCTTTCATTTGATACCCATATTGTAGAAGTGCATTAAAAATAACTAGCCCGCCATCTTGGGTGTTCCGCCATGTTGGATTTTTTGCCGACCGTACTTTTTTTTTGCACACTCATCAACTGCTCATTGAGAGGATTGTAACGAGCCCAAACACGACGGGTTTATCCTGTGTAATTAAGGAGTTCCTGCGGCCACCTTCCGTCTCCATCATCAGACCAGGTTTATGGTACCATATTATAGCATTGTCATCCGACTTACATAATTGTACAAAATTTCAACTTGATTGGACTCCGCGAAGTTGGTCAAATTTAACCTGCAAGATTTCATTACATAGTTACATACAGGTCGACCTAATATAAAAGCGTACCTATTAAAAAGGTTTAATTTATTTAAAGTTTTTCTTGTATCAATAACAATTCCAGCATAAACCATGAATGTTTTAAACCCCCATTTAATCAGTAAAGGGGATTGCAATATTCAATATTTGTACGTATATTATTGCCTATCGAAAGGATTAACACAACCCATATTGCTCATGTCGAACGTCCAACCCGTTCCGCGGAAAGCATTTAATTATGCAAATATTTTAATCAAGTCCCCGCATTAAAATAAAATAACGGACGATTAAAATTTTATACGCTGACCCAAATTTGAACGAAAACTACGCAGGCCCGAGCTATGATTGGATATTGATTTATTTTATACATTGTTTTAACACACGGGCTGTATACCTCTATATGTTGCATGCAGCAATATTTGCTTTGTCCGATTGATTTCATGTGTTCAGAGTTGTAGTTTGTAGTTCGGATATTCGAGAGTTTGATTGGGACCGTTCTGTTTTGTTAGAAATTTAGGTAGTTCATATATGTAGGTCACTTCGGGGTCAAGGATCTCTTGGCGAAGATCAAGACGGGACTATCGGACAGTGTAGACTGTAGAATGTGTGGCGAGGAGGATGAGACTATGGAACACTTACTGTGTGAATGTCATGCCCTTGCCAGACAAAGAATGAATCACTTTGGTAACGGCTACCCGCATACAAAGGAATTCAAGGTGCTCCCGCTGAGCTGCATCATCCGTTTTGTGGAAACGATGGAGCTAGATTGGGAGTAGATATAAAGGAGAGGGCAAATGCACAAAAGATCCCACTGGGTCGAAGTGTATCCGAAAGGGCCATCAACTAGATAAGATAAGATATATGTAGCGGTGGTAGGTCTATTCGGAGGTGTCTATATTGGGAAACGTGTCAGGAGTTGTTTAGACACTGGAAGGCGGTATCTGTCCGTTGTCATCGCGTTACCTGATACCTCGTCGATATTGCACCACGTCATGTTTGTTGGATTAGTACAAGTACACTCAAGAGCAAAAGTTTTGGGTACAGTTTGTACTGAAATTCTATACAAAGTGTACACGAAACTTTTGCTCTTGAGTGTAGGTACGTTACTCATCTGGGCCGGTAAAACAAGGAATGTCTCAGACCGTAGGCATTTGACGCCCGAGCCGAAGGCAAGGTCGATAAATAGGCAATGTGAGGCTTTCTGTAATACCGCCCCGTGGTGAGTACATAATTTTATCTCTCTCCTGGTCAGGAACTGGGATTTTACACACGCGTAGCGTCCGGTAATCGCTACTTTATGACCAGGTGTGACGTAATAGTACATTCTTACGCCCGTGTTATACACAATGTTTGTCATCACATTTGCGAGGAAATAAATAACTACAAAAGACAGAAAAATCTAAGTTTCATACAGCCGCACCAATCAAAAATTGACAACTTCACTTCCATATCAGTGCTAGTGGAGCGCGCAGCTTCAATATTTCAACCAATCACAGAGCAGTATTCTTGCGGGGCTAGATTTTTTTTTCAACCAATCACAGAGCAACCAAATTTGCTTAAGCCAATCAAAGGGTTCTATATTTTAAAACTAAACTTAACAGCCCGTGGGAGGTAAAACGGCTATAACTGCTCTGTACGCTCGCAAGTAATAACTTATTATTAAGACTGCTGAAGTCAAAGTGATATGTACATGGGTTGTACAGTCAGCAGCAAAAGTAACTACGCAATCGGCTTGTGACCTTAGATTTTCAATTATTTAGATTAAATTGAGTCAATCAGTATGAAGCGTTTCGGCTACCGCCAGCGAGGTCCGTCTTTAACTCAATTTTTTGGGTATTTATGTTATTTAATTGTAGTTGCTCCCATACAAACGTTTGTTCCTTTCAAAAAACTGGTTCGAATGGCATCGTAAAAACATAGAACACCTATTCCCAAACGCATTTCGCAGAAGTTTTAAACTGTCGTAAAGCGCTCATGCCGCGGTGTAGTCGGAAAATCAATCCCAGCAGGACGAGAATAGGTCGCTCCTGAAAAACAGTAAAACGGCACTAACCGTTTGAAATGGCTCTTTTAATAGTAGCCCTTGTAAACCCTGTTGACTTAGTAAGGAGGTTAGGCGATAGGTAGGTACGAGACGCCGGTTCACGCTACATTCACCTTCGAGTTAAACTGACGAATAATGTGTGTTATTTTTAACCCCTGACGCAAAGAGAGGGGTGTTATAAGTTTAACGTGTCTGTGTATCTGTCTGTGGTATCGTAGCTACCGAACGGATGGACCGATTTGAATGCGGTTTTTTTTTGCGTCATAGATAATTTTAATCCGAGTGTTCTTAGTTATGTTTCATCAAAATAAAGCATCTAACTATCCAATTTTGAAAATAACTACAACATAGAAAAGTTCTCAAAAACGGCTGAACCGATTTTGTTGAAACATAGCTAAGAAACATCTCGATCACGTCAGGTTTCAGACAAAAAAATCGCATTAAAATCGGTCCATTCGTTTCAGAGCTACGATGTCACAGACAGACACACAGACACGTCAAACTTATAACACCCCTCTTTTTGCGTCGGGGGTTAATTAGGAAGCCTAGGATTTATGATTAAAAAAAAACAAAAGCCATTTTTCCTGTGGAAAACGGCTTACGTGTAAATAAGACGAATCGCCGTTTATGCGACCCAAAAAATAAGTTTTACTTTAAAAATAACTGCCAATTAGCACAGGATAGACGCGAACCTAAATGTGTGACCCATGCCACACCATTATGATCTACAGCGGTAAACAATTCATTTTATATGATAGTATATGGAGCCACTCCACTTTGCTGCCAAGTGTAGTTACGGTGGAGCCAACGGGAGACAATCCGCAGACTGCCGGCTGACATTTAAAATTAATATTTACGTCCACGAAGTACGTGACACGGGGCAGCGGAACCACGCCACTTGCTAACATAAGGCGGTATTGTTCCAGACAGGAGAAAATAGAATACTTTTGGTGTTCCGTAACAAAATTGGAACGGAAAACGGAACACTTATGCGATCACTCGGTGTCCGTCTGTTACAGGCAGTTTTATCAATTTATGCCGCTTGACTTAGGCAGCCAAAATTTAGATCTGGGGACACGGCAGTCAGTTTTTAAACCCTCACAGAATCAGTCTGGATAATACTAGCAATTTTTTTAATCCCAAAACTTTCGTATGTCGAGCTTTTATACTTAAGATTTTATTTAGACTTTAAAATACATCGATTTAGTCACTCACTCACTAGTGATCATCAAAACTTTTAGGTGCTATGTGACGTCCTAGAACGCTGAAATTTGGCACACAGATTAAAATTGCTTCGTAGATTACATAATAATTAAAAAATCTGTAACGTTTACTCTACAACCCCCCGCAATGAGGGGGATTAGATATAACGATTTGATTTGGACGGTTTTCGAGGTATGAACATTTCAAGGTCAATTTTCGTCTTTTTTCTAAATTACTTCCAATCTGTTTTTGCTAAAATATAAAAATATATATCTGAGTTGCTTACAAACCCCTTTCATTTGATATGTCATACAATACAGTTTGCGAAACTTTTTTTTTTAATTTTCCATTTTACCCCCCAAAAGTGGCACCCTTGTTTTTTCATTAATTTACATTACACGTCCATCTTTGGGTCACCAATTTACATATGTGTACCAAATTTCAACTCAATCGGTCCAGTAGTTTCGGAGCAAATCGGCTGTGACAGACGGACAGACAGACGCACGAGTGATCCTATAAATGTTCCGTTTTTGTCCTTTTGAGGTACGGAACCCTAAAAATCAACAAAACGAGGAAATTACTTGATTCAAGTGAGAAACCTGAATGGCTTTCGCCGCGCCCGGCAATCCCGACATTGCAACGGTTTCGCTCCGGTTGCCAAATAACTTTGTTTTGGGGCTGGCGGATTTATAAAATTCCAACTGGGGTAAAAAACGTTTTAGAGCACGCGGCCAACTTTACAGGTTGCAGTGAAATGTGGGATAGTTTTCCAAAATTTGTCGTTGTTTATGGGTTTAGTTTTTGTCACGTAGGTATATAGTAGAAACGAACGCAAGCAAAAGACGAGGTACGTACAAACTTACAACGTCACAGACTTTTCCTTTCTGTCCATATTCACTACTGAAATATATATATTTTTTAAAGTTTTCTCTACGAAACATGTAAAAATATTCAACGCTTTCAGCTCCGCCATAAGAAATTTGTAATTGTATAATTTCCAAGCGCAATAAAATAACCTCAAAGAAACGTTTCAATTTGCAGCCTTTAGCGTTTCAGACACAAAATGAATACCAAGTTCTCTGATAAAATGCACGGTCTACTTGATAAAACATAGAGGATCGAAACATACTGCACCGTATTTCGACTCAATCGAATCGAAATTTAACTGTAAATTGACGAGGAACCTTCGCTAACAGAAAAAGGAAAATAAGCATTCATTGGACATTAATAACTCAAACCGTTCCGAATCGACATCCCCCATCAAATAATACACAAGCATTCACCCCCTGTGGGTGCGGTCCCCCGAATCACCCCCTTTTATCCAGCGTAGAGAGGCTTCGTCCAATATTATTTCTGTCAATACACATTTAACGCTGGAGGTTATCAAAATTTATGCTGTTTTTAGGCTACTTGGTGAGGAAAGGGGATACATTAACAACATATAGAATACGTGGAATTGCTGGCTCTCCGTTTTTTTCCTCGTACCTGGAATTGTTTTCGCCGCATTGCGTCGTTCAAACCGTTTGTACACGAAATTGTGAAGTTTTATAACAATTTTCTCTTGAGGCTTCGCTTTCGTTTACCTACAGAAAAAAGTCTGATGTTTCTTAAAAACCGGACAAGTGCGAGTTCAACTCGCGTGGTGAGGGTTCCGTAAAATATTGAGAATTTTCCCGTTACTTTGAATACTCAAACTGATTATAGGTTTTCCTGTAATCTTTAGGGAAGGAACTATTTTCCATTTTTTTCTAAATTACTTCAAATCTGTTTTTGATAAAATTATAAAAAAATTATCTGACATGCTTACAACAACCCCTTTCATTTGATATTTCACACAATACAGTTTTCGTTTTTTTTTTAAATGTTCCAGTTTACCCCCCAAAAGTGGCCCCCTTTTTCAGAACTCATTAATTTTTCTTAGGGTCACCAATTTACATACATACATATTATGTGTACCAAATTTCAACTCAATCGGTCCAGTAGTTTCGGAGCAAATCGGCTGTGACAGACGGACAGACAGACAACCGAGTGATCCTATAAGGGTTCCGTTTTTTCCTTTTGAGGTATCGGAACCCTAAAAGCAGGCTGAAATGTTCCTTCTGGTCTTGGAAACGTCTATATCTATAACTTTCACGGTCCTTGTAAACTAGAGGTTGGGTGACTTAATCTCTTCGGAATGGCGGCCAAGGGCAGGCTAGCGACCCGCTGGCTGGGATGTGGGTTGACCGAAGTACTATAAAGGTACAAGTTGGAACCGTGTCGCTGCGTCACTACTACGCTCACCCACAAATATATCTTGACACTGCGGTGCGTAGTAGCTAAGCCTAGGTAGAGGTCTAGTTTCGTTAGTGACGCTGTATTAAGTTCACCTCAACGCTCACCCACAAATATATCTTGACAATGCGGTGCGTAGTAGCTAAGCGCAGGTAGAGGTCTCGTTCCGTTAGGTGACGCATGGGGTGAGGCGCACGAGCGCGTAGCGAATAACAGCCCAGGAGCCGTAGCATGGTTGGCCTTATCACGCGACAAGTGACAAGGTAAGTGCGTCGTCTCGTTCTATCGAACGGTGTCAGCCAGTGACGCACGCTCTATCCTATCACCTATCGCGTGACAAGGCCAACCATGCTACGGGGCCTGGTTTCTGTATACGTCGCCATCATAGAAATACATAGAAACCATGTAGTGTCTCTGCGACATGTTGCCTGCTGCTGCTGTCTGCGGTCGGGTTCCAACCTGTACCTTAAGTATTTAGTTTAATACCCACACATCTGACATGGCTTCCGGATTTTTAAGGGTGTTACCGCACCTATCGATTGGGTTTCGGTCGATAAAAATGTTTCTTTATTGTATAATCGCTTCGACATCGACGATTATATGACATAGTAGCGTCCGATGATGGATAGTTTTGTTTGGTAACCCACCGGTACCTTAATTTTGAGAGTAACAATATGCCCTCGCAAGACAGAAGAAAGCATTTCGGCCATATTTCACACCAGTGAGTATTTTAGAGAGGTC
This sequence comes from Epinotia nisella, assembly GCA_932294315.1. Taxonomy (NCBI): domain Eukaryota; kingdom Metazoa; phylum Arthropoda; class Insecta; order Lepidoptera; family Tortricidae; genus Epinotia; species Epinotia nisella. The sequence continues at coordinate 1,395,022 of OW028693.1, forward strand.
ACACAATTGACTTTGAAGGGATATAAACGCGATACAGTATCGATGTCAATGCCTAAGATGTATGGCTTAAGGGCCATTTACATGGTTGCAACTGTCAGTATTATTACATTGTATTGGTATGATTGATTGCATCATATTTCGGTAGCCCGTAATGTAATGAAAATAGCATACGAGTTGTTGCACCATGACAATGTGTAGCCGCGGCCCTTAAGTGTCGCAATTCAGTAGTCATCATCATCATATCAGCCGAAAGACGTCCACTGCTGGAAATAGGCCTCCCCCAAAGAGTGCCACAATGACCGGTCCTGCGCCACCCGCATCCAGCGGACTCCAGCGACCTTTACCAGGTCATTAGTCCACCTTCAGTAGTATCAGTAGTATCTCTGCAAAAATGCCACCTGTAACCCTAAGCAATGGCCCAGAATGCCAATATCAAGACCTGTGAAGACGCTCTACTTATAGTTGTGCGTGCTAAATTTTCTAACATGTTGTTAACTATAATCCCAGCAACGTCAAAACAATCCACGGATAGCGAGAGAGAAAAATACCGGTGCAGGCGTGCTATCAGTTTATCACTATGCAAATTGACGGTGTTCTGAATGCTCCGATACAATAGATCACGTGGGCGACTCATTAAATTCTCGTAAACACGAACTAGACGGGGCCGGTTTCGCTTTCGACCGGCGTCTGTCACACCGCGCCGAGCGGCCTCGACACATTCAGTGCCAACGATTTGGTGGTGCATGTGCAGAGGAAACTAAGGCCAGAGCGCTCGCCGGTCGGGACTCAAACCATACGGAGCGCGTGATGCGCAAGAAGCTTTTGTCGATACAGTAGTTTCATCATCATCATCATATCAGCCGAAAGACGTCCACTGCTGGACATAGGCCTCCCCTAGAGAGTGCCAAATTGACCGGTCCTGCGCCACCCGCATCCAGCGGACTCCCGCAACCTTTACCAGGTCATCAGTCCACCTTGTGGGGGGCCTACCCACGCCGCGCCTTCCGGTACGTGGTCGCCACTCGAGAACCTTTCCGCCCCAACGGCCATCGGTTCTACGTGCAATGTGCCCCGCCCACTGCCACTCTTAAGTTTAGCAATTCGGAGGGCTATATCGGTTACCTTGGTTCTGCTGCGGATAGCCTTATTTCTGATGCGATCACGCACAGTAGTTTAAATTCGCGGAAATTATGACTGAACCGGTTTCGTTTTCAATAAATATCAGACATATCAAAACACTTCAATCTTGTGCTGATGCTTACTCGGTTGGCTCAGTACCAAACTGAGTCACGGCCTCCGACACTAGAGTGCGCCACTCTTTTCGGTCCTGCGCTAGCTCTTGCCAGTTGGTAACTTTCAAGGTGGCCAAGCCAACGGAGTCTGTGACATTTGACGACCGGCTAGCCTAGTGGGTAGTGACGCTGCGTACGAAGCTGAAGGTCATGGGTTCGACTCCCGGTAAGGGCAAATATTTGTGTGGTGAGCATAAACATTTGTTCCTGAGTCTTGGATTTTTTTGTTTGTATTTAAGTATTTGTATTAAATATATCATCGTCTAGTACCCATAACACAAGCCTTATTATGGGTCTAGGTCGATCTTTAACCCCCGACGCAAAGAGACGGGTGTTATAAGTTTAACGTGTCTGTGTATCTGTCTGATGGACCGATTTAAATACGGTTTTTTTTGTGTCATAGATCATTTTAACCCGAGTGTTCTTAGCCACGTTTCATCAAAATCGGTTCAGCCGTTTTTGAGATATTGAAAGTTGTAGTTGTACGATTGTCCCCTAATATTTATTTATTACTACATTATTCTTCCCGAGTGGCGACCACGTACCGGATGGCGCAGCGTGGGTAGGCCCCCCACAAGGTGGACCGATGACCTGGTAAAGGTCGCGGGAGTCCGCTGGATGCGGGTGGCGCAGGACCGGTCTCTTTGGCACTCTTTGGGGGAAGCCTATGTCTGGACGTCTTTCGGCTGATATGATGATGATGACTACATTATTTATTTTGTTTCCCCTATGATATTGCGTTCAGCCACCAGATTTATTTGTATTTTATTTATTTATTTATTAGGCTCAACAGTCATACATACAGTAGCATAAGAAGCTTAGTGTCTAAATCTGGACTATAATTCTAAACAGTGTGTGCACAAAAAGATTCATGACTTAAAGACAAACTATTCACTAGATGGAATTACATACCTATTGTGCATAAAATAATACATTCAATAATTAACATGACATTTACCTGTTCGCCAATCTCAGATCTCCAATCTCAAGGTTCCTCAAGAAGACTGGAATGCCATATTCATCTCGCAAAGTTGAAACATGAAACATGACCTTACTATTACGCTGCGGTGTTATATAATCCTGTGAGCTGTGAAGTATGCGTTGAATGCAATAAAACCCGTACATTAATTTATTGAATTATACTGGTACGAGGTACTGGAGGTTATTTTTTTATTTCTAGGGTTCCGTTCCGTACCTCAAAAGGAAAAAACGGAAGCCTTGTAGAATCACTTTGTGGTCCGTCCGTCTGTCTGTCTGTCTGTCAAAACCCTTTATCTTGGGAACGCGTGCAGGTATCGAGTTAAAATAAAACCATATACTCAGGTCTACAGTCTCTTGAAGCTGTAAAAATCAAACTTGTAAGTTAACGTAAAAAAACCGGCCAAGTGCGTGTCGGACCACGCAAAACGAAGGGTTCCGTGCCTATTAAAAAGGTCGTATCGTCACAGTACGTCCTTTTTTGTTTGATTGACAAAATAAAAAATGCGTGTCCAATATTTTTTGATAATCTAACCGACGGACTAATTATTTTTTTTTAGCAAAATAGACTATTTTATAGACTTTTTCGTCTATTCAGTTTTTCGAAATTAAAAAAAAATCTGGTCGCGAGTTCTATAGCTCACAGCAGATCCACTATTGTTAATAGGTAACAATAACTATTAACTATTGACTTTATGAGTTGGGCTTGTGACTTTTTCCAATAAACAATTTGAATCAGAGCAATTTCATGCTTCTTGTGCCTAAACAAACAGTACGGGAAATGTATTCGAATTCACCGTAGAACTCTATCGCAATAAGGTGACATATCACTCGAGTTTGAGTGACGGTGGCCTGTCAATTACGACTGGGTTCTACGGTGGTACGTGAATACATTTCCCTTACTGAACACTTACATCAGAAATCACGCAACAAACGAACTTAATTTAGCCCATTAAATGTGCCCTAAACCTCGTCCATTACAGATGCTCTTAACAATAACTATATACGTTCTGAACATATGTTATGTGCTTACATATAGGCATAGGGCACAAAGGCTCGGCAATTAGAGCCCGCACGACACATTGCGTCACGTGTGTGAGAAGGGAGTATGCGTATGTACAATTCGGGTGGCGGTCGCTGTCGGGAATCTGGGGAAATTTATTTAGGCTATATGAGGGTTAAATACTGAGGAAGGACTAGATAATAATTTTGGTAATGTCAGCAGAAGACTATCATAGAATTGGTCGAAGTGGAGACACGAAGAGAGGTTTATTCGGTGGCATACAATAGTTGTTTGTGTCTCAAGGGAGCAAAATGGTGTATTTACGGCGAGGGCGGTACCTACATACCCAGAGTGAAGCGAAGGATTCAAGCATTAAATAATTTTGCTCTCAGGAGCAAAATTATTTTCGTCATGGGCACACACAATACAATTTTTCACACCGACTATGAGGAAATTTTAAATAAATTGCTCTAAAAATAATGAAATATTTATTGTTTTTTTAATATTACGAAAAAAATATACATTTTCTTATGACGTTGTTAATCGATTACCATGAAATTACAATCGATTATTTTATCAAGATCTGTGTTCAATTGGCACATTGCGTAAATGCTACATGCCAATGATTAAATTTAAAAAAAGTAGCTTCAACAGAAAAGTAGCAAGTTGACCCTTCTCGTCGTGCAGCAAAACTTACTTTTGCGAATGAAAGGTGTGAAAAATATTAAAAATAATATACACACTATTACTTTCAATGATCATTGTTTTTGAGTAATCACTGAAAAACTGCCTTTCCTAAATAGAATATGCCGTGAGTTTTTCTATGAAGATATGTTAGAGCTATGAACCGATATTGCAAGAAATTTCTCTTAACTACCAACTTTTCTTGTCTATATAAAATAATTCAGCACGGATCACTACTTTGTCTTACTGACGCAACGTCACAACTGACACAAGTGACCCGCTTCTTCGATGAGTCAAATGTGTGTTGTTGTTGCTGCTCAATAATTTTTCAAAAATTAATTACGCTTAGGTAGTTAAGATTAAATTAAAATTTTCTTGCAATATCGGTTCACAGCCCTAACACCTACCTCTGGTTACAATTTGAGGTAATATTAAAAATACACGCTGTATACGGTCTTATGGTGCCACAAGAAAAGCATGGTGCTATCGTCACCGATATAATTTCCCTGACAATTTAAACAAACCATACCGCTGCGACAGATGTTCGTAGAAATGACATGTCGCTGTGTCAAAACCAATAACCAGACATCACTCACTCCCGGGCATTTCGCTAACACCCCAAAACGTACCGCAACACAGGCTTATTGATTGGTCTGTCTGTCCGTCGTGTCATATATATATCTCGATTATAGTATACACCCCGGATTTGCATGCAGGGAGGCTTTGTGCGTACTTTAGTATGTATGTGTGTATGTGAAATGCTATTAGGCCGTACGAAGGAATAATGCGGGATTAAGCGACGTCGACGCGCAGACGGGATTGTCTGACGCAGTGCTTGCTAGTTGTTTTGCCTAAAGCCGCCAGTGTTGCGCAATAACTTAAGTGCAAAATCCTGTATTAAACTTTTGAGAGCTAAAGACGGCTGTGGACGCGGACGAAAACTCGTGCCACGGACGGCCACAGCCGCGCGTGCGCTTTGCGCTTTTTCGTTAATTTTATGTAATAAAAACTCAACAGGCCTTTGATTCACCACTAGACCCCGCTATCGGAGGTGCAAAATGGTAGCTGTCAAGTTCTTAGGGATGGGTAAAAAATATTTATGCGGTCGATATCGATACTTGTTTTTTCTGTACAATTCGTTTTTTTTATGTATAAGTACCATTTATTTGACTACAATTTAACATGTTTTTTTGGAATCCATGATAATCATTGACATTAGAAAAACCAGCCAAGTGCGAGTCGGACTCGCGCACCGAGGGTTCTGTACAAACCTGTAGATATATAAGGGGGGGGCGGACGGACTTATTAAAAATATTTTTATTATATGATGTAACTAAAAAAATACGGTTTTCGCAATTTATCCTTTATGTGTGCTATAAGACGTTGCTTCGTACCAAATTTCAAGATTCTGAGTTCACGCGAGAAGTAACCTGTAGGTTTTGATTCCCTTGCGAGTTTCGAAAATTTGCGGAAATTTGCAGCATAAACGGGCTGTATCTTTTGATTGCGTTTGCTTAGAAGTTTGATTTTTTCACAGCTCCAAGGGATTGGAGATAACGATAATTTCTTAGTAATGATGAAAGAATGAATATTTTTATTTATAAAAAGTAAAAATGTTTAATAAATGTTCATTTTGTATTTATATAGTCCTATTTTATAAAATAAACACGTTTAATTAAAGTCTTAGACTATCATTATGGTAAAGAAAAATTATCGACATATAGCTATATTTATCGACATGTAGCAAGTATTTCAAAATAATTTATTACCCATCCCTAAGAATGAAATTGACAGCTACCATTTTGCACCTCCGATAGCGGGGTCTATTCACCACATCGAGCACCTCGTTTGTCTCGATATATACCTATTTATAGGTAACTGTATGTATTACCAATACTCGTAAAATAATCGCTTAACGCACGAGTGCTCCCATTATCACGGCACCCCAAAAAGAGATAGCGGTATACAATTTCTGTCGAAAGCAAAAAGAGCTTATGAATTGCTGTTTGCGGCTTTTCGTTTGCGGTCTGCGATAGTTTTTAGTGGGTACATAGCAATACCTAATGCCCTTTGGTTGGCTTTTAATAAACCAGCACGGCTATCACAAGACGGCGCGCGAGCTATCTCGATTTTTCTCGGAACATACATAAATACAGTCTCGAGGATTCTTATGCGCGAGAAAGCCGCCAACTCCTCGGTCACCAGTTACATCAACCAGACGTTCGAGATTTCCGCAAAAAGCTTATGCGCACTGGGATGGGACCCGACGCACCGAGGGTCTCGACGCCAAGACAGGGCACTTTAGGTTTGCCCTGATTATGATTTGGGATAAAAAAACATGTTATGCCAAAAGTTAGTCAACCGTACCGTGACATTTAGGGCGCTTACGTTCTTTTGCTTACTCTGTTATCAGTGTGGCCACCGAATAAATCAATATCTCATGTAAATCCTTATCCGGCCGTATCTGGAGCACAACATAGTCAACATACTCGGATTGAAAGCTATCGATTTTCGTCGTTAAACTATTTTGAATCCTATTAGCCTGTAACTTAATGATCAAGAGTGTGGTTTTAATTAAAATGTTCTTTTTACTGCGGTTTTGCAGAATGTCAAAAAGTTATAAAGTAGGCTCATTTATTTAACTCCATGTACATATCATGAACAGCGTGTACAGTCAAGTGTAAAAATATGGGTATAACTTACTCATAAATATGTGCCATCGCTCTTATGTCACTGGATTAAGGTATTTAAATCGATACATATTTTTGCACTTGACTGTACAGGGCCCGTCAGTCATCCCTTACATTTACTTCGAGGTCGGTGCAGAATGGTTTATTCTCCATTTATGACGACCGGTTAACCTAGTGGGTAGTGACGCTGCTTACGAAGCTGAAGGTCCTGGGTTCGAATCCCGGTAAGGGCAAATATTTGTGTGATGAGCATGAATATTTGTTTCTGAGTCTTGGATGTTTTATAAGTATTTAAGTATTTATATCTATTATATATATCGTTGTCTAGTACCTACCTATAACACAAGCATTATTGTTATTGAGCTTACTATAGGCGTAGTTCGATTTGTGTAAGAATACAATACAATACAATACAAATACTCTTTATTGCACACCTCACACAAACAAAGGAGTTACAGAGAGAAACAATAAAATAACATGTAGGTAAAGGTAGACAACAGGCGGTCTTATCGCTGAAGAGCGATCTCTTCCAGACAACCCCCAGACAAGAATGTCCCCTAATATTTATTTATTTATCGTTATTATTATTTATTTATCTCGGTTATCTGTGTGTGTTTCGTGACAAAAACTAATGTTTTTATTTATTTTAATGTTTGTGTTATTTTTGTCACGAATACATTTTTGAGTTTATCTGCCATTCCTTCTTATTACCCGAATGCCGAATGAGGGTTATGTTTTTAGAGCGTATGTATGTATGTCTTATTCTTTGGCACGCCCTGCAGCCTAAACCGTTTGACGGATTTCGACGTATGAGGTGTCGTTGGATTCCTCTTAATCGTGGGAGTGACATAGGCTATAATATTTGTAAAAAAGCAGTTGAGTTTTTCGGAAAATCTTTTGATTTCACTTTTCTTCAGATTCACATCGTCTCGATGATTCTTTCAATTTCTCATATTATCCCGTTTTATTAGGCCTATCTTGGAGTCCTCTACATGAAGCTCTCTTTCATGTCATGACTTCGTTCCTCTCTGCCACGAACACAGTCGATTTCCTAGTTGTCAATCTCGTGTAACGTTTACTGACGCAATAATAATTTCTAAAGTATTATATATTTCCATTGTTCCGTTTATCTAATAATAGCTTGAATCGATAAATTGTCACGCTAAACAGACATTAGGTTGTTTCAATCGCGGCAGTAAGGCGTAGGTGACAAACTGACAAACCAAATACGCCTGTTCCGGGATTTGGTGACTAATTTCGGTGAAATTCTTTGGGATACCAGTGTTTTTCAAATATGAAGAAGGTTGGGTTTTAGACATTTCGATATCGTTACCCCCATTAGATTAGGGAAACAGATTTTTCTCAAACATGCTATGAAATGTTGTCATTACGTGCGTTATAAGAGGCTTCAAAGTATCACGTTTCGGGCGAAACAAGTCGAGAGAACTGTAAAGGAATTTCATACAAAATTGAAGGCCTAGGCTGGGAAGTTTTTTTTTTTTAAATTTTAATGTAAATGTAAATCTGTGTTCATGAACAGGCTAAACAGCTGTTTTTTTTTTCTAGTGGCTGAATGGTTATCGGATGAAACATATCCGCATTAATGCCTATTACCTACGCACGAACTGATATTAAGAATACAAATCTGTATGATTCAATGTGTTGATGTTTTTTTTTTTTGAGTGGTGTATTTTTTTATTTCATTGCATATGCCTGGCCGTGAAAAGGGCTCGCCTGCTTCGTATCACTATACCTACTCACCCGGCAAGCCCTTCTTTCCCGGCGTCTGCAGTAATGTAGTATTTCTATTTTAGATACCAAGGTTAGCCCCAAGGGATAGATAGCTGTTTTACCCCTAGGTTCGGAACCGATGGTTATATCCAATCGACTTGGCACACTGTTTTGTCCTTCTGTTACATCAGCGTAAAAGGTTCCAAACCCATTTGCGAGCGAACAAAGCTCTGGCATCTCTCCATTCCCCGAATAAGGCTCGACATGGCTTCACAGCCAACTAACTAACCACACCGAGCTCGTATCTCGATTGAACATTCAGTTCCACTTCTAACCTTAGCGCGCAGCTAATATAGTTGCATTTCTAATATCACTGCTAAGAAGAGTGAGGATCATAGATCGCGTACTAAGTGCGACAAAGTTGTTTGTTTCCATGGTGGTACGTAGCGATATGCGACCTTGTTCTAGTAAACGGTGACGCTAGTCCAGGCACGCGATAACTGGTGCATTAGCCTAATCGCGCCGTCGCTTCGGATCTCAATTAAATATTCATTAAACGCATCACCTCGGGGGTCTGCGGGTAAACGAGCTAGTTAATGTTTAGGTTTAGTGGAAGTGGAATGGTACTTGTTAGGATGAGTGTAATAAAAAAACTGGCCAAGTGCGTGTCGGACTGGCGCACCGAGGGTTACGTACACACCTGTAGGTATATAAGTAAAAATATTTGTATTATCTGATGTAACTAAAAATTTACGGTTTTCGCAATTTTTCCTTTATCTGTGCTATAAGACGTTGCTTCGTACCAAATTTCAAGATTCTGAGTTCACGGGAAGTACCCTGCAGGTTTTGATTCCCTTGCGAGTTTCGAAAATTGGCGGCATAAACGTTTAGAAGTTTGATTTTTTCACAGCTCCAAGGGACAGTAGACCTGAGTATTTGATATACATTTTAGCTCCACGCGTTCCTGAGAAAAAGACGGACGGACGGACGGACAGCAAAGTGATCCTATAAGGGTTCCGTTTTTTCCTTTCGAGGTACGGAACCCTGAAAACGTAGACTGAAAGATTGCGTGGTGGCGAAGTAGGCTTTTATGAATATGTAACGAAACTACCTCCTAATAGTGGTGGTGAATCATATATTTGAGAAGCAAAGCCAAAGCAAACACGTATTACTTTCTTTGGGCTCTGTGCTGTTGCTCGAAGATAAGACAAGCCGGTATAGTCTTTCCGATGTAAATACTACGTGTGATGATGTTTTAGATGGCCTATATCAGTACCCGACCTTGAATCGGCTACAAGTGCACTAAGGCATGTAAAGAAATCATTTACGTTCACTGACGTTACTACTATTACGCATCGAACTTAACTCTCTATCCATTCAGCCCGTATCCACCCACTTTTGATTATAGGTAGATCTCTCCTTTACTACGCCACTCTCCTCGGTGCTTTTTTTTGTTTAGGGGGGAAAATGCGTTACGCATACCACCCGGGTGCAGGGGGTGACCCGAGGGGTTCTGTGGGACTCCTGTATGGGCTAATGAGACCCACGGTGTACCTACCCACTAAAAACCCTCCCACTTGCCGCCCTGTGGCGAGGTTACGGGAACGCTTGCGCACACATCCGCGACCCCTCCACGAGAGGCACTCCAGATGTTTTGGCGCGCCTGCCTCCTCGATCTCCACCCGCTCAGTAGCGGGCCCCCCTGTGTCCGCTACGAGGAGATCATGGGTGCGGGAAATTCCAGCACCTGGTGGCGGGTTAGGTCTGTGGTTCCGCCACCGACCACGCCTCGACCGCAGGGGGTAAGGAGAGTGGCGCACCGTTATACCAACACGCCTCTCCCCCTGCGATCTCTCCTCGGCCGCAGAAGATAAGGAGGTACCTACTCCTCTTCTTCTGCGGTCCCTTCCTCAACGTATCCTAGCCACAAACCCGCTAGGAGCGCCCACCTCGGGCCAGCCAGCAGGCCCACACAGGCCGGCCCTGGGTGACCAGTCCACGGTTACTAAGCCCCCCCGCCCCGACAAGGCGGGCACCCTCGAGGGGATACTCTCCTCGGCCCTGTGCTAACCTCATCCACTGATTACTGACCGAACGTACGAACTTGACTACAATCTAATTATCTCGTTCCAGCACCGAGGATGGAGAAGGCGAAGGCGTACATAAAGAGCTCGCTGAGCGCGTCGCGGCCGGCGTCCCCGCGCGACAAGCCGGCGCCCGCGGACGACGCTCGCGTCTGCTTCGTGTGCGGCGGCGCCGGCTTCAGCGACCAGTACACCGTGCGAGTGAAGGCCGAGCCACAGGTGAGAGCGCCGTGCCGCTGTCAGCGGGCGGCGGTAACACATGCACGCTGCTGTGTCGAGCCTGCCACGAGTCCGCCGCCGATACACTTATTCGGCTTTAACAGCTGTCGATGACCTTCGATCTATAATTGTCCGTTTTTATTGCTTATCGCATTAACAATATCGAGGTTTACCGAAATAGTATCCCATATTTACTTAAAAACCTTGCCAAGTTTAGGCCAAAAAACCAGTTTTTTGGACGTAACTTTTGTGAAAATGAATTTAAAATAAAAATCTCTTATGGGATATTAGAGATGTCAATAAGCAACAGTAACATGGAGATTTCATGTATAAAAGTGCATAAACAACATACTTATAGCGAAAACAGAGCTTTTTTGGACCATATTTGAATAAATCATAAAAAAATCAATATTCGTTATTTTCAAAAAAAACTGATGCAAATGTAGATAAAGGATTGAAGAACCGATAAGCGTTTGTGCCGTAAATATATATATAAGTTCCAACTTAAAAACTCGACAAAAAGCGTGGGGAGCCCCTTACGTATTGGCCACGACTTTTATCTTAAGCGACCTGCCGCAGCGGTTTTTCTAATTCATTGCGCGTGATCCCAACTAACCACAGTGCGTTGCGCGTCTCGACCGCGCAATGAACAGATAAAACGCTGCCGCAGGTCGCTTAAGACCAAAATCGTGGCCAAGGCGTTAAGCGCGGGGCGTCGAGTTCGCGCATAGGCAAGTTTGCAGAAATACATGGACATTGTCTCTTTGTGACACTACATACTATTTAAATACGATCTACCCGCTTCACTATGACTCCGATGTAATGGCGATTAATATGTAATTGATTGATAGATATCGCCTATCAGGCTAAACGCTGCTGGCTGTTCTGCCGAAGAAATTACTCCAACTTTCCATACCATACCACAGTTATCATTCTCCCGATGAGAATGCCACGACTTAGACCGGGAGATACTGACACAATTTTTTCGTTCACGACGACCGGTTAGCCTAGTGGGTGGTAACGCTGCCTACGAAGCTGAAGGTCCTGGGTTCGAATCAAATATTTGTGTGATGAGCATGAACATTTGTTCCTGAGTCTTGGATGTTTTCTATGTATTTAAGTATTTGTATCTATTAAATATATCGTCGTCTAGTACCCATAACACAAGCCTTATTGAGCTTACTATGGGACTAGGTCGATTTGTGTAAGATTGTCCTCAATAAATTTTTTTTGTACCAAGTTCCAAATATGGCGACCCCTTCACGGGTCTAATTACTTAATGACGAAAACGAAAACGATTGTCATAGCGCTGGTACCGGTGGCCCAATCGCGTGGACGTTCAAGGAACGTGTCGGATAAATTACGAAAGTCGATTTGTTACACAAAAATTCTTCTATTTTCCGATAGTCGATGAAAAAAGAAGTAAGCGGTAGCGTAGTGCCATACTTCTCCGGTGTGGCTTACAGCCCGCCATACCAAAGAAATAACATTAATTAAAAAAAAAACCAAGTCAACCATTTGTACAGTCAGCATCATAAACATGTATACACTTTTCAACCTTATGTCTAGGTAATAAGGTCATAGAATGTATACATGTTTATGATGCTGACTGTACAAACGCCAACACACTGTAATACTTTTCCGACGGTTCCAAATGACCGCCATACCGCCCCGCCGCAAAGGAGTTTTTTTTTAGGGTTCCGTAGGCAAAATCGGAACCCTTATAGTTTCGTCATGTCCGTCCGTCCGTATGTCGCAAGCACTTTACTCGAAAACTATAAGGTGTATTTGAATAAAATTTTGGGGATAGGTGTATTTTGTTAGTCGCTACATAGTTTTGTAATTAAATGACAAAAAAAATTTAGGGGTCCATCCATACATAAAACCGCAAGTTTTTTTCATTGTAAGCCCACGTGTGGCACATCAATCGATAGGTCTTTCAAAATAAATATAAGGTTTCTCAGCAATTTTATTGATTAAGTGAATAGAGTCACTAAAATTGTCCCCCCTCTAATTTTGGAACGGTATATTAAAAAAATATGAAAAAAATTATGGACATTAGATTTATGAAATGCTTTCACCGAAAATTATTTTCAACAAGATCGGTTCAGGGGTTTAGAGATATTGCTAAAAAACTGCTTTCCTTAAAGAAAAGAACGTATAAGTGCCGTAAGATTTCTGTGACGATACGACATTTTTAATAGGTACGGAACCCTTCGTTTTGCGTTGTCCGACACGCACTTGGCCAGTTTTTTCTTCATTCTCTTTATTGACCTTCTTCATACATATTCGTCGGTTTTCTAGGGTACTTTATCTGAACTTTCTTTAGGATTTCTCGGAGGTATTTTTACATTTATCGCCAACTTTTCGGTGAAGGAATAACTTTACAGTGCATTCTCTATCATCCATGAGAGAAGGCCTGTATCCGGCAGTGACCCGTATACAGGGTTATAATATTGATTGTATTTTCTATTTCTCGTACGTAAGAATATTTTCGATCTACGCCAAGCGTCAATGAATTGCGCATGTACCAAACCGCCGCCCAAACATTTAGAAAACACTCAATCAAACCACTTGTCCATTGAATGTCACCATTCCGTCCAAGACTAATTAACAACTATCGCGAAACCGGTTCGGACCGGCCCCCCGTTGGCGAGACGCGTAAAACGATTGACATTAGACACGAGCCAATTGACACTTTGGGAAGGCTTGTTCACAACCAGTGGCCATATGACAACTTACCAGATAACATGCCTAGGTACCTAATCGGTAATAACTACACATATAGGGCTCTGTCAGGTGCTGCTGTCACCACGCTGCCAACTCACCTAGACTGAAGGAGCCTAGATGGCAGAGCAAGAAAGTTAATGCATACATTCGAACGTCAGCGACGCGCCACGCATACGCCCCGTGCCACGCCAGCATCGCGCCGACAGAACACTAACGCCTTGGCCACGACTTTGGTCTTAAGCGACCTGCCGCAGCGGTTTTTCTAATTCATTGCGCGTGATCCCAACTAACCACAGTGCGTTGCGCGTCTCGACCGCGCAATGAACAAATAAAACGCTGCCGCAGGTCGCTTAAGACCAAAGTCGTGGCCTAGGCGTAAATACTATAGAAGGGGTATCGAGCGCGGTTTCTATCGGGACCGGTGTCGCCACCTCATCCCCTCCACGTCGCCTACAACTTTGTGAGCGACTGCACGGCGATCAGGTGACGTTGGCGCGAAAGCTTTGAGTACTCGCGCGCGTGATAGACTATCTGTCATTTTTTGACAGCATTAATCAGAAAGTGCCCACCCGAACACATGACCCGACAAGTACTCGAAATGTTTCCGGCACCAAAAAGAGGAAGAGGAAGACCCCTCCAAACATGGATAGCTACTATAAATAAGGGCATGAAGGATGCAAATGTCACATCTTAGACAACCCGGGACAGGGCGTCCTGGCGAAGAAGGACTAGGAGAGCCGACCCCAAAGGCGTCCCCGGCTAGGCGGAGAGAGAGAGATTAATCAGAAAGTGACGGACAGTCTATCTCGCGCGCGAGTAGAGTCGAGAGTCAAGTTATGCTAGGGTGGTTGTGATCGCGCCCGTGTGTGGCGAAGGCTTCAGAACTCACAGGTTGAATAAAACGTATGCCACAGCCGATTTGTGTTTGTCTGTCGTTTTGGGAAATATCATGTAGGTGAATAACTGTGAAAATGGTCTTAATGGACACACAGCACGCAGGGTGTTATATGACGGCCACATGCTTATATTTTAGTGCGAACAGCGACACGATTTGCGACATTAAATAAGGCCTAAAGTCGCTTGCGACCACAAATCATAGGCAAGATAGTATACCTTCCGCTCCGTTTCCAGACTTAGCGATACTGAGCAGTATATGGCCAGTCCTTTAAAAGTCCCGCCATCGCTGACGAGGCCTGCCGCGTCTCCGCTGCCCACTGTAAGGAAATAAATAAATATAAGGGGAGAATCTTACACAAATTGCACTAGCCCCATAGTAAGCTCAATAAGGCTTGTGTTATGGGTGCTAGACGACGATATATTTAATAGATGCAAATACTTAAATAGAGAGAAAACATACAAGGCTCAGAAATTCATGTTCATCACACAAATATTTGCCCTTACTGGGATTCGAACCCAGGACCTTCAGCTTCGTAGGAGCGTACACCCACTACCCACTAGGCTAACCGGTCGTCAATGAAAATAACACAAGTAAGGAAACTGATATGTAAGTACATCTCGTTTCTGAGTCAGCCTGTGAGATCGATACAGCTGCAGCGATACTCGATAAACAATTCGAAACAACCAACACGGACGCATCAATCGGCGAATGATTCGCAAGGCAAACGATGTTCCTAACTAAACAGCAGTTCGTTAACAGTGTAAAAACATCGCAGGTACTATAAGGAAGAAGGTTGACCTTTCGCGGGGTACTGACCTAAACGGGCCTAAACCAACTTTAGATAGAAATAGAACGACAGGTTAAACACGCCTTCAGTTCGTCACGCTGTTGGAGTGTTCAAAGATAAATGAGCGTGTTCGGATGGTGTTCGGTCTTTTAATTGGGTTGTGTCCTAAAAATTTTTTACGATGCCATTCGAACCAGTTTTTGGAGAGGAACAAATGTTTGTATGGGAGCAACTACAATTAAAAAACATAAATACCCAAAAAATTGAGTTAAAGACGGACCTCGCTGGCGGCAGCCGAAAACGTTTCATGGGTCGTTCTTCTTTTCGACCGACAATAGCCTGTCCTTCGTCTTATTACGGCATCTGATTTGAGTAATGATGTTTACGGTTTTATAACGTTCGAATGAACGTCCATATTATTTTATTATTTAGTGATATTTAATATTTCACTTTCTCTAACTAGCATTTTTTTAAATGTCTTTTTTTTCGTAGAATGCCGTGACAGAGTGGTAAACCAAAATGTTGTCCCCACTGAAAGAGTCCACTTTGTCACGTTTTTTTTTAGAAACCAACCGTAAATAAATATTTATATTGGCCAGAAAGGAAACTTTAATTAGTTCTAATGAAGAAAACTATGCATTTTTTTTTAAATCGCACTTCAAAACCACAATTTTCGATAGTTCAAAAACCAAAAAACCGGCCAAGGGCGTGTCGGACCACGCAAAACGAAGGGTTCCGTGCCTATTAAAAAGGTCGTATCGTCACAGAAATCTTACGGCGCTTACGTCCTTTTCTTTAAGGAAGCCAGTTTTTCAGCAATATCTCGAAAACCTTTGAACCGATCTTGTTCAAAACAATTTTCGCTGAAAGAATTTAATAAGCCCTACGTCCATGATTTTTTTCATATTTTTACAATGCACGGTTCAAAAATTAGAGGGGGGGGGACAGAATTTTAGTGACTTTCGGGACGATTATCTCCGACTCTATTCACTTAATCAAAAAAATTGCTGAGAAACCTTATATTTATTTTGAAAGGCCTATCGATTGATGTGCCACACATGGGCTTACAATGAAAAATTTTTTTTTGGATTTCAGTTTTATGTATGGAGTGCACCCCTAAAAAAAAATATTTTAGTAATTTTAATTACAAAACTATGTAGCGGCTAACAAAATACACCTATCCTCAAAATTTTATTCAAATACACCTTATAGTTTTCGAGTAAAATGCCTGTGACATACGGACAGACGGACAGACGGACAGACGGACAGACGGACAGACGGACACGACGAAACTATAAGGGTTCCGTTTTTGCCATTTTGGCTACGGAACCCTAAAAAACAGAAAAACCTCGGATCATTGTCGGTAAAAAAGAAGAACGACCCTCATACTGATTAGCATTGAATCGTGACGTCACAGGGTGATATTTGTACTAATCGTTGTATTGAAAATTAAGTAAATTGGTGTTTCAGTCGTGAAATACTACGTTTAGGACCATAGTTGTCATACAATTTTGTTTCTATAAAAGCATAAGGATTCTATTGGTAGCTTTAAATTTACTTTTGGAGAATAAAAAAAAATGTATATTTATTCTAAACTGAAAGGTCTTCAATCTTTTTATAATTTTAATTATATTTCTTAATTTATACTTAATTACATTTATTTCATGGTTTACTCTCAATTTAGCAACACTGCGTTATCGATTTTAACATGTGGAATCTACCCAATTTACGGGTAGCTTGCCTCAACCTGTCGGCTATTGTTTAAATGTCCGGACTTCTTTAAAAGTATTTTGATTGTATGGTGTTCTTCACACTCTTGGAGTGTTCAAAGCTAAATGAGTGTGTTCGGATGGTGTTCGGTCTTTTAATTTACGGGTAGCTTGCCTCAAGGCTATTGTTTAAATGTCCGGACTTCTTTGAATGTATTTTGATTATATGGTGGAAATTGTTTTGGAATTTAGAAATAGTTACACCGATCACGAATTGTTAGTCTTCTTTAAAAGTTGTTGGATTTTTGTGAAAGTTTTAGTAATACATTTTTGTTTTGCAAAAGAATGTGGTGCTGGCGGAGGATGGAAAGGATTAGCTGGAAGGAAAGACAGACGAACTAAGAAGTTTGAGCACATTAGGAGAGGAAAGATGTTTGCTTAAATGTATGCAAAATAAAAGGGACAGGATGGTGGGCCACCTGATACGGCACTACATCTTCTTCTTAAACATCTTAAAAGGGAAAATTGAAGGCAAGAGAGGCAGAGGAAGGCCGAGACTAACATATTTAAGTCAAGTGAAGGATAATGTTGCTGTCGAGTTGTATGAGGAAGTCAAGAGGCAGGTAATGGATAGAGAAGAGAGGCGGTTACTTCACCAACAAGAGCAAAGCTCTTAAAAGATGATGGTGATGAATGTGATGATGCAATAGAAAACGTACAATGGAAAATACGACAAAAATGTATACCCACTGTAAAGGTGGTATACCAATATTAAATATCTTTGACAGAAGGATTTTCTACTTGAAAGTTATTATTGCGTTCTCATATAAACTACGAATACATTCAATCCGACCATTGGAAGCGGAAAATGTTATTTAAGTTGGAATTTGAAGTTAATGTCGAGGTAAATAGATAAGTAAATGCATAGTGCAATTACAAGTTTCGTAGAAAAATACTGTATGCCACACCGTCGTGCCTGCAACTTAATAAGAGTCACGTAAATGAATCATGGATGCATTCCGTGGACTGATTAATGGGGACATAGCTGGCATGTATTCGACACACGTGCCGCGACATGCCTTTAACGATAATTTGTTTCGTAGTTACGTATACGTCTGCTTTTCTATCAGACCTTAGCTTAAACCCTTCCGGCCGCCATGGCAACTAAGTTTCGCAACCAGTTGTGATGCAAGACTTTGTATTCTTTGTCCGCAACTAGTTGCCATACAATACTTATTTTTCGTTCTACGCAACTAGTACGCCATGGGTACCGATTTCCGCAACCAGTTGCATGCAACTTTCGAAATTGGTCAATCTATTTATTCAAATTATTTCAATAATGTAGTTATGGCCAAATGTACCGTCATGAAAAGAAAAAAATGCCGCCATTGATCATTTTGACATTAGTCATACTTGAGTCTGCTTGGAATTTAGGTTTTCAACATTTCGTATTTTCGTGCTGCTTTATTTTTGACGTTTATAAGGATTATAAGGGACTGAAAATACCGTGACATTGCCAACTCGAATGTCCCACGCATATTATTTAATAATGCTAATGGTTGCATATTAAGAACAACATCCTTCTGTCGCAATTAATCTTTTTAGAAATTCTTTGTACGCAACCAGTTGCGCAGAAAGAAAAATAAGTCTTGTATGGCAACTAGTTGCGGAAAAAGAATAAAAAGTCTTGCATCACAACTGGTTGCGAAACTTAGTTGCCATTGCGGCCGAAAGGGCTTAAACAACCTCTTCCTTTTTTGAAGTCGATTTGAAAACATGTCTATCATGAAAGATTATTTAGTCGCTATTCCTTTAAGACTGAACCACAACGTCCACAACCAACTCTCCATTCTCCAAGAAACATACCTCCCATAGTAATAATTATTTTTTAACATGCATGTAAAATGTAATATACGGTCTCCTGCGATACAGGCAAAGCCTAGTGCAGGGACTGGTACTTATAATACTACGTGTAAACATGTTTGCCAAATAAATGTCTTATGTCTTATGTCTTATAGTCTACGCCTGCGACGCGTTTACTGCGGTGTAGTCTGTGCGTTGTCTGTCAATAGCTCACATTCACGGAACTGTTCCATATTATGTATAGATAATTGTGCACCGTGGGATCAATGTATCAATAATGGCGGTTCCCAGATGAAAAACGCCATAACGTCGCCGCTTCGTAGAAAGCCATTAAATTAACGCGAGGAATTTTCCCATAAAGTTTTCTCATGGCCCCCTTGGATTATGATGACAGGACCTCGGATCAGGTTTCACGTGTTCCCGCTGCAGTCGCCATCTTGAATATCTGCGCACTTTAATAACTTGTCGCTTTAACAATCATTATTCATTGGAGAAGTGACGAAGACATGTCAGAAAGGTCAGTGATCTCCTTTTCTTAGTAAAGTGCTCAAATCGAACTGAATGTTCTTACATGTTACCGGAATATTCTCAGGATCGCAATAATGCTACAGATGAAATGGTAAAACCATGTCAATGTATGCTCTTTCTCGCCGTTTGGCAAACTTATTTTGGAACTGAAAACTGGCGAGAGCTCTAGCGGCACGGTCGGCGTGGCGGGGGTATATTCAGAGCAAGAATATCCTAGAGGCAACCGGATGGCTCGCGGTAGGTATTTGAGCACTGGAAGGGTTTTGGAACCGCCCGCCCTGGGCAACCCGAACTGAGCCAAGTTGGACTTAAACGAAAATTTTAAGGAGATAATTGCAAATGAATGACTAACTCCATAGTAAACGCGCCCAGAATATGGGTTGTGTCGTCATAGTCTATGCCCGTTTAATATAGAGCGTTTTCGGTGGTTGCCGGCGCGTGCAGATTTTACATGCCTGTAACATCAGAAAAAAATCATAAAGTTTTAATGCTACAGTTGTTATTTCTCTGAATTATACTTTTATTTTCGTAATGAAAAAAATGTATTTATAGGTATTGGGTCATACAGATTGAGTAAAAAAAAACCGGCCAAGTGCGTGTCGGACCACGCAAAACGAAGGGTTCCGTGCCTATTAAAAAAAAAATTTGACTTTTAGTTTTATGTATGGAGTACACCCCTAAAAAAATTTTTTTTAGTAATTTTAATTACAAAACTTTGTAGCGGCTAACAAAATACACCTATCCTCAAAATTTTATTCAAATACACCTTATAGTTTTCGAGTAAAATGCCTGTGACATACGGACAGACGGACAGACGGACATGACGAAACTATAAGGGTTCCGTTTTTGCCAAAATTTTTTTTAGGGGTGCACTCCATACATAAAACTAAAAGTCAAAAAAAAAATCATTGTGACCCCCCGATTGTGTGGCACATCAATCGATAGGTCTTTCAAAATAAATATAAGGTTTCTTAGCATTTTTTTTGATTAAGTGAATAGGGTCGGAGATAATCGCCCCGAAAGTCACTAAAATTCTGCCCCCCCCCCCTCTAATTTTTGAACGGTGTATTTTAAAAATATGGAAAAATTCATGGACATAAGGCTTATTAATTTCATTCACCGAAAATTGTTTTGAACAAGATCGGTTCAGAGGTTTTCGAGATATTGCTGAAAAACTGCCTTCCTCAAAGAAAAGGACGTAAGTGCCGTAAAATTTCTGTGACAATACGACCTTTTTAATAGGCACGGAACCCTTCGTTTTGCGTGGTCCGACACGCACTTGGCCGGTTTTTTTTTTGATTGCATGAAATTATATATGAGGAAGACGCTGTCTATGCGGATTAAAATTCCAACCAAAAATTATTCTTTGTACGAGTAGCCCTTAACTTTGGGAATGTCCACAGGAGAGACGCGAACTTAAATCTCTATCACAAGCCTTATTGAGCTTACTATAGGCCTAGTTCGATTTGTGTAAGAATGTCACCTAATATTTATTTATTATTTATTTATTTATATTACACTAATAATGGTTGAATATCATACTGTTTGGCTTGCCCTTAGAGATAGATATGAGTGAAGGCATTGCATTTTTTTTGACGTGATAACGTTTTATAAATCGATGAATGCCGGGGCTGCACGCACGAAAACGTGTGACTCATTTTCCCGTTCCGTTGAAGGCCAACGCACAGCCCAAACCGCTGGTTCTAGAGATTCCAAATTTGGCACGTAGGTTCCTTATAAGGTCTAGGGGTGCACTAAGAAAGGATTTTTGAAAATTCACTCTATAAGGTGGTGAAATTGGGGTCTAAAATTTGTATGGGGAAACAAGGTTGGATCGACTGTTTTATTCGAAACTTCACAGGAGTATTCCTAACGATAAATGAGTAAATGTGTTGTGCAATTTTTCATCAATGTTTTCCCGTAAAATTATCGTCCGTAAACCGACTTTACGGGTCCTTCTTGTAAAGTTATGGCGTTTACGTGAAATAAATTAAAGTAAAGTATTTTAAATTTTCCTGCTCTGCCTGAATTGGAAAGTTTACAAACGATTCGGAACTGGGCACGTTTCGCGGTAGCCCGCTGTTGATGTAAAACAAGAACTCACCATTTCGACTCCCAAATTGGACTGTGCCATTTATATGGCTGCTCGTGTAATGCTGCGTAAAGACCGGCGTGTGTTTTATCCATAGGTACTAATTATTATAAATGCGAAGTGTGTGTCTGTCTGTTACCACTTCACGCTTAAACCGCTGAACTGATTTAGATGAAATTTGGTATAGAGATAGAAAGAATATTGGAAAGGACATAGGATGGTTTTTGTCCCGGAAACTAAGGGGATGAAATGGGGGGTAAAAGTTTGTATGGAGCTACGATATATATATATTTTGCTTCATAACAATTTATATTTAGGAGATAAATGATCACATATAATTTCATAAATAAAACATAATTTAATATTGCTTGTTTTTCATTTCATTATGTTCCCCGGCAGATAGAAAGACATTGTTCAAGAACCGGAAAACAACTTTTCAAGCTTAACCCTTTTCCAGGCAGAGGTGTAATATCGACTACATACTGCTTGTCAAACATAATATCTTAATGTCAATGAATAAGGCTGATATCCGATTGTCATTTTCCAACTGCCGGCCTGGAAATGGGTTAAGTCTATCGATTTGGTAACCCTATCAATTTGGTAACCTTATGATAAGGTAACCTTACTGCTATGGTAACCCTATTGTTATGGTAAGAATATATACGAGTTCCAGGCGGATGGAGTCGCGGGCAGAAGCTATATTTTCTAATTTTGTATGTATGTCCCACTGCTGGGCGATGGTGTATTCTTTTTGCTAGCTTTTAAGTTAGTTAATGTTAATAGATAAATCGTTAAGATATACGGGTCAAATCTTGAAAGCAAACTTGACCAACTTCCTATAGTACAGTCAGCATCAAAAGTAACTACGCAATCGAAGACGTCAAAAGTTCTTATTCCCTTTTAATAAAGACTTTTGACGACTTCGTTTGCGTAGCTACTTTTGGTGCTGACTGTACAAAAGACGGATTTAATGCAATAAAGCATTCTCTAAATGTCAACCTTGAATCAAATCCGATCAATTGTATCATGACCGTTAAGTTTCAACCGACTTCAAAACATAGGAGGAGGTGCTCAATTCAGTTTTTTTTAAATGTTTGTTACCTCAGAACTCCGTCATTTATGAACCGATTCGTTCAATTCTTTTTTTATTTCAAAGTATATGCTTCCAGGTTGGTCGTGTTGTTATCAAAACTTAAGTTGGATAATGGGGACCATGAGGAATTGAGTGAACTGCTCAAATATAGAAGGCACGCGTGTGGGTCGTTCTTCTTTTTTACCGACAATGAACCGAGGTTTTCCTTTTTTTTTGGTTTTTGAACTATCGAAAATAGTGATTTTGAAGTGCGATTGAAAAAAAAATGCATTTTCTTCATTAACACTAATTAAAGTTTTCTTTCCGGCCAATATACATATTTGTTTACGGTTGATATTTAAAAAAAATATGTGACAAAGTGGACTCTTTCAGTGGGGACTACATTTTGGTTTACCACTCTGTCACGGACTTCTACGATAAAAATACGTTTAAAAAAAATGCTAGTTAGAGAAACTAAAATATTAAATAATACTAATTAATAAAATAATATGCACGTTCATTTTCGAACATTATAAAACCGTAAAATCATTACTCAAATGAGATGCCGTAATAAGACGAAGGACAGGCTATTGTCGGTCGAAAAGAAAAACGACCCGTGTACTCGTAGTAATTTCATTATTATCCTACTTTGTACCTAAATGATAATTTACAATTATGTTCGATTGCACGGTATCTACAATTTCGGAAGATTTCGTCAGTGTGTAATTGATGTAATTACGCCTGGACCTCATGTTGCTCCGTGTATACGCAGCTTTATGCGCACAGCCCCAAAATTTATTGATCGTGTTGTTTAAATGCTAGTTTTTCGTCTGTTCGCAGTACACCAATCGACGAAGGGTATTTTGTTTATTGATTTTAATAATTTCCTGATTCCGCATGTTTTATCTACTCTTCTATACTAGTACCATAAAGAGGGAAAAACCGAACAAGTGCGAGTTCAACTCGCGTGTTGAGGTTTCCGTAAAATACACAAAAATATTGGGAATTTTCCTGTTACTTTGAATACAAAAACTTCTTATTAGTTTTCCTGGAATCTTTAGGCAAGGAACTATTTTCCATATTTTTTTTCAGAATTCTAAGCCTATCTCCGACTCTATTCACTTAATCAAAAAAATTGCTGAGAAACCTTATATTTATTTTGAAAGGCCCATCGATTGATGTGTGCACACAAACGCGTACTTAATTTTTTTGACTTGCAGAATTGTGTATGGAGTGCACCCCTTAAAAAAAATTTAGTCATTTAATTACAATACTATGGTAGCGGCTAACAAAATACACCTCAAAATTTTATTCAAATACACCTTATAAATAGTTTTCGAGTAAAATGCCTGTGACATGCGGACAGACGGACATGACGAAACTGTAAGGGTTCCGTTTTCCGGTTACAGAACCCTAAAAAGTCATAGAATGGAGATAGTTTTAATCCCGGGGAAGGACATTTTAGTATACCTTGTATCCCGCGGATAAAATGCGGATGCAAACAAATTCCACGCGCAAGAACTCGCGGGCAAAAGCTAGTAATATAAAATGTCAACTGCTTCGTTTATTGAAGTATGCTCAGGTATAATAATGCGTGTACGATTGTGAGTCTTATCCCCCGGACATACGTTCGAAAGCGGTATATTTATAGACTGTACAAGGAACCTGTCGCATGCGTCACCGGCCCGTTAGTCAACTTTTACCGCTACTGCCCTTAAAGTTTGACTGATATCAGCTAATGCGGTGCGGCGGGTGGTTAATGCTCCAAAAGAGCAGTTTCTGTACGATATGGAGCATTTTGCTGTAATTTGCTGAATTCGGAATGGTCTTGTATTGAAACGATAGGTAGGTACAGTCAGCAGCAGAAGTAGCTAAGCGGGCCGGGTGTTCAAAATGACCTGCACACGACTTTATTCTTAAGAAATTAAGAGCGTGTGTAGGTTATTTTGAACACCCGGCCCGCTTAGCTACTTCTGCTGCTGACTGTACGTCATGTTTTGAAGTGTTTTGTATGTGTAAAATTAAAATGGTTAAAGTTAAATATACGGGGTGTTTCCTGTAACAGGAGCAATAAATTAAACGGAGGCTTCCTCACTGCATTTGTAGTAACCCCTTTTGTGGTTCTTTAAAAAAAATAACTGAGAAAAATGTATCTAAAGTTATGACCTCCGAGTAATGTATCTTGGCACCACGAGATCATAGCACAGTAGTCAATGCAGATTTTGAGGTAACGTCATGTAGTGAGTCATAATAGTTTTTACATTTTTGTTTTCAAAAGATATTTTTGTGATTTTTTCAATTTTTTTCGTGTTTTTAAAATAAAAAGTTACTTATATCACTCCAGAAGAGTAAAAAAGTACACGTTAACTTAATTTGAAGAAAAAAAAACAAAAAAAAATTTTTTTTTCAATTAAAACCACTGAGAAACAATTGCTCACAAGCTTAATATTCTACCGTTTAATTTATTGCTCCCATTACGGGCCACACCCTGTATATGGAGCAAAATGCTGTAATTTGCTGAATTCGGAATGGTTTTGTATCGAAATGATAGGTAGGTACGTCATGTTTTCAAGTGTTTTGTATCTGTTAAAATGGTTAAAGTTAAATATATAAATGCGAAAGTTTGGATGTCTGGATGTTTGTTACGCAATCACGCTTAAACGGCTCAAGCGATTTGAATGAAATTTTGCACGAAGATAGTTTATAGCCTGGATTAAAATATAGGATAGTTTTTATCCCGGGTCCACGCAGACGAAGTCGCGGGCATAAGCTAGTAAACGATATTTGTCATTCGTGCCGTTCCAAT
Organism: Epinotia nisella; assembly: GCA_932294315.1. Lineage (NCBI taxonomy): Eukaryota > Metazoa > Arthropoda > Insecta > Lepidoptera > Tortricidae > Epinotia > Epinotia nisella. Next base: position 1,420,188 of record OW028693.1, read on the forward strand.
GCTATACAGAGCTGCTTGGCTGCTACCGTGAATACAAATACAAAATAGTTCATTTCACAAAAACAAATATTATGAATGAAAACGAAGTTCGTTCATGTGTCTCCCTCTTTGTCGCACTTGCATATTCGTTTTTAATTCGCGGTAGCGCCCTTGAATACGGACAATCGCTAACAGGTTTCTGTCAATTTTTGTTTTTGAGAAAAGCTTTTTCTCGAAGGTGCCCCCCATTTATTGCCATTGCCGATTATTAGCCCCATTTATAGTGTGAATGTCCACCAGGGATGTGCGGAGATGTGTTTCATATATTTGATGGTGTCAAATACGCGACAACAAAGGTTCGCTCATCTCGTGTAGATATTCACCCTTAGTATGGGATGACAAGTTATGGGGCGCGTCTATGTGAGTTAACAGATTTATGGGTCTTACAGAGAATTAGGTTCGCATCTTTCCTATAGACATTGCCAAAGTAAGGGCAATAAACCCTTCTTATCTTATATATCTTACCTAGTTGAGGGCCCTTTTCGGATACACTTCGACCCAATGGGATCTTTTGTGCATCTGTCCTCTCCTTAATAGCTCCCAAGCTCGCTCCATCATTTCCACAAAGCGGATGATGCAGCTTAGTAGTAAGGGAGCACCTTGAACTCCTTTGGCTGCGGGTAGCCGTTACCAAAGTGATTCATTCTTTGTCTGGCAAGGGCATGACATTCACACAGTAAGTGTTCCATAGTCTCATCCTCCTCGCCACACATTCTACAGTCTGTACTGTTCGATAGTCCCATCTTGGCCAAGAGATCCTTGAAGCCGAAGTGACCTGTGAACGCCCTAGATATAGTCCTGAGTTGCTTCCTGCTAGATTTCCAGGCAATAAAGCCTAATTTTGGATTGGACTTTTAATCCGCACAAACGGCGTCTCTCCTTATATTATTTTATGCGATGAGCTAATTTTATATATTCACGTAAGCCCGTAATTATTTACCAAGACGACTTTTGTTTTAAACTATGACCCCTATTCGGCCGGCCCTAAACAGCTATCAGTTCGGTAATTCTCCAGATTTGTGACTGCGGTTGGGTCTAATTAACGCGACGTTTTACGAACATTTTATATGGAGTCGCGTCAATTAGTCACAAATCTGGAGAATGACTGATATGCACGTCCTAAATAAACCTCATTTGTTCCAGAGCACCGAGCCATACTTCCCATTCCTCGGCGCGCACGCGCCCCCCACCGGCTACCGGAGCGAGTCCACCGACGAGGAGGGCACCGTGCGCTGCTGCTGCGTCTGCTACACCTTCCTCCGCCAGCAGTGGGAGCAGTACGACCGCGAGAACAAGCCGCACAGCCAGCGGTTCTACTGGATGAAGAGGCTCGACGGGAAACCTTTCATCGGTGAGTCTTTATTTGATCACCCTTCGTTGCTCCTGTCAGAGAGGAGAGGACCTAGCCTAGTAGACTTGTCGTTGACAATTGACTGCCTAAGAACGACCAGAGTTCCCTGCCATACTTATCATTCTTCGGCTACCGAACCTTTTTTTGAATGGGAGGAAAATCCGTTTTGGATACCTCCGCGCCACGGGGATAGCGCGGAGGTTATGTCGGGCGGCTCTGGGATCTCCTACGGAACGCACCAGTGCCGCCCTAGCGTCCTGCCTCAGTGGTTCCTACCTTTTTCGATTGCAGCCCCCAACTGCAACCGTGTACCATCCCGAGGACCCCTTTTAGTCGCCTTGTACGACAGGCAGGGGATACCATAGACGCATTCTAATGCCCGGGCTACAGAGTGCTCGGCTACCGAACCTAGGGCATCGGATGGAGAGGCTCGATGGAAAACCGATAATCCGGTTGTCTTTTGTACTTTCGAATCAGGGATGCAGTCACTTAGCGGATTTGAAATTGACGATTTGACCGGCCATACTTCTCAATCTTGGGCTACCGCAGCGAAACCACCGTCGATGTCTGCGCTGCTGCTGCGTACTCTCTATTCAGAGTGGTGAGCACTTAATGGTCTAGACATTGACAAGTTTACAGCCTGACACCGATACAAAAGGCGAGCAGACGAAACACGTTTACGCACTTTTAAAGTAGGCATGTTTTTGCGACAGTTTTTTGTCAAAGTTGCTAGGGAATCGACTGACCTACATTATTGATTGTGGAGCTGAATTGAAAACGGTCTCGCCGTTTCTTTCATCAAATATTACTTTGATCACTGCCCCTAATTCAGGGCGAACGCTAGGAAATATACGAATTTATCACTGCCCCAGTTCAGTTAGGCACCACAAGTTGGCACGTTGTTTCACCGACGTATACGCGACTAATGTGTTCGCCGCGAAATTTACTAGCCTTCATGGATAGTCAGATTTTGAACCTTAACAAACAGCGTACAGAGTCGCTTTTATGATGCGCTGATTTGATAGAATTGGGTCTAAGATTTTTGCGATACTAAACGGCCCAGCGCATTGCTGTAGGAAATGAGGATTTACTTCCCAAAGTAATTTTCGTGAAATATGTAGGTACTTAGTTGGTTCAGTGTTGGGATGGTAACCATTAGCTCCTATTTTGCCAACGCTTCGGTAAATGTTTGTACTGTAAGGTTGAAAAAGAGAGCACGGAAAAAATCATGTACATAGGGCTTATTAAATTCTTTCACCGAAAATTATTTTGAACAAGATCGGTTCCAAGGTTTTCGAAATATCGCTGAAAAACAGCCTTCCCTATAGAAAAGGACGACGTAAGATTTCTGTGACGAAAGTCAAAACGACCTTTTTGATTAGGCACGAAACCCTTCGTTTTGCGTGGTCCGACACGCAATTGGTTGGTTATTGTGTTCTTAAGCACAGGCATATTCCATACATAGAGGTTCGGGTTAGATATCATATCGCGTTCGGCCCGGCCGTTAACCGGCACCACCGCGAATATTGAACCTACACACGCGATTGTCAACTTTTTAGGGTTCCGTACCTCAAAAAAAACGGAACCCTTTAGCTTACTCGTGCGTCTGTCTGTCCGTCTGTCACAGCCGATTTGCTCCGAAACTACTGAACCGATTGAGTTGAAATTTGGTACACATATGTAAATTGGTGACCCAAAGAGGGACGCGTAAAGTAAATTAATGAATTCTGAACAAGGGGGCCATTTTTGGGGGGTGAACTGGAAAATTAAAAAAAAAAAGTTTCGCAAACTAATGTGTGACATATCAAATGAAAGGGGTTGTTGTAAGCATCTCCGATATTTTTTTTTTATAATTTTAGCAAAAATAGATTTGAAGTAATTTAGCAAAAAAGACGAATTTTGACCATCCCGGGGTTATCTCAGAAACTACTAGGCTTAAAATTCTGAAAAAAAAATTGGAAAATAGTTCCTTGCCTAAACATTACGGAAAACCTATAAGAAGTAACGGGAAAATTCTCAATATTTTACGGAACCCTCACCCCACGCGAGTTGAACTCGCACTTGTCCGGTTTTTTTAGCACATCATAACAAAAGGCAGTACATGTGCGTATTCCCCATTGCCTTCCATTACGTTTTAGACAGTAGGTAGGTACAACACGTCATCGGGCATTATAGTGGCACAATACACGCGTGTCACGACACGAAAAAACGCGCCAGTGTTTGATTGCGTCCCATTGTGATTGCCGCCATTGTCTGATTGTACTGTTATTTAGGCGTACTTCCTTGGCCTATAATCTTTTCTGTACTGTCTCCGAGCGCTGAACAATACTATTATTTTTCACGCCACTGCTCGGAAATGTTGCAAAAAATGGTCAGAATTCAGGCTTCAAAGCTGGGGTTAGTTGGACGTCGCACGAACAGTGTCTAATCTATGACTTCAAACTGTCCAACAACGTTATTGTTGGACAGCTGATATGATGATGACGATGATGATGAAGGCGAATAGTGTAAACGTATTTTTGGCGTCGACCGTACTTACAACGTATAAGTAATGTCTCAAGTTTTTTTTTTTGGTAACTTTGTTTAATGAGGGCTGCCGCGAGTGAATTCGCCGCTAGGGGCGCTAGTGGCGCGTCGGGGCTTCAAAATGTCAAATGCCATAGTTTGTGAGTGGATTTTGCGGATTTTTTCATAAATCCTAATAATGTTGAGAATATTTTGCATAGCTGAGATTAATTATGGCGCAATGGTTTTACGCCAGTAATAACAAACTTTAGTAGCTATATTTCTGGACCCGACACGCCAGTGGCGCCAACTGGTGAGCGCAAAAACGGTAGCCCTCACTGTAAACCGAACGTGAATTTTCTAAAGCGTTTTTAAAACACTGACAATACCGCTTCTTAAATTATCGGCTGTCATGAATTGATGATTGGATATCTCGACAGAAATCAATGAATGTAAATAGACGGTGTCAATAAATTCGAACGCGGCCGGACGCAGCGTGGGCCGAGATTGCGAGCCCCCCTACAATGTTGCTGAAATATGCGCCGGCGACGATATGCCTCGAACCCGGGCTGTTATTCGCTACGCGCTCAAGAGCCTCAACCCACGCGTCACGCCTAACGAAACTAGACCTCTACCTACGCTTAGTTACCTACTCTGCCGCGTCAAGCCTATCTCATGTAGGTATCTCAAAAAGCATAGTTTTGAGAAAAGCCATGATTTACTATGGTAAAAGCAGAGTTACATGAGTTACGTGACAGGCAGACAGAATAAGGAATTAGTAAGTTAAATTAAAAAACTGACTATGTAGGTCGATAAAGGCATGGAAAACAGATTTAGACCTGTTACGCGTAACTCATGTATCATGAGATAGGATTGACACGGCAGTACGAGTACTATGAATCGCGGCGTCAAGATATATTTGTGGGTGAGCGTTGAGGTGAGCTTAAAACAAGTTACAGAATAGGGCTGGTGTTCCATTGGGGGCAATTTTGATTGCTACATTTAAAATTGAAACGGGTTACGGGCTCTGTCTCCCTCATCTAAAGAAAAAGAAAGTAGTGCATAAATGTTTAAAGTGTCGGCAACGCAAGCCTAAGTCTTCTAGGTAGATGACGCTACACACGTCTCCCTAAGGCGTTGTAAGAAGGGACTGATTGAAAGATTTAGTGGCCGAGACAGATTGTTCCGATAGCTCAGTTGGTTAGTAGCGACGGGCCTGTGGTCGCCGGTTCCAATCCGGATCGGAGCATTAAATTTTTAAATTTTTCCTTTAATTAGAAATTTAACATATTTCAAGTTTTAACTTTAAAAAAATGCCAAAACAAATTACTGAAATCAAAACTATTGATGACTGTTATATTTTCCTCATAGACGGTGTGAAACATTGTATGTGTCACACAGGAGCAAAGTTATTTTCGTCATGGGCGTTAACGCTTGAATCCTTCGTTATGCTCAGGATTCAATGTAACGCCCTCGCCGTGAATACATAATTTTGCTCCCTGGAGACACAAATAACTATAGCGTCAATGCTTGTGGCGTATTCAGTTAGTGCTTTGGAGCACGGGCAGTCCATATCCCGACAATTTCTCCTCCGTTTCGCGCTATCTTCGGTATACTGTATATATTACAAGCTTTTATTTACTTCCACCTGACCGTTGTCTGTAATCAAATCTTGCGAGTTAAATTTGATCCACTTCCCGGTTTCCGATTGAGCTGAAATTTTGCATACATGTGTAAAACGCGTGACAATGCAATATTATGATGACATGGTGCTGATCTGATGGTGGAGCTGGAAGGTGGCCATAGGAACTTCGCAATGAAACGACACAACCTCATCGAGTTTGGGCTCGTTGGAATCGTCTCGATGAGTAGTTGATGACGGTATACAGAAAAGTACGGTCGGCAATAAAAGCTTGTACCAAAAATTAAATTTTTGACAGACACTTGTTATAAGACTGGTATGCAGGTCATGTCAGTCTCGGTGTGGCGTTAAGTTGTCATTACAGTTGTACATTGTTGTAACACTTGTAATCAATGAGGGCCGAGTACCTACTCCAGATAAAGCACTTCCAATATCCATAAACACACATTTCATGACACGTTTCTGAGATGTTATGTACCTTTGACCACATAATAAATATGTATCGATTCAATCCTCACATAAATACGATCGAAACATAAACCATACCTATTATGAGACCAGACATATTTATGAGTAAGTTGTACGCACCCATATTTTTACACTTGGCTGCACCATCGTCCAGTTTTTCTTAACCTTTTCTGCCCCTTTCCCCACACGGTTCATCCAGTTTTGTATGGTAACCCCTTTTTAAAGCTAATATGGGCGAATACATAAATAAAGTAGCACAAGAAATATACTCTAACATTACCTCTAACATAACTTGATTCCACCCCGATATGGGCTCAACTTGGGAACTGCAATTCTGTAACTTGTTTTAAGCTCATCTCGACGCTCACCCACAAATATATCTTGACGCCGCGATTCGTAGTAACTTAAGCGTAGGCAGAGGTCTTGTTTCGTTTGGCGTGACGCGTGGGGTGAGGCGCATGAGCGCGTGGCGAATAACAGCCCAGCCCCGCTATTCTCTAACTTGTTTTAAGCTCACCTCAACGCTCACCCACAAATATATCTTGACGCCGCGATTCGTAGTAACTTAAGCGTAGGTAGAGATCTAGTTTCGTAAGACGTGACGCGTGGGTTGAGGCGCATGAGCGCGTAGCGAATAACAGCCCTGCGCACGGTATACCGTAGCAGTTTAATATGTATGTGGGATCGAAGCTGGATTTATGGGCGCGCTCAATAAAGCGGATGCAACAATGTTGCCGTCGGGATGAATGCTGGGTTTACCGCCGCGGATGTACTCTCATGTTGGCAATAACTAACCGCTTTAAAGTCTTATGACAATCGCACGTGGATGAATAAATGTTGACAATCTTGCATAAATAGACCTAGTTATGAATTATGGACACTGGTCGCGCTCCGTGCAACTTGCATTTGGAGCCGCCATATAGTCTTCTATTTTCTACATCAATTTTAAACCTATTTAAATCAGTTTTCTAACGTAGTAATCTAATTATGGTTTCAAGTATAGTTCAGTAACAATAAATAAATAAATAAAAATAAATATTTGCGGACAATCTTACACAAATCGACCTAGTCCCAAACTAAGCAAAGCTTGTACTATGAGTACTAGACGACGATAAACATACTTATATAGATAAATACATACTTAAATACATAGAAAACATCCATGACTCGGGAACAAATATTCGTGCTCATCACACAAATAAATGCCCGTACCGGGATTCGAACCCAGGACCTCTTGCTTCGTAGGCAGGGTCACTACCAACTAGGCTAAAGCGGTCGTCAAAATCAGTTATCAATTAAAACAAGACAGGAGCAAAGTGTAATTCTTATTTACTCTATTAGAATAACATATTGGAAACTGGACTAATACCACTCGCCAACCCGTATTTTCCTCCCACAAAAATAAGGCCGTTGTTTAAAAAGGTTATAGTACATTGTTTAACGAGCCGTAAGTGGAATATTGCTAACGAGAGTTTATCAGACTATATATTTTTCATCACACTTGCTAGAAAATGGTGTTATTAAACGCAAGCGTACTGAGCTGTAATGGGCTATATTACGCCCATGGGCGTTATGGTTTTTTTTTTAAATAATAGAACCCTCTGATTGGCTTAAGCAAATCTGGTTGCTGTGTGATTGGTTGAATAAAAAATCTAGTTGGTCACGACGCCCCGCCCCGCAAGAATACTGCTCTGTGATTGGTTGAAATATTGAACTGCGCGCTCTACTAGCACTGATCTGGAAGTGAAGTTGTCAATTTTTGATTGGTGCTGCTGTATGAAACATACATTTTTCTGTCTTTTGTTGTTATTTATTTCCTCGCAAATGTGATGAAAAACATTGTGTATAACACGGGCGTAAGAATATTGCAAACTCGAGTCATCAAAAGCCCTCCGCCTTCGGCGTCGGGCTTCTGATACACTCTCGTTAGCAATATTCCACTTACGGCCCTCGTTAAACAATGTACTATAATGACTCGAGTTTCCAATATTCTTACGCCCGTGTAATGTTTTTCATCACATTTGCGAGGAAATAAATAACAACAAAAGATCGAAAAATCTAACTTTCATACAGCCGCACCAATCAAAAATTGACAACTTCACTTCCAGATCAGTGCTAGTAGAGCAGGGTTCAGAGGTTTTCGAGATATTGCTGAAAAACTGCCTTCCTCAAAGAAAAGGACGTAAGTGCCGTAAGATTTCTGTGACGATACGACCTTTTTAATAGGCACGGAACCCTTCGTTTTGCGTGGTCCGACACGCACTTGGCCGGTTTTTAAGTCTAGAATCCAGGGTTAAAATCTGTCTGTATAACTTCTCTCCACCGTAAGAGGGGCCTTACTTAAGTGTTTTACGTATAGGTACCTAAGTACTCGCCGCAAATATTTGATTCCCTCGACAAATATTATTATTAACAAAGAACGACAATGTTTCCAAAGATTCGGACGTTCAAAGTGATTCGCCGCGAAGCTTTGTCTTTTGAAACTGAGCTACAAATCCCTGGTGAATTCATCATTTTATTCCATGCCGTATCTCATTTGTAACGTCGCAAGTTTTATTCTTCGCAAATTTTGCACGATAGAGGTGGATTTGTGCAAGCTTTTGTTTTACTTCTATGTACGGTCAATGACTTTAATTGGTGAGCAATTTAGGTGTCAACTCCATTTTGAATCTATTGAATAAGACGATAGAGTTCATTATTCAATGAACATGTTATGTGGCGGTAACCTCTTTTTTGCAAAGTTTGGCACACGCCAACCACACAATCGTATTGTTTAACTTGTATGCTATTGTTTTGAAGATAAGTAGATCGGCTCAGTTCAAAAAATTTCAACTATAACGGCTATCCGCAACCAAAGGAATTCAGGGTGCTCCCGTTGAGTTGCATCATCTGTTTTGTGGAAACGATGGAGCTAGCTTAGGAGTAGCTATAAAGAGGGCAAATGCACAAAAGATCCCACTGGGTCGAAGTGTATCCGAAAGGGCCTTCAACTAGATAATATAAGATAAGATAAGATGGAGAGTCGAGCGACCCGGCGACCTTTAACCTTTCGTATGCTTAGTCTTAGTAGCAGATCTGCACCGATCATGGCTATCGAAAATTAAATCTGTGTCAGAAACAAAAATTTAAAATTCTTTTAGCGCTGTAAGTGTCCCAGCATACAAGAGGTTAAATCTGGAATGATTCCTAGAGTTTTTTTGTTGTAGTACCTTCGTTTTAACGTTGTCTGCGTTGTCTGTGCTATACAAACCCAATTGCTATCGGAGCAGTAATCAGTAGGTAGGTACTCGAAGAGCAGATAGTTATGATTAGGTATTCATCATGTATTTAACTGTAAGACTTACGCTATCTATCACGGAAGCCAGACGGAACACGTCTATCGATTTTCGTTACTACATAAGTAAATAAATATCCTATAGGTACTATACAATATATATTTGCAATCACGTTCTCGGAAACGGCTCTAAAGATTTCGATGAAATCTGGAGTATATGTATACGGGGTCAAAAAATCGATCTAGCTAGGTCTCATATCCGGGAAATTTGGTATTCTCTGTATTATCTCTATTTTCACCCGAGCAGTGATTACCATCGATATGAAGCGTTGGAGCAGCACGTGGTTAATCAGCGCTTCTGTGCTTTGGAAAGGACGTTTTAAGTCGAAGTTCTTTATTCTTCAATTTAGGCATATTATATGTACTATGGGCCTCATAAGAAGGCTCAAAGTCACCCAAAGGGCAATGGAGAGGGCTATGCTGGGAGTATCTCTGCGTGATCGCATCAGAAATGAGGCTATCCGCAGCAGAACCAAGGTAGCCGATATAGCCCTCCGAATCGCTAAACTTAAGTGGCAGTGTAGAACCGATGGCCGTTGGGGCGGAAAGGTTCTCGAGTGGCGACCACGTACCGGAAGGCGCGGCGTGGGTAGGCCCCCCACAAGGTGGACTGATGACCTGGTAAAGGTCGCGGGAATCCGCTGGATGCGAGTGCCGCAGGACCGGTCATTGTGGCACTCTCTGGGGGAGGCCTATGTCCAGCGGTGGACGTCTTTCGGCTGATAAGGTGAACTTAAAACAAGTTACAGAATAGGGGGGCTGCTAACGGAGACCGAGCGACGCTTAGTGAAAGACGAATGGATGCCGTTCGTCATCCCACACTCCACGGAAGACATTTGTCACTTAAGCCCTGTGATTGCCGGATTAAGAAACATTCGATTTGGAATAAACGTCATTTCAATTTTACGTACGTATGAAGGAGATACATTTCTTTTCGAACTAGCGAGCTATGCGAACTAATTTCTCAGCCGATTCTCGTGAAATTTTGTGAGCAGGTTCGTTGATTATGTAGATTTTTTTGGTAGTCACTTTTTCGAAATTCAAAAAAGAAAAGATTTTTTTTTAAAGGCAGGCTTGCGAGTTGTACAGCTCACAGAGCCACTATAGGTAGTTTACACGTGTTTCAGGTAGCTGAAGCTCTAAGATCCCACGATCTTATGCAATTTTCTGACATGACATGATACAGATCGAACAGTTTCCATCAAATACATGTAGGATTTATGTTGAGTATTAAGGTGGAAGGTGAGTGGTAAGGTCAATTTGGAACTCTCTGGGGGAGGCCTATGTCCAGCAGTGGACGTCTTTCGGCTGACATGATGATGATGATGATGATGATGATTAAGGTGGACTTCCGACCAGCGCGGCTCAGGAGGCACTAACGCAGCGTCAGTGACGCGGCGATAGAGCGATAGTACTGTACGGAAATGTATGAGGGAACGTTCGAGCGCAGCGCCAGCTGTCGCTGCGACAGTGATTGGAGACAGTTTTGCCATATAAATATTTCAGGCTATGGTCTCCTATAAATCACGCCGTACGCTGCGTCACAATGCTTACTATGGAGATGTACTGTTGTAGCCGACGACCACAACAGTACATCTCCATAGTAAGCATTGTCACGCAGCGTACAGCGTGATTTATAGGAGAACATGGCCTCAAAGTTTATATGAACTGGCAGCTATTCGATTCCCAAACACATTGCGGTCGAATAATATTAGAATGCGAGATTGAGATTTCGTGAGATTTTTGCATGGTTCTTAGTTAGGGTAGGCAAGAAGATGCCTCTTAGATTCTATTTAAATTCCGCGTCTAACAGCCATTATAAATCGGACGTTGATTCGACACGGGCATGCTCTCCGCATTTCAAATGCCCTCTCAACGTCCGTCAGTCGCGACGTTTTAGAATTTTCCAGCACCCCAATGTTTAGGTAAACGTACGCGGAACGCGCACGGAACAATAAGCTTTGTTATGAAGCACGGTAACGGTCGGAATGGCGTGTCGTGTTCCCGATTGATTTGTGGCAGTGTTATGACAGGCGAGCGATCTGTTGGCGTTTTTTTTTTCCTTGTAAATATTTATGCTGTGGTATTTTAAAGGATTGAGGATTATGGGCTGCCTATTAAATATGTACGTATACTCCCTGTTTGCGCAACCAACGTGTTCCAAATTATACAATGTTTATAAAAGCCTTTAGTTTAACTTGGCATTCACCTAGGCGCTGTGTCCTGTTTAGGCACCAAATGCGTCTAAATGGATGGAAGTAGACTAAAGCCCGCCATTCACCTAGGTGCCGCGCCGTGTCTTTTGTCTCGGCGCCAAATGGATGCGTCCAAATGGATGGTAATAGAATAAAGTCCGCCATTCACCTAGGCGCCGCGCCGTGCCCTTTGTCTCGGTGCCAAATGGATGGTAATAGAATAAAGCCGCCGTTCACATAGACGCCGCGCTGTGCCCTTTGTCTCGGCGCCAGTTGGATGCGTCCAAATGGATGGTAATAGAATAAAGCCGCCGTTCACCTAGGCGCTGCGCCGTGCCCTTTGTCTCAGCGCCAAATGGATGGTAATTGAATAAAGCCGCCGTTCACCTAGACGCCGCTCTGTGCCCTTTGTCTCGGCGCCAAATGGATGCGTCCAAATGGATGGTAATAGAATAAAGTCCGCCATTCACCTAGGCGCCGCGCCGTGCCCTTTGTCTCGGTGCCAAATGGATGGTAATAGAATAAAGCCGCCGTTCACATAGACGCCGCGCTGTGCCCTTTGTCTCGGCGCCAGATGGATGCGTCCAAATGGATGGTAATAGAATAAAGCCGCCGTTCACCTAGGCGCTGCGCCGTGCCCTTTTGCTCAGCGCCAAATGGATGGTAATTGAATAAAGCCGCCGTTCACCTAGACGCCGCTCTGTGCCCTTTGTCTCGGCGCCAAATGGATGCGTCCAAATGGATGGTAATAGAATAAAGCAGCCGTTCACCTAGACGCCGCGCCGTGCCCTTTGTCTCGGCGCCAAATGGATGCGTCCAAATGGATGGTAATAGAATAAAGCCGCCGTTTACCTAGGCGCCGCGCCGTGCCCTTTGTCTCGGCGCCAAATGGATGGACATTGACGTTGACGTTCTAACGTTGAATTTGGACATTCACAATTGACATTTGGTGTACTGGAGCTTTCGTGAATGACCAACTTTTGTCAGAGAACATTGTATAAAAAGAACAGCTATATTTGCCAAATAAACCGTCCGTCCCGTGTTTTTTATTACAAAACACATAACTGTTATAGAATTCGCAAATCATTTGTAATTCTCAATGTCGTGAATTGTCACGCGTCAATTTCTGTATGCGTTTTACGAAGTATTTTAACAATGACGAGGTCGGGAGATCGTGGCCCAAGAGGTGACTGCTCGGTTCACGTTTGGTGTAAATACGTCAAGGTTATGGTTCCGAATACATACCTAGTCTCACCTACCCTAGTGACTGTGCTTCTATACCTACACGGTACATACCTAGTCTCACCTACCCTTTTTAGGGTTCCGTAGCCAAAATGGCAAAAACGGAACCCTTATAGTTTCGTCATGTCCGTCGGTCCGTCTGTCCGTCTGTCCGTCTGTCCGTCTGTCCGTATGTCACAGGCATTTTACTCGAAAACTATAAGGTGTATTTGAATAAAATTTTGAGGATAGGTGTATTTTGTTAGCCGCTACATAGTTTTGTAATTAAAATGACAAAAAAAAATTTTTTAGGGGTGCACTCCATACATAAAACTAAAAGTCAAAATTTTTTTTTTCATTGTGACCCCCCGTGTGGCACATCAATCGATAGGCCTTTCAAAATAAATATAAGGTCTCTCTTGGTTTCTCACCCGGCTCGGGAGAAGCCAAGCGGGTATGTCCGACTCGCACGGACTAAAACCCCTGCACGTCTAGCACAACTTGCTGCTCAGTCGCTTCTCGCGCGACTAAGCGTCCCCTATCTCACTCGCACCGTACAAATTAGAAAAAGGGGGTTGAGCTTTCTCGACTCGCGTCGCGGTGCGGCGTCAGTTGCGCTAGCCCCGCTGGGGTGTTCCACCGCTCTCTTTTGGACAGAAGAAGAAGAAAATAAGTTTATTCATGACGTTTTAAAACTTAGGCTAATACATAGGAGAAGAAACAGTAGTGAACATTTTAAATCGTCATTGAAATGGCCTCCACTCAGCTTTATGTCAAGGTACCTTGTGAGTACCATGACGCTGGTCTTCCGTGGATACCCTTCCAAGAGAACGCTCCAATACGCGGCAAACATAACTTATAGTAACAGAAATTAGCTAAATGATAAATAACATTAGACATAGTTTGAGGAGATCCAATACACTAAAACTACGTTGCAATATACATTGCAATATAAAAAGAAATCACAGGCTTACATACTATTTTGGGTGGGTTATATTATTATTAATAACCATTAAAATTTTATATGCTGACAGTCATAGTCGGAAGTTTTTTATGAAATTGGTACCTAGATCAACATGATTTTTGCAAATTTAAAATGAGCCCCGGGAACGCTATTGCACACATCCGGAACAGTCTCACCTACCCTAGTGACTGTGCTTCTATACACGGTACATACCTAGTCTCACTTACCCTAGTGAATGTGCGTCTATACACGGTGACTTAATTCGTGATCAAGAACCAATTTCAGTTATTGATGCCAAACACGATTAACTCGAATTTACCTTAAACAAACGTTGTGTTTTTCCTGAATAAAACTGAATAAGGAATTACTTTTTAATTAAAACCTGACAATGGCGAGTTCGACTCGCGTGGTGAGGGTTCCGTAAAATATTGAGAATTTTCCCGTTACTTTGAATACTCAAACTTCTCATAGGTTTTCCTGTAATCTTTAGGCAAGGAACTATTTTCCATATTTTTTTTCAGAATTTTAAGCCTCGTAGTTTCGGAGATAAGGGGGAAATGGTCAATTTTCGACTTTTTTCCTAAATTTCTTCAAATCTGTTTTTGCTAAAATTATAAAATATATATTCTCTGAGATGCTTACAAAAACCCCTTTCATTTGATATGTCTCACAATACAGTTTGCGAATCTTTTTTTATTTTCCAGTTTACCTCCCAAGAGTCGCCCCCTTGTTCAGAATTCATTAATTTACTTTTCGCGTCCATCTTTGGGTCACCAATTTACATATGTTTACCAAATTTCAACACAATCGGTCCAGTAGTTTCGGAGCAAATCGGCTGTGACAGACGGACAGACGACGCACGATCCTATAAGGGTTCCGTTTTTTTTTTTTTCTTTTGAGGTACGGGACCCTAAAGACAGTCTTAAAATAGTTCCTTGCTCAAAGATTACGGCAAAATCTATAAGAAGTTTGAGTATTCAAAGTAACGGGAAAATTCACAATATTTTACAGAACCCTCACCACGCGATTTTATTTAGTCGTGTCTGATTGTATTGAGAATCCTGGCAAGTGTCGAGACGTCTTTACCAAATAATATTACCTAGAAACAGATTCCTTTCATGTATTATTAAAACTAGAGAGGTTTCCTGTGACCTTATTTTCACATTCAAGTCACCTTTAAATGTGTCTTATTATATTTAAGTACCTATTAGACTTGAATATCCAAGTATTTAATTTACATCTCTGTGAGGTTACGGTTATGTGACATTATTTTTAACCGACTTAAAAAAAGGAGGTGGTTCTCAATTCGGTTGTATTTTTTATTTTTATCCTCCGTTTTTGCCATTTTGGCTACGGTACCCTAAAAAGTCGAGTATACAACTTTCCGTAAAATGGCCCATTCGATCCCGCGGGTTTGCTTGTGTTCTTCGCAATACGCAGGCGAAGCCAGTCGGAGATAAAGCCATCGTTGGCGAGGGGTTGTCAGCCAGCCAGAGGCCAGCTGCGATCGTGCGTCACTTATTAAAAAAATAAAAATAAAAATAAAAAAAATAAAATAAAAATCTTTTATTGCAGACCAGAATGATCCATAGGATGTTAGTAACACATTTTGACTTAAGAGCTATGTTAGTATTAGGCATATAAAAGTACAAATAAAAATAAAAATAAAAAACAAGACAACAATGAGAAGCAATAATCGCATCCCCCGCCCAGGCCTCGCGATTGGATGCTGCCTCAACCTATTTGGCCCTCCCGATGGCCACTTCGACACAACATTTTATTATGGGGCAGTCAAGCCTCTCCGACAATACCCTGAGGAGGCCATTCCCGCTGCCACTTATTGTCATGCGCATAATCTGCGCGGGAGAGCAGGCAGTCATATCATTAAATCTCACCTCAGGTTTATAGTATCTAGACACGCGGCAGCGTGTCAAGCCAAGTTCAAGCAAAGGAACTGGCTAGCCAGCGCCGAGTGTAATATTACACGAACCACTTGGTGCCTCTGTTGACCCTTCTATAACTCAAAACCTCTTTAACGTGAACACATAAAACTACGTGTGTTTAATTATATCCATAAGGTCACCGAGAAGCCCAAGTGGGTTAGGCTCGTAAAACACACTTTCCCGAAATGTGCACTTTCTGCAAAGGTGCACTTTCCGGCAAAACGTACACTCCCAAAATATACAATTTCCCAATTTGGAAACTTTCCCGAAATGTGCTTTTTTTCAAACAGTGCACTTTTCCAAAACGCACGCTTTCCCAAAATGTACACTTTCCCATTTAGGGCACTTTCTCAAAAGATACACATTTATTATTTAAAGATACACATTTAGTCGGTAAAGCGGGATCTTCGGCGCTGCAGATTTGTCGTATGCGTGTGTGAGTGTGACCTAGGCGAGGCACTCGCACATATGCTAGACGTTAACATCCCTACCCTTAAAGTGTACTTTCCGGGAAAATATACCTTCTGCAAAAGTGCACATTCTGGGGAAGTGCACCTATTGACAAAGTGTACATATCGGGAAGTGCACTTTTAGAGACAGTGTACTTTACGGAGAAATGATCATTCTAAAAAAATGCACTTTTACAGAAAGTGCACATTTCGGGAAAGTGTGTTTTACGAGCCTAACCCGCCCAAGCTTTTATCAGAATTAAGTATATATATATATAGTTATTTTTTGAATAACTTTATAAAATGATGTAATGAAAACTGGCCAAGAAAATCTAACCTATTTTAAGATCTCACATTTTTAAATAACAGCAATTGTTATAGGTATCCAATAAAGCAAAGAAATAGAGTTTAATACTTGTTCATAATGTTATTTTGTTCATAAAAATACATATTTGGATTTTGCATAACTCAAACTCAAACTCAAAATGATCTTTATTCAAGTAGGCCTAGTAACAAGCACTTTCAAATCGTCAGTAAATTTTTTAGAGTAATTTTTAAACATAAAGAATAAAATATATATGATAAAAAAATTGTATAAAAAATACTAGTAGAATATTTCTAGAAAAACAATCTAATGTCAAAAAACAAAATATTACGAAAATAATAGATTAAAAATTCAGTCAAACTTGGCACTCATTTAGATCTCCATTCTTTTTGCGGCGAAGCCCACAGCCAAGCATAATTTTTTTGTATTGAACTTGGCTCTCCTTTTTTACATTTATGTTTTTAGTGGGATAAAATTTATACAGAGAGGTTCGCTTTTTTCCTGTGGACTATGCAAAGTTGGCTATGAAGACAAATTTTTGGTTGGACTCTTTAGGCGTGTTTTACCAACTTACAGTACAATTACAGACTGACGTTTAATATGGCGCATGCAGCTGTCATTCCATAGGAATTTGTCAAATTTTCTTTAGATTTATAAAGAATAGGTACATTAGCAAGGAGTGAAAGCATAAAAAAAAGAATAGGTACTTTTTTAGGGTTCCGGTACTTTATAAGGAAAAAACTGAACCCTTATAGGATCACTCGGTTGCCTGTCTGTCCGTCTGTCATAGCCGGTTTGCTCCGAAACTACTGGACCGATCGAGTTGAAATTTGGTACACATATGTAAATTGGTGACCCAAAGATGGACGCGTTTGGGGGGTAAACTGGAAAATTAAAAAAAAAAAGTTTCGCAAACTGTATTGTGTGACATATCAAATGAAAGGGGTTGTTGTAAGCATCTCAGTTTTTTTTTTTATAATTTTAGCAAAAACAGATTTGAAGTAATTTAAAAAACAATACGAATTTTGACCATCCCCCCCCCTTATCTCCGTAACTACTAGGCCTAAAATTCTAAAAAAAATATGGAAAATAGTTCCTTGCCTGAAGATTACAGGAAAACCTATAAGAAGTTTGAGTACTCAAAGTAACTGGAAAATTCCCAAAAATACTTATGAAATTTAGATTATATAAGGAACCCTCACCACGCGAGTTGAACTCGCACTTGACCGGTTTTTTTTTTAGGTGAAGTAAAATGCTTAACGCATTTCACCCGGGTGTGGGGATCGACCCGGGTGGATATGTGGGACTCCTCGTAGTGGGCTAATGAGGCCCCGAGTCTACCCACTAAAGAACCGGCCAAGTGCGTGTCGGACCACGCAAAATGAACGGTTCCGTGCCTATTAAAATGGTCGTATCGTCACACAAATCTTCCTTTTCTTTAAGGAAGGCAGTTTTTCAGCAATATCTCGAAAACCTTTGAACCGATCCTGTTGAAAATAATTTTCGGTGAAAGAATTTAATGTCCGTGATTTTTTTCATATTTTTAAAATAAACCGTTCAAAAGTTAGAGGGGGGGACAGAATTTTAGTGACTCTCGGGGCGATTATCTCCAACCCTATTCACTTAATCAAAAATATGCTGAGAAACCTTATATTTATTTTGAAAGGCCTATCGATTGATGTCCCCACACATGGGCATACAATGAAAAAAAAAGTTGAATTTCAGTTTTATGTATGGACTGCACCCCTAAAATTTTTTTTTGTCATTTTAATTACAAAACTATGTAGCGGCTAACAAAATACACCTACACTCAAAATTTTATTCAAATACACCTTATAGTTTTCGAGTGAAATGCCTGTGACATACGGACAGACGGACAGACGGACATGACGAAACTATAAGGGTTCCGTTTTTGCCATTTTGGCTACGGAACCCTAAAAAGGTCACTATTTAATAGGGGAATACTGAACAGGTGAAGAATTGTAACCGTTTACGCATGCTCCATTTTGTCATAAAATATTTGTAATAAATAATGCCTTATAGCAAAACATAGACATACACTAATATAAAGAATTGTAAGACCTATGAACCTATTTTTACAAATGAATATTTCGTCTTTGTGTTTGAAAGACGGCTTTTATTTTTTCGAGTCTTTATGACCCCCTTAAAGTTTACAGAAATCTGAGCGAAACATACATATATATAATCACGCCTCTTTCCCAGAGGGGTAGGCAGAGATCACGGATCTCCATTTGCTACGATCATGACAAACCACTTTCGCTTCACTCACCTTCATAACATTTCTCATACATGCTCGTCGGTTTAGGGTACTTTTGACCTGGCCTTTTTGTAACATTTCTCCAATTTGATCGGAGAAAGTTCGCCTAGGTCTTCCCCTTCCAACTTGCCCTTCCACTCTTTTTACATACACTCTCTTCGTTAATCTTCTTTCATCCATCCTCTCTACATGCCCAAACCACCTTAACATACCCTTCATAAAGCACCACCACCCTATCATGTATATTAGTTCATTCAAAAGACAATTTGTATCTCAACAGCAAAAGCCGCTCTGGTCCCTATTTCACCAACTTGACAATTGTCACCTGACAACGACAATTCTCCGTACATTGCTGGTTCCACAAGTAACCTAGCAACCACTCTAACTTCTAGAACAAAGCAATGTATGGCGAATTGTCAGTGTCAGGTGACAATTGTCAAGTTGGTGAAATAGGGGCCTGGTGATTTAAAAAATCACTACAGCGTTGAAAAACCCCACCACAGGGCTGTTATTCGCTACGCGCAAATGCGGCTCACCCCGCCGGTCACCCGTTACGAAACTAGACCTCTACCTACGCTTAGTAACTACGCATCGCGGTGTCAAGATATATTTGTGGGTGAGCGTTGAGGTGAGCTTAAACAAGTTACAGAATAGGGGGCAGGTCGCGACGAGTGAGTCACTTAATGCCTGCCTGCGACTCGAGTTCACGGGGTTAAAGTGATGTAACACGACCCAGATGCAATGAACCGGTTACTTACGGTGGGTTATTGATGCAAACACCAATTATGAAGCGAGATATATAAATGATATAATAGACTAAGCCGCTCGCGGCTTTGTCCGCGTCTAGGGTTGCCATACGTCAGGATTCGTCCTGACATGTCAGGATTTTTGACCCTTTGCCAGGATTGCGGCCGGACTTGGCAAGTGTCAGGATTTTTAGAAATTATCTGATTTAATTAACGAAATGATACAACTCTGTTACAAGAAATGTCAGGACCGTTAGGGTGCTTTCGGATTTTTATCAGGAAAATTCATTTTTCCATATGGCAACCCTGTCCGCGTGTTACAGAGAACACAGGCAAACACACGCGATAAAATATAGTCTGTCCATCCAGAAAGTCCATTCCATTGAATTTCAGAAATTCCAGGTGCAGGAGTTATTAAAAAAAGGATGTTTAGTTTTAGTTCCGGGGATTGCCGTCTACAACTTACAGTCTCGCAGACTTTATCTTTTTATTACATTTGTTGCTGTCTATCGTTTGCCAGAATCAAGGACCGGAAACCCCTTTTTCAGGCTTAACGCTGTCGATTTGGTTACCCTATCAATATGGTAACCTTATGATAAGGTAACCTTACTGATAGGGTAACCCTATTGTTTTGGTAAGCAACCACACATACAAAGGTAACAAAACCCTATTAAGATGGGATTTTGTTTTGGTTACCTTATGGTTACCCTATCAGTTAGGTGACCTTATCATAAAGTTACCATTATGGATAGGGTTTTAAAAACAACTTCTAAAATAAGCCTATGGAAAACCCTGATTAGGGTAACCGGTCCCGGTCCCTGGCCAGAATATCATGATATCGGGGGGCGTCGTGGTGACATGCTCGCGATCCCAAGGCGCTCCCATTAACGGCAAAGACGGAAGTGCCGGAGTGGTTTAAGTGGGTAGACTCCCTCCTCCTTGCCGGAGGGTGAGAGTCCCACATACCCCCCTATATAGCTTCCCCAGGCTGGGGGGATGCGTAAGTGCATTTCCACTCCGTCAAAAAAAAATATATCTTAATTATAATATAACTTCACTTGACGGGATTACAAAAACTTACATTAGTACAATACATATCACCATTAACGGTGAAGTTATGGATGTGCTTGTTAAAGAGTTCGTTACTCAGTAGTAGCGGAAAGAGCCACAGCTAGTAACTGCCTAGTCCTCAACTGATTGTCAGTGCATTAGCCCCACTTAAATCACGCAATCTGCCGTCCTGTTTGGCGGTCTCATCAAAGCGTTTCCGATACCCATATAAAACGTCTACGCCTAAATATCAACACTAAAACTGCGCGAATCAATAAGTCCTAACTTCTGATTAAGCGCGTGCACAACCGTCTTTTATCAAAGTACAGAATATGCTATTAAATAGAGAGGACGGTAATGTAGGCGCGTGTGCGACGCTATTAATAACATCAAAGAGTTGCGAAGGGGATTCTATACGTAGTAGGCTAATGCTGGGGCTGGCTACACGGACACTGAGCAAACGAACGCGAAGCATTTATGTTGTAGCCATTTGATAGAGTGAGATAGATAGACGTTCATCGGTGCAGTGTGCACTGTACCCGCATTAGAGAAATATTACCATATAGAGGAGCCATACGATTAGGCACGGAAAAGATCCTACGCAGCTAAATTAAGATCCTGTTTTAAAATAGCTGACTGGTTACCATAAACAACCTATTTAATTTGGGCGTGTAGTCATTTGTTTGCTCCAAAATCATGAAATAGCAACATGAAACTGTGTCAAAAACGAGAAATTATACCTATTTCTCTGTCTGTCACACTGATTGATATTTGTATACGACCATCTCGCTCGGTAGTGGTATTGCTGTGGCAAGTCTATTCAGTCTGAGGTACCAGGGCTCTGGGACCTAGATATATTTCCAAATTACATTAACCCTTTGAGAGCTAAAGACGGCTGTGGACGCGGACGAAAACTCGTGCCACTGAAGCCACGGACGGCCACATGATAATATTGATAAATACTGTCATTTTGACATGACAATATTTATCACAAGTTTCATTTTATTCATATTTTGTCTGGCTATTGTTTTGTTTTGGCCACATTTGGCCACCGTTTTGTTTTGCACCCTCGCTGTCAAAAGGTTCAAATCGAATCAGTAGTTTAAGAAATATTGCAAGTCAAAGTTCTTCATTGTCACTGACTTACTGACTGATCATCAAAATTCTAAGGTTCTTCTAGCAGCCCTACAAACTTAAAAGAATGCCTGACTTGGCTCTACGTAATATCTCACTACTCTTTACGGTGGAAGAGTTTCGAAACTTGTCCTATTTTTTACAAGCTTTATATTAACTTGACCTGTTCGTACGACTATGTAAGAAGTAAGTTGTCCGTCAAAATTTGCAATCCATTTTACAGTCACTTGCCGGTATCGTATTGAGCTGAAATGTTGGGTAATAGTATAGTTTGGATGACAATTCAATATTATGGTACCATTGAGCTGATCGGATGATGGAGACAGAAGGTGGCCATGGGAATTCAGTATTTAACCGACGTAACCCCGTTGAGTTTGGGTTCGTTAGAATCGTCTCAATGAGGAGTTGATGATGGTATACAGAAAAGTACGCTTGTACCAAATTTTTTTGACAGAAACTTATTTATATGGAATGTTTTTTATGCGATGACATTTTCGTCAGAGACTTGTGTAATTGTGCTCCAGGCGCAGAATTCTCCAACAATGTTGTAATTGATATTACTTTCAGATTATTCTAGACTAGGAATGTTTACGAAGTGGAATAACTTTGATAGACGTGTAATAAAGCTATTATTAAACTTATCAGACATGACCTCCAATATACAAGTTAATCTTGTTCAGAACTAGACAGATTTTCGAGTAATTGGATATTCCCTTAACAAATCTAGTTATTGGTTTCCCTTCCACGATAGAGGACATCTGTGTCAAATATTAATTTAGTATCCTTCTGAAGTGTTTCGCCACGCACCCAACCCATCGTAACGAAAAAATATCATGCTCAAACTTATTTTTGCTATTTCATGACGACCGGTTAGCCTAGTGGGTAGTGACGCTGCCTACGAAGCTTAGGGTCGTGGGTTTTAATCCTGGGCAAATATTTGTGTGATGAGCGTGAATATTTGTTTCTGAGCCTTGGATGTTTTCTATGTACAGTCGCCATCAGATATATCGGAGTGGCCAAAGTGCTCACAAATATCTGAACACGTCTCTAATGCCTCGACGATAGAGACGTGTTCAGATATTTGTGAACACTTTGGCCGCTCCGATATATCTGATGGCGACTGTATTTAAGTATTTGTATCTATTATATATATCGTCGTCTAGTACCTATAACACAAGCCTTATTGAGCTTACTATAGGCCTAGTTCGATTTGTGTAAGAATGTCCCCTAATACTTTTTTATTAGGGTTCCGTACCCAACGGGTAAAAACGGGACCCTATTACTAAGACTTCGCTGTCCGTCCGTCCGTCCGTCCGTCTGTCTGTCTGTCACCAGGCTGTATCTTAAGAACCATGATAGCTAGAGAGTTGAAATTTTAACAGATTATGTATTTCTTTTGCCGCTGTAACAACAAATACTAAAAAACCGGCCAAGTGCGAGTCGGACTGGGGCTCCCATACAACGGCCATGATTTTTTTGCTGTTTTTATACATAATGGTACGGAACCCTTCGTGCGCGAGTCCGACTCGCACTTGGCCGGTTTTTATTTATTTACCGAAATTAAATACATGAGTAGGTACAGCTCGCATAGCCTTAGAGCATACATAACTGGAGTAGCCTTATGTCGTATTTGCGTACAAAAATGTCTGCCGAATTTTGCGGGGGCGGGGGGGAGCATCTTTATAGGATATTGAAACTCAATTGTATATTGGAAGTGGTTGAACGTTTATAATATCAAGTGCTTACAGCAACATGCGGGCATTTTTATGATCACTGTTCTCTTGCGAGGCGATTTTGTGAATGACCATTCATCGATTGTGAAATTGACTATGTATGTTTTTTTGCACCTTGTGCAAGGTTTCTACAGAGGGGTAACTTACTGAAAGGCTACTCCAGTTATGTATGCTCTGCTCTAAGCCGATCCGATAACGAGAAGTGGGTCAAAGTCTTCTTGCGAGAATTATTCGCACAATTGTTACGTTACTTAGGTCAAGTTCGATAAAGATTGCGATAAAATGAGAATCTCTTTTGCGAAATAATTTAACTCTTTAGTATAGTAACGAAGTAGAGAAAGCTGTCCGGATTTGACTCTTTTTACCCGACTGCCGAAGGAGGGTTATGTTTTTCGAGCGTATATGTATGTTTGTATCTATGTATGAATGTGTGTATGTCTTATTCTTTGGCACGCCCTGCAGCCTGAACCGTTTGACGGATTTCGAATTATGAGGTGTCGTTGGATTCCTCTTAATCGTAGGAGTGACATAGGCTGTAATATTTGTAAAAAAGCAGTGAGTTTTTCGAAAATTGTCTAAATTTAGTGTTCCAAAACATCCTTTAGCTCCGAACGACGATATCTATATTTGACCGTAACGACGTAGACGGATCTCGAGGTAAACCTCAGCCATTCAGCCAACCTCCTAATTAACAATTCGACGATACTAGTTTAAATCAAGCCAGATAATGAGACTCCCGCGCAACATTGACTTCTAAGCCACTGACATAGTTGCCATACTGCATTCTGCCCTAGTGCCGTACACTAGGTCAGTTCTGCGCGTCACTCACGCGCACATCGAGGGCACCGGGTCAGATGTTATAACAGCGCTTGCGCGGCCTCGACCGGCGAAAGTGGCCGAACAGCTGATTGAGCGCTCCCACAGACTAGCGCGCTACTGACAAGGAAAGGTATCCAACCGTCCAGCTCCAATTTGATTTATTTTGATGTATGTTAAAGAGTAGTCTAAAATAACGAACACATATTTTTTTTTTCATCACACTTGCTCATCAATGGCGAGCGTACAGAGCAGTTATAGCCGTTTTACCTCCCACGGGCTGTTAAGTTTAGTTTTAAAATATAGAAGCCTCTGATTGGCTTAAGCAAATCTGGTTGCTCTATGATTGGATGAAAAAAAAATCTAGTTGACCAAGCCCCGCAAGAATACTGCTCTGTGATTGGTTGAAATATTGAAGCTGCGCGCTCCACTAGCACTGATCTGGAAAGTGAAGTTGTTAATTTTTGATTGGTGCGGCTGTATGAAACTTAGATTTTTCTGTCTTTTGTAGTTATTTATTTCCTCGCAAATATGATGAAAAACATTGTGTTTATACACGGGCGCGGTGCTGTACACGGGCGTAAGAATATTGCAAACTCGAGTCATCAAAAGCCCTCCCGCCTTTGGCGTCGGGCTTCTGATAGACTCGTTAGCAATATTCCTTACGCCCCTCGTTAAACAATGTACTATAGCTGCCCAAACTCAACCTGTTGGGATAAATTGTCCTTCAAAATGCTGAAAAGTGACCAAACCCTCTAAACTCTTACCCACCGGGCTAAATTAGCTTAACTTTGCCTATCATACATATGTGCCCAGTGAATTCATCCGATACCAAAATTTGTACCTTATGACACTACTTCCCGTACTATGAGTCTATAACTCACTACTGCGTTACAATATCGCTGATAAAATTACCAATGATAATGTTCCCATTTCAACTCATCCATTGAATCATTCCACGGTGATTTTGGAAGGTTGGAAAAGGTGACGATTTTCGAATTTGTTGAGTTGGGTGGCTATGCCTAAAAATATAGTGAAATACGTGGCGGATTATTGGGCTGTAAATTATACAGACCAAGGTGAGTCAACGCAGTGTGGCTTACGATCGTCTGTTGTACAATCTCTCAAACCCCCTCTCTCTCTCTCTTCCAGGTGCGGACATGTCCTTCCAAGGCGAGTACGCGGCGTCCGTCCTCGGACTGGGCACGGACGCGGCGCGCGACGAGCCGGCGGCGTCCCCGCGGCCCGCGTCGCGCGCGCTGTACCCGCCCGACGCGCCCGCGCCGCCGCCGGCGCCCGCGCACCGGCCCGACGCCGCGGACAACAAGTTCACCAACAACGTGAGTGCAGGGGGCTTGCAGTGGGCGGGGCGCGTCGCGTTAGACACCTATCGCTCGCGTGGCCCGAGGCCGCCAGTCAGCTGAGGGCCGGCGCCGCGCGAGCGGGCACTTGTGCGTCACGCGAACGCGAAAAACCGCGCGTACCTAATTTCTCTTATTTATTACGAGGTTTGCAAACCCACGATGAAAACGATAAACAGCCACAGCTTCTTTGTTTATGGTTGTTTGAATACCCAAAGAGACTTTGCTTTGGTTAGGTTGATAATGACACTGACATACACGTTAAGTAACATGCACTTAATTAATATCGGTTAATTTTACTCAAGCGACATCAGGTGACCTAGAACATTTTTTGCCCTCATTGATGTATTCTTGGCGCGACAGCCCTACCGCTACACGTGCCGTGTGTGAATGAATACAATTTATACGATAGACTGAGATGCACAGAGTAGGCACTTTTCTAATGCCAAAACGCCGATTTTGCTAGTAAGTGCAATTTCTGTACTTGTATTATTATTTATTCTGTGGTGAGTGTCACTACACAGGACGAAGTATGTCTGCGGCAGCAATCACCCCACATAAAACCGTTTAACTTCCCACACAATCATTTAATCGGACGTAATTTACGATTAACGACGGTTTGAATACCTTAAACAAATTGACAGCAAGTTCGTAAGTCACGTTGCAAGGTTTCGCCACTTTTCGAATTTATTTCAATGCCATTAAGGTCCAAAGGTGACGAACCTTATCATTCCGCTGCTGTACATCCCTGACCATGTTCTTTAGTCTAAACGGCTTGAGACAATATTTCTCACATGATACTCATCATCATCATCATATCTGCCGAAAGACGTCCACTGCTGGACATAGGACTCCCCCAAAGAGTGCCAAAGTGACCGGTCCTGCGCCACCCGCATCCAGCGCATGATACTACCAGGAACATTGTAGTTGTAGTGTTCAAAGCGACCAATAAAGCGCGTTACGACTCTAAAACATGCCTAGGCACTTAAACACCGCTCTGGACTGATGCTGACATAGATTTACGACTCGCTCTACGATCGTATATAAATCAACTATGGGTCTCGTATATTATAATAGTCTGAAACACATTGCTGGATGTAAACTGCTCTATCGGTTAGCTCTGACAAGAGTAATGTCTTGAGAATTAATACTTAATGTAAAAATAACTGATCTTGCTTGTTATTATGTGGAGGTCAAATTTGACCAACTACTCGTAGTCCAATCGAGTAGAAGTTGCGATGCAATATTATGGCACCTTAAAGCTGGTCTGATGTAGGTCCAGAACCGTTTGTGGGACTCTCACAGGGAACTATAATATCGACCTTTAAAGCCTACGCCAAAACCAAACACCAGCACGAGTGGAGGAATGAGGCGGGTTTAAGGCACTCAAATCTCTTCATAGAAGGAGTGGACTCGGGCCGGACCAAAAAACTGGAAATCCAGCAGGAAGCAACTTAGGATTATATCAGGGGTGTTCACAGGTCACTTCGGCGTCAAGATGGGACTATCGAACAGTACAGACTGTAGAATGTGTGGCGAGGAGGACGAGACTATGGAACATTTACTGTGTAAATGTCATGCCCTTGCCAGACAAACAATGAATCACTTTGGTAACGGCTATCCGCAACCAAAGGAATTCAAGGTGCTCCCACTAAGCTGCATCATCCGCTTTGTGGAAATGATGGAGCGAGCTTGGGAGTAGCTATAAAGGGGAGGGCAAATGCACAAAAGATCCCACTGGGTCGAAGTGTATCCGAAAGGGCCCTCAACTAGATAAGATAAGATAAGATGATGGAAAAGTACCATGGAGCAAAACCTGTCGTTTGTTTGAGCTCAATTGCGTAAAAAAATACTGTCTGCAATAAAAACTTTTACCCTTAATGAATTTTGCTGTGCAACAACAACCATTTTGCTTATTTCCAAATGTTCGGGCGCCATTTTACTGAAAAATAACCTTGAGTTTTTATGTTCCAGCAACGGTTCCCCGCGAACACGGCGAACGGCACGACGGAGGAGGAGGGCGTGCTGGACCTGCGCGCGCGCGACCCGTCCGTCATCTCCGTGGGCTCGCAGCACTCCGGCGCCTCCGAGACGCAGGGCTACCTCGACGCTGTGCGGTAAGCTGCCTCCACTGCCGGACCCTTATGTTCCAGCAACGGTTCCCCGCGAACACGGCGAACGGCACGACGGAGGAGGAGGGCGTGCTGGACCTGCGCGCGCGCGACCCGTCCGTCATCTCCGTGGGCTCGCAGCACTCCGGCGCCTCCGAGACGCAGGGCTACCTCGACGCTGTGCGGTAAGCTGCCTCCACTGCCGGACCCTTATGTTCCAGCAACGGTTCCCCGCGAACACGGCGAACGGCACGACGGAGGAGGAGGGCGTGCTGGACCTGCGCGCGCGCGACCCGTCCGTCATCTCCGTGGGCTCGCAGCACTCCGGCGCCTCCGAGACGCAGGGCTACCTCGACGCTGTGCGGTAAGCTGCCTCCACTGCCGGACCCTTATGTTCCAGCAACGGTTCCCCGCGAACACGGCGAACGGCACGACGGAGGAGGAGGGCGTGCTGGACCTGCGCGCGCGCGACCCGTCCGTCATCTCCGTGGGCTCGCAGCACTCCGGCGCCTCCGAGACGCAGGGCTACCTCGACGCTGTGCGGTAAGCTGCCTCCACTGCCGGACCCTTATGTTCCAGCAACGGTTCCCCGCGAACACGGCGAACGGCACGACGGAGGAGGAGGGCGTGCTGGACCTGCGCGCGCGCGACCCGTCCGTCATCTCCGTGGGCTCGCAGCACTCCGGCGCCTCCGAGACGCAGGGCTACCTCGACGCTGTGCGGTAAGCTGCCTCCACTGCCGGACCCTTATGTTCCAGCAACGGTTCCCCGCGAACACGGCGAACGGCACGACGGAGGAGGAGGGCGTGCTGGACCTGCGCGCGCGCGACCCGTCCGTCATCTCCGTGGGCTCGCAGCACTCCGGCGCCTCCGAGACGCAGGGCTACCTCGACGCTGTGCGGTAAGCTGCCTCCACTGCCGGACCCTTATGTTCCAGCAACGGTTCCCCGCGAACACGGCGAACGGCACGACGGAGGAGGAGGGCGTGCTGGACCTGCGCGCGCGCGACCCGTCCGTCATCTCCGTGGGCTCGCAGCACTCCGGCGCCTCCGAGACGCAGGGCTACCTCGACGCTGTGCGGTAAGCTGCCTCCACTGCCGGACCCTTATGTTCCAGCAACGGTTCCCCGCGAACACGGCGAACGGCACGACGGAGGAGGAGGGCGTGCTGGACCTGCGCGCGCGCGACCCGTCCGTCATCTCCGTGGGCTCGCAGCACTCCGGCGCCTCCGAGACGCAGGGCTACCTCGACGCTGTGCGGTAAGCTGCCTCCACTGCCGGACCCTTATGTTCCAGCAACGGTTCCCCGCGAACACGGCGAACGGCACGACGGAGGAGGAGGGCGTGCTGGACCTGCGCGCGCGCGACCCGTCCGTCATCTCCGTGGGCTCGCAGCACTCCGGCGCCTCCGAGACGCAGGGCTACCTCGACGCTGTGCGGTAAGCTGCCTCCACTGCCGGACCCTTATGTTCCAGCAACGGTTCCCCGCGAACACGGCGAACGGCACGACGGAGGAGGAGGGCGTGCTGGACCTGCGCGCGCGCGACCCGTCCGTCATCTCCGTGGGCTCGCAGCACTCCGGCGCCTCCGAGACGCAGGGCTACCTCGACGCTGTGCGGTAAGCTGCCTCCACTGCCGGACCCTTATGAGGATAGCACACGGCGCGAGGCCAAACAATCTATCGCGCGGGCGAGGCGGCCTACCTCAAACTGCTGAGCCGATGCTGGTACGAGCTCGCGTCGGGTTGGCGCCGGGGGACGGTGAGCTAGGAGTGTCGGAGGCGATCCGATGAGGCGTCGATAACTAAACGCAACCATGCTGCCGTACATTAAGCCACTCCCGCTGTCTGTGGCTCGTACGCGGCCATTAAAAGCTCGGTGTGAAGTGTTCGCAACGCCCTGAAACTTTTCTCCCGTCCCGCCTACATGAATTGTCTCGTGTTCCAGATCGACGGTGTCCGTGTACTCCGGGAACTCCAACTCGAGCTCGGACCGGGACATCCTGGACCTGTCGATGCCGGACAAGAACTCGATGACGGAGGTGTGCTACGTGTGCGGGGACGAGTACAAGCGCGGGACGCTGTGCAACCTGCACACCAAGGAGCCCAAGGACAAGACTGTGAGTACTATCGTGACGCGATTGCAATGGGACCGGAGGTGACAGTTATGTCATGTAAATACGTCAAATGAACTGATAGCTATTCTATAAGGCATAGATCTCGGCGCGACAACGCCTTGTAATGTGCCGACATGAGGCATAGATCTCGGCGCAACACTGCCTTGTCCTAATGTGCCGACATAAGGCATAGATCTCGGCGCAACACTGCCTTGTAATGTGCCGACATAAGGCATAAATCTCGGCGCGTCACTGGCTTGTCGTAATGTGCCGACATAAGGCATAGATCTCGGCGCAACACTGCCTTGTTATGTGCCGATATAAGGCATAAATCTCGGCGCGTCACTGGCTTGTCGTAATGTGCCGACATAAGGCATAGATCTCGGCGCGACACTGCCTTGTAATGTGCCGACGTAAGGCATAGATCTCGGCGCGACACTGGCTTGTCGTAATGTGCCGACATAAGGCATAGATCTCGGCGCGACACTGCCTTGTAATGTGCCGACATAAGTAAAAACTTTGTTTATTACGACGTCATACACGTAGTCCATTGAAGGTTTTTATTTTGGAAAATTAATTGTGCGGTTAATTTACATAATTATGATTTGCTAATACTTGAAAACAATTGCTAATAGAACATATTATTATCAGTTTGAATAAATGCCCGTGTTTTAAGGCCTAATTATGTCATAGTTGCGTACACTACATACTTTATCTATACACATATCATAAAACCTCAATGATGTGTTCGGGATCCATTAGAATAACCGTCATTGCACCGCCATGGCCGACTAGATTTCAAATCATGACCAACTAGATTTCCATCTAACAGTATCGAAGGCTCTAACCTCTGGGCCACGTTTCGAAATTTGAAAGTCATTACTGTATCAATATCGATATATTAATGAAAATACGTACAAAATTACCTACGGCC
The DNA here is from genome assembly GCA_932294315.1 of Epinotia nisella. Taxonomy (NCBI): domain Eukaryota; kingdom Metazoa; phylum Arthropoda; class Insecta; order Lepidoptera; family Tortricidae; genus Epinotia; species Epinotia nisella. The sequence continues at coordinate 1,450,901 of OW028693.1, forward strand.
AGAGACAAGTTAATTATTTTTATAAATCTTATTGATATAAATACTGGTTATTACTGCCAGTTTCTGAACGCATTTTAGCGGGTTTATAGTATGTGTGTACATAAAATCTTGTAAAAACTAGTGTTATCAATTCCGACCCACGCACCGCCGTTATAAAGTCCAATTTACAATGCTTACTCAAAGTAAACATTTGACGCATCAGATTATTTTGTATGTCCTACGACTAGTTACAACTAGATATTGAACCGGTTGCAACCGAACCGTTTTACAACCGATTACGATAAGCGTAGTACAACCGGATGCGGTAGTGAGTAGCGTGTTTTATGAGTTACAAAATGCTTAATCAGATGTTATTGTGATGCTGCCACAGAATACAGTACCGGTCAAAAGTTTAAGTTCACCCTTTGTTTTTGGTACAAATTTGTACTTTTGTGCGATAATGTTTTGCAGTTCAGATGTCGAAAATTGTTTCCAACTGATTCGTTATTGTTTACGGAGATGTGTTTGATTAGTCAGACACAATGTACGTAGATTTCTAAACAACTGATTCCCTAAAAACCAACATTGTATCTGATCATTGTACGTTTTAAGTGGCAAGCCCATATATGGCCCAGCCTTTGCCGTCACTCCTATAAGATTTTAGGGAATGCGTTGTTTAGAAATGTACGTGAATTGTGTCTGACTAATTAAACAAATCTCTGGAAACAATAACGGATCAGTTGGAAACAAATTTCGGCTTCCGAACTGCAAAAAATTATTGGACAATAATTTTTTGTACCTAAAACAAAGAGTGAACTTAAACTTTTGACCGGTAGTGTAAGTAATAGTACTTACGTGCAGAAAGTACTATATCGAATTAAACCGGCTAGAAAACTCAAATCATGCCATCCCACTCTATTGCATTACCTATCTTTGGCCTCGCAACTTTTTGCCTAATTGGGAAAGGATGAAATTTTTAGAAATGCTCTATTATTTTTCTGGCGATAGGAATAACCTTCCTTAGCACCAGAAAAAAGTTTCAGATTATTCAGCTGCGCCAATTATTTTTGAAAAATATAAACAGTTTCCTCACTTACGCTTTGGGTTTAGGACGGCGAATATGACGCTTTCCTTGAACTGTCTCATATTACAAAAAAATATCTTAAATATCCGCGGTAAACAGACTACTGACAATTATATTGACAGTTGCAGCAGCTAAATATTTTTTGTAAGATGAGACGGATCAAGGAAAGTGTCTTATTCGCTGTCCTAAACTCAAAACGTAAGTGAGGAATCTGTTTAGTGTTTACATTAAAAAAAATTACGCAGTTGAAAAGTTTGCAATTTTTTTCTGGTGCTAAGGAAGTTACTAACCTTCCTTAGCACAGTGGATGAAAATTTTAGAAATGCCTGATTTTTTTTGGTGATAGGAATACCTATCACCAAAAAAAATCAGGGATTTCTAAAATTTTCATCCATTCCCATTTTCGGTTTGCCTAATTTTATTTTTTTGGCACTTTGCCGAATTTTTACCCGACTGCCGAAGGAAAGGAGGATTATTTTTCGAGCGTATGTATGTATATATATGTTATGTATGTTGTATTTCTTTGGCACGCGCTGCAGCCTAAACCGTTTGACGGATTTCGACTTATGAGGTGGCGTTGGATTCCTCTTAATCGTGGGAGTAACATAGTCTATAATATTTGCAAAAAACCGGCCAAGTGCGTGTCGGACCACGCAAAACGAAGGGTTCCGTGCCTATTAAAAAGGTCGTATCGTCACAGAAATTTTACGGCACTTACGTCCTTTTCTTTGAGGAAGGCAGTTTTTCAGCAATATCTCTAAAACCTCTGAACCGATCTTGTTCAAAACAATTTTCGGTGAATGAAATTAATAAGGCCTATGTCCATGAATTTTTCCATATTTTTAAAATACACCGTTCAAAAATTAGAGGGGGGGGGACAGAATTTTAGTGACTTTCGGGGCGATTATCTCCGACCCTATTCACTTAATCAAAAAAAATGCTAAGAAACCTTATATTTATTTTGAAAGGCCTATCAATTGATGTGCCACACGTGGGGTCACAATGAAAAAAAAAATTTTGACTTTTAGTTTTATGTATGGAGTGCACCCCTAAAAAAATTTTTTTTTGTCATTTTAATTACAAAACTATGTAGCGGCTAACAAAATACACCTATCCTCAAATTTTTATTCAAATACACCTTATAGTTTTCGAGTAAAATGCCTGTGACATACGGACAGACGGACAGACGGACAGACGGACAGACGGACATGACGAAACTATAAGGGTTCCGTTTTTGCCATTTTGGCTACGGAACCCTAAAAAGCAGTTGGGTTTTTCGAAAAATCTTTTGATTTCTCTTGTTATTTGAGTGAAAATCATTTTGTATATATTCCTCACTTAATTTTATTTCGCCTAATTTTTAGTTTGTGTAATCTTATTTTGTATTCTGTTTGACTGACATAATTACGTCGTAACACGTCGCATAATTTAATTTTTTCAAATGACTTTAAGCCGATCAATTTCTAACCCAGTAGGTCCCACCTTTCTACACCGCCCTGTCGTCGTCGTTTTATCTACATATGTCATCCTCTTCAATGAACCCAAGCCTCAAATCAACTTGACAGACAAAGGACAGTCAAGTTGACAGCCCTGCGTTTCTGAATACCACTCCCCCGCCCCCCGCCCGGGCTCTCGCCTGAAACACTCTTTTCACATCTCATGCTCGAAAAGTGTGTCATATTAGGCTCAATAAGCGGGGCTAAAGTAGTACATTTAGCCCCTAGGGAAAATATGTATACATATTTATGATTTTTAACACATTTAATTTGACCAATCAAAACACTTCACCATATTAAATCCACCAATCACAACTCTTTCAAAAACATTTATCTTTGCTATCAACCAACCAGAATACAGCTACATATTAAAATCGACCAATCAAACATCAGATGTTTTTTAGTCCCTAATTCCAAATCATTAAAAAAGAAAACCCCTCACGCTATATTGAACAATCTCTTCGCAGTGAAATTTGTTATTGATTGTGGATGGATAATCTTTGTTTTACTATTTTCTCGCAGTCGAAGTGAAAGTAGAGTGTATAACTCGGGTCTAAAAGCCATATTACCCCTCGCTTCGCTCGGGAAAATATCCATCTCGTGGTAATGTGGCTTATTTTAGCCCCTTGTCATACAATCTACTATTGTCAGCCCTTCGTTTCACTGGCGCAACCTATGCTTCGCTCGGGAGGTCGCCCCGCCCCCCACTCGCTTTTCTTCGGTCTCATACGCCCGCTCAACTCGGGACCTCACTTCGCGAACTCCTGGCTCCACGGGCTTTTATGTACACTCTAGGGGTACAGAACAGGACAAGACCACTACTCCAGGCAAAATACGGTTTCGAAAAACATTAATTTATAATAGCGTTTTTAGGGTTCCGTAGCCAAAATGGCAAAAACGGAACCCTTATAGTTTCGTCATGTCCGTCTGTCCGTCTGTCCGTCTGTCCGTATGTCACAGGCATTTTACTCGAAAACTATAAGGTGTATTTGAATAAAATTTTGAGGATAGGTGTATTTTGTTAGCCGCTACATAGTTTTGTAATTAAAATGACAAAAAAAATTGTTTTTAGGGGTGCACTCCATACATAAAACTAAAAGTCAAAATTTTTTTTTTCATTGTGACCCCCCGTGTGGCGGCACATCAATCGATAGGCCTTTCAAAATAAATATAAGGTTTCTTAGCATTTTTTTTGATTAAGTGAATAGGGTCGGAGATAATCGCCCCGAAAGTCACTAAAATTCTGTCCCCCCCCCTCTAATTTTTGAACGGTGTATTTTAAAAATATGGAAAAATTCATGGACATAGGGCTTATTAACTTCATTCACTGAAAATTGTTTTGAACAAGATCGGTTCAGAGGTTTTCGAGATATTGCTGAAAAACTGCCTTCCTCAAAGAAAAGGACGTAAGTGCCGTAAAATTTCTGTGACGATACGACCTTTTTAATAGGCACGGAACCCTTCGTTTTGCGTGGTCCGACACGCACTTGGCCGGTTTTTAGGGTTCCGTAGCCAAAATGGCAAAAACGGAACCCTTATAGTTTCGTCATGTCCGTCTGTCCGTCTGTCCGTCTGTCCGTCTGTCCGTCTGTCCGTCTGTCCGTATGTCACAGGCATTTTACTCGAAAACTATAAGGTGTATTTGAATAAAATTTTGAGGATAGGTGTATTTTGTTAGCCGCTACATAGTTTTGTAATTAAAATGACAAAAAAAAAATTTTTTAGGGGTGCACTCCATACATAAAACTAAAAGTCAAAATTGTTTTTTTCATTGTGACCCCCCGTGTGGCACATCAATCGATAGGCCTTTCAAAATAAATATAAGGTTTCTTAGCATTTTTTTTGATTAAGTGAATAGGGTCGGAGATAATCGCCCCGAAAGTCACTAAAATTCTGTCCCCCCCCCTCTAATTTTTGAACGGTGTATTTTAAAAATATGGAAAAATTCATGGACATAGGGCTTATTAATTTCATTCACCGAAAATTGTTTTGAACAAGATCGGTTCAGAGGTTTTCGAGATATTGCTGAAAAACTGGCTTCCTTAAAGAAAAGGACGTAAGCGCCGTAAAAATTCTGTGACGATACGAACTTTTTAATAGGCACGGAACCCTTCGTTTTGCGTGGTCCGACACGCACTTGGCCGGTTTTTTTTGTTTATTTCATTCCAAAACGTTATTCCACCCGGAAATAATTATATAGATTTAAATTAAACATTCAGTGTCTTTTTTATTTTATTTATATTGAATATTTTAAAGCAAATATAAATGAACCTAAAATAAGATTTAAAAAATATTAATATTTATGCGGACTTTTTAGGAGCTAATTAAATAATTATTTTTTTGATGTCTGATGTTTTGTTGGATTTTGCCTCTAGGTAACTATTTAATTGATAATATATCCGTTACATTAAAAAAATTAGCTATTAAAAATGATTTCCAAATTTGACATTTTTTCCATACAAGTTGTCAGTTCACTGCCTGGACTACACATGGAAGTGGGGTGCTCCGAATCGGTTTTTGGGTGATTTTTTTTAAATGTTTTTCATTATTTAATGAATAAGCATATTACTATCTTATGGCGATTGAACTTACGAGTAAGCCATGCATAACAGTTTCGCTCACCGCAGCTGGACCGAAATTAGGCAAAAAGTTAGTAAGTAAAAGTCTCTGTCAAAATATTCATTTCAAGTTTTTATTGCCGACTGTACTTTTCTGTATACCGTCATCAACTGCTCATTGAGACGACTCTAACGAGCCCAAACTCGATGAGGTTGTGTCGTTTCATTGCGAAGTTCCTATGGCCACCTTCCAGCTCCATCATCAGATCAGCACCGTTTCATCATAATATTGCATTGTCACGCGTTTTACACATGTACCTATGCAAAATTTCAGCTCAATCGGTTACCTTAAAGTGGATCCCACCAAAAACATTCTGTAAATAACTAGCCAAGTCTCGATGGAGCTGCTTGTTTATCTCTAAAAAGTAATGAAATCTAGACAAAGTCGTGCCAGTCTAAGGTTCCTTACTGCGATTTCTTTATTATTATAGTTAATGTTGTGTGGCTTGGCCGCTGAAGGGTACACAAGGGTACAAAACCAGGTGCTCCATGACACCATTGCACCAATCTGTCGCCAGAACCGCTACCCATCGACGATGGAAAATTGCCACTTGGAAAACGTTGATTCAATAACCAGTCAATTGTAGCTCACCTAGCTCACCTTGTTCAGAATTTATTAATTTACTTTACGCGTCCATCTTTGGGTCACCAATTTACATATGTTTACTAAATTTCAACTCAATCGGTCCAGTAGTTTCGGAGCGAATCGGCTGTGACAGACGGACAGACAGACACACGAGTGATCCTATACGGGTTTCGTTTTTTTCCTTTTGAGGTACGGAACCCCAAGAACAGAATAAAATCAATCCGCACTTGGCCGGTGTTTTAGGGAACAATTGAACATTGAACTAGTCCCATAGTAAGCTCAATAATGCTTGTGTTATGTGTACCAGACTTCGATATTATTTAATAGATACAAAAACTAAAATACATAGACTCAGAAACAAATATTCATGCTCATCTCACAAATGTTTGCCCTTTACCGGGATTCAAACCCAGGACGACTTCGTAGGCTGCGTCACTACCCTCTAAGCTAAACCGGTCGACACTTGAAACAATGAAGCTGTCGGCCTCGTCCAACTTGAAACACTAAACAACTTGGTATATTGACCAGCGGTATCCGTATCGGGCTATCTGTCGCACGGTCACATGAGCGCGACCCGCGACCCGGCGACCCGACGCCGATATCGGTCGGATAAGGCTTGAACTCGACCCGCGTGTTTGCAACAAACACGCCCCGATGGCGATAGGCCGAGACGCATTGTTTGTTACTGGCGTATATAGGGGGGTCTAGTACTAAGTTCCGTCTAGCGAATTATCTCTAAATCATCCAGCGAACGAGAAAACTATAGAAGGCGAACTCCTTACAAATTTCTAACTAAACACGCTCCCGAAACCTGTGCGCATGTTCGAACTTAAACGTCAGCTTGGCATCCTTTTGACATAATGTCTTATTTATTTTTTATTGACATAATAATTTATGGTACAATTTTTACAAGGAAAAGTGAAAAGCCAACTTTCCGCATGCTAAACAGCTACGTAAAGTAGCACTTTTTGAGCAACTGTATTAAAAACGTATATTTCGACACTCAATGGAATCGAAATTTATCGGTACTTTTCGTTGACCTAGAACTATGAGGCAAGTAACATCGTCTTATACTACAAGTACAGGGAAAAATTTGAAAACTATACATTTGTAATTTTGTACGGAACCCTCGGTGGGCGAGTCCGACTCGCACTCGGTTTTTAGGGTTCCGTAGCCAAAATGGCAAAAACGAAACCCTTATAGTTTCGTCATGTCTGTCTGTCCGTATGTCACAGGCATTTTACTCGAAATCTATAAGGTGTATTTGAATACAATTTTGAGGATAGGTGTATTTTGTTAGCCGCTACATAGTTTTGTAATTAAAATGCCTAAAAATGTGCAATGCAAAAACAGAAAAGTCGAAAAAATGTTTTTCATTGTAATCCCACGTGTGGGCACATCAATCGATAGGCCTTTCAAAATAAATATAAGGTTTCTCAGCAATTTTTTTGATTAAGTGAATAGAGTCGAAGATAATCGCCCCAAAAGTCGCTAGAATTCTGCCCCCCCCCCCTCTCTCTAATTTTTGAACGGTGTATTGTAAAAATATGGAAAAATATTAAATTCTTTCACCAAAAATTATTTTCAACAAGATCGGTTCAAAAGTAAGTGCCTTAAGATCTCTGTGACGATACGACCTTTTTAATAGGCACGGAACCCTTCGTTTTGCGCGGTCCGCCACGCACTTGGCCAGTTTTTTTAAAATATTATCAAGAGCTGTCCCTCAGCCCGCCATCCGAAGGTCACCTTTCGCGCGACAAACTTGCTAATTGGACTATTAACAATACGAGTTCTGTAAATCTCGTGTGTGATTTCGGTGACCTTATGACTGACGCTCTGTCGGTTAAAAATTAATGATAAAATAAACTAAACAATGTCGTCATTTTGTACATTTGACAGTTCTGCATTAATCTAAGTTCAACCTGCATTTACAAGCTTTTATTTAGGTAACTTGAAGAGCTGTGTTAGTTTATTTGTATTTGGGTTTCATCTAAGTACGCTTTCTTGACGGCCCGATCAATTTGGTCCCAACTTGAAGAGTTTACTACTACAACTAGTTAGTTGGTATTTGGGTTTGACCTAAGTACGCTTTCTTGACGGTTCGCAGGTTTTCTACACGGAATATAAAAGGTGCAATTGAGGAAAAATGTTTTAGTAGTTTTCAATGTCATGAATGTTTGCTGTCTGCGAATTCACGAGACTTGTGAATTATTTAAACAGATTTGCTAACGGCATTTTCGCGTACGAATAAAACTCGCCAGCACTAATAAGTAGGTAGTAGGTGCGACACCGTTTATCGGTTAGTGTTAGTAGTACTATGTACATAAATCATTAGTTCTTTTCACACATACGATTGCATTTATAGTAAATAAGCTAAACTTCACACCAGTTGTTTGTATAGACGGTGATAGTGATGTGAATTTTAGTGGGTTTACTTGTACCGCAGACCGTACAAAAATACGCTCAGTTCATTTAAAAAACCGGCCAAGTGCGAGTCGGACTCGCGCACGAAGGGTTTCCGTACCATTATCTATAAAAACGGCAAAAAAATCATGTCTGTTGTATGGGAGCCCCAGTCCGACTCGCACTTGGCCGGTTTTTTAGTATTTGTTGTTATAGCGGCAACAGAAATGCATAATCTGTGAAAATTTCAACTCTCTAGCTATCACGGTTCTTGAGATACAGCTTGGTGACAGACAGACGGACGGACGGATGGACAGCGAAGTCTTAGTAATAGGGTCCCGTTTTCACCCGTTGGGTACGGAACCCTAAAAAAAGAATCGAATTTATTTCGTTCTAAAATTGAACGATACAAATGAAATGCGACTTAAAATGCATAGATTTCGCCTTAATACAATGGAATAAGGTGTAAATTGTGTAAACATATCTTTGACGTCGACTGTGCAATAAGTTGTTGCACATGGGGCGGGACGAGAGGAAAACGATATAGTTGTATTTCTAAACAGTGGTTGTGTCTATAGTACGTAAGATAGTTTCGAGTGGAAACAACAAATTGTTTCTAACGTAACTAGTTATTCTAATAAGAGTGCATCTTGGTTAAGGTGTAGCTCTGTAAGTTTGTATGTTACAATTGGTCACCATCATTGGCCCCAGCATCTATGCCAGATGATTGTTGCAACGCATAGGAGCCTATGGGTTGCCGCATCTACGTTGATGGCTATATAGTCCTATAGCAGCGCGGCATTTCTTGCCACATCGATTGCAGACAAATTGGGTTGTGTCCTAAATTTTTTTAACGATGCCATTCGAACCAGTTTTTGGAGAGGAACAAATGTTTGTATGGGGGCAACTACATTTAAAAAACATAAATACCCAAAAAAATTAGTTAAAGACGGACCTCGCTGGCGGCAGCCGAAAACGTTTCATACTGATTAACATTGAATCGTGACGTCACAGGGTAATTTTTATACTGATAGTTGTATTGAAAATCAAGTGAATTGCTGTTTCGGTCGTGAAATACTGCGTTTAGGTCCATAGTTGTCATACGATTGTGTTTCTATAAAAGCGTAAGGACAAAAAAAAATTCTAAACTGTTAAGGTCCATAGCTTTATATTGTTTTAATTATATGTCTTAATTTATAGTTAATTACATTTATTTGATGGTTTACTATCAATTTAGCAACACTGCGTTATCAATTTTAACATGTGGAAACTACCCAATTGTGAATGTCATAAAGCACGGCGAAATCTTTTCTGCTTGAGGTTCACGAGCCAATCTTCGTCGTGTTTTGTTGTCTCGACTTTGATATCGTTTCCGCCCCTGTCGAGTACTGAAGGGAAATTAACAATGTATTCTAGCCACTACTGTCTGCAACTGGCGGCGGGTATTGATTTGACTGGACCACTTAGTGGTCGCGTTTAGTAGCGGCCATTACTCGCCGTAAAAATCTTATTGTGTGCGGCCGCTCTTAATGTGTGATGTGTAATTCCAGAACAAGCAGCCCTACTTCCCCATCTTCGGCGAGCAGCACCCGCGGCCGCCGCGCTCGCGGCCCAAGGACGCGCTCGGGACCGTCCGCGCCTGCGCCGCCTGCCACCACCACCTGCTGCAGCAGTGGAGCGGCTACCAGGTATGTGTCATTCCAGAACAAGCAGCCCTACTTCCCCATCTTCGGCGAGCAGCACCCGCGGCCGCCGCGCTCGCGGCCCAAGGACGCGCTCGGGACCGTCCGCGCCTGCGCCGCCTGCCACCACCACCTGCTGCAGCAGTGGAGCGGCTACCAGGTATGTGTCATTCCAGAACAAGCAGCCCTACTTCCCCATCTTCGGCGAGCAGCACCCGCGGCCGCCGCGCTCGCGGCCCAAGGACGCGCTCGGGACCGTCCGCGCCTGCGCCGCCTGCCACCACCACCTGCTGCAGCAGTGGAGCGGCTACCAGGTATGTGTCATTCCAGAACAAGCAGCCCTACTTCCCCATCTTCGGCGAGCAGCACCCGCGGCCGCCGCGCTCGCGGCCCAAGGACGCGCTCGGGACCGTCCGCGCCTGCGCCGCCTGCCACCACCACCTGCTGCAGCAGTGGAGCGGCTACCAGGTATGTGTCATTCCAGAACAAGCAGCCCTACTTCCCCATCTTCGGCGAGCAGCACCCGCGGCCGCCGCGCTCGCGGCCCAAGGACGCGCTCGGGACCGTCCGCGCCTGCGCCGCCTGCCACCACCACCTGCTGCAGCAGTGGAGCGGCTACCAGGTATGTGTCATTCCAGAACAAGCAGCCCTACTTCCCCATCTTCGGCGAGCAGCACCCGCGGCCGCCGCGCTCGCGGTCCAAGGACGCGCTCGGGACCGTCCGCGCCTGCGCCGCCTGCCACCACCACCTGCTGCAGCAGTGGAGCGGCTACCAGGTATGTGTCATTCCAGAACAAGCAGCCCTACTTCCCCATCTTCGGCGAGCAGCACCCGCGGCCGCCGCGCTCGCGGCCCAAGGACGCGCTCGGGACCGTCCGCGCCTGCGCCGCCTGCCACCACCACCTGCTGCAGCAGTGGAGCGGCTACCAGGTATGTGTCATTCCAGAACAAGCAGCCCTACTTCCCCATCTTCGGCGAGCAGCACCCGCGGCCGCCGCGCTCGCGGCCCAAGGACGCGCTCGGGACCGTCCGCGCCTGCGCCGCCTGCCACCACCACCTGCTGCAGCAGTGGAGCGGCTACCAGGTATGTGTCATTCCAGAACAAGCAGCCCTACTTCCCCATCTTCGGCGAGCAGCACCCGCGGCCGCCGCGCTCGCGGCCCAAGGACGCGCTCGGGACCGTCCGCGCCTGCGCCGCCTGCCACCACCACCTGCTGCAGCAGTGGAGCGGCTACCAGGTATGTGTCATTCCAGAACAAGCAGCCCTACTTCCCCATCTTCGGCGAGCAGCACCCGCGGCCGCCGCGCTCGCGGCCCAAGGACGCGCTCGGGACCGTCCGCGCCTGCGCCGCCTGCCACCACCACCTGCTGCAGCAGTGGAGCGGCTACCAGGTATGTGTCATTCCAGAACAAGCAGCCCTACTTCCCCATCTTCGGCGAGCAGCACCCGCGGCCGCCGCGCTCGCGGCCCAAGGACGCGCTCGGGACCGTCCGCGCCTGCGCCGCCTGCCACCACCACCTGCTGCAGCAGTGGAGCGGCTACCAGGTATGTGTCATTCCAGAACAAGCAGCCCTACTTCCCCATCTTCGGCGAGCAGCACCCGCGGCCGCCGCGCTCGCGGCCCAAGGACGCGCTCGGGACCGTCCGCGCCTGCGCCGCCTGCCACCACCACCTGCTGCAGCAGTGGAGCGGCTACCAGGTATGTGTCATTCCAGAACAAGCAGCCCTACTTCCCCATCTTCGGCGAGCAGCACCCGCGGCCGCCGCGCTCGCGGCCCAAGGACGCGCTCGGGACCGTCCGCGCCTGCGCCGCCTGCCACCACCACCTGCTGCAGCAGTGGAGCGGCTACCAGGTATGTGTCATTCCAGAACAAGCAGCCCTACTTCCCCATCTTCGGCGAGCAGCACCCGCGGCCGCCGCGCTCGCGGCCCAAGGACGCGCTCGGGACCGTCCGCGCCTGCGCCGCCTGCCACCACCACCTGCTGCAGCAGTGGAGCGGCTACCAGGTATGTGTCATTCCAGAACAAGCAGCCCTACTTCCCCATCTTCGGCGAGCAGCACCCGCGGCCGCCGCGCTCGCGGCCCAAGGACGCGCTCGGGACCGTCCGCGCCTGCGCCGCCTGCCACCACCACCTGCTGCAGCAGTGGAGCGGCTACCAGGTATGTGTCATTCCAGAACAAGCAGCCCTACTTCCCCATCTTCGGCGAGCAGCACCCGCGGCCGCCGCGCTCGCGGCCCAAGGACGCGCTCGGGACCGTCCGCGCCTGCGCCGCCTGCCACCACCACCTGCTGCAGCAGTGGAGCGGCTACCAGGTATGTGTCATTCCAGAACAAGCAGCCCTACTTCCCCATCTTCGGCGAGCAGCACCCGCGGCCGCCGCGCTCGCGGCCCAAGGACGCGCTCGGGACCGTCCGCGCCTGCGCCGCCTGCCACCACCACCTGCTGCAGCAGTGGAGCGGCTACCAGGTATGTGTCATTCCAGAACAAGCAGCCCTACTTCCCCATCTTCGGCGAGCAGCACCCGCGGCCGCCGCGCTCGCGGCCCAAGGACGCGCTCGGGACCGTCCGCGCCTGCGCCGCCTGCCACCACCACCTGCTGCAGCAGTGGAGCGGCTACCAGGTATGTGTCATTCCAGAACAAGCAGCCCTACTTCCCCATCTTCGGCGAGCAGCACCCGCGGCCGCCGCGCTCGCGGCCCAAGGACGCGCTCGGGACCGTCCGCGCCTGCGCCGCCTGCCACCACCACCTGCTGCAGCAGTGGAGCGGCTACCAGGTATGTGTCATTCCAGAACAAGCAGCCCTACTTCCCCATCTTCGGCGAGCAGCACCCGCGGCCGCCGCGCTCGCGGCCCAAGGACGCGCTCGGGACCGTCCGCGCCTGCGCCGCCTGCCACCACCACCTGCTGCAGCAGTGGAGCGGCTACCAGGTATGTGTCATTCCAGAACAAGCAGCCCTACTTCCCCATCTTCGGCGAGCAGCACCCGCGGCCGCCGCGCTCGCGGCCCAAGGACGCGCTCGGGACCGTCCGCGCCTGCGCCGCCTGCCACCACCACCTGCTGCAGCAGTGGAGCGGCTACCAGGTATGTGTCATTCCAGAACAAGCAGCCCTACTTCCCCATCTTCGGCGAGCAGCACCCGCGGCCGCCGCGCTCGCGGCCCAAGGACGCGCTCGGGACCGTCCGCGCCTGCGCCGCCTGCCACCACCACCTGCTGCAGCAGTGGAGCGGCTACCAGGTATGTGTCATTCCAGAACAAGCAGCCCTACTTCCCCATCTTCGGTCATGCGGTCTTCTGTAAGATCGAGGTATCTACTTCGCTGTGCCGTCTCTCTAAAGCCCGCTTCAGTCAAACACCATCAGTTTTATCTGTGCAGTCGAACTGTTCAGTTCAAACGTATGTGTGTAGGCCGCCGCTGTTCGCGCGGCGCGGGCGCGGGGCTCGCGCCCGTCGCGGTGACACGTGCCGACGCGTCGGGCGTGTTCACTTCTGAACGACATGCTCGATCACCGACACGAATGCCGACGTGTCCGCTTACGGTATAGGCACCTTTGTGAGGCTGGTGATACGGTGCCTTAGCGATTGCTCTACCTGATATACCTAATGTAATTCTAATTTGTCTGAAATGAAAAAAAATCGGGGATTTTTCAACTTTTCTAAGTTGTAGTTATTTCCCTAGTTTATATAAGCCAGTGGAGGTTCAGTATTTTTCATCACACTTGCTCGTCAATGGCGTTATTACTTGCAAGCGTACAGAGCAGTTATAGCCGTTTTACCTCCCACGGGCTGTTAAGTTTAGTTTTAAAATATAGAACCCTCTGATTGGCTTAAGCAAATCTGGTTGCTGTGTGATTGGTTGAATAAAAAAATCTAGTTGGTCAAGCCGCCCCGCCCCGCAAGAATACTGCTCTGTGATTGGTTGAAATATTCAGCTGCGCGCTCCACTAGCACTGATCAGGAAGTGAAGTTGTCAATTTTTGATTGGAGCGGTTGTATGAAACTTAGACTTTTCTGTCTTTTGTAGTTATTTATTTCCTCGCAAATGTGATGAAAAACATTGTGTATAACACGGGCGTAAGAATATTGCAAACTCGAGTCATCAAAAGCCCTCCGCCTTCGGCGCCGGGCTTCTGATAGACTCTCGTTAGCAATATTCCACTTACGCCCCTCGTTAAACAATGTACTATTACTAATGATTAATCCTACCACAGGTATGGTCAAGTTTACAGTTTGAACCTTAGCCCGTGGACTTAAGGTCTAGAATGAGTGAAATATTATACCTATTACGTCTAACAGTTAACGATGACTTTAATTCCGGTGAGTCATATATGTGTTTACCATTTTCTTTGCACTAACTATAATTAAGTACGGTATTATTTATAGAACGCTATCTGATTAATAATTATTATAACGAGTAATATGTTTATTATTCGCGTGTTAATCTGTAACTTTCCTATGAAAGCAGATATACATGATATGTTACATCATTGTTTTACCATTCTCATATAATTAACCTCGTGTCGCCCGCGATATAAATGAATACCATCATCCAAATGTTTCGTCACGTGTTGTCTTCGGTTTTTAATCGAAATTCTCGTCTCTCGGGACAGTTATTAGCTATCTTTGATGTACGGTGTTTTCATTTTTAGGGTACCGTACCTCAATAGGAAAAAAAACGGAACCCTTATAGGATCACTCGTGCGTCGGTCTGTCCGTCTGTCACAGCCGATTTGCTCCGAAACTACTGGACCGATTGAGTTGAAATTTGGTACACATATGTAAATTGGTGACACAAAGATGGACGCGTAAAGTAAATTAATGGATTCTGAACAAGGGGGCCACTTTTGGGGGGTAAACTGGAAAATTAAAAAAAAAGTTTCGCAAACTGTATTATGTGACATATGAAATGAAAGGGGTTGTTGTAAGCATCTCAGATATTTTTTTTAATAATTTTAGCAAAAACAGATTGGCAGTATTTTTGACCATTCCCCCCCTTATCTCCGAAACTACTGAAAAAAATATGGAAAATACTTCATTGCCTAAAGATTACAGGAAAACCTATAAGAGGTTTGAGTATTCAAAGTAACGGGAAAATTCTCAATATTTTACGGAACCGTCACCACGCGAGTTGAACTCGCACCTGTCCGGTTTTTTCGATTTAACTTAACTATATATATACCAACGTCATAAGGGTAGTAACACAGTACTCGTAGATATGTCCCATCGGTGTTATGTCAGCGAATTAAGATTCGGTACATATTAAATCGACACATATTTTTGCACTAGCTTTTAGAGTGATATGGTCCTCAATGCGGACGTAAATATTAGTATCTTATATCAATATACATATGTTACGTTGCAAGGAAATCCACTCTAAATAATCTCACTGATAACAGTACTTCTGATTATTCCACTCCCAAAAACCACGTTCACGAGGGCCCTCCACTTTTACATTACTCAATACATTATTCCAATCATATTTCAATCCAGTCAAAACTGGCCTCTATTAGGTTTTGAGTTATGGTATAGTATCCTCTGCAACCTCTAAGTATACCATTTGTCAAGCAAACAATTGAAAGCATATTTGTTGAGGGGGTGTTTATATAGTATTGAATCGTAATATTTTGTTTTTTGACATTAGATTGTTTTTCTAGAAACATTCTACTAGTATTTTTTATACAATTTTTATTACATATATATTTTATTCTTTATGTTTAAAAATTACTCTAAAAAATGAACCATTTGAAAGTGCTTGTTACTAGGCCTACTTGAATAAAGATCATTTTGAGTTTGAGTTTGAAGAAATATTTGCACAAGATTAAAAACTAAATAAACAAACAATAAACGCAATAAACGAATGTGAATATGAATATGAACTAGTTTTTAGGGTTCCGTAGCCAAAATGGCAAAAACGGAACCCTTATAGTTTCGTCATGTCCGTCTGTCCGTCTGTCCGTCTGTCCGTCTGTCCGTATGTCACAGGCATTTTACTCGAAAACTATAAGGTGTATTTGAATAAAATTTTGAGGATAGGTGTATTTTGTTAGCCGCTACATAGTTTTGTAATTAAAATGACAAAAAAAAAATTTTTTAGGGGTGCACTCCATACATAAAACTAAAAGTCAAAATTTTTTTTTTCATTGTGACCCCCCGTGTGGCACATCAATCGATAGGCCTTTCAAAATAAATATAAGGTTTCTTTGCATTTTTTTTGATTAAGTGAATAGGGTCGGAGATAATCGCCCCGAAAGTCACTAAAATTCTGTCCCCCCCCCCTCTAATTTTTGAACGGTGTATTTTAAAAATATGGAAAAATTCATGGACTTATTAATTTCATTCACCGAAAATTGTTTTGAACAAGATCGGTTCAGAGGTTTTCGAGATATTGCTGAAAAACTGTCTTCCTCAAAGAAAAGGACGTAAGTGCCGTAAAATTTCTGTGACGATACGACCTTTTTAATAGGCACGGAACCCTTCGTTTTGCGTGGTCCGACACGCACTTGGCCGGTTTTTACTAAATGTCGGTCAAGTCTAACCTACTTTCAATTCTCACATTTTTAAATAACAGCAATTGTTATAGGTATCCAATAAAGCAAAGAAATAGAGTTTAATACTTGTTCATAATGTTATTTTGCTCCTATAAATACATATTTGGATTTTGCATAACTTGGCACTCATATAGATCTCCATTCTTTTTGCGGCGAAGCCCACAGCCAAGTATAATTTTTGTATTGAACTTGGCTCTCCTTTTTTACATTTATGTTTTTGGTGGGATAGTATTTAATTCTATTATTAAGTGTATCAATTTCAAACACAGTCATTGTATTGTTCATAAATAAATGTAACCTATACTGCAGTGCAGGGGTGGGGGCGACCTTTTAGGAACCAAGGGCCAGATTGGAGCTAACAAAAATTCAGCGGGCCGCACTCAATTATTTGTGACTTTTTTAGGCAATTCCATAAGTCTGAATTCAACGACCTTTACATACAAAACAGTCAGGGAGGCTCGCGGGCCGCCTTTTGCCGACCGTTGCTGTAGTGGTTTTACGGAGCGTGACTGGACTACTTGCTACTGTAACAGTAAATATATATCTTAAAGCAGTAAATCAAATATGTACAAATATCCGGTGTGACGCTCTCACACAGACACACAGCCTCGCGGCCTTACAATAAACTTAAGTCCAAGTCGGGGTAGTATCAGTTCGCATGCCGCACATGTGCGCGTAGAAGTGCTTTGCAATGGAGCGCAGGTGTAAAAAGGTCACAAGAGACTAGTTGAGATACCGCGTTAGCTAATGGTATAACTGCCACTTAGAAAAGTTGAAAAACCCCTGACATTTTCATTTCAAAGTTCAATATCTCAATAACGGCTGAACCGATTTGGTTGAAACGTAGCTAAGAATCATCTCGATCGCGTCAGCTTTCGGACGAAAAACAACGCATTAAAATCGGTCTATTCGTTTCGACGCAAAAAGAGGGGTGTTATAAGTTTGACGTGTCTGTGTGTCTGTGTGTGGCATCGTAACTCCTAAACGAATGGACCGATTTTAATGCGGATGTTTTTGTCCGAAAGCTGACGTGATCGAGATGGTTCTTAGCTACGTTTCATCAAAATCAGTTCAGCCGTTTTTGAGTTATTAAACTTTGAAATAAAAAAATCGGGGATTTTTCAACTTTTCTAAGTTGTAGTTACGCATACTGATTTCTATTTGAAGACAAAAGTCATTGGCTTTAATAAGTCATCATGTCAGGGTCGAATTTAAATGTCGATCGACTCGTCTCGTTTTTGTTTTAATTGAGATATAGAGTAGCAATCTATATTCAACTGTATTTCTAAGCCGTTAGAATTCAATTTAAATTATCGTTCGTAAATCTTGCTGGGTTTAAATATGGTACGCACTGCGTGTAAGTCACGTATCTCTCTAATGACCTCCTTACGTCACGTCTCATATTTTATCTACAGTTGTAACGAAATGGGCGTATATGTCACCGCGGGTCATCGCTCCGCACCACGATTATCAACTTTAAATTTATACGCGGAAGGTGTGTTTTTGTGTGCTATACATAGTTTATCACGGAACCGTCTGGGGTCGCTTTGTGTAAGGGCAGGATCAGTGTTAACTGTCCCGATACTGTTTATTATTGTTTGAACTTTGATAAAAGGTTATCAACTTTATACGCTCGCCCATAAGACTTCAAGTTGAATGGGTGCGCTTAATTAGTTTGTTGTTTCTGTTTATTTTTAAATTGTGTCGAGCAATAACGTCTTAATCAATTATTTATATTATTTATTGATCATGCCGAGCACTTACTGGAAAATTACATAAAAATAACACAAATCAAAACCCGAGCTCTAGAAATGTTGTCGACTTAGTTTAGTTTTCTGGTTGCTGGATAATTTCTTTAAATTGCAAATTGAATGTAAGCAAGAAGGAATACTATCCAATTGAACCTGAATTATGAGGCCTATAGTAAGCGACTATGGGCCTCATAATTCAGGCTCAAAGTCACCCAAAGGGCAATGGAGAGGGCTATGTTGGGAGTTTCTCTGCGTGATCGTGTCAGAAATTAAGCCATCCGCAGCAGAACCAAGGTAACCGATATAGCCCTCCGAATCGCTAAACTCAAGTGCCAGTGGGCGGGGCACACTGCACGTAGAACCGATAGCCGTTGGGGCGGAAAGGTTCTCGAGTGGCGACCGCGTACCGGAAGGCGCGGCGTGGGTAGGCCCCCCACAAGGTGGACTGATGACCTGGTAAAGGTCGCGGGAGTCCGCTGGATGCGGGTGGCGCAGGACCGGTCACTTTGGCACTCTTTGGGGGAGGCCTGTGTCCAGCCGTGGACGTTTTTAGGCTGATATGATGATGATGAATCTGAATTTCTCTAGCGGATACATATTTATACCTACAGACGTTTCTTCTAGCTTAAGTGCTGTGCCCTGGCAAAGTTTAATTATGTATACTGGATTATTATTAACGGAGACACAATTATTATGAACTTTATGGCGGCTACATTAAGTCTAAATTTACGTTAAAGCTAACTTAACCCTGTGCCTAGTAGTGGAGCATATACAGGGTGGAAAGTTAAAACGGGGCAGTAAGGGCAGCTACTAGATCCTTTGCCGCCACGCAAAAATGGCATTAGGATTTCATTCCTAACTTTTAAAGTGAGGGCAATCTACATTCACAGATTTTTGAAAAAAAGTACAGTCAGCGAGAAAATCATCCATTTTGACGATATTTTTTTTTAATGCCATTCGATCCCATTTCTATTAAGGATCAAAATACTCTTTGGGACCGACTAAGGTTTGACTACTAGAACGCCCAGAAATCAAAGAAAACTTTTTCCATACAGTGACTATGGGAATCCCAAAGCTAATTTTGCTCATGTAGTTTTTTATGCCAATTCTGGTTTTATTTAATGACGGCCAGCTTTATTCTGTAAAAAGTTAGTAAAAAGAATACTAACATCCGTATTCAGAAGTTCTGTTCGAAACTTAAAATGTACTAAGGTAAGGGTTTTACAGCACCTGTCCGCTCGTGAGTACTGGACACATAGTAACGTTTATGAATACGGGAATGCGTTTGTTTTTTTTTAACAATGGAATGAATTCTCTCATTTCTAATCTAAATGAAATTCTCCGTCTCCATACAATTTGATGATCGTCTAACTAGGACTACTTGCACTTTGGGATTCCCATACTCACTGTATGGAAAAAGTTTTCTTTGATTTCTGGGCGTTCTAGTAGTCAAACCTTAGTCGGTCCCAAAGAGTATTTTGATCCTTAATAGGAATGGGATCGAATGGCATTAAAAAAAAATCGTCAAAATTGATGATTTTCTCGCTGACTGTACTTTTTTTCAAAAATCTGTGAATGTAGATTGCCATCACTTAAAAAGTTAGGAATGAAATCCTAATGCCATTTTTGCGTGGCGGCAAGGGATCTAGTAGCTGCCCTTACTGCCCCGTTTTAACTTTCCACCCTGTATAGGCCGATTTATTATTAACTAAAACTATAACAGATTAAATCTCCAACAGATTTGTTAGCTGTAAGGTCCAATACGCTTTTCGTCCAAATTGTATTTCAACGCTCATTTCGTCCAACACGAGCTTCGTCCAACTCGTATTTCGTCCAACACGTCGATCAGGTATGCCCAGATTTTATCGCGTAGTCTTTATTAGAAATAAAGACACATTTAAAGGCCATTACTAAAACTTTTTAGGGTTCCGTAGCCAAAATGGCAAAAACGGAACCCTTATAGTTTCGTCATGTCCGTCTGTCCGTCTGTCCGTCTGTCCGTCTGTCCGTCTGTCCGTATGTCACAGGCATTTTACTCGAAAACTATAAGGTGTATTTGAATAAAATTTTGAGGATAGGTGTATTTTGTTAGCCGCTACATAGTTTTCTGATTAAAATGACAAAAAAAAATTTTTTAGGGGTGCTCTCCATACATAAAACTAAAAGTCAAATTTTTTTTTTCATTGTGACCCTCCGTGTGGCACATCAATCGATAGGCCTTTCAAAATAAATATAAGGTTTCTCAGCAACTTTTTTGATTAAGTGAATAGAGTCGGAGATAATCGTCCCGAAAGTCACTAAAATTCTGTCCCCCCCCCTCTAATTTTTGAACCGTGCATTGTAAAAATATGAAAAAAATCATGGACGTAGGGCTTATTAAATTCTTTCAGCGAAAATTGTTTTGAAGAAGATCGGTTCAAAGGTTTTCGAGATATTGCTGAAAAACTGCCTTCCTCAAAGAAAAGGACGTAAGTGCCGTAAGATTTCAATGACGATACGACCTTTTTAATAGGCACGGAACCCTACGTTCTGCGTGGTCCGACACGCACTTGGCCGGTTTTTTTATTACTTGTTACAAGAACGTTCAACACAATCTTACACAAACCGATCTAGCCTAACATTAAGCTTAACTTCTACGACAAGCATGAGCACTAGACGACAATGTGTAGATTAATTAACATACAAACAAATTTATTTATTTATTTCACAAGAACGGTTAATACCAATTACACAAGTGATTAAGAAGAAATATAGGGATTAAGTAACAATTAACAGGTCTTAAACCTATAATGAGTTATGTAGTTATATTCGTGTTCATCACACAAATATCTTCTCTACTAAGCTAGGCTGCGCAGTCCACGTTATCGACCCACGTCATCCAAATGTCGGGCAAAGGCCAATAAAATTGATGATCAATCGATCATAAGTTTCTGTCAAAAATTTAATTTTTGGTACAAGCCGACTGTACTTTTCTGTCTACCGTCATCGCTCATTGAGACGATTCTAACGAGCCCAAACTTAACGGGGTTACGTCGGTTAAGTACTGAACTCCCATGGCCACCTATCAGCTCGATGGTGCCACAATATTGAATTGTCATCCAAACTATACCTTTACCAAAAATTTCAGCTCAATCGGTTTAAGATATCTGCTTCAAAATTTAGTTGCAAATTTTGACGGACAACTTACATACTTACATAGAAACAGGTGAAGTTAATATAAAGCTTGTAAAAACCTAACCTGACGCGCTTAAATTACCACACATACATACATATAATCACGCCTCTTTCCCAGAGGGGTAGGCAGAGATCACGGATCTCCATTTGCTACGATCCTGACAAACCACTTTCGCTTCACTCACCTTCATAACATTTCTCATACATGCTCGTCGGTTTAGGGTACTTTTGACCTGGCCTTTTTGTAACATTTCTCCAATTTGATCAGAGAAAGTTCGCCTAGGTCTTCCCCTTCCAACTTGCCCTTCCACTCCTTTTATATACACTCTCTTCGTTAATCTTCTCTCATCCATCCTCTCTACATGCCCAAACCACCTTAACCACCTTAACTTACCACACACCCGTGAATTAACCTTCTCAACATCACAATCCAAATAAATAAACGGGGTGAATAACATTTACATCACACGTGGCGATAAAGTAGCAATTACCGCACGCTAATCCCACTTTCTAGCCAGGGAGAGACGTAAAACTGTGTACTAACCACGGGCGGTGATAAAGAAAGCATGAGATCGCTTATTTATCGCCAAACACCTGCGATCTGAGACATTCTTTGTTTTACCGCCCTAAGTATTTTTTTTATTAAGGTTTGCCAACAGATGTAGTACAGTAAAAAAATAGTACATTGTTTAACGAGGGCCGTAAGTGGAATATTGCTAACGAGAGTGTATCAGAAGCCCGACGCCGAAGGCGGAGGGCTTTTGATGACTCGAGTTTGCAATATTCTTACGCCCGTGTTATACACAATGTTTTTCATCACATTTGCGAGGAAATAAATAACAACAAAAGACAGAAAAATGTAAGTTTCATACAGCAGCACCAATCAAAAATTGACAACTTCACTTCCAGATCAGTGCTAGTAGAGCGCGCAGTTCAATATTTCAACCAATCACAGAGCAGTATTCTTGCGGGGCGGGGCGTCGTGACCAACTAGATTTTTTTATTCAACCAATCACACAGCAACCAGATTTGCTTAAGCCAATCAGAGGGTTCTATTATTAAAAAAAAAAAACCATAACGCCCATGGGCGTAATATAGCCCATTACAGCTCAGTACGCTTGCGTATAATAACACCATTTTCGAGCAAGTGTGATGAAAACTTATTTACAACAGATAATGAATTACAGGCAAACACGGCATGCACTAAACATAGTAGAAACTAATTTCGTACACTAAATCCAAAATAAGCTGTATCCAAGGTAAGTTACTCGTAAGAAGGCTAGAAAGGCAAACTAAAAAAAAAAAGTAAAAGTTAACAGTAAACTTGGAGATTATGACTCATAATACAATTGACCCTTGTTTACGGAGATATGTTTTGAACTGATTTTTTGACATGCTCAGTATATCAACCTTGTTTGCGCCGCTGTTAACGCGCCTGACCTAGAATCTGCCCGTGCGCAGTCACAGTACCGCGAGCCCATGAAGCTAACGCACGCATCACCCAAGCGCTTCACCCGGAACGTAAGTGATACATGCCACTATCACATTTTACATCGATAAACCAATTTTATCGGCGCTCAGTGCCAACGGAATGTCCAACCTGTGATGATGTGCTGTGTCCATAATGTGGTTTCACGGGAAATATATGATACCGGTGCTCAGCGAGGTATATCATAGCTGGTGTAAAGTGATGTGTTTTGGTTGAGTGTGTAACGTGGTTTTGGTCTGAAGCAGGTTGGGAAACGGAATGGAGAGGCGATGTGCGGGAAACAGGAAAAAAGTTCAGATGGCAAGGTATTTGTTATTGTTTGTTGTATTTCAAAGGCTTGTCTGTCTACCGGAGGCATGATTGTGAAAACCGGACAAATGTCACCGTCTTGTTTACGTTCTTTGACATTTCTGTATCATGTTTTAGGATTTTAATTAATTTTTTGTTTGTCGGTGTGTTTCTCATGAACATTTATTTATTTATTTAAAAACCAACAGCTCACAAAATAGGTTAAAATCAGATATAAAAGTGCGAGTTCAACTCGCGTGGTTAGGGTTCCGTAAAATATTGAGAATTTTCCCGTTACTTTGAATACTCAAACTTCTTATAGGTTTTCCTGTAATCTTTAGGCAAGGAACTAGTTTCCATATTTTTTTCAGAATTTTAAGCCTAAAGTACTTTCGGAGATAGGGGGGGGAATGGTCAAAAGTCGTCTTTTTTCCTAAATTACTTAAAATGGGTTTTTGCTAAAATTATAAAAAAAAAACTGAGATGCTTACAACAACCTCTTTCATTTGACATGTCACACAATACAGTTTGCGCAACTTTTTTTTTAAATTTCCATTTTACCCCCCGAAAGTGGCCGCCTTGTTCAGAATTCATTAATTTACTTTACGTGTCCCTCTTTGGGTCACCGATTTACATATGTGTACCAAATTTCAACTCAATCGGTCCAGTAGTTTCGGAGCAAATCGGCTGTGACAGACGGACAGACAGACGCACGGGTGATCCTATAAGGGTGCCGTTTTTTTCCTTTTGAGGTACGGAACCCTAAAAACAGAAGCCCAATTAAAGGTTCTCACAGATAGAAATCTAATATAAATTAACATCACTATAGACAGTTGTCCATTAAACAATTACATAAAGTATTAAAGACAAAGGCAAGGGCATTTCACTCAAAGAATTTACGCGACAAAATACGCCTTATATAATAGGTATTTATACTAAACGTACATCAATATCATGCTCTCTCGAGATACCGTTAGAGTTCTTTAGTAAACAGTATTGTGATTCATATACAGGGTGGGCCCTGTAACAGGAGCAAAAAATTTAACGGTAGATTATTAAGCTTGTGGGCAATTGTTTCTAAGTGGTTTTAATTGAAAAAAAAAAAAAAAATCTTTAATATAAGTTTACGTGTATTTTTTACTCTTCTGGAGTGATATAAGTAACTTTTTATTTTAAAACACTAAAAAATATGAAAATATCTTTTGAAAACAAAAATGCAAAAACTATTATGACTCATTACATGATGTTACCTCAAAATCTGCATTGACTACCGTGCTATGATCTCGTGGTGCCAAGATACATTACTCGGAGGTCATAGCTTTAGATCAACATTTCTCCGTTTTTTTTTTTTAAGAAATGGACACAAGGGGTTACTACGGATGCTCTAAGGAAGCCTCCTTTTAAATATTTGTTCCTGTTACAGGGCCCACCTCTTATATTTTCCAAGTAGTAACTTTATATCGTTACCACAATTCTCCTATTTAAGTATAAGAATTCTGACTTAAAACAGAAAACGTAAACATAAGACGGATTTAATATGTTTGTCTGACGTGACGTGTCGCGACGCGATATCGGTGTCATATATTTAAATAAGCTATAACAGTTATATTCACATACATCTGACGCGATCTGACGGGACAGCTCCTGATTTGACAAGCGTCAGATAGCCTGTAGGCTTTTGACCCCTCATTTCACTCCCTTGGGGGATGATTTCCGGGATAAAAACTATCATATGTCCTTCCTTTTTTTATGGGAGGATAATCCGTTATGGATACCTCCACGCCACGGGGATAGCGCGGAGGTTATGTCGGACTCGCACCGACTAAAAACCCCCCGATGGTCCTCCTCGACGCATTTCGGACGGCTCTGGGATCTCCTACGGAACGCACCAGTGCCGCCCTATCGTCATGCCCCAGTGGTATCTACCTTTTTTTTCCGATTGCAGCCCCCAACTGCAACCGTGTACCACCCCGGGGACCCCTTTTGGTCGCCTTGTACGATCATATGTCCTGCCCTGGGACTCGAACACATGGGGCTGTCTCATCATCATCATCATCATCATATCAGCCCAAAGACGTCCACTGCTGAACATAGGCCTCCCCCAAAGAGTGCCACAATGACCGGTCCCGCGCCACCCGCATCCAGCGGACTCCAGCGACCTTTACCAGGTCATCAGTCCACCTTGTGGGGGGCCTACCCACGCTGCGCCTTCCGGTACGTGGTCGCCACTCAAGAACCTTTCCGCCCCAACGGCCATCGGTTCTACGTGCAATGGGGCTGTCTATGATACCTAAATTATAGAGGTGTTTGTCCGGTTATCATTCCTACTATCTTGCAACCTGTACCTATTTCCCAACATGATTCTAGAGGACGTTACCCTATAGTGACACCTGTTAAAGGTTTTGTAAACCTATACGGTGTTTATTGAGGCCGCCCCGGTGTGTTCAGGTGGCGTACGTGACGCAAATGCGAACAATTGTTTCTACAATGTCTGCCCACTGTTTACCCCCGCACGGACACGAAGAAAATGGACCTTATGGATAACGGCATACGGGCTGGCAGCCTTTTATATTTAGTTTTACGCACGCGAAGCGTGTTAGTATGCTGTTTACTGAAGGGTAGGCCGAAAACACATTGATTAAGACTTAATACTAATATTATACGTTTTTGTCAAAAATTTCATTTTTAGTACAAGCTAGCCTCTGTATACCGTCATCAACTACTCATGGTCCGCGAGCTAGCAACAGATTTTCGTGACCAATCAACTCTCGTGCCATAACTTGTGAGAAGGTTAAGAATGTTGTATTATGAAGCCCCGTGGACGTCAGCTGCGGCTCCGTTGGTGGGTTGACCAGCAGCAGCCTCCCAAAGATGAAAAAAAAATTTTTTTTTCAGTCATTTCCTCCCGATTCATTTTATCATCAAATGATAGTTAATCCAATATTATGACGAAAAAAAATCGTCAGCTGACTGTACAGTGGTGGAAAGTCCGTCAGCTGGTCATACGAACGTGTAAAAAAAAATATTTTTCAGTCATTTCCTCCCAACTGAAATTTTGTCAGATGACAGTTTATATGCTATTATAAATATATCAACGCGTTAGCTGGTTCTATCGCGGTGGAAAACTCGTCACATCACCGCCCTAGGTATGTTATGTACTATTTTGATCGCATATAAGAGCCATTTATGTGGATTATAGTCCAAACAAAAATTAGGCTTCAAGGGACTACTAGTCTATAACTTTGGCTGTGTCCATAGGAAAGACACCAACCTCAATCTCTGTAGCAACCGTATAATCATTAATCATTAATAAATCTAGCCAACTACTATCACGCGTCAAGCAAAGTTTAACTCAAGTGTAAAATTAGTTGCCTAATCTATATCAATATCGATAAGCTATCGCTAACGGATCCGCCGGTATCTATCCATTGACCCGTCGTTATCGTGGCTTTAATACCTATTTTTTATCGATGTGTACCAATTGGGAATGGATGAAAATTTTAGAAATGCCTGATTATTTTTTTGGTGATAGGAATAACCTTCCCTAGCACCAGAAAAAAGTGGCAGGTGTTTCAGCTGCGTCAATTATTTTTGAAAAATATAAATAGTTTCCTCACTTACATTTTGGGTTTAGGACGGCCAATAAGAATTTTTTGATCTGTCTCATATTACAAAAACTATTTTAAATATCCGTGGTAAACTGACACTGGCAATGATATTGACAGCTGCAGCAGCTATATTTGTCATTGCCAGGGTCAGATACTTAAAATATTTTTTGTAATATGAGACGCATCAAGGAAAGTGTCTTATTCGCCGTCCTAAACCCAAAACATATGTGAGGAACTGTGTTTATTTTTCAAAAAAAAATGACTCAGCTGAAAAGTCTGCAACTTTTTTCTGGTGCTAAGGAAGGTTATTCCTATCACCAAAAAAATAATCAGGCATTTCCAAAATTTTCATCCATTCCCCATTGTACAGTCGCCATCAGATATATCGGAGCGGCGGAAGCGCTCACAAATATCTGAACACGTCTCTATTGTCGAGGCATTAGAGGCGTGTTCAGATATTTGTGAGCGCTTTCGCCGCTCCGATATATCTGATGGCGACTGTACAAAACTGCACTGAGCTCTTCGCCACAATACTCACAGTTTGCACTTGACATCTCACTCACACAAATGCACCAATATTTCCACCTTGATCTGTGTCGCGTCCACTAGCGCCCTCTCCGCTGTCCTCTTGGCAGTAGCGTCTCTTGTGACTCCGCTTTGCACCGCTAGATGGCGCCACCGTCGCCGTTCACCGCTACACTGTTGCTGCTGCTTACTGCCACCCAAAAAGTGGCCCCTTTGTTCAGAATTCATTAATTTACTTTACGCGTCCATCTTCGGTTACCAATTTACATATGTGTACCAAATTTCAACACAATCGGTCCAGTAGTTTCGCAGCAAATCGGCTGTGACAGACGGACAGACAGACAACCGAGTGATCCTATAAGGGTTCCGTTTTTTCCTTTTGAGGTATCGGAACCCTAAAAAATCAGTATCAAAAGCCAACTGCCGAACGAAATGAGGGTTATAATATGTACAGTTTATCGAGAACTGCCCTGTAGACATTGATACCTTAGTTTCGGCAATGATAAATTAAAGATACCTACCGTTATTATCGCTTTAATGATACAAGATATCGTGGTAATTCAGATCTAGAATTAAGCTCACTAATCGGTTGACATCCATCAGGATTATTGGAGATACGAAATGTATAAAGATGCAACGTGACGCATAATTATGTGATCACGTATTTGGGTGTGTTTTCAATGTAGATTATGTATGACGACCGCCACGACCGGTTAGCCTAATAGTGGGCAGTGACGCCGCCTACGAAGCTGAAGGTCCTGGGTTCGAATCCCGGTAAGGGCAAATATTTGTATGATGACCATTTGTTTCTGAGTCTTGGATGTTTCCTATATGTCTGTATTAAATATGTCGTCGTCTAACACCCGAAACAAACCTTACTTATTTTATTTTTATTTAAACTTTATTGCACAAATATAAAAATCAGGCATTCTCTACCAGTCAACCATTGGGCTAAACAGAAAGTTTAGTGGTGCAGGATCTTAAATACTGAAACTAAAATGGAATCACAAATCAATTAATTTCATGAATATACATATTTATATAATGCATACAATATAAACTTACTTCATCATCATCATCATCATCATATCAGCCGGAAGACGTCCACTGCTGGACATAGGCCTCCCCCAGAGAGTAACCGATATAGCCCTCCGAATTGCTAAACTTAAGTGGCAGCGGGCGCCACATTGCACGTAGAACCGATGGCCGCTGGGGCGGAAAGGTTCTCGAGTGGCGACCACGTACCGGAAACTTACTTATACATACTTAAATACGTACAATTTTATGTACCCGCACAAAGATATCACGAGGATCATCAATATTAAATAGTAGAAAAGAGATGCTTGCGCAACTTGCGTTTAAAGGACAATTTGCTCTGAGCTTACCTGACGGTAAGAGGGTTTATTGAGCTTACTATGGGATTAGAGCTATAACCACGAACTTCGAAATTCGAAGTTCGGGTGTCTCCATCTCTATCGCACTTACAATACTCGAGTGACAGGGATGCATGTATACGAACTTCGAGTTTCTATTTTCGTGGTAGCGCCGTTAGGTCGATTTGTGTAAGATTGTCCTAACAATATAGTCTAACAAAGTTTTTTTTTTAAATAACTGACATACAACTCTTTACGGGGTAGGGCATGCAATCCCGGTATTTATTACTACTACAATTCCGGGACCCCGGTATTGTACTAGTAATAAATCCCGGATTGCATGCCCTAGAACGGGGTGTATTTGTTTTGTTTTTGCAATGTTTTTCAATATATTTTCCTTATATATCGCACGTAATTAACAGCTTTGAGATTTATCGACTATCTGATACGCCATATCAGCAGTTTTCAGAATATTTGAAGTAATCACATAAGATGTAGATAAAGAAGTAGACAATTTGTAAGATATGATTCAGGTAGTCCTAAAGTCTAAAGGTTTGTTTTGTTATCTATAATATGTAAAATAGTGTGCTAATAATAATAACTACAACTTAAAAAGTTGAAAAACCCCCGCTTTCAAAGTTCAATATCTCTAAAACGGCTGAACCGATTTTGTTGAAATTTAGCTAAAAACCATCTCGATCACGTCAGCTTTCGGACAAAAAAAACCGCATTAAAATCAGTCCATTCGTTTAGGAGCTACTACACGTCAAACTTGTAACACCCCTCTTTTTGCTTCGGGGGTTAAAAAGGTTTACCACTTTATTAGTATGTGAAGTTGTTTGTTAAATAGCGGAAAAGATGATTCCCCTATTAAGGGTTCCTTAGCCAAAATGGCAAAAACGGAACCCTTATAGTTTCGTCATGTCCGTTCATATATCACAGGTATTTTACTCGAAAACTATAAGCTAAAACTAAAAAATCATGGACATTTTGCAACCGACATTGAGATTGTCGCTCGACATGATCTCTATCATGCCCCCAAATAAGACATTTTGCTGTCTTCGAGATTTTGGTGAGATTTTTCCGTAGAGATTACGTCAATTGAGATCCGAACGGCCCAAGAATTGGCCTCCAGGTTTTACTGTAGTACGTGGCAGCTGGTGAATAAAAAAATGATCATCATCATCATCATATCAGCCGAAAGACGTCCACTGCTGGACATAGGCCTCCCCCAGAGAGTTCCAAATTGACCGGTCCTGCGCCACCCGCATCCAGCGGACTCCCGCGACCTTTACCAGGTCATCAGTCCACCTTGTGGGGGCCTACCCACGCCGCGCCTTCCGGTACGTGGTCGCCACTCGAGAACCTTTCCGCCCCAACGGCCATCGGTTCTACGTGCTATGTGCCTCGCCCACTGCCTTAATATAATATGAATAATATAAATGCTTCAAGTGCACACACTTGCCGATCGATCGCACTTCTACATCATCGACACCATCCATAACATCTAAAATCGGCACACGAAACCTGCATACTCCTACGAACTACGTGACGGACCGTGTCAACCACAAAGCTAACATACCTACAGAGAACTCTTTCGAATCGCTGCCTTCTGATGTTACAAGCAATGAAGATTGCTCAGAAATTCTGAACAGGAGTTGTCCAGGCACGGGATATAGCATGAAAGAAGAGTTGGAAGAGTTAAAAATGAAAATACAAACACTTGTGATAAAACTACAAACGGCTGAAAATGAAATTGATAATTTAGGTCTGGAAAATTGCTCCCTCAAAAAACAAATCATGATGTATGAAAGGAAAACTGAAAAACTAAGTCACATATGTAAATCAACTCCATTAAAAAACAGAAGGGGACGCAGAAACACAAACAGAACAAGATTAAATTTTACCGACGGAGACCAATTTGAAATGGAATCAAATAACAAGGTTTTAAATGGAAATGCAAATTTAGGAACGGACAATACACAAAGGGATTATACACCTCAAGCCAAAGACAATCGCGTCCAAATGAATATCAATATCGTAACCAAGATTGAAGCTACAAAGAAGACTGAACCTATTGAGAAACAACCGCCAGCACACCAGGATGAAGCCTTGCAGAACAAAGTTGTCATCTTTAGTGACGAATACGGTAAAGGACAACGTAGGGTACTTCAGAATTTATTGGGCAATAAATTTAAAGTCATAGCCATTGTTAAACCGAATGCACCAATAGAGCAAGTGCTTCTAACATGCGAAAATATTTGTAAAAACTTTACAATCTCTGATTTTGTAGTGATTATTGGTGGATCAAACGACCATAATCCACTCGGCTTTAAATGCTGCCTTTATAACAAATTGTGTCTGCTTGCTAATACAAATGTTTTAATTGGTGAGATTAAGAATAACAAATACCTAAATGTACATAAACAAAACGACGCACTTCGTATGGTTTGTTCTCAGTTTTCGCGTGTTTCCTACATACCTTTCGAATATGACAATATAATGCAGAATCATACAAAACACATTGGTGGGATGTTGTTGAGGGAAATGTTGCGTATAGGCTATAGAGACAATAGTTTAAAACATACATTTCTAAAGACCCAAACATTAATGAAATGTCATTCAGGTACAGATCAGAAACTCATTACAGAATATTTTCCAAAGATAAACGTAACTCAAAAACAAAATAAAGCCACAACAAAAACACACATCAACTTAAAAAACACTATCCCATACTTGTTCGAACAAATAAAATTAAAACAAACCTCGAAGGACATTTCGAACAAAACTGATGAAGTGGCACATGCATCTGCGGTTGGAAATAATGATAGGGTAGTCAATGATGTAAATACTATTTTTTTTCGTGACTGACACCAGCTGTGTAAATATCAAGGACCATAAAAAGACAGATAAAAAGGTCAATAACATAACATCTCTGAGCAAGAAACCTTTTGCTATCTTTCATCAAAATATCGCTGGTGCACTAAATAAAGTGGAGGAATTAGAAACCGCAATTCTGGGACTGAGAGCAGACAAAACTGACATTAACGTTATATGTCTCAGTGAGACCTTCATAAAAAAAGGTGATGAACAATTCCTATTCTTACAAAATTTTAAATTGGCATCTTCTTACTCGAGGGAAAACAAAAGAGGAGGCTCATGCATATTGATAAGGAATAATTTAGATTCTGAAGAATTAACTTCAATAAAACACTTGACAACTGAAAAGGTATTCGAAGTATGTGGCATAAAAATTAAAACAATAAATGTCATAGTAGTGTGTCTATATCGTACACCGGATTCACATGTTGAAACCTTTCTTCACCTATTGGAAGAGCTGCTTACAATTTTAAGTCATCATAGAAGTAAAATTGTGATAGCAGGTGACTTCAATATTGATTTTCTGGGTAAGAGCAAATATAGGATACAAATAGAGGAATTGCTCTCGAATTATAATTGTAAGTCTCATATCTCTCAACCCACTCGTCAAAAAACCTGTATTGATAATATGTTGAGCAACTTAAATGGGGTGATTGGGAAAACACATAGTTTGGGTCTATCGGACCATGATACGGCTCAAACGATTGAATTTACTTTAAATTACCCATCCAAAGAAAAAAAGTTTAAATTTATTTATAAAAGGGACTACAGTGATGATAACATGAGGAAATTTCAGAAATGTATAAGCAGCTTAACTTTTAGTGACATAATGGCGTCGATAAGTACCGAAGATTCTTTCAATCTATTGCATGAAAAAATATTGCTATTTTTTAATCTATGCTTCCCGGTCATTAAGATCCGCTTATCAAATAACTCAAAAAAGATACCATGGGTTACAAAAGGGATAAGGAAAAGCTGTAAAACCAAGCGTATGTTACGGTTTCAGTTTTACAAGAATAAAAAGTCTGAGAAACATAAGTCACAATTTCGCAAATATACTAGGCAACTGAGGAACTGCTTTAATACAGCAAAAAAAATACATTATAAAAAATTTATACATAATGCGGAAAATAAGGGGAAAGCAACTTGGGACATTATTAAAACAAACACCGGGCAGAGCAGAAATACATTAGAAATCGATACCATCGAACATAATTCTGGGTTGTTAAAGGATCCACAAGAAATTTCAAACGCATTTAACGATTTTTTCATTGACATAACCCAAAAAAATATTAAAAATCAACAATATGTCTGCCATTTAGATAGTCTGGACAAAACAATTTTTCTAGAACCCACTGACCCTTATGAAATAGGAAAAATAATTATGTGCCTGAAAAATACGAGATCAGCAGGGATCGATAATATAGGCTCAAAAGTTCTCAAAGTCATTGCCAAAAATATATCTGAGCCTTTAGCTCATGTTATCAATCTATCGATGGAAGAGGGTCATTTTCCAAATACCTTAAAACATACAATTATTAAACCCTTATTCAAGAAAGGCAAAAAGACAGACATGAACAACTACAGACCTGTGGCGCTTTTGCCTGTTATATCCAAGGTGTTTGAAAAGGCTATGTATGCAAGAATTTTAAAATTTCTTAATAAAAATAGTGTCATTTGCCCGGAACAAAACGGATTCCGCCAAGGAAGGTCTACTACAAATGCTGCTTTCGACTTGGTTCGTAGTGTACTTGACGCATTAGATGCAAACGACATGGTGTGTGGCCTATTTTTGGATTTGAGCAAGGCATTTGATTTTGTTAATCACACAATTCTTTTAAATAAAATTGAAAAATATGGTATAAGGGGACCGGCATACAGATGGCTAAGCAGCTATTTATCGGCCCGTAAGCAAGTAACACGAATTTCCTATACATCCACAATAAATAGTACCACGCAGAGTGTTGACTCTTCTCCCAGAATAAGTCTTAGTGGGGTACCCCAAGGTAGTATATTGGGGCCACTTTTGTTTTTGTTGTATGTTAATGATCTTCCTGCTTGCATAAAGCATCGCTGCCTTCTTTTTGCAGACGATACGACCGTTATTATTAGAGGTAAAAGCTTTACTGAATTAAAAGCGAATATACATACCACTTTGACGGAAATATCAGCTTGGCTCAATAATAATGGTTTATGTATGAATACGTCAAAGACAAAACTAATTCGATTTGCTACTTATAATAGCAAAATACTGACATTGGATGTAACCATTGATAAAGGACCAATTGAACAAGTATCACACACAAATTTTTTGGGCATTGGGATTGACGAATATATTAACTGGAAACAACATGTAAACACGATTACAGTGAATATTAACAAATTTATTTACGCTCTCAAAAAACTAAGATCAATTACTTCTGAAAAAACTGCGCTTCTTGTCTACCATAGCTACGTTTGTTCTAAACTACGCTATGGATTGGTATTGTGGGGTAACTCGACTGACATTCAGCGAGTATTCGTGGCACAAAAAAAGTGCGTCAGAGCCATAGGCGGTAAAAAATGGTCAGAGTCATGCAAGCCGTTGTTTAGGAAGTATGGGATCCTGACACTTCCAAGTCTATACATTTTAGAAATTTGCAAATTTGTAAGGAACAACTCAGAACTGTTTGAAAAGAAATGTAATGATGGAAAGCGTACAGTTACGCATCAGGCTTTAGTAGCGCCAAAAAGCCGATTACAAATTAATAAAAAAAACTGTTATCACATGGCTATTGAAATTTATAACTCGCTGCCTATTTCATGGACTAAACTTCCCAAGAACAAATTTATCTCTAAGCTTAGAACTTTATTAAATAATGAATGTTTTTACACAGTGAATGAATTTTTTTGTAAAATGAAATTGAATGAAAGATAAACTTGAGTAGAAATAAGAATAATTTGACATAATTTAATATTGGTATTTTATGTTTCAAATGTATTTTAATTTTAATTGGTGGATTTATACTTTTAGTGCTTGACATATTTTATTTTATTATTGATTTCTTAGTGCAAATTGTAAATTATTGTATACCGTAAAGCGGTTGATTGTGACACACGCAACACTCTTTGTAACAGCTTCTGTACTCGCACAATTTGACAATAAATGATTTCTGATTTCTGATTTCTGCCACTTAAGTTTAGCAATTCGGAGGGCTATATCGGTTACCTTGGTTCTGCTGCAGATAGCCTCATTTCTGATGCGATCACGCAGAGAAACTCCTAACATAGCCCTCTTCATTGCCCTTTGGGTGACTTTGAGCCTTCTTATGAGGCCCATAGTAAGCGACCAAGTTTCAGTGCCATATGTTATCACTTGCAATACACACTGGTCAAAGACTCTCGTCTTGAGACACTGCGGGATATTGGACGAAAAGATGTGCCGGAGAATAAAAAAATATATTCAAATAATGCAATAAAAATAGATTGTTATACCATTATGACCCTAAGATCGAGTGCAGCGCCCTCTGGGATACATTAATGTCTTCGATTATAATTAACATTAAATATAATACATGAATCTGATTATAATAATGTCTTCTCCGGTCCAAGCTATCGCGAGTCAAAGGTCCGGGTCGTATTTTTATTATTGAAACTTCGATTACGAGTAGACCATCGGTATATATTCAACGTCTCAATCTAACTCTAGTAATAGAATGGGGAATGGATGAAAATATCGGACAGAAGTGCCTGATTATTTTTTTGGTGATAGGAATAACCTTCCTTAGCACGAGTAAAAAGTTTCAGATTTTTCAGCTGCGTCAATTATGGTTGAAAAATATCTTAAATATCTGAGGTAAACTGACACTGGTAATGACAAATATAGCTGCTGCACCTGTCAATATCATTGCCAGTGTCAGTTTACCACAGAATAGATATTTAAGATGTTTTTTTTGTAATATGAGACGGATCGAGGAAAGTGCCTTCCTTGACCCAAAACGTAAGTGAGGAAATTGTTTATATTTTTCATAAATCATCGACGCAGCTGGCAAATCTGAGACTTTTTTCTGGTGCTAAGGAAAGTTATTCCTATCACCAAAGAAATAAGGCATTTCTAAAATTTTCATCCATTCCTAGTCTATAGTCAAAATCAATATTATTGTAGTATTTTTATTGCTCGCGGACCAAAATGTGGGAATTTAAAATACGAGTCCCGGAATCCCGAGTCTTATCCATGTTATGTACAATGTTTAAGGTCATTCACCCTAAATGGCACTACCTAATACGATCACTGATGATGAACCCAGAGGCATGTTTTGAAGCGAATGGCTAAACCCGTTATCAAAACATCGTCCGTTTATTGGTATTGGCTAAATAAATACAGGACACGCACGAAATTGTGTTACTCAAACATTAGGGAGCCCCACGCGGATATCAAGCGCTTATTGTTAGAGTACCTAAGTTCCCTGAATATGGACTACCGTATATATTATGCTATGTAAACAGAGTTTTTTGAGGCTCAAAGTCACCCGAAGGGCAATGGAGAGGGCTATGCTGGGAGTTTCTCTGCGTGATCGCATCAGAAATGAGGCTATCCGCAGCAGAACCAAGGTAACCGATATAGCCCTCCGAATTGCTAAACTTAAGTGGCAGTGGGCGAGGCACATAGCACGTAGAACCGATGGCCGTTGGGGCGGAAAGGTTCTCGAGTGGCGACCACGTACCGGAAGGCGCAGCGCGGGTAGGCCCCCCACAAGGTGGACTAATGACCTGGTTAAAGGTCGCGGGAGTCCGCTGGATGCGGGTGGCGCAGGACCAGTCATTGTGGCACTCTTTGGGGGAGGCATATGTCCAGCAGTGGACGTCTTTGGGCTGATATGATGAACAGAGTTTTTAAGTAAAAGAAGTGAAATGAAGCCTAGTAAATCAGGAAACTATCTAGTTGTAATAAATTATAGTAAAAAAAATATAAAGAAACTATTCGTCAACAAAAGTTTGATACTTCTATGATAATATCAACATTACTTATTAAATGAAATGGGTAATAATCTGGTTCGGGTTCTGGGATTGAAGAAATATGATTATCATAGTCCCTTCGCCGTATAGCAGTCTTAGAATAGAATAGAAGATAATTTATTTATTTTACAATATTAGGATGTCTTATGATTAGGTCTTATTTAGATTTGAACGGTGCCTTACGGCCTTGACCACGACTTTTGTCTGAAGCGACCTGCGGCAGCGGTTTTTTTTCTAATTCATTGCGCGTGATCCCAACTAACCACAGTGCGTTGCGCGTCTCGACCGCGCAATGAACAGATAAAACGCTGCCGCAGGTCGCTTCAGACCAAAGTCGTGGCCAAGGCGCTAGACTCCTTATAAGACTGGCGCGGCGATGTATACATTTATTCTAAAAATATAATTAAGCTATTATTTCTGGCAATTCTCATAATTATTCAGATACTTTTTAGTGACTTCGTCAGATATCATTATTTTATATTTCTAGATAGCAATCAATACTATGCCCGATTATAAAGAGGCGTGTATCAATAACTTATAAAACAAGTGGAATTAAAAGATTTTTCCAATAAACCCAACTGCTTTTTTGCAAATATTATAACCTATGTCACTCCCACGACTAAGAGGAATCCAACGACACCTCATATGTCGAAATCCGTCAAACGGTTTAGGCTGCAGCGCGTGCCAAAGAATAAGACGTACACACATACATACGCTCGAAAAACATAACCCTCTTTCTTCGGCAGTCGGGTAAAAAAACCGGCCAAGTGCGAGTCGGACTCGCGCACGAAGTATCATTATCTATAAAACCGAGTAAAAAAAATCAAGTTTTTTGTATGGGAGCCCCCCTTAAATATTACTTTATTCTGTTTTTTTAGTAATTTGTTGTTATAGCGGCAACAGAAATACATCATCTGTAAACATTTCAACTGTCTAACTATCACGGTTGATGACATACAGCCTGGTGACAGACGGACGGACAGCGCAGTCTTAGTAATAGGGTCCCGTTTTTTAGGGTTCCGTAGCCAAAATGGCAAAAACGGAACCCTTATAGTTTCGTCATGTCCGACTGTCCGTCTGTCCGTCTGTCCGTCTGGCCGTCTGTCCGTCTGTCCGTCTGTCCGTATGTCACAGGCAATTTACTCGAAAACTATAAGGTGTATTTGAATAAAATTTTGAGGATAGGTGTATTTTTTTAGCCGCTACATAGTTTTGTAATTAAAATGACAAAAAAAAAAAATTTTAGGGGTGCACTCCATACATAAAACTAAAAGTCAATATTTTTTTTTTCATTGTCACCCCCCGTGTGGCACATCAATCGATAGGCCTTTCAAAATAAATATAAGGTTTCTTAGCATTTTTTTTGATTAAGTGAATAGGGTCGGAGATAAACGCCCCGAAAGTCACTAAAATTCTGTCCCCCCCCCTCTAATTTTTGAACGGTGTATTTTAAAAATATGGAAAAATTCATGGACATAGGGCTTATTAATTTCATTCACCGAAAATTGTTTTGAACAAGATCGGTTTAGAGGTTTTCGAGATATTGCTGAAAAACTGCCTTCCTCAAAGAAAAGGACGTAAGTGCCGTAAGATTTCTGTGACGATACGACCTTTTTAATAGGCACGGAACCCTTCGTTTTGCGTGGTCCGACACGCACTTGGCCGGTTTTTTACCCTTTATGTAGGGACCAGTAAAAACAAGTTATTGGGCGGATTATTGGGCTGTAATGTAACGAATTGAAAATCTGCACAAGTTATCCTTACGCCTGCCTAATCTCAACGCGCCGCCCGATCATATCTGCGGGTCACCGCGTCTCATGTAAATAGGTATAGCCGGCGGGCTATCCGGCGGGCTATCGGCTTGGGGCCGGCGGGTTATCGCGCGACCAAGCACATGGACCGACGCGTAGTGCGGTAGGACAAACACATATCTAGATTATAGTAGAACATAATACTTAAGTCGTCTGCGCGGCATCGCCGTGTAAAGCGTCAAACGCGGGCTATGTCAAACATACTAACTGAAACAGTGAGCGACAAATATATATCATCTGTGAAAATTTCAACTGTCTTACTATCACGGTTCATAAGGTACACCCTGGTGACAGACGTACAGACAGACAGACGGACGGACGGAGAGCCGACGTCTTAGTAATAGGGTCCCGTTTTTAGGGTCCGTAGCCAAAATGGCAAAAACGGAACCCTTATAGTTTCGTCATGTCCGTCTGTCCGTATGTCACAGGCATTTTACTCGAAAACTATAAGGTGTATGTGAATACAATTTTGAGGATAGGTGTATTTTGTTAGCCGGTACATAGTTTTGTTTTTAGAGGTGCACTCCATACATAAAACTAAAAGTCAATTTTTTTTCATTGTAAGCCCACGTTGTGACACATCAATCGATAGGCCTTTCAAAATAAATATAAGGTTTCTCAGCATTTTTTTTTTGATTAAGTGCATAGAGTCGGAGATAAACGCCCTGAAAGTCACTAAATCTCTGTCCCCTCCCCCTCTAATTGTTGAACGGTGTATTTTAAAAATATGAAAAAAATCATGGACATAGGGCTTATTAAGTTGATTCACCGAAAATTGTTTTGAACAAGATCGGTTCAAAGGTTTTCGAGATATTGCTGAACAACTGCCTTTCTCAAAGAAAAAGACGTAAGTGCCGTAAGATTTCTGTGCACGGAACCCTTCGTTTTGCGTGGTCCGACACGCACTTGGCCGGTGTTTTCCCCTTTGGGTAAGGAACCCTAAAAACCAGTTATTGGGATCTGCACAGGTTATCCTTACGCCTAATCTCAACGCGCCGCCCGTACTATCTGCGGGTCACCGCGTCTAGTTATAAATGGGTATAGCCGGCGGACAATTATTCACAAACACACAGGACACACGTTGCACGTAGAACCGATGGCCGTTGGGGCGGAAAGGTTCTTGAGTGGCGACCACGTACCGGAAGGCGCAGCGTGGGTAGGCCCCCCACAAGGTGGACTGATGACCTGGTAAAGGTCGCTGGAGTCCGCTGGATGCGGGTGGCGCGGGACCGGTCATTGTGGCACTCTTTGGGGGAGGCCTATGTTCAGCAGTGGACGTCTTTGGGCTGATATGATGATGATGATGATGATGACACAGGACACACATATTGAACAATGAAACAAACAAGAACAACATATAAAACATGAAACAAGTGTGTCTCTGCGGCAGTGAACCGGACACAGACCAGAGCTAAGCGAGGAAAAAATCCACCAATGGCATTGCTGGTGTCGCTCGCGCATCTCTTGCTATTGGTGGATTTTTTCCTCGCACTCCGCTCTTACAACTCGCACAGCTCTAGCGTATACTCACCATTAGAGGCTTATGGATTGCATCACTGAAAAAAATATCGATTAGATTGCGAACCGATTCAAGAAAGATTATGGAGTAATGAAACGTGTTGGTAAATTGATAGGATTGATAAATCTATAATCTTTGTTTCGGCTTTGCTGTCTGGCGTCTCAGCTCTTATCAGCTCTGTTACCAACTACTTATCCAAACAATATGCTATCAGTTGGTTTCCCTCGGGTGTGTAACGATCGGTATAAAAACTTTTGATTTATTTTCATTGGTTATAACAACATTTTATATAATTTCATCCAACTATTATTATAAATGCGAAAGTTTGGATATTTGGATGTTTAGATGTTTGTTACTAAATCACGCAAAAACGGCTTAAAGGTGATTTTCCACCGGCGTGGATTGACGAGGCGCGGCGCGGCGTGAATTGAAATTTGTATGGCAAATTTTCAATTCACTCCCGGCGCATCTTCGGTGGAAATAGTACGGATTGACGAGAATTTGCGCGACGTGAATTGAAATATTTGTTTGTATAAAAATAAACCGTATTGTTTCTGAAATAGAGATTAAATTAACTCTGCAACAGAAACAATTTTCAATTCACTCCCGGCGCATCTTCGGTGGAAATA
The DNA here is from genome assembly GCA_932294315.1 of Epinotia nisella. Classification (NCBI taxonomy): domain Eukaryota; kingdom Metazoa; phylum Arthropoda; class Insecta; order Lepidoptera; family Tortricidae; genus Epinotia; species Epinotia nisella. Next base: position 1,491,342 of record OW028693.1, read on the forward strand.
GTACGGATTGACGAGAATTTGCGCGACGTAAATTGAAATATTTGTTTGTATAAAAATAAACCGTATTGTTTCTGAAATAGAGATTAAATTAACTCTGCAACAGAAACAATTTTCAATTCACTCCCGGCGCATCTTCGGTGGAAATAGTACGGATTGACGAGAATTTGCGCGACGTAAATTGAAATATTTGTTTGTATAAAAATAAACCGTATTGTTTCTGAAATAGAGATTAAATTAACTCTGCAACAGAAACAAACATCTCCCGCGATTGCAATTAATGTCAATTTTTAGTGGAAAAGGGTCAGCGCGATTTCAATTCACGCCACGCCTCGTCTCGTCAATCCACGCCGGTGGAAAATCACCTTAACGGATTAAGATGAGTTTTGGTATACATATAGTGCATAGCCTGGATTAACATATAGAATACTTTTTATCCCGGGAATCATCTCTTAAGGCGGTGAAATGGGGGGTGAAAGTTTGTATGGAGCTAAGATATAAACGAGTTCTGAAGTCGCGGCCAGAAGCTAGTAGTATATAATCATTCAGGGGCGTAATAAACTTTTGATATAACAACGAAATAGATAATTTCATGGTGCATAATGTTCAATTATCGTCCTTAATCTATAGACTACTTTTGTATTTCTGTATGTCACATTCAGAATATCCGCTAAACGCTTCAGCGTCCCTAATGGGTTGATTACACTTTGACTAGTGATTAGTGCGAGTTGATACATTTTCATCACACTTGCTCGTCAATGGCGTTATTACTTGCGAGCGTACAGAGCAGTTCTGGCCGTTTTACCTCCCACGGGCTGTTAAGTTTAGTTTAAAAATAATAGAACCCTCTGATTGGCTTAAGCAAATCTGGTTGCTCAGTGATTGTTTGACAAAAAATCTAGTTGGCCAAGCCCCGCCCCGCAAGTATACTGCTCTGTGATTGGTTGAAATATTGAAGCTGCGCGCTCCACTAGCACTGATCTGGAAGTGAAGTTGTCAATTTTTGATTGGTGCGGCTGTATGAAACTTAGATTTTTCTGTCCTTTGTAGTTATTTATTTTCTCGCAAATGTGATGAAAAACACTGTGTATAACACGGGCGTAAGAATATTGCAAACTCGAGTCATCAAAGCCTTCTGATAGACTCTCGTTAGCAATATTCAACTTACGCCTCTCGTTAAATAATGTACTATAATTGACTTAAATTACGACTTTTTAGATAACGTTACCGTAATAACTAACAATAAACATCAAAAAAACAATTCAGTTTAACGAAGTGTGGCTGTTTATGTTTCTGCCTTTGGTCATTGTTTTTAGGGTTCCGTAGCCAAAATGGCAAAAACGGAACCCTTATAGTTTCGTCATGTCCGTCTGTCCGTATGTCACAGGCATTTTATTCAAAAACTATAAGGTGTACTTGAATAAAATTTTGAGGATAGGTGTATTTTGTTAGCCGCTACATAGTTTTGTAATTAAAATGACAAAAAATAATTTTTTTAGGGGTGCACTCCATACATAAAACTAAAAGTCAATTTTTTTTTTCATTGTGACCCCCCGTGTGGCACATCAATCGATAGGCCTTTCAAAATAAATATAAGGTTTCTTAGAATTTTTTTTGATTAAGTGAATGGGGTCGGAGATGATCGCCCCGAAAGTCACTAAAATTCTGTCCCCCCCCTCTAATTTTTGAACGGTGTATTTTAAAAATATGGAAAAATTCATGGACATAGGGCTTATTAATTTCATTCACCGAAAATTGTTTTGAACAAGATCGGTTCAGAAGTTTTCGAGATATTGCTGAAAAACTGCCTTCCTCAAAGAAAAGGACGTAAGTGCCGTAAAATTTCTGTGACGATACGACCTTTTTAATAGGCACGGAACCCTTCGTTTTGCGTGGTCCGACACGCACTTGGCCGGTTTTTTTTTAAATTACTTTTCAGCCCTAGGGGCGACATAAAGAATGACCTACTTTCAGAGTATGAGAGATGAAAAGCTATGCATGTATATAACGGTCCGCCCACGATCGTTGCAGATGCGCGGCGTGGCGGCCGGCGAGCGCGTGTACTCGCTGCGCACGCGGCCGCCCTCGCTGCTGCCGCCCTCGCCGCTGAGCCTGGCCAGCTCGGGCGACAAGTCGCTGGCCGCGCGCGCGCACTCGCCGTCGCTGGAGCCCGCCGCGCCCGCCGGCGCCGCCAGCTTCGTGTGCTACGTGTGCGGCGTCGGCGCGCCCAGCTCGCAGCTGCGGCTGGTCTACTGCTGCGCGAACCCCGAGCGCGAGCCGTACTACCCGTTCATCACGTCGCTCAAGCCGCACCCCGACGCCAGCCCCATTAGTCCGCAGGGTGAGTTGCGCGGTCCTGGTACAAATGCCGGCAAACGACTCGAGCAAATGACCTTGCCTGCGCAAAGGCGAATTGTACGTGCAAACTGCCCCCCCCCCCCCCCCCCCCCCCCCCCCCCCCCACTTCGTCCAAGTTGTTTGCCGGGAATTGTACCGAGCGTAGTGTTATGGCCGTTCTACACTATCTATAATTGGCATGATCGGCGATCGTGTGGGCAACTCAACGCACCACGTCACGCCCCGACAAGTCACGGGTCGCAGGCGATCATGGACGATACGCCCTCTACGCGATCGTGCTCGCCCGTAATCGTCTGTGATCGCCGATAACCACAGTTTTAATAGAAAATTATATACTTGACACATTGCAGTCCAAAGGTGTCGTTTTCATTTGCATTGAAAAGGTGTGTGGTGTGTGAAAACTTGCCAAGTTACATCATTAAAAAGTACTGAAAATAATAAATGTTATCAGGAAACTGCTAAAAAAACCGGTGTGCGTTTCTCTGACTATTATAATTTTAGGTATTTCTATGTAACGTGATACTTATTCAAAATGTACCTTAAAAACTGCATTCCTATAACTAATTATGATTTGAGGTATTTTTATGGAACTTGCTACTTATTCAGATCTCACTTCTTTTATAGGCGAAGCATTCCCATAGTATCGAACTTGGCAGCCTTTCACATTTATGTTTTTGATGGGATTTTATTTACCGTCTACATCCCTATTAAGAATGTGCGGTATTCACGAAATGTCAGTAAGCAGGGATCGGATACCGGAATTTTCTCCATACGTTTGGTTATAGTATCAGTTTTGATCGGGCAGTCTAATAATACGAATATGTTACCTAAATACACGATAGAGTCCTACATTAAGAGCCTAAAATAATTCAAAATATTAGACTGCTTCGGGGATTTTTGAAAAAACCGGTTCCGATCCCTGGTTTGAAGCGTTTTTTTTTTATTTTATTTTTTTACGTGTGTTGCAGGCATGGTGCAGATTTGCGCGTCGTGCTACAAGAGCATCCCGCACAAGTACCCCGCGTACGGCGAGCCCGAGCCGCTCGCCGCGCACAACCACGCCGCCAACAACAACGCGCACGCGAACAACATTAGGTACGCGCACGCGAACAACGTTAGGTACGCGCACGCGAACAACGTTAGGTACGCGCACGCGAACAATATTAGGTACGCGCACGCGAACTACATTAGGTACGCGCACGCGAACAACATTAGGTACGCGCACGCGAACAACATTAGGTACGCGCGCGCGAACAACATTAGGTACGCGCGCGCGAACAATATTAGGTACGCGCGCGCGAACAATATTAGGTACGCGCACGCGAACAACATTAGGTACGCGCACGCGAACAACATTAGGTACGCGCACGCGAACTACATTAGGTACGCGCACGCGAACAACATTAGGTACGCGCACGCGAACAACATTAGGTACGCGCGCGCGAACAACATTAGGTACGCGCGCGCGAACAATATTAGGTACGCGCGCGCGAACAATATTAGGTACGCGCACGCGCTGGGGGTCAGTCACGTAACGTTCCGAACGCGCGTCTGACAGTTAAATCTCAATCTAACTGTCATTTTTCAATATAAAATTGACGTTTAAATCTTACAGACGTTCGTAAGAAAAATTACGTGATCGACCCACTGGTCGCGCCTTTTAGTGCACGCTCCAGTGAGATGTTCGATTGCAAAAATTGCGGACCACGAAATGTTTCGTGAATTGGGAATGGACGAAAATTTTAGAAATGCTTGATTATTTTTTTGGTGATAACCTTCCTTGGCATCAGAAAAAAGTTTCAAATTTTTCAGCTACGTCAATTGGGGTTAAGAAAATATAATTATATTTAGTCCGTCAGTTAGATTGTCAAAAAATATTGGACACGTATTTTTTTGTTTGTCAATTTAACAAAAACGTGATGAAGATATAGCCCGTTAAAGTTCCGCGTGACGTCACATTATACATTAGGCTAAAAAGTGTGACGTCACTCGGAATTTTAACGGGCTACATATTCATATTTTTTTGTTTAATTGACAAACAAAAAATACGTGTCCAATATTTTTTGATAATCTAACTGACGGAGTAAATTTTTTTTTAGGAAAGTAGCCAAATTTTATTGAAAAATATAAACCATTTCCTCGCCTACGTTTTATATCAGGGACGGCACTTTCCTCGATCGGTCTCATATTACAAAAAAAATATCTTAAATATCTGTGGTAAACTGACACTGGCAATGATATTGACAGTTGCAGCAGCTATATTTGTCATTACCAGTGTCAGATTACTGCATATATTTAAGGCTTATTATAGCACACAAGACTACATGAATGATAAAACTCCATGGAACTAATTGTGTCTGAATTTTTAATCTATTATTTTCGTTATATTTTGTTTTTTGACATTAGATTGTTTTTATAGAAACATTGTACTAGTATTTTTTAATCCAATTTTTATTTCATATATATTTTATTCTTTATGTTTAATAAATTGCTCTAAAAAATTAACTGACGATTTGAAAGTGCTTGTTACTAGGCCTACTTGAATAAAGATCATTTCGAGTTTGAGTTTGGGTATTTTTTTTGTAATATGAGACAGATCAATGACAATGTCTATTGAACGTCCTTATTTTTGAAAAACATGAACAAATTCCTCACTTACGTTTTGAGTAAAGGACGGTCAATCCTTGATACGTCTCATATTACAAAAAAAATATATCTTTAATATCTGTGGTAACCTGACACTGATAATGTCAAATATAGCTGCTGCAACTGTCAATATCAATGCCAGTGTCAGTTATTCCTAAGTATCACCAAAAAAATAATCAGGCACTTCTAAATTTTCATCCATTCCCAATTCTCGAGTTTTATTTTTATCGAACGAACGAGCGAAGCGAACGGAGTTCTATGCTTCAGCTTGGGCTGAAAATGGTTTGTCCGCTGTCCGGTGTCTGTCCCGCTGTCCTCCTCTACAGGTCGCATTCCTAAACCCATTCTCGTGAAATTTTGTGAACAGGTTCGTTAATTATATAGTATTTTTTGTCGAGTCACTTTGTTGAAATTAAAAAAAAGACGGTCTCCCGAGTTCTACAGCTCACAAAGTCATTAGTAAACATGGTTTTCAGTTTCACTATTTTCAGAAGAATGACTAAAGTTGGTTGATAAAGTTGTTAAGGACTTTATCATCTCTGTTATGGCAGATTGTTGTGTCTCATCATATCAGCCGAAAGACGTCCACCGCTGGACATAGGCCTCCCCCAAAGAGTGCCACAATGACCGGTCCTGCGCCACCCGCATCCAGCGGACTCCCGCGACCTTTACCAGGTCATCAGTCCACCTTGTGCACCCACGCCGCGCCTTCCGGTACGTGGTCGCCACTCGAGAACCTTTCCACCCCAACGGTCATCGGTTCTACGTGCAATGTGCCCCGCCCACTGCCACTTAATTTTAGCGATTCGGAGGGCTATATCGGTCACCTTGGTTCTGCTGCGGATAGCTTAATTTCTGACACGATCACGCAGAGAAACTCCCAACATAGCCCTCTCCATTGCCCTTTGGGTGACTTTGAGCCTTCTTATGAGGCCCATAGTAAGCGACCACGTGTCAGTGCCATATGTCATCACTGGCAACACACACTGGTCAAAGACTCTCGTCTTGAGACACTGCGGAATATTGGACGAAAAGATTGTTGTATCTGCGTCGTTGCAACTCGATCAGTGCTTAATTGAACTGGTCAAACATTTGCCTGCAGGCAGTTTTTACCGGTAAGCATTTTTCCATGATCGTTGTTAGTGTATTTGTGATGATTATTAGAGTAACGATTAAATATTTAATTGGACACTAATTACATTGCGAGGCCGTGGGCTACCGGTTGTATTGGTAACAACAAATCGGGCTTCTTTAAACCTTTGGATCTCTTCACCTAACTACGATGTCACCTAGGGGTCAATCACGTAACGTTTTGAACGCGCGTTGGGTAGATCCAACTGTCATTTGTGCGTCAAATGCGTTACGTGATCGACCCGCTACATGCCAATTTCGTTTCGATATTGTGCTACTGATGACGTATGGCACTGAAACGTGGTCGCTTACTATGGGCCTCATAAGAAGGCTCAAAGCCACCCAAACGGCAATGGAGAGGGCTCTGCGTGATCGCATCAGAAATGAGGCTATCCGCAGCAGAACCAAGGTAACCGATATAGCCCTCCGAATCGCTAAACTTAAGTGGCAGTGGGCGGGGCACATTGCACGTAGAGCCGATGGCCGTTGGGGCGGAAAGGTTCTCGAGTGGCGACCACGTACCGGAAGGCGCGGCGGCGTGGGTAAGCCCCCACAAGGTGGACTGATGACCTGGTAAAGGTCGCTGGAGTCCGCCGGATGCGGGTGGCGCAAGACCGGTCAATTTGGCACTCTTTGGGGGAGGCCTATGTCCAGCGGTGGGCGTCTTTCGGGTGATATGATGATGATGATTGTGCTATTACTTTTTATACCACAAAAAAATTTTCACACCTCTCATTCAGAAAAGTAAGTTTTGGTCCCCGACGAGAGGGAGCAAAATGCCACTTTTCTGTTCAAGCTACTTTTTTAATTTATTCATTGGCATGTAGCATTTACGCAATGTGCCAATTGAACACAGATCTTAAGAAAATAATCGATTGTAATTTCATCGTAATCGATTAAAAACGAACATATATTATTTAAAGTTTTAACTTTAGCAACGTTATAGGTACATTTACATATTAAAACTTGAGAATTTTTCGTAATATTTGAAAAAATTGTCACAATAAACGTCATTCTTCAATAAAACTTAAATAAAAGTTATTTAATTATTTTTAGAGCATTTTATTTAAATTTTCCTCATAATCGGTGTGAAAAGTTACATGTGTCACTCAGGAGCAAAATTATTTTCGTCTTGGGCGTTAACACTTGAATCCCTCACTACGCTCAGGATCCTACAATAGAATCCCTCGCTACGCTCAGGATTCTATTGTAGGATCCCTCGCTACATTCAGGATTCAATACACCGCCCTCGCCGTAAATATACTGTTTTGCTCCCTTGTGACACAAATAACTATTGTTTGTTAGACTGTCACGTTATAGTTATCTATCGGCCAGTAATCGCCATAAGCCTCTCCCGAGTTCGCCACTTACCCCGGTCCCGTGCTAGTCTCGGTCGTAATAGTGACTGTCCAGTGAGCTGTAGAATTCGCGAGCCTGTCTATTTTTCAAAAGATTTTTTCACTTCTCATGCTCGAAAAGTGTAGTAGTACATTTAGAAAATATGTATACATATTTATGATTTTTAACAAAATTTAATTTGTGTAACCAAAACACTTCACCATATTAAATCCACCAATCATAACTCTTTCAAAAAACATTTCTCTTTGCTATCAACCAACCAGAATACAGCCACATATTAAAACCGACCAATCAAACATCAGGTGTTTTTTAGTCCCTAATTTCAATAATCATTAAAAAAGAAAACGCCTCTGACCTTGAATAGCGCGTCCAAACGTTCAAGCGTGGTTGACTGCATGGCGGCATGAGCTATGAGATTGAGCGGGATAGACTGCTGTCTCGCTTGATCTTGTGCTCGTACGCTGCCCGTCGCGCGGCCGTTTGGATGCGCCCGTAGACGGTCAGAGGCTTATTCGTGGAGTCAATATTTTGTATTTGTGTTAAAGCAGTTTAGTAAAAAAAAACGTGCCGCTAAATTGAACAATCTCTTCGCCGTGGAATTTGTTAATGATTGTGGATGGATAATCTTTGTTTTACTATTTTCTCGCAGTCGAAGTGAAAAGTAGAGTGTATAACTCGGGTCTAACAGCCATATTACCCCCCGAAATATTTTCCCTCACTTCGCTCGGGAAAATAACCATCTCGTGGTAATATGGCTTATTTTAACCCCTTGTCATACAATCTACTATTTTCGAAATCGTGAGTTGACAAAAAAAAATATAATGAACAAACCTGCTTTCAAAATTTCGCGTGAATCTGGGGGAGAACGGCCGGCCAGCGTGCCAGACATCGGACATACGGACAACTTGCAACTTGCTGAGCTGGGTGCATTTCGTGACATAACCTGTGTTATTTTAATTCATTTCGTCTTATTTTCTGTACGTACGTACGTTTGAATTTGAATTTTGAACGATTTTCGGCCCAAGCTGAAGCATGGAAGTTCGTTCGCTCGTTCGAGAATAAGAATTGTTATGAATGTGTCGTGCTCCGCAGATTTAAGCCGTACGACATGAAGTGCTCGAGCGCGGCGAGGCGGCCCGCCGCGCCGCCGCGCTCGCCGCACAGCCAGCTCGTCGCCGGGGAGAACGGGATGGGGCTCTACAGGTCTGTAACCGATCACGTGTAAGGGCAAGTCGATATAAGTACTACGTCATCGTCTTTTGTCCCCTCCTTCCCCTCCCTCTTCCCCCGCTTCGAGTCACGGGACATCAAAGGTGCACACTCTGAAGTAACAACGACTACGTCGCTTCCAGGTGTTACGTGTGCTCCGGCCTCTTCCCCCAGCAGTCCATGGAGTGGCTCTCCACGACGGCGGAGTACATGAACTCGCACGCGATGCACTTCCCGTGCCTCGCGGGCTCCGGCGCGGCGGCGCGCGGCGGCCGCGTGCTGGCGTGCTCGCGCTGCGTGCGCCACCTGGCGCGCCAGTGGGAGCTCATGGACGCGGAGAGAGTGCCTCTGGAGCACCGGAGGTGAGGGTGATACTTCTGGTCGGTTATGGTAGCCCGGTAGCCGGTTGGTATTCTAGGGTCCCACTTAGCACGATAGTCGTCACGAATTGGGAGTATCTGTTGCCTCGCGAGCTCCGGAGGTGAGCGTACTGTACATTTATGGTAGCCTGGTAGCTGATACTTATCAAACATGATGAAGATTGTAGTCGTTACGAACGAGTGGTGTCTGTCTATCGGGCTCTGACACCGCGGCCTCGCGTGTTCGCGTCGTGTGCGGCACCTAGCGAGGTAGTGGGAACTTATGGGCGCGGAGAGAGAGCCTTTAGAGCATCGAAGGTGAGCGGGGAACGTGCTTCGGTATGCTTATGGTAGCCTGGTAGTTGTAGGTGTAGTTCTAGGGTTCTTGTGTTAGACGTGGCACGTGACCGGCGCCGCCGCGCCGTGCGCTCCTGCGACATGGTAGCCTGGTAGCTGGCAGTTATTCTAGTCCATAGTCGTTATGAACAAGTGGTGTTTGTTTGTTTGCCAGTTCATTGTGAGCGGCACTTAGTCAGGCATTGGGAGCAAATGGACGCGGAGAAAGTGCCTCTAGAGCATCGAAGGTGAGCGGGGAACGTGCTTCTGTATGCTTATGGTAGCCTGGTAGTTGTTCTAGGGTTCTTGTGTTAGACGCGGCACGTGACCGGCGCCGCCGCGCCGCGCGCTCCTGCAACTTATGGTAGCCTGGTAGCTGGCAGTTGTTCTAGTCCATAGTCGTTATGAACAAGTGGTGTTTGTTTGTTTGCCAGTTCATTGTGAGCGGCACTTAGTCAGGCATTGGGAGCAAATGGACGCGGAGAAAGTGCCTCTAGAGCATCGAAGGTGAGCGGGGAACGTGCTTCTGTATGCTTATGGTAGCCTGGTAGTTGTTCTAGGGTTCTTGTGTTAGACGCGGCACGTGACCGGCGCCGCCGCGCCGCGCGCTCCTGCAACTTATGGTAGCCTGGTAGCTGGCAGTTGTTCTAGTCCATAGTCGTTATGAACAAGTGGTGTTTGTTTGTTTGCCAGTTCATTGTGAGCGGCACTTAGTCAGGCATTGGGAGCAAATGGACGCGGAGAAAGTGCCTCTAGAGCATCGAAGGTGAGCGGGGAACGTGCTTCTGTATGCTTATGGTAGCCTGGTAGTTGTTCTAGGGTTCTTGTGTTAGACGCGGCACGTGACCGGCGCCGCCGCGCCGCGCGCTCCTGCAACTTATGGTAGCCTGGTAGCTGGCAGTTGTTCTAGTCCATAGTCGTTATGAACAAGCGGTGTCTGTTTGTTTGTCAGTTCATTGTGAGCGGCACTTAGGCACTTGTCCCACAGCTGGCGAGTAAACGATGAGCTATCGGCGATTTTCTCGCCCAAGAAACGAACAAAAGATAATCGCTCCCGTGTAAATAAAAGAGAGATATATATTTATAGTTCATCGCTGGCTGTTCACACCGCGATTAACTATCTCTCTCTCTTTTATTTACACGGGAGCGATTATCTTTTGTTCGTTTCTTGGGCGAGAAAATCGCCGATAGTTCATCGCTCGTCGCCGGCGGTGGGACAAGTGCCTTAGCCAGGCAGTGGGAACTCATGGACGCGGAGAGAGTGCCGTTAGAGCGTCGATGGTGAGGATGGTACTTCTGGTCAATTATGCTAGCCTGGTAGCTGGTTGTTATTCTAGGGTTCCTATGTTAGACTATACGAATACCATCGCTGATCTGTAAATGTGTGACTTTCATAATGTGTGTTCACAGTGTATTTCCACGAACGTAAGGTTGGCCAGCATATGGCAGTGTGTAAAGCGGGGTCCACGTTTGTATCATTTTGCCGATCACGATCTCTCGTATCGTATCGAGCTCGCGTATCCTAAGTGTAAACGCTCACTTTGGGCACACCGTATCACTAGCATCGCCGCGCGAAAAAATGCGTCCATACTAACCGTAGCGTAGCAGCGTATCGTATCATTAAGTGTGGACGTATATCCGTATCCCCTTCGATGATCGGGGAAAAACCGCCTCGAGAGCGATTACGGCGTATCGCGTATCAAGTCATAACTTCGTATCGTGATGCAGTATTCAAACACGTCCATACTTACCGATCTTGATACGCGTATACAATCGCTAGTGTGCGGGGTATATTGGCAGAGTGCAAATCGGGTGGAGGGGGTAGCCTAAACGATCACAGCGCTCGCTACGGCTAAAATTGCCATTTTTGTCGCTGACTTGAGCTGTCAAATCCATATTGCAGTAAACATTTTCTAATCGTTTTTGAGATAAACATATGGTCCTGGTAAGATGTGTTGTTGTGAATTGTAATAACACAAGATTTCATTAATATTTTTCACAATATTTACTTACTTCTTGTTTGACAGCGGTGACAATATTGTCCATAATGGCCGCCTGTCACGTGGCGCTGTCGTCGCGCTCGGTCCCAATAATAAACGCCGCATGATCGCGCTGTTTTTGCGGCCACACTAGCGATCTTGATAGTCCAGGCAATGAACTGACAACTTGTATGGAAAAAATGACATATTTGGAAATAATTTATAATAGCTATTTTTTTTAATGTAACGGATATATTATCAATTAAATAGTTACCTAGAGGCAAAATCCAACAAAAAATCAGACATCAAAAAAATCAATATTTAATTAGCTCCTAAAAAGTCCGGATAAATATTAATATTTTTTTTATCTTTATTTAGGTTCATTTACATTTACTTTAAAATATTCAATATAAATAAAATAAAAAAGACAATGAATGTTTAATTTAAATCTATATAATTACTTCCGGGTGGAAAGTTTGGTGGATTCTTGAATAAAGCATCTTAGAATAATGTTTTAGAATGAAATAAACAAAAAAAACGCTATTATAAATTAATGTTTTTCGAAACCGTATTTTGCCTCGGCTATGATACGCGTCGGTGCAACCCGACGGTGATAGGATACGACAAAATGATACAAATATGGACACATCTTAAGCTAGCATCCGTGTGCGCAGGTACAACATCCCGTCGCCGCTGCCGCCGGGGGCGGGGGCGGGCGCGGGGGCGGGGGGCGCGGGGGCGGGCGCGGGGGGCGCGGGCGCGGGGGGCGCGGGGGCGGGGGGCGAGCGCGTCATCCCCACGCCGCCCTCCACCGCCTCCGACCGCACCGTGGCCAGCAACAGCGGTGAGTGATACCTCCTTCTGTTGTAGAGACCGGACAGTAGGCAGCACGTGAAATAATAGCCTTATGACCTTCGATTTTTTTCTAAGGTAAAGGTCGCGGGAGTCCGCTGGATGCGGGCGGCGCAGGACCGATCAATTTGACACTCTTTAGGGGAGGCCCACGTCCAGCAGTGAACGTCTTTCGGCTGATATGACGATGATGATGACCTTCGATTTTTTTATGATGCCATTTCGACCCATTTTTGGAGAGGAACAAATGTTTGCATCCACCCAAAAAAATGAATTAAAGATGGACCTCGTTGGTGGCATCCGAAACGCTTCATACTGATTGACTCAAAAGTATGACGTCACACTTTGCTATTTGAACTTATCATTGTAGGGAAAATCAAGTAAATTGCTGTTTCGGTCGCGAAATACTGCGTTTAGGTCCGTAGTTGTCATACAATTTCTATTGGTAGCTTTAACTTTACTCTTGGACAATAAAAAAAAACATATTTTTATCGTAATGTGACGTCACGCGGAACTTTAACGGGCTATATCTTCGTAATTTTATGTTTAATTGACAAACAAAAAATACGTATCCAATATTTTTTGATAATCTAATTGACGGACTAAATAAAATTATATATTTTTCTTACCCAGAAAAGTACCCAATTATTTTTAAGGCCTCTCACAGACTAGCGCGGCCTGCCACGTCGGTCAATAGTAAACTTGACATTAGCTGTCAAATTTTCTATTGCCCGAGGCCGCAGCCGCGCCAGTGTGTTGCAGGCATAATATGTCATGAATGTTTTCATCACACTTGCTCGTCAAGCTTAACTGTATTTTTATTTTTTGTGCAATAAAGTTACTTTTTATCTTATCTTATCTATCTTAATGGCGTTATTACTTGCGAGCGTACAGAGCTGTTATAGCACTTAAGTTTACTTTTAAATATAGAACCCTCTGATTGGCTTAAGTAAATCTGGTTGCTCAGTGATTGGTTGAAATATAAATCTAGTTGGCCAAGCCCCGCCCCGCAAGACTACTGCTCTGTGATTGGTTGAAATATTGAAGCTGCGCGCTCCACTAGCACTGATCTGGAGGTGAAGTTGTCAATTTTTGATTGGTGCTGTATGAAACTTAGATTTTTTCTGCCTTTTGTAGTTATTTATTTCCTCGCAAATGTGATGAAAAACATTGGTGGGCGTAAGAATATTGCAAACTCGAGTCATCAAAATTTCTCTGTCTTTTGTAGTTATTTATATCCTCGCAAATGTGATGAAAAACGTTTGTGGGCGTAAGAATATTGCAAACTCGAGTCATCAAAATTTCTCTGTCTTTTGTAGTTATTTATATCCTCGCAAATGTGATGAAAAACGTTTGTGGGCGTAAGAATATTGCAAACTCGAGTCATCAAAATTTCTCTGTCTTTTGTAGTTATTTATTTCCTCGCAAATGTGATTTCCGAATTGCTAAACTTAAGTGGCAGTGGGCGGGGCACATTGCACGTAGAACCGATGGCCGCTGGGGCGGAAAGGTTCTCGAATGGCGACCACGTACCGGCGCGGCGCGGCGTGGGTAGGCCCCCCACAAGGTGGACTGATGACCTGGTAAAGGTCGCGGGAGTCCGCTGGATGCGGGTGGCGCAGGACCGGTCAATTTGGAACTCTCTGGGGGAGGCCTATGCCCAGCAGTGGGCGTCTTTCGGCTGATATGATGATGATGATGATGAAATGTGATGTATGTGATGTGAAACTCTTAACTGTGTGTTAGCGATATTGCACTTACGCCCCTCGTTAAACAATGTGCTATTATTCGCAGCGTGTACGTCAATATACTGTTTCCTGTGCGGGCTGCACTCGGACTTCACGCTGGCGCGGATACTGTACGGGCAGCCGCAGGGCAACGCGCCCTACTTCCCCTGTCTGCTCACGCACCAGGTACCTACGGAGTGTGCCGCGTGACCCTCGCGCCGACAGTTCGGCATTCTTATACACTGGGTCTCCATAAAGTGCACACGTGACATAGGGTGAAAGTAGACCCAATTCTATCAAAAGGAGTTTTTTTTTTGGATTTGTAACCAAAAAAAAAATGGTGAATGATTCGGAGCGACTGTCTTTGACTGACTTTTCCTCACCCCTCATCTCCAATGGTGACAATGCGTATAAAAAGAAAAACTAATTTTTATATTTTGTTATTGAATCATAAAGTACACAATAACCAACCAGCACATCGGAAAAATTACCCCCGCGACTTTTCTGGGAGAAACCTGAGCACTTTTTTTTAAAATTTTTCAAGACTGTTTTGCATACAAGTTTATGAATTAAATTAGCTAGTGCACATTTACCTTGGTTATCAATAAAATCATTGAACTACATCAGTGTTTCCATCAAGTCTAGAATCAACAATCAAGAATCAAATCATCTCAGGCGTACAACCCATACATATTATGGTCCTTCGAACCGGATCTCAGGTGTACAACCCGTACATCTTATGGTCCTTCGAACCGGATCTCAGGTGTACAACCCGTACAGGTGACAACGGCGAAAGGATTTGTACGGGACATCAATATCGCAACGGAACCGCCGAAAAACGATGCTTTGCCCAACGTCTCTTAAAGGTTGTTTTTCTCACTTGACAAGGGGCTGGCCACTAATGTGTGTTTGTCCTACAGAGTCTACCTAATGCCGAGCAGCTACGGGAAAACGGGTCGGCGCTAGTTTGCACGTTTTGCTACCACTCGCTACTTAGTCAATGGAGGAGGTACGTATATCAAAATGATTGCCAATTATTAGAGAAAGTTGGGACTTGTGTATCTCTATCTACACACATACTATAAACCCGCTAAAATGCGTTCAGAAACTGGCAGTAATGACCAGCATTATATCAATAAGATTTATAAAAATAAATGACTTATCTCTGGCCGTAGGTAATGTTGTACGTATTTTCATTAAGATATCGATATTAATAAAGTAATGACTTTAAAATTTCGAAGCGTGGCCCAGAAGCCAGAGCCTTCGATACTGTTCGATGGAAATCTAGTTGGCCATGGCGGTGCAATGGCCAACTAGATCATCAACTAGATCAAAATCTCAAGTAAGTCAATGACAATACAAAGGGTGTTGCCATGTTAAAAATGTCCAAACTGTCAGCTAAGCGCCGTCTACACTGCGCTACGAGGCGCCCGCACACAGTGTGGCATATGGCGAGCTAATTGGGAATGGATGAAAATTTTAGAAGTGCCCGATAATTTTTTTGGTGATAGGAATCATTTTCCTTAGCACCAGAAACAAGTATCAGATTTTTCAGCTGCGTCAATTATTTTTGAAAAATATAAACAGTTTCCTCACTTACGTTTTGGGTCAAGGAAGGTACTTTCCTCGATCCGTCTCATATTACAAAAAAACATCTTAAATATCTGTGATAAACTGGCACTGGCAATGATATTGACAGTAGCAGCAGCTGTATTGGTCATTACCATTGTCAGTTTACCACAGATATTTATGATATTTTTTTTGTAATATGAGACAGATCAAGGAAAGTGTCTATTGACCGTCCTTGATCCAAAACGTAAGTCCTCACTTATAGTTTATATTTTTCAAAAATAATTGACGCAGCTGAAAAATCTGACACGTTTTCCTGGTGCTAAGGAAGATTATTCCTATAACCAAAAACTTAATCAGGCATTTCTAAAATGTTCATCCATTCCCAATTGACACGATAAGTTGCGTGCGGATTTAACCTTTTGACAGCGAGGGTGTAAAACAAAACGGTGCCCAACTGAGGCCAGAACAAAAACAATAGTCAGACAAAATATGAATAAAATGAAACTTCTGATAAATATTGTCATGTCAAAATGAATGTACGTATCATGAACTATTAAAAAATAGTTAAAGTTACTTGTAAAGCTTTTTATTACATAAAATTAACGAAAAAGCGCAAAGCGCACGCGCGGCTGTGGCCGTCCGTGGCTTCAGTGGCACGAGTTTTCGTCCGCGTCCACAGCCGTATTTAGCTCTCAAAAGGTTAACAACTACACTGTGTCGCTTCTGCGTCGATGGGGAATGTGATTGGTTCCGTGCGGTCCGCAGGTACGAGGCGCTGGGCGGCGCGGGCGCGGAGCGGCGCGCGTACAACGCGCACGACTACCACTGCCACCTGTGCGGGATCAAGACTTACCGCAAGCGGGTGCGCGCGCTGCCCATTAAGGTATACCATACCCTCCGACCATACACAACTGGAGTATACCATACCCTTAGACCATACATAACTGGAGTATACCATACCCTTAGATCATACATAACTGGAGTATACCATACCCCTAGACCATACATAACTGGAGTTTACCATACCCCTAGACCATACATAACTAGAGTATACCATACCTTTCGACCATACATAACTGGAGTATACCATACCCTTAGACCATACATAACTGGAGTATACCATACCCTTAGACCATACATAACATAACTGGAGTATAACATACCCCTAGACCTTACATAACTGGAGTTTACCATACCCCTAGACCATACATAACTAGAGTATACCATACCATTCGACCATACATAACTGGAGTATACCATACCCTTAGACCATATATATATAACTGGAGTATACCATACCCCTAGACCATACATAACTAGAGTATACCATACCTTTCGACCATACATAACTGGAGTATACCATACCCTTAGACCATACATAACTGGAGTATACCATAGCTGTAGTATAAATAATATCTATATAGAAGTAAAACACAGAAATATCTGTGGGAAACTGACACTGGCAATGATATTGACAGTTGTAGCAGCTATATTTGTCATAACCAGTGTCAGATTACCACGGATATTTTTTTTTCTTTTTTTGTAATATGAGACGGATCACGGAAAGTGTCTATTGACCATCCTTGACCCAAAACGTAAGTGAGGAAACTGTTTATATTTTTCAAAAATAATTGATCTGTTGAAAAATCTGAAACTTTTTCTGGTGCTAAGGAAGGTTATTCCTATCACCAAAAAAATAATCAGACATTTAAATTTTTATCATCCATTCCCCATTCCAATGTAGCAGCATCAGTAATATTTATTTTAGTAGGCATAATGTCGCTTACGTAACGCGTGTGCACAAAATACTGCCTGATTTATAATCCAAGCTATGAAATATTATCATAAAATTCGACTCTGGCATTTTCTGAAGTATTAGAGATAAGTGTGACGTAAGCGACATTCTCGTGGAATGCCTATGTAACTGAGGATGTCTTCAACATTTAGCGTTTTAAAAGGCGTGGAAATTAGGCATGTTATTTTTTACTGAACTTTTTATTCCACTAAAGACAGTAAAATTATGATTTAATTTTTTTTTGTTTTTTTGTTCCAGGAATTCCCATTTTTAATGCAAAGGCGGACTGAAAATTCATTATTATTAGAAAACGGCGATTACGCCGTTGTATGTTTAGACTGCTATGAAAGTTTAAGGTGAGTCCTTCTGATATCTACTTCTCAATTCTCATTATAGGTAATGTTATTTGATTTGGTTGGGTGGAAAACATGATTATTAATCTATTGATGTTGTGGGATCATAATTCGGTTTATAACACAATGCGGTACTTGACTTTGAATGCTGGTTTGCTTTTTAGTTCACGTAGCGGTGGAGGAATAATATTCCAGCATTTCGTTGCTCGATACCGAAAGCTCCCTCTAAATGCAACCGTCCGGTGTCGGGGCACTTGCAACACAATGGCTCGTGAAGTGAAGATGATCCCGTGATTACCTCTCCCCTCTGAAGACCAACGTAGTTTCTTGACAATAAACGATGGTTTTTGGTCCGTATACTGTCAAAGAGCAGACATGCAAACATAAGCTCTTGTCGAGCAGCCATATTCAACATATTCGCGTCGTTTAAGAAGTGGAATTAAAAGATTTTTCAAAAACCCAACTGCTTTTTTCCAAATATTATAGCCTATGTCACTCCCACGATTAAGAGGAATCCAACGACACATCATATGTCGAAATCCGTCAAACGGTTTAGGCTGCAGGGCGTGCCAAAGAATAAGACATACACACACACATAGATACATACATACGACGACCGAATAGCCTAGTGGTTAGAGAACCTGACTATGAAGCTTGAGGTCCCGGGTTCGATCCCCGGTCGGGGCAGATATTTGTATGATGAATACGAATGTTTGCTCTCGAGTCTTGGATGTTTAATATCTATTTAAGTATGTATTTATCTATATATTAAGTATGTTTATCCGTTGTCTAGTACCCATAGTAGTTGTCTAGTTTGGGACTAGATCAATTGGTGTGAATTGTCCCACTATATTTATTTATTTACATACGCTCGAAAAACATAACCCTCCTTTCCTTCGGCAGTCGGGTAAAAAGGGCGTGACATGTGCTGGAGGAGGTACATGGGAAACAAAATCTAGAATTTTTGAATGAGACGCTGTGAGCGTGCAAGTAGACATGGGCCGTAAGCTGTAAGGCAAAAATGAAGTTTGGACAGAAAGAGAGCTTCACAGAGTCTCATTCGAAGAGCAACACTATGAAATTTACGAATCCATACTAATATTATAAATGGGAAAGTGTATGTTTGTTTGTTTGTTTGTCCGTCTTTCACGGCAAAACGAGGCGTCGAATTGACGTGATTTTTTAAGTGGAGATAGTTGAAGGGATGGAGAGTGACATAGGCTACTTTTTGTCTCTTTCTAACCCCCCACTTCCCCAAAATGGGGGGTGGAAGTTTGTATGGAGCATTCCGCAATTTTCAAGGTAGAAAGCTAAAAATTGGTATGCGGACTATTTGTGACTAACAAAAAAATCGTGCATCATTTTTTTTGGAAATCTGCACCCAACCCCTTAAAAGAGGGGGTGAAATTTTATATGGGGGTCCAGATATGTAGAGTCGATATGTAGAGCCGATATGTAGAGTCGATATGTAGAGTCGATATGTAGAGTCGATATGTAGAGTCGATATGTAGAGTAGATATGTAGAGACGATATGTAGTCGATATGTAGAGTCGATATGTAGAGTCGATATGTAGATTCGATATGTAGAGTCTATGTTCGATATGCAGAGTATATGTAGAGTCGATCTAAATATATAAAAGACTGAAACTGAGATGCACCTTTTTTGTAGACGGTTAATATTACTCTTAGTACGCGGGCGAAGCCGCGGGCAAAAGCTAGTGTTGTACATAAATTTCAAACGATAGAGGCAACTACGGGCAGTTTCAATCACATGATTTTCAAAGCGCAAGTTAGTATCCAGCAGCAACAGACCCAAATTTCGTGCCTCAACCACATGGTCCACTTTAACGCCGCCAATAATGATGTATAGGTCATCATCATCATCATCATATCACCCGAGTCCACCGCTGGATATAGGCCTCCCCCAAAGAGTGTCACAATGACCGGTCCTGCGCCACCCACATCTAGCGGACTCCAGCGACCTTTACCAGGTCATCAGTCCACCTTGTGGGGGCTTACCCACGCCGCCGCGCCTTCCGGTACGTGGTCGCCACTCGAGAACCTTTCCGCCCCAACGGCCATCGGCTCTACGTGCAATGTGCCCCGCCCACTGCCACTTAAGTTTAGCGATTCGGAGGGCTATATCGGTTACCTTGGTTCTGCTGCGGATAGCCTCATTTCTGATGCGATCAGAGAAACTCCCAACACAGCCCTCTCCATTGCCCTTTGGGTGACTTTGAGCCTTCTTATGAGGCCCATAGTAAGCGACCACGTTTCCGTGCCATACGTCATCAATGGGTGTGGCTGCTTGTCCATAATAGCAATAGCATTTGTCTGATGTACTGATCCGAGCACCATGTAGACGGGTTCAGCACTAGAGGGTTAGTGTTGGCCCACTCTGATAAACAGTGCAAGTCTTCGTATATCCGCTTCGGATATCTCGAGGATTGAAAGATAAGAAAATTTGTAAATCATCACCATAAAGATGATATTTGCAGTGTTTAATACAACTGATAATATCTGTACTATACATAACTACAATATAAAAGTTGAAAAACCCCCGACATTTTTATTTCAAAGTTCAATATCTCACAAACGGCTCAACCGATTTTGATGAAACATGGCTGTGAACACTTGGGTTAAAATTATCTATGACACAAAAAAACCGCATTCAAATCGGTCCATCCGTTTGGGAGCTGCGATTCCACAGACAGATACACAGATATACAGATACACAGACACGTTAAACTTGTAACACCCCTCTCTTTGCTTCGGGGGTTAATAAACAGAAGGGGCCCCATAATGGAGCCCTGAGGGCTCCTCTAGTCACCAGGGATGGAGCAGACATCAACCTCCGTGTTGCACACGGTTGCAACGTTGTATTTTACGTCTCCTGTGTTGCAACACTCGCTACGCTCAGGATTCTATGTTTTGAACCACTCGCTACGCTCAGGATTCTGTTTTGAACCACTCGCTTCGCTCAGGATTCTATTTTAGAACCATAGAATCCATTCGCTAGTTCGTGGTTGAACCCTAGAATCCATTCGCTAGCTCGTGGTTGAATCCTAGAATCCATTCGCTAGCTCGTGGTTAAACCCTAGAATCCATTCGCTAGCTCGTGGTTGAACCCTAGAATCCATTCGCTAGCATGTGGTTGAATCCTAGAATCCATTCGCTAGCTCGTGGTTAAACCCTAGAATCCATTCGCTAGCTCGTGGTTGAACCCTAGAATCCATTCGCTAGCTCGTGGTTGAACCCTAGAATCCATTCGCTAGCTCGTGGTTGAATCCTAGAATCTATTTGCTAGCTCGTGGTTAAACCCTAGAATCCATTCGCTAGCTCGTGATTGAACCCTAGAATCCATTCGCTAGCTCGTGGTTGAATCCTAGAATCCATTCGCTAGCTCGTGGTTAAACCCTAGAATCCATTCGCTAGCTCGTGGTTGAACCCTAGAATCTATTCGCTAGCTCGTGGTTGAATCCTAGAATCCCATTCGCTAGCTCGTGGTTGAGTCCTAGAATCCATTCGTTAGCTCGTGGTTGAACCCTAGAATCCATTAGCTAGCTCGTGGTTGAACCCTATAATCCATTCGCTAGCTCGTGTTTCAATTCCACACTTGCGGTTAAAATACAGCTTTGCACCCTTGTATTACAAATATTGTCTCGTGAAATTTTGGGAGTAGGTTCGATAATTATAGATTGTTTTAGTCAATTCAGTTTCCGGATTTTTTTCAAAAAAGTGTTTTCTACAGCTCACAGAGCCACTATGATCGGTATGTTTGGCGCAGGACACAAGCGCAAGACTACGAGCGCCGCGGCGTGCCGGTGGACAAGCGCGAGTACAACTGGCTGCAACAGCCGCCTCCCCCCGAGGACAGTGCAGACGTCACCATCGCGCGCCTGCCCTCCGGGGACCGCTCCGACAAGCTGGTAACTATCTCTACAAGACTACGAGCGCCGCGGCGTGCCGGTGGACAAGCGCGAGTACAACTGGCTGCAACAGCCGCCTCCCCCCGAGGACAGTGCAGACGTCACCATCGCGCGCCTGCCCTCCGGGGACCGCTCCGACAAGCTGGTAACTATCTCTACAAGACTACGAGCGCCGCGGCGTGCCGGTGGACAAGCGCGAGTACAACTGGCTGCAACAGCCGCCTCCCCCCGAGGACAGTGCAGACGTCACCATCGCGCGCCTGCCCTCCGGGGACCGCTCCGACAAGCTGGTAACTATCTCTACAAGACTACGAGCGCCGCGGCGTGCCGGTGGACAAGCGCGAGTACAACTGGCTGCAACAGCCGCCTCCCCCCGAGGACAGTGCAGACGTCACCATCGCGCGCCTGCCCTCCGGGGACCGCTCCGACAAGCTGGTAACTATCTCTACAAGACTACGAGCGCCGCGGCGTGCCGGTGGACAAGCGCGAGTACAACTGGCTGCAACAGCCGCCTCCCCCCGAGGACAGTGCAGACGTCACCATCGCGCGCCTGCCCTCCGGGGACCGCTCCGACAAGCTGGTAACTATCTCTACAAGACTACGAGCGCCGCGGCGTGCCGGTGGACAAGCGCGAGTACAACTGGCTGCAACAGCCGCCTCCCCCCGAGGACAGTGCAGACGTCACCATCGCGCGCCTGCCCTCCGGGGACCGCTCCGACAAGCTGGTAACTATCTCTACAAGACTACGAGCGCCGCGGCGTGCCGGTGGACAAGCGCGAGTACAACTGGCTGCAACAGCCGCCTCCCCCCGAGGACAGTGCAGACGTCACCATCGCGCGCCTGCCCTCCGGGGACCGCTCCGACAAGCTGGTAACTATCTCTACAAGACTACGAGCGCCGCGGCGTGCCGGTGGACAAGCGCGAGTACAACTGGCTGCAACAGCCGCCTCCCCCCGAGGACAGTGCAGACGTCACCATCGCGCGCCTGCCCTCCGGGGACCGCTCCGACAAGCTGGTAACTATCTCTACAAGACTACGAGCGCCGCGGCGTGCCGGTGGACAAGCGCGAGTACAACTGGCTGCAACAGCCGCCTCCCCCCGAGGACAGTGCAGACGTCACCATCGCGCGCCTGCCCTCCGGGGACCGCTCCGACAAGCTGGTAACTATCTCTACAAGACTACGAGCGCCGCGGCGTGCCGGTGGACAAGCGCGAGTACAACTGGCTGCAACAGCCGCCTCCCCCCGAGGACAGTGCAGACGTCACCATCGCGCGCCTGCCCTCCGGGGACCGCTCCGACAAGCTGGTAACTATCTCTACAAGACTACGAGCGCCGCGGCGTGCCGGTGGACAAGCGCGAGTACAACTGGCTGCAACAGCCGCCTCCCCCCGAGGACAGTGCAGACGTCACCATCGCGCGCCTGCCCTCCGGGGACCGCTCCGACAAGCTGGTAACTATCTCTACAAGACTACGAGCGCCGCGGCGTGCCGGTGGACAAGCGCGAGTACAACTGGCTGCAACAGCCGCCTCCCCCCGAGGACAGTGCAGACGTCACCATCGCGCGCCTGCCCTCCGGGGACCGCTCCGACAAGCTGGTAACTATCTCTACAAGACTACGAGCGCCGCGGCGTGCCGGTGGACAAGCGCGAGTACAACTGGCTGCAACAGCCGCCTCCCCCCGAGGACAGTGCAGACGTCACCATCGCGCGCCTGCCCTCCGGGGACCGCTCCGACAAGCTGGTAACTATCTCTACAAGACTACGAGCGCCGCGGCGTGCCGGTGGACAAGCGCGAGTACAACTGGCTGCAACAGCCGCCTCCCCCCGAGGACAGTGCAGACGTCACCATCGCGCGCCTGCCCTCCGGGGACCGCTCCGACAAGCTGGTAACTATCTCTACAAGACTACGAGCGCCGCGGCGTGCCGGTGGACAAGCGCGAGTACAACTGGCTGCAACAGCCGCCTCCCCCCGAGGACAGTGCAGACGTCACCATCGCGCGCCTGCCCTCCGGGGACCGCTCCGACAAGCTGGTAACTATCTCTACAAGACTACGAGCGCCGCGGCGTGCCGGTGGACAAGCGCGAGTACAACTGGCTGCAACAGCCGCCTCCCCCCGAGGACAGTGCAGACGTCACCATCGCGCGCCTGCCCTCCGGGGACCGCTCCGACAAGCTGGTAACTATCTCTACAAGACTACGAGCGCCGCGGCGTGCCGGTGGACAAGCGCGAGTACAACTGGCTGCAACAGCCGCCTCCCCCCGAGGACAGTGCAGACGTCACCATCGCGCGCCTGCCCTCCGGGGACCGCTCCGACAAGCTGGTAACTATCTCTACAAGACTACGAGCGCCGCGGCGTGCCGGTGGACAAGCGCGAGTACAACTGGCTGCAACAGCCGCCTCCCCCCGAGGACAGTGCAGACGTCACCATCGCGCGCCTGCCCTCCGGGGACCGCTCCGACAAGCTGGTAACTATCTCTACAAGACTACGAGCGCCGCGGCGTGCCGGTGGACAAGCGCGAGTACAACTGGCTGCAACAGCCGCCTCCCCCCGAGGACAGTGCAGACGTCACCATCGCGCGCCTGCCCTCCGGGGACCGCTCCGACAAGCTGGTAACTATCTCTACAAGACTACGAGCGCCGCGGCGTGCCGGTGGACAAGCGCGAGTACAACTGGCTGCAACAGCCGCCTCCCCCCGAGGACAGTGCAGACGTCACCATCGCGCGCCTGCCCTCCGGGGACCGCTCCGACAAGCTGGTAACTATCTCTACAAGACTACGAGCGCCGCGGCGTGCCGGTGGACAAGCGCGAGTACAACTGGCTGCAACAGCCGCCTCCCCCCGAGGACAGTGCAGACGTCACCATCGCGCGCCTGCCCTCCGGGGACCGCTCCGACAAGCTGGTAACTATCTCTACAAGACTACGAGCGCCGCGGCGTGCCGGTGGACAAGCGCGAGTACAACTGGCTGCAACAGCCGCCTCCCCCCGAGGACAGTGCAGACGTCACCATCGCGCGCCTGCCCTCCGGGGACCGCTCCGACAAGCTGGTAACTATCTCTACAAGACTACGAGCGCCGCGGCGTGCCGGTGGACAAGCGCGAGTACAACTGGCTGCAACAGCCGCCTCCCCCCGAGGACAGTGCAGACGTCACCATCGCGCGCCTGCCCTCCGGGGACCGCTCCGACAAGCTGGTAACTATCTCTACAAGACTACGAGCGCCGCGGCGTGCCGGTGGACAAGCGCGAGTACAACTGGCTGCAACAGCCGCCTCCCCCCGAGGACAGTGCAGACGTCACCATCGCGCGCCTGCCCTCCGGGGACCGCTCCGACAAGCTGGTAACTATCTCTACAAGACTACGAGCGCCGCGGCGTGCCGGTGGACAAGCGCGAGTACAACTGGCTGCAACAGCCGCCTCCCCCCGAGGACAGTGCAGACGTCACCATCGCGCGCCTGCCCTCCGGGGACCGCTCCGACAAGCTGGTAACTATCTCTACAAGACTACGAGCGCCGCGGCGTGCCGGTGGACAAGCGCGAGTACAACTGGCTGCAACAGCCGCCTCCCCCCGAGGACAGTGCAGACGTCACCATCGCGCGCCTGCCCTCCGGGGACCGCTCCGACAAGCTGGTAACTATCTCTACAAGACTACGAGCGCCGCGTGCCGGTGGACAAGCGCGAGTACAACTGGCTGCAACAGCCGCCTCCCCCCGAGGACAGTGCAGACGTCACCATCGCGCGCCTGCCCTCCGGGGACCGCTCCGACAAGCTGGTAACTATCTCTACAAGACTACGAGCGCCGCGTGCCGGTGGGCGGTAGTGGTTGTCGGGTAGCCTAGTGACCGGTGTTGTGTCCCGCAGATGCCGCACCAGTCGCTGGCGCTGCCGCGCGGCGCGGGCGCGGGCGCGCGGCGGCACAGCCCCAAGCAGCCCCCGGCGCCGCCCGAGCGCCGCCTGCCGCCCAAGCCCGACAAGGACCAAGGTGCGTGGCTATATTCATATTCATTTATTTCATTTCTATGTCATGCATACATAATAAGGTGTTAATTTTTTTTATATAAATCATTTCATGACACCCTGTAACGGCACACAATAAATTACAATATGTAACGCCACTCACCAATAGATGGCATGACCGGTACTGCCGCGGCCATAGAAATTACAGTATAGGAGGACAGCTTACCAGACAGCCCGCTGGATGGCGCTGCCTGTCGATTAGATGGCGCTATCGTTTGTTCGACGTAGTTTCAAGACGCCCGGAGCCGAACCACTTTTTCTTAAAAATGGCCCTCAAAGTGTACATTAGTTGTTTCTCAAAAATGGCCCTCAAAGTGTACATTAGTTGCTACACATTGGAAGGTAAAGTGTATAGTTTCATGTCAGATCAAAATTAAAAAAAAAAAACATTGCGGCCGCCTGGAATGTTACATATAAATTCCTTTATTTGTCGAGTACCAAACTTTTTAAAAAGTCGAAACCGGCATATAAAAGACGGCACAGGTCGTATTCAGCCAATTCAACTCGTATTTTTCTGTTGCAAACGCGACGTTTTTCTATGTGTCTCAAATAGTTTGCGTTTTTCGGTGGAAAAATACACTTGCGATTCGATTAAAAAAGAAAAACGTCGGGAAATCATTAATATTTTTATATTTAAAGATTATTATTCCCCCATTTTTGAGAAAAGCACTATATTAGCCTTAGCCGGAATGGCAATTGCAGGCTTCGTATTATAATTAAACGGACTCGCAAGCTCGTCCGTTTAAACAAATACTCAGCTTGCAATTGCCTCCTTCCCGGCCACGGCAATAATGTACTATTATTTGTATGTCATGCATACATAATAACAATAAGGTGTTACATTTTTTTATAAGTCATTTCATGACACCCTGTAAGGGCACACAATAAATTACATTATTAATTCTAAATTAACAAACCGAGACTTAACCTACTTAATTCATTACATTTAGAGTCATTATGTCAGATAAATTTGGTAGGTATATGTGTCAATTTTTTTTAGTTAAAAGTTACCATTATTTTATGCCTGGGATCTTAAACTACTATACATACCAGCCCTGCTAGCATAACTTGACTCTCGACTCTACTCGCGCGCGAGATAGACTGTCCGTCACTATCTGATTAATGCTGTCAAAAAGTGACAGATAGTCTATCACGCGCGCGAGTAGATCAAGTTTTGCTAGCAGGGCAGAGGCGGCGTAATCAATATCATTTTTCCACTCGTCGACTTTAATGTTTGAATTAAGACTTCGAACACTAAACTAAAACCAAACACTTTCTGTCTATGGAGCTCCCAACTCAACTATAATAATTATTACACAACGCTTTAGACAACTAAAATAAATTCGACCAATCACGTGGCGCATTTACTGAACTATAATAAATTTGACCAAGAGGACGTCGCGTTGAATCCAATACAAAAGACATCAACGACGTTGAGCCGGCGCACCTCTGACTTGCCCTTCGTTTCAGCAGGGCTTAGATTTTCATTAGATCTGTTTAATTATTTCTGTTGACTCGTATAAAAAGTATCGTATACAATAGTTACACAATTAGCTCTTAAATTCTCGTACCTTACTAAATACGGTACTCGACTTTAAGACCCCTTATTGTGTAACGATTATACAAAATACTATATGCAGTCAGTTGTAATAAGAACTTCATTACATATTTTATGAAAAAAAAAATTCGATACATATGTTTGAACTCGACGGTACTATGCTTAGGTAAATTTGTTTCCATATAATTTGAAAAAAAAAAATTATGGTTCGACTCGCTTGCAGACTAACAATAAAATAAGTACCAAGTTTTTTTTAGGGTTCCGTAGCCAAAATGGCAAAAACGGAACCCTTATAGTTTCGTCATGTCCGTCTGTCCGTCTGTCCGTCTGTCCGTATGTCACAGGCATTTTACTCGAAAACTATAAGGTGTATTTGAATAAAATTTTGAGGATAGGTGTATTTTGTTAGCCGCTACATAGTTTTGTAATTAAAATGACAAAAAAAAAATTTTTAGGGGTGCACTCCATACATAAAACTAAAAGTCAACACATCAATCGATAGGCCTTTCAAAATAAATATAAGGTTTCTTAGCATTTTTTTTGATTAAGTGAATAGGGTCGGAGATAATCGCCCCGAAAGTCACTAAAATTCTGTCCCCCCCCTCTAATTTTTGAACGGTGTATTTTAAAAATATGGAAAAATTCATGGACATAGGGCTTATTAATTTCATTCACCGAAAATTGTTTTGAACAAGATCGGTTCAGAGGTTTTGAGATATTGCTGAAAAACTGCCTTCCTGAAAGAAAAGGACGTAAGTGCCGTAAAATTTCTGTGACGATACGACCTTTTTAATAGGCACGGAACCCTTCGTTTTGCGTGGTCCGACACGCACTTGGCCGGTTTTTTACTGTTTGTTTCGCTATTTCGCTGGCTCTACGTTTTCATTTCAACTTGTCAACCCACACCTAAAGTATATTGAAACCTAATATGACAACTTTTCAATTGAATAGTGTCAATACGCGGCGAGGGTTCCCTCTGGCGAGGTATTAGCGGCGCGCGGTCCCAGAGAGTTATGAGCTCGTTTTTCAGCGGGGCGGGGGTAACCACCTGTGGACGGCTAAGTGCCTCCCAAGACGTGGGCGAAGAGTTGGGAGGCGGACGTGCTCGGTTGATGCCTAAGAGCAGAGAGTCTCTGTGAGGCTGATGTTTATTTGATCATATGCAAAATATGTTTTTAGCCAAAATGGCAAAAACGAAAACCTTATAGTTTCGTCATGTCCGTCTGTCCGTATGTCACAGGCATTTTACTCGAAAACTATGAGGTGTATTTGATTAAAATTTTGAGGATAGGTGTTTTTGGTTAGCCTCTACATAGTTTTGTAATTAAAATGATAAAAAAAAAATTTTAGGGGTGCACTCCATACATAAAACTAAAAGTCAATTTTTTTTTTCATTGTGACCCCCCGTGTGGCACATCAAAGTCAAATTTTTTTTTTTATTGTAAGTCGACGTGTGGCACATCAATCGATAGGCCTTTCAAAATAAATATAAGGCTTCTGAGCAATTTTTTTGATTGAGTGAATAGAGTCTGAGATCATCGCCCCGAAAGTCACTAAGATTCTGTCCCCCCGTCTAATTTTTGAACCGTGTATTTTAAAAATATGAAAAAAAAAACATGGACATCATGGCTTATTAAATTCTGTAACAGAAAATCATTTTGAATAACGATCGGTTCAAGGGTTTTCGAGATATTGCTGAAAAACTGCCTTCCTTAAAGAAAAGGACGTAAGTGCCGTAAGATTTCTGTGACGATACGACCTTTTTAATAGGCACGAAACCCTTCGTTTTGCGTGGTTTTTGCAAACACGCACTTGTCCGGTTTTTTGTAAATATAAATCCTTCAAACGCGTTGCGGCTGCAAAGCGTGCCAAAGAATAAGACATACACACATAGATACAATACAATACAAATACTCTTTATTGCACACCTCACACAAACAAAGCAGTTACATAGAGAAACAATACAATAACATGTACAGTTGTAAGATACATACATTGGCTCGAAAAACATAACCCTCCTCTCCTTCGGCAGTCGGGTAATTAGTAAATTAAGAAATATAAAGTAGTAACCATGCTCGGCATTAAGCTACAAGACCGAGTGAGAAATATTGAGAAGTCATAACTAAACTCAAATGGAATTGGGCAGGACATATTGCCAGGCAGCGTGACGGTAGGTGGACGAAAACGTTAACGGATCGGTGGCCACTTACAGGAAAAAGAAGCGTCGGTCGTCCACCAGCTCGATGGGTTGACGACGTAAAAAAATAAAAAAACCCGACTGCAAAAAAGCTATCTTTAGAAAAAAAAACTGAAAAGAAAAAAAACAAGTTCAGTAGTCGAGAACATTGAATCAGTTTCATGATTAACATTTCGTATGTCAATTTGGACCTTGGAGACAGCAACTTCAACAGTCGGGACCCGTTATTGTCGTCAACATTAGTGCCGCAGCCTAGACTTTTAATGGGTCCTGACTGTTGAAGTTGCTGTCTCCAAGGTCCAAATTGACATACGAAATGTTAATCATGAAACTGATTCAATGTTCTCGACTACTGAACTTGTTTTTTTTCTTTTCAGTTTTTTTTTCTAAAGATAGCTTTTTTGCAGTCGGGTTTTTTTATTTTCTAAATTATCTTTTTTTTATTTAACACTTTTTAGTTAGTATTAAAAGACGGCAAATTTCGCAATCTTGTCATTTCATTGAGGGAGATAATATCGTGAGGATTATTAAGTAGCTTGCGGTGGTCTAAACTACTGATAATTAATCCATTTAGAGACCTAACGCGGCTCAAAACTATGTATGCTTGACCTTTTGCAAAAATGCGTGAACTTAAATCAACCACAGCTCGGTCTAAAGTCGTTCCTTGTAGCTTATGCAGTAACATCCCAGCACAATATCAACGGCAACTCCTTTGCGTCGCGCAGTGCAGTATTCCCTTTATATCTGTGTGTCTTTTGTGTAGTGAATAAATGTCTTCTTTTCTTTTCTTTTTTTCTTTTATTAATACTGAACAGAATTACTATAACTTTATAACGTTATAGATTTTAAATGGTCACTCTAAATGAAAAACTGTAAGAGAAACCTATAACTGATTTTTAAATACCTATTCAGTGATACCCCACTCGACATATTTCGTTACCTTTTTTTTTTTTTTTTTTTTGGCGCCTGGTTGTCGCCATATTGAATTTTGACTACCGTCATGTCTTTAGTGACACTCGCAAGAGTAAGACGGTTCGATTGACGTAAGAATTATCAAAATCGGTTCACGCGTTTGGTCTCTGGAGTGCCACATAGGAACAAAAATACATACATACATACATATATAGGCTGATAAACACATTACCCTCCTTTGCGTCGCGCAGTCGGGTAAAAAAGACCGCGGGTCATTTCTGGATGAGACTAGCACGGGATCGGGATAAGTGGCGTACTCGAAGAGAGGCTTATGCTCAGCAGTGGGCGATTACAGGCTGATGATGATGATGATGAAGTAACTCGAGCCCGAGGCGATGTGTTCGCTTCTGCGCGCTCTACTCTCCCGCCCCGCGCGTAACCCGACGCGCGCGTGAGTGGCGCCGGTGTCCGCGACGCCCGCGCGGCACCCTCGCGCCCGCAAATGGACCCGATGCCAACCTATTGATTGCACTAAAGCCGTATTGTGTATACAAATAAATATTTGTAAACTCTCGTTTCGACGTATGTCAGCGTAATCAGCGTCGCTGCACTCTGTGTGTCGACTCATGCTGAGTGGAGTCCTTTTTGGTAGCAACACTACATTTCATTTATTTTTTAGATTTAGCCGTTTAACCATTGAAGGCTAGGGTCCTGTGATTTATGCTTAAACTGTGTAAGTAAAGGAAATTCACTCACGAAAAAGTGATGTGTCCTCTAGGCTAGACGAAATCGGACTAGATTTGAATACGGCGCGCGCAGTCTCAGGGAATGAACGAGTGAAGTGACGAAAGGTGAATGTATGCAAGTAAGGTTTAGTCCACAAAAGGTTGGCACAGACGTGTGTATAAGGGTGGGGCTACACGTCTGTGATGGTGTGTGCTTGATGGCTGTGCTACAGCCTTATTTTATGTACATTAATGTTGTTGTTACAAAATAAAATTAAAATATTCTATGTGCGATGACAATTTATTGAAGCAATTTTGAAGTGCATAGGTTTGATAGAACGCATCTAGATCCTGCACAGTGTTAATTAAAATAAATAATTAACTAAAAAAGTGTTCAATAAAAAAAAACCCAGCCAAGTGCGTGTCGGACCACGCACAACGAAGGGTTCCGTGCCTTATTGAAAAGGTCGTATCGTTACTGAAATCTTATGGCACTTGCGTCCTTTTCTTTAAGGAAGGCAGTTTTTCAGGAATATCTCGAAAACCTTTGAACCGATCTTGTTGAAAACAATTTTCGCTGAAAGAATTTAATAAGCCCTATGTGCTTGATTTTTTTAATATTTTTAAAATACACGGTTCAAAAATGTGAGGGGAGGGGGACAGAATTTTAGTTACTTTCGGGGCGATTATCTCCGACTCTATTCACTTAATGAAAAAAATTGCTGAGAAACCTTATATTTATTTTGAAAGGCCTATCGATCAATGTGCCACACGTGGGCTTACAATGACCTTCTGTACGTAGTACTATTACTTATTCTGTGCTTCAGGTATAAATGGTTAGATCCACTGCGATACCATTAACAGGATATGAAGCGGCCAGTTTACCAAACAATCCTAACGCTTCCAATATCGAATAACTTTACGAGCGCTGATACACATTCAATCGAACATTGCTTTTTGCGAATCAAATTTAATATTTATACACCGAAATCAAATATGCAAAGTGCTGCAGCGGAGCTAACGCGATCCTAACTAATACTGTTTATAAAAGCAAACCGTTTTGTTATCACTTTAGGGTCGAGTTTTGCGTGGCCGGTGAATGTTTGATGCGCTGTTTCGGACGGGGCGGGCATTTTTGATGAGAGTATCCGAATGTATCGCGTTTCGGTACATATTGGTGCGGATCGATTGTGATTGTGTGCGCAAGTTAACGGGGAGAGCGACTCGGTTCGCTCTTCGACTATATTTTGTTGTTTATTTTATTAGACTACTTCTTTGTTTCTTTACTTTGACATTATTCTGCAAAACAAATGAGTACCACAGGCGTACGTAATGCCTTAGGGCATTCTCCACTAGTCAACCATAGGTATGCCTACTTATGGAATACTTGCTTTATAAATACGTAAATAGATTAATCATCATCGCATCAGAAATGAGGCTATCATCAGCAGAACCAAGGTAACCGATATAGCCCTCCGAATTGCTAAACTTAAGTGGCAGTGGGCGGGGCACATAGCACGTAGAACCGATGGCCGTTGGGGCGGAAAGGTTCTCGAGTGGCGACCACGTACCGGAAGGCGCGGCGTGGGTAGGCCCCCCACAAGGTGGACTGATGACCTGGTAAAGGTCGCGGGAGTCCGCTGGATGCGGGTGGCGCAGGACCGGTCAATTTGGCACTCTCTGGGGGAGGCCTATGTCCAGCAGTGGACGTCTTTCGGCTGATATGATGATGATGATGATGAAATAGATTAATATCGGTACCTAGTATCAAAAGATATCTGACGTTATCTGAACCTAATACGAATGTATAACGGTAATGTACTCAAGTAAATGAATGTACCATACCAAACTATTCATCAGCATATAAACCCCTTTTTCCGCTGGTAGAAAAATGTATACCATAATGTCGTACTAAAGATATGGGCCAATAATAATAAAAAAAATAGTCGTTTATGTGACTGTAGAGTACGAGTGTGGTTTTCAATCACACGTGTGTTTGAAGGCCTAATTATGTACAGTTGCATACACTACTTTATCTGCACACATATTATAAATGCTCAATGATGTGTTCGGGAACCATTAGAATAACCGCTATTGCACCGCCATGGCTGACTAGATTTCAAATCATGACCAACTAGATTTCCATCGAACAGTATCGAAGGCTCGGACCTCTGGGGCACGCTTCGAAATTTGAAAGTCATTACTTTATCAATATCGATACCTTAATGAAAATACGTACAAAATAACCTACGGCCAGAGACAAGATAATTATTTTTATAAATCTTATTGACATAATGCTGGTCATTACTGCCAGTTTCTGAACGCATTTTAGCGAGTTTATAGTATGTGAGTAGATAAAAAAACTTACAGAAAGTACTTCAGAGTCTCTCTGAGTGTGGACTGCCATAAACCCCTCTGGGTTGAACTTGAAGTCGACGCTCACCCTCTCTTCCCCCATAAACATCCTACTATTGCCAGGCAAGTGGACAGCATTCTCAACCATCAACCACCGCCTGGCAAAGCCACATTCGACAGCATTATGTTGTCGACAGTGGAATACGACTATTCTGCTTTAGAACCGCGTCATGTTTTATTTGGTGGAACCATCGTGTTGGCCACAAAGGGCCATGGCCCATTTGGAGGGCGCTAAATAGGCACAGATCGCAAGTCGGCCGCTGCAAGGAAGACAATCCTGTCCAATCTACCCAATGTGTTTGCGATGCAGCAACCATGGCGCACCTGATGGCGTACCGTACATGCCCACACTCTTGCTCGGAACACGAGCTGAGAGACGCGACTGCCAGAGCTGTCCACACCGCTGCCCATTGGGCATCTCTTATCTGAGGAACCTCGACACGAAAAAGAAGAAGACCGCGTCATAAATGTATTCGCTGTAACTCGTACCAAAGACCACGCCAACGGATGGGAGTGACGCCGATGGCTGCTTCCGATATCGGAATTGATTCGTGTCGCAGTTTATTGTGCTCGCTTTGTGCACACGCCATAACTACGTACAACGTATTGTATCTAACCTGACAGTAGGTACACCGATGTTATTGCTGACAAAACTTTATGGTAGCTTTCAAATAAACCATTATAAATACATCGGCCACATCACAGCATAAGACCAGCGCTGGCCCTGACAGCATTAATAAATAAGAATGCCTATAAAATTGGAAGAGTTCCCTCGATTTCTCCAGGATCATTAGATCCTGACCTGATGACCTTAGGACCACCCGGAAAGCATACCTACAGTTTCAAGTTTCAGGCGTCTTCGAGTAATCGGGGAACATACATAAATAAAAGATTCCGACGAATTGAAAGCGTCCTCCTTTTTGAAGTCGGTACAAAGGCGAACTTATCTCTGTGTGGGATCACTTCCAGTTAACGTTTGAGCATTTGAATTAAGAACACAGGAACTAAAAGAGTTACTTACTTTTTCAGTTTTAAGAAAGTAAAGAAAGACGTAGTGTGGAAAGGCCCACAACGAAGTGGATAACGATCAGGTTAAGATCTACGGAAAGCGTTGGATGCGGGCAGCGCAAGACTGGTCTTTGGGTTGAAATGGTGATGATGATAAGAAAGAATGAAAGAAGACTTTTATTTCACTACACAAAAGACAAACAGAGGCTAAGGGAGTAAACATACAATACCATTGAGACTTATTGTGTGTGTTTTCGAGACAGTGAATCGGTCGCTGTCTCAGCATTATGCCGAGGCGTCAGACACCTACAGCGCTGGTTTTCAGACGGCACCGTACGTGACCCACGGAACGGAACACAACATACGATGAAAACACTCCGATTGAAATCCGTCAAACCGTGGCTACATTCAATTCCCACCTTTCTCCAGCAGCCGACTAAATAACAAATCCGACCCCGCTTAGCTTACCTTACACCCATATAATATATATCCACGCCGAGAGAACCCATTTGCCACGCAACGTGGATTATCGGAAAGCTGTTTTGCGGCGACAGTGACTCGGACAAAGGCAGAGAATTGGAAAGGGATTCCTGGCTACGGAGGCGAGCTCGGATGATGTGTCATTCATGTGAAATTGCAATGCTATAACAATAATATCCCGCAGTGTCTCAAGACGAGAGTCTTTGACCAGTGTGTGTTGCCAGTGATGACGTATGGCACGGAAACGTGGTCGCTTACTATGGGCCTCATAAGAAGGCTTCATCATCATCATCATTATATCAGCCGAAAGACGTCCACTGCTGGACATAGGCCTCCCCCAGAGAGTTCCAAATTGACCGGTCCTGCGCCACCCGCATCCAGCGGACTCCCGCGACCTTTACCAGGTCATCAGTCCACCTTGTGGGGGGCCTACCCACGCCGCGCCTTCCGGTACGTGGTCGCCACTCGAGAACCTTTCCGCCCCAACGGCCATCGGTTCTACGTGCAATGTGCCCCGCCCACTGCCACTTAAGTTTAGCAATTCGGAGGGCTATATCGGTTACCTTGGTTCTGCTGCGGATAGCCTCGTTTCTGATGCGATCACGCAGAGAAACTCCTACCTAACATAGCCCTCTCCATTGAAGAAGGCTTAAAGTCACCCAAAGGGCAATGGAGAGGGCTATGTCTGACTATGGCAGAGCCAAAAGGTATGTTCTTAGAAGTCTGTTAAAAAAATGGGTAACAAACTTACACAAATCGAACTACATAGCTCCTATAGTAAGCTCAAGGCTTGTGTTATGAGTACTAGACGTCGATATATTTAAAAGATAAATACTTAAATACATAGAAAACATCCAAGACTCGGACCCAAATATTCATGCTCATCACACAAATGTTTGCCCTTACCGGGATTCGTACCCAGGACCTTCAGCTTAGTAGGCAGCGTCACTACCCACTGGGCTAGCCGGTCGTCAAAAGTTTATATTTACGTGTGTTAGCAAATGTAGCGTCTAAGATACTGAACCGATTTTGATGAATGATTCGAAATTATGCTCCGGGTGACATAAGCCATCTTTTGTATGAAAAACTTTTATAGTTAGTTTTCCATCTTTGAACTTTATATGCTTGTTGCTAATTGTTTATTGCTATTGTATTATACGTCAGTGTTGTCGTTGACTAGAGACTTGACGTAACAATACAGATCCAGAAGAGTATTCCAATTATCTGAACGCAAAAATGACAATTTTTACGGTACGGCCGCAGGCAAAGGGAAGTTAATTAAAGTCTGGCATCGAAATTACTAGCGAGTGTAACTCCTGCACCCGAACCCGTCATGCATGCAACAACCCTTCAGGGGAAAAAAGACGTATCGTCATTTGATTCACGAAGTAAAGCTCGTTTAGCCCGGCGCAAAGCAGAGACGCCGATTGAATGCGCCAGCTTTTCCTCGTCGCCATGGTTTCTTTAATTGGCGCCCAACGTTGGGCCACTTTACTCATTTGCTTTATTGTCACTACGTTTTGTATCTAACTGTTTACCTAAGGCTACGCGCGCACTACGGATTTTTACCGTGCGTTTTTATTCCGCAAAATCTGTAAAGTATGGAACCTCCATGAAGTGCGCGCACTGCGGAAAATAATCCGTATGCGGATAAAAATCTGTGAACTGCTGCAGATTAGTTGCGGTGCGGCGCCGCACGATTTTTTTGCATCCTATGGGCTATTGAGTAAATCCGCGCACTGCGGAAAAAAATCCGTGCGGACGCCGCCCGGCAGCCATCTTGTGACGCAGTTGTTCTCGCGACACGGTGCTGTGAGGTCATGTCGTCGCCTAGCGTGTCTCCATTGAACGCGGCGCAAGCGGCGATCACAACTTTAGATATTGAACAACTCATCAATGAAGTTCAAAATAGACCGCCGATTTGGGACAAAACTTGCCGAGAATATTCAGACAGAATTAAGAAAACAAGAATGTGGGAGGAAGTATTTAATAACGTTGTAGAAGATTACAGCGAATTAAACTTGTCAGATAAGAAAGTCATAGGTAAGTTGAAATTACAAATTACTTTTACAATTGTATATAATTAATTTGTTACAATATTATTATATCTTTTCATATTGCCATGGTACTGAACCCCTAGTTGATGTGAAATATTGTGCAAAATAATCTCTATTCTGCATGCTATTCCTACAAGATCGCACAGGTGTTGCACGCGAGCTTCTTAACTCAGTCCCATACAGTTCATCACTGAAACAGAAACCGTCGTGTTTGCGCACGTAATTGTGCAACACGCAACAAGCTTTGATAATTACATCACAAAAAGTTATGTTAACATCTAAGGCACGGTGTAAAATCCGCCATTTATTGGTAAGGATCCCAAATGTACATTCTACGAATCTTCTTGCTCGTGTCAGTCTATAATTGAAAACTCTTTGTGTTACTGACAGATTTCTTCTTGGATAAGGTCTCATAATGTGCTCCGAGAGCGCGAAAGCCTCATCGCCCACAAAAACAAATGGCATCTCTTTTCCGTTGTCATCGTTTGGCAATGGTTTGGCATGTGGAATATGCATCTGGTTACGTTCAAGTTTTTTTGCAAAATTGGTAGATTTAAAAATGCCAGAGTCACTGCTACTCCCGTAGCCACCAACATCGACGGCAATAAAGGAGTAATTTGCGTCTGCTATTGCCATCAATACTATTGAATGATAATGTTTATAATTATAATATTGAGAACCGGCCATATCAGGTTTTTCACATCTAACATGTTTACCATCAGCTGCTCCCAAGCAGTTTGGGAAATTAGATCGTTTATAAAACAAATTAGCAATGTCAGACCACTTATTTTCATCAGGTTCCGGCATGTAAATTGCTTGTAAATGCAACCATATTTTTTCACAAGTTTCTTGCACTATTTCTCTGATCGTAGTTGCACCTAAAAGGTATTCATAATGTAACGAATTAAAGCTATTTCCCGATGCTAAGTACCTGAAAAAAAAAGAAATATTTAACTCAACAAGAAATTTATATAAGTTACGTTTCTTTTATTTTGTGTTTATCTTTTATTTTATTCATTACAGGTACTGAAATACAAAAGAAGTGGCGAAATTTGAAGGATGCTTTTGCTAAAGAGCTTACTGCACAAAAAAAAGTGACATCAGGACAAGGTGCCAAAAAGAAAAGACCATATGTTCATTTCGAAGCCCTATCGTTTTTGGCGTCTCAACCACTACAAAGATCAACCACAAGTAACATCTCTGGCTCAGGCGATGAATCAGATGGAAATGACAGTGTCGCGTCAACAATTGAAAAGAGAAATAGAAAGTATGCACGTAAAAAAAATCCTAATACTGATAACATGAATGACACAGACAGCCAAATTTTAGAAATTCTACGCGAAAAAAAGTCCTTTGACGAAGATATTAGCTTTTGTGAAATGTTGATACCCATGGTAAAAAAATTAAATGATGACCAAAAACACTTTGCCAAAGTCGAAATACTAAACATTCTTGATAAAGCTAAACGTTACTCTCCACCAACAGCAACAAGCCGTTTTGAGATGTCATCGCCTTTTCAAGCCCCTAAAGTGAATTACCGTCAAGTAAGACCGGCTTCTTATGAATTGTGTTCGTCTCGCTCTTCGTCTGCTCCTTCGCCGTCTTATGTTGTTTCACCAATTCCATCACCGGGAGGAAACCATAGTTCTGACACAAACATGTCAATACAACAAAATCCAGTAAACATACATCAATACGCAACACCTCCATCACCGGACATTCAAATTAGAGGTGATAATAATATGTTAATGCAAGTACCACTAAATCCATTGAACACTCAGCCTTCGGACGTCATCCAACATCAGGGTCCATCAACACTTCAATACACCACGCTTCAAAATTATGAGCCCGATTCATCACGAGAAAACAATCAGATACAACCCGAGAAGCGTATTAACATTACCGATTATTTAGTTTTCAAGCGTTAATTTAATTTAATTTTTATTACATATTATTATAAAACACTATCCCATTACCCAATGATTACTTATTCGGCACCTTGTTTGATTGTTAAAAAGTAATAACTCTACGTAATCTTGTTTTATTTTTAAAAAATCCACCATTTCACATATAAATTTAAGAATTTAAGGACTTTATCTCAGAATGAGACCTAATAAACTAAAAACTCGTACACACCTTCATTGTGATGTTCTTGGTAATTGCTTCTGTTGGCGTGGTAGACACGACAGCACTCGACCAA
This sequence comes from Epinotia nisella, assembly GCA_932294315.1. Taxonomy (NCBI): domain Eukaryota; kingdom Metazoa; phylum Arthropoda; class Insecta; order Lepidoptera; family Tortricidae; genus Epinotia; species Epinotia nisella. Next base: position 1,530,508 of record OW028693.1, read on the forward strand.
TAAAGTGTTCAAAGGGTGAAGGTATATACTAAATTCCAGCTTATTAGCTCTCATTCCGAGGTTGATGCCTAAACTATAAAGGTAAGTACGTACCTCAATGTGACTGACAGTCTTTCTTCTATTGAAATAGCTTTTCTCCAAGTCGTGTCTGCGTAGTAAATTGCAGGGCCAACAATTCTAATTAAATTGTCAAATGTTGCAATTTTCATTCGATAGTAGCCGAAAAATTTGTTTGGAAACAAACGCAAGTCACTGTATCTCATGAAAAAAAATCCTTTAATAGGCCGCAATGCCACGAGCGGGTGTACCCAATAACGTTTTAGGTTCTTTTTTTTTTTGCGCGACAGTAAATATAAACAGATTTGCATTTTGGTGTGATAGTCCATTTTTTAAACGTCCGTTCTTGTCCTGAGTTGAGGCCAGAATGGCAAAACGTGCGGATATTATACCGCTGTGCGCGTACTAGACACAGACGGTTTTTTTTCCGTTGCGATTTTAAAAACGCACCGCAACTCGCCGCACCGCAGTGCGCGCGTAGCCTAATAATAGGTTATTCTTTCCTTTAAGGCTACGCGCGCACTACGGATTTTTACCGTGCGTTTTTATTCCGCAAAATCTGTAAAGTATGGAACCTCCATGAAGTGCGCGCACTGCGGAAAATAATCCGTATGCGGATAAAAATCTGTGAACTGCTGCAGATTAGTTGCGGTGCGGCGCCGCACGATTTTTTTGCATCCTATGGGCTATTGAGTAAATCCGCGCACTGCGGAAAAAAATCCGTGCGGACGCCGCCCGGCAGCCATCTTGTGACGCAGTTGTTCTCGCGACACGGTGCTGTGAGGTCATGTCGTCGCCTAGCGTGTCTCCATTGAACGCGGCGCAAGCGGCGATCACAACTTTAGATATTGAACAACTCATCAATGAAGTTCAAAATAGACCGCCGATTTGGGACAAAACTTGCCGAGAATATTCAGACAGAATTAAGAAAACAAGAATGTGGGAGGAAGTATTTAATAACGTTGTAGAAGATTACAGCGAATTAAACTTGTCAGATAAGAAAGTCATAGGTAAGTTGAAATTACAAATTACTTTTACAATTGTATATAATTAATTTGTTACAATATTATTATATCTTTTCATATTGCCATGGTACTGAACCCCTAGTTGATGTGAAATATTGTGCAAAATAATCTCTATTCTGCATGCTATTCCTACAAGATCGCACAGGTGTTGCACGCGAGCTTCTTAACTCAGTCCCATACAGTTCATCACTGAAACAGAAACCGTCGTGTTTGCGCACGTAATTGTGCAACACGCAACAAGCTTTGATAATTACATCACAAAAAGTTATGTTAACATCTAAGGCACGGTGTAAAATCCGCCATTTATTGGTAAGGATCCCAAATGTACATTCTACGAATCTTCTTGCTCGTGTCAGTCTATAATTGAAAACTCTTTGTGTTACTGACAGATTTCTTCTTGGATAAGGTCTCATAATGTGCTCCGAGAGCGCGAAAGCCTCATCGCCCACAAAAACAAATGGCATCTCTTTTCCGTTGTCATCGTTTGGCAATGGTTTGGCATGTGGAATATGCATCTGGTTACGTTCAAGTTTTTTTGCAAAATTGGTAGATTTAAAAATGCCAGAGTCACTGCTACTCCCGTAGCCACCAACATCGACGGCAATAAAGGAGTAATTTGCGTCTGCTATTGCCATCAATACTATTGAATGATAATGTTTATAATTATAATATTGAGAACCGGCCATATCAGGTTTTTCACATCTAACATGTTTACCATCAGCTGCTCCCAAGCAGTTTGGGAAATTAGATCGTTTATAAAACAAATTAGCAATGTCAGACCACTTATTTTCATCAGGTTCCGGCATGTAAATTGCTTGTAAATGCAACCATATTTTTTCACAAGTTTCTTGCACTATTTCTCTGATCGTAGTTGCACCTAAAAGGTATTCATAATGTAACGAATTAAAGCTATTTCCCGATGCTAAGTACCTGAAAAAAAAAGAAATATTTAACTCAACAAGAAATTTATATAAGTTACGTTTCTTTTATTTTGTGTTTATCTTTTATTTTATTCATTACAGGTACTGAAATACAAAAGAAGTGGCGAAATTTGAAGGATGCTTTTGCTAAAGAGCTTACTGCACAAAAAAAAGTGACATCAGGACAAGGTGCCAAAAAGAAAAGACCATATGTTCATTTCGAAGCCCTATCGTTTTTGGCGTCTCAACCACTACAAAGATCAACCACAAGTAACATCTCTGGCTCAGGCGATGAATCAGATGGAAATGACAGTGTCGCGTCAACAATTGAAAAGAGAAATAGAAAGTATGCACGTAAAAAAAATCCTAATACTGATAACATGAATGACACAGACAGCCAAATTTTAGAAATTCTACGCGAAAAAAAGTCCTTTGACGAAGATATTAGCTTTTGTGAAATGTTGATACCCATGGTAAAAAAATTAAATGATGACCAAAAACACTTTGCCAAAGTCGAAATACTAAACATTCTTGATAAAGCTAAACGTTACTCTCCACCAACAGCAACAAGCCGTTTTGAGATGTCATCGCCTTTTCAAGCCCCTAAAGTGAATTACCGTCAAGTAAGACCGGCTTCTTATGAATTGTGTTCGTCTCGCTCTTCGTCTGCTCCTTCGCCGTCTTATGTTGTTTCACCAATTCCATCACCGGGAGGAAACCATAGTTCTGACACAAACATGTCAATACAACAAAATCCAGTAAACATACATCAATACGCAACACCTCCATCACCGGACATTCAAATTAGAGGTGATAATAATATGTTAATGCAAGTACCACTAAATCCATTGAACACTCAGCCTTCGGACGTCATCCAACATCAGGGTCCATCAACACTTCAATACACCACGCTTCAAAATTATGAGCCCGATTCATCACGAGAAAACAATCAGATACAACCCGAGAAGCGTATTAACATTACCGATTATTTAGTTTTCAAGCGTTAATTTAATTTAATTTTTATTACATATTATTATAAAACACTATCCCATTACCCAATGATTACTTATTCGGCACCTTGTTTGATTGTTAAAAAGTAATAACTCTACGTAATCTTGTTTTATTTTTAAAAAATCCACCATTTCACATATAAATTTAAGAATTTAAGGACTTTATCTCAGAATGAGACCTAATAAACTAAAAACTCGTACACACCTTCATTGTGATGTTCTTGGTAATTGCTTCTGTTGGCGTGGTAGACACGACAGCACTCGACCAATAAAGTGTTCAAAGGGTGAAGGTATATACTAAATTCCAGCTTATTAGCTCTCATTCCGAGGTTGATGCCTAAACTATAAAGGTAAGTACGTACCTCAATGTGACTGACAGTCTTTCTTCTATTGAAATAGCTTTTCTCCAAGTCGTGTCTGCGTAGTAAATTGCAGGGCCAACAATTCTAATTAAATTGTCAAATGTTGCAATTTTCATTCGATAGTAGCCGAAAAATTTGTTTGGAAACAAACGCAAGTCACTGTATCTCATGAAAAAAAATCCTTTAATAGGCCGCAATGCCACGAGCGGGTGTACCCAATAACGTTTTAGGTTCTTTTTTTTTTTGCGCGACAGTAAATATAAACAGATTTGCATTTTGGTGTGATAGTCCATTTTTTAAACGTCCGTTCTTGTCCTGAGTTGAGGCCAGAATGGCAAAACGTGCGGATATTATACCGCTGTGCGCGTACTAGACACAGACGGTTTTTTTTCCGTTGCGATTTTAAAAACGCACCGCAACTCGCCGCACCGCAGTGCGCGCGTAGCCTAACGCGTATATGAACGGTACGTTACGAACGTCATTTCTTTATTTAATCACTATTCTATTCTATGAAACGATCAACATTGAACGTTCTAAATTCAAATCTGTCGTAAAACAGACACTTATTTCAAAAGCATATTATAAGATAAACGATGGATCAATCTATTTTATAATACTCTGATACTGAAATGATATATTGTATACTGTTTTGAAAATATGATTCCTCGCCGAGTTTTTTACGCCGGTTCTTCTCGAGGCAGAGGTTTTCTTTCCGAACCGGTGGTAGTTTATCGACATTCATAGGTGCATGTAATATGTCTAAATGGGAGAATAAATCACTTTGACTTTGGCTTTGACATACAATTGTTGTATCTGCTATATTTAATTTTCAATTATTGTTTATTGAGACAATTCATTTCGCTTCTAAATAATATTTTATTTGTGTTTACTACGCATAACAATTTGACAAATAACAACATTAGCGAAAACACTTTGCGGGTTCACTGGACTCCGGCTATAACATCTAATCACCGGCGTTTCAGTCGTCGTCTCTTTCTCACGCCTTGTGTGTACTGAGAGGGCGATACGTCTCGAGATGGACGCGGCGTGAGGCGCGGCATACTAATGGGGCCTACTTTACTTAATTGCCTATTGGATTGTTACGTATGGTCGAATTTAGTATGGTGCGGTAATGGGGGAATCACTTGTTTATGTAACAATAAATATCATTAAAATAGGCTCCCATCATTCATGCCTTATGCTTACCTTTGAAATACCTTTGAAGCGGGAGAGACGGTTCTCACGTTATGTATGTACACATTCTTCTTCATAAAACCTTTTGACATTTATCCTACTGTAGGTGCTGTATGGATAGATGGATGGATGTTTCACTTAATCTCAAAAACTACTGGACGAATTTATATGAAACTTTCCAGTTATGTACTATCGCCCAAGGGTACGGGTTCATCATTTTCGAGCGTTCGCTATGCATGTGCAGACGATGTTGAACAGAAAGTGTGAACCAGTACCCTTGGGCGATAGTACCTTATATATCAGAATAGGACATAGGCTACAATTTATGTCAAATCTCATCCCTTTTAGGGACGAAAAAGGGAATGAAACTTTGTATGTAGCCAAAATAGTTTTGCTCGTTGCTTTCATCAGGCGCTGGGTTTCAAAATGTATGGGAAAACTAAAATCCGACTTGCACTTGATCAAAATTCTAATTGATATTATTTAATAGACTATAATTTACGACCCGCGGGATTTTTTTATCGGGTTCTACGCGGACGAAGTCGCGGGCGGAAGCTAGTATTATAAATGCGAAAGTTTGGATGTTTAGATGTTTGTTACTGTATTTTCACCATACAAAAATACCGGTTTTATTTCGTTCAATTTCGTTCTTCGGTTTATAATATCATTTTTGATCAGGCTGTCTAATAATACGACAATGTTACCTAAATACATGATTGTTGACGACGGCCTCTTTACCGTTTGCTGACTCTTGTCATTTTTATAGTTTTTCTATCTGTCATGTAATTTTCTGTTGTCAAAGAAATCTAATAAAAATCTGCACGTTATTTTTCAAGCTACGAGTTTTTCTAATAGTAAAGGTGTACAGCGTTAACAAAGTGGTCCTTCGAGCCGTTTCTACTGTTTATTTGAACCGCACATGTGTACACCGCGAAATGTTTCGCACTCCGAGTAAAATAAAAACCCGTAGTGTTACTCGCATTGAACGCGAGGCAGAATTAAAAATGTCGACGCCTGAGAAGGCACCCGGCTCTTCACCAGCATCGCTGACACGACATGCCGCAGACACGACGTTCGTGGCTGGCAGCAACCGTATGGAACTTAAGCCGCCGTCGTTGAGGGACGACGGTGTGCCGCACCCGCTGTCACCGCACACTAAGGTACCGTCTGCATCCACATCCATGTCGACTAAAAGGAAGAAGCTGGAACTAGAGGCCAAAAAACAAAAGACGCTTTTGGAAATGGAAAAACAAAAGATGTTGATCGACATACAATTGGAGGCTGATTTAGCCGACCTCAAAGAGGAGAAATACAGTTCACACATTAGTAATGCTAGCACACGTCACGACATTGAACAATGGATGGAACACAGTGAGCACGAATTTGACAAAGTACAGCCCGTCCCCGAGGATGATTTGAATATCGGCGAGTTGCACCAGTCGGCGGCACCCGTCGTCGGCACCTACGATGGGACTATTCAGATGCTCGCTGCGGCAGTTAAAAACTTGACTGTTGCCTCCATCCGCAGTAAGTGTGATGCTAATGTATTGAGTCGTATGTGTACGCCAAGAGATCTACCAGAATACTCCGGTGATCCCCTAGAGTGGCTTCAATTCAAGCAGGCGTACGAAGAATCGACCGACGTGTGCAAATTTAGCCCTAAAGAGAATCTGTGGAGATTACGCAAGTGCCTGCGCGGACAGGCTAAAGAAACCGTCTCAGCCTTGCTCATAAGTGCCGCCTCACCTGACCGCATTATGGCCACATTGGAACTACGTCACGGTGACCCGGAGTATATAGTAAGCAGGCTTATTCAGGATGTGAAGAAACTTCCACCAATGTCTAACGAGTACCAGAGAGATATTGTCAACTTCTCTGTCAAAGTACAAAACTTCGTGGAATCTGTGAAGGCCGTAGGTCGCGAGGAGTACGTACAAGGATTAAGTATTGTTCCTTTACTCATATCGAAGCTGCCGACAGTACTCGTTTCTAAGTGGTCGGACTATAGCTATCCGCTCATCAAAGCTGGAACAAAGTCCCGTCTGAGCATTATGTCGGACTTTCTCAATGCGGAAGCTGTGAAGATAGCCACCACCGCTAACGTTCATCTGCAAAGTTATCGCACAGATCAGAGTAAACATAAGCAATACGATGGCTTCTCTCGCCCGCAACCTGTGTTATTGCAAACTGAGCAGCGCAGCGATAATGACAAGCGTGATAAGTGCCTCTTTGGTCGTACACAACAAAGTCACGACTTACCGGATTGTAAGAAGTTCAAACGTGCTTTGCGCAAAGACAGATGGCGCTACGTGAAAAGGCACGGACTTTGCTTCAAATGTCTATTGCGTCGACATGACCGTGAGACATGTACTGCGCCTGCGTGTGACAAAGACGGATGCGGCGGCGCACACCACAATCTGCTGCACTACGAGGTCAACGGCAGCGCTCGCCGACCGGACGACGTGACCGCCAGCGCCCTACTGCTGCCGGAGGCTGCGGCATCGCCAGCCGCGGAGCCTGCACCATCGAGTTCTTCAGCACAGACACCGAGCGTGACGGGAGCAACGTGTTTCATAGATAACGACAAACGCGTACTACTGAAAGTGGTTGCTATCAAGATTCACGGCCCAAATGGCGTGTTTGATACAACTGCAATCTTGGACGACGGCTCGTCAGTGTCACTCCTGAGCGCCGGACTAGCGGCGCGCGCCGGCCTGCAGGGCCGCAGCGAGACCATGCGCGTGAGCGGCGCGTGGAACAATAACGTACTTGTGTGTGAATCAACTGTTATGACTCTAAATATTTCTAGCGTTCCTGACAATACCATGCACTCCCTGACTGTACGCAGTGTAAAACAATTAGATTTGCCTGTACAAAATGTAGCAATTGTAGACTGCGATAGGTATGAGCATTTAAAAGCGCTTAAATCAGTACTGCATACTAACTCATATTGTAAACCTGAGTTGCTTATAGGTCAGGACAATTATAATTTGTTGTTGCCTTTAGAAATATGTATAGGTCGATACAATGAGCCGTCGGCTACACGAACCCCCTTAGGTTGGTGTGTACACGGGGCGGTACAGGTGGCGCGCACGTCACGGGGCGCGCGCTCGGCGCACGCCACGCTCAACCTTTGCGTGGTGCCCGAGGAGGATGCCGTCGCGCACGAGCTGCGCGAGCTACATGAAGATGTGCGCCGGTCGTTCGCAATCGACGCTTTGGGTGTTTCAGGTAAGCCTAGGGAGAACGCTAATGATGTTAAGGCAGAAGAGATGCTAGAAAAGTCCGCCGTACTTGAGAACGGCAGATGGACTGTGGGTCTGCCTTGGAAAGATCCGCACTGCAGCTTGCCTGATAGTTTTCCTAGCGCATTCAAGAGGCTACAGGGTGTAGAGAAAAAGATGCTAGCCGATAAAGCTTACGCACACAGGTACGAGGAACGTGTCCACCATTTGTTTGAGAACGACTTTGCTCGGGAAATGGCCGACACGTCACTCACACCGAATACTTGGTACTTACCTCATTTTGGAGTTGACAATCCGAATAAGAAGAAGCTTCGTTTGGTTTATGACGCAGCTGCCAGAAGTCAAGGCAAATCCTTAAACGATTTTCTTCTCACAGGCCCGGATTTACTCGCTTCCTTGTTCGGCATTATGGTTCGTTTTCGAGAGGACAGGATAGCAGTAACCGGCGACATTAAGGATATGTTTTTAAGAATTAAAATTAATTCTGTAGATCAGAATGCCCTCAGATTCCTGTGGAGAGGCAGCGACCCTACAGGCCCAGTGAAGACGTACGCGATGACGTCACTGATTTTTGGTGCTAACTGCTCGCCCTTTATAGCGCAGTACATCAAGAACAAGAATGCAAGCAGGTTTGAGTCGACGCTTCCAGCTGCTGTCGCCGCTATACATCACCAGCACTATATGGACGACTATATCGATAGTCTGCCGGACGAGCCTACCGCCATCACTATGGTCAAAAATATTCGAGATATTCACAGCGCGGGAGGTTTCGAGATCCGCAACTGGACGTGTAATAGCGCTACTGTACTCGAGACTATACCTACAGATATTTTAGGTACTACAGCTGTGACGTTTGGACTTGACGAACATGACGAAGGCGAGCGCACGCTCGGACTAATTTGGTACCCCGCTAAAGATGAACTAGGGTTCGATGTGTCATTTAAGCGCATCCCTGAAAGTGTGATTAAAGGCGAACAAAGACCCACGAAACGAATTATGTTACGTGTCATAATGTCTATTTTCGACGTGTTCGGGTTTTTGACACCTTTCACTACACAAGGCAAAATCATGCTTCAGGACACATGGCGCCTACTTATTGATTGGGATGATATTATTCCAGACCAATTGTTTAAAAAATGGTGTAGTTGGCTAGAACTATTGAAAGTTATTGGAGAAATTCGCCTCCCGAGATGGTACCAATCTTGCGCTGCCAGATGTAATGTGTTGGAAGATGAACTGACCGCAAGTGTCGGAAGCCCATCCACTAGTGTTGTGACCAAGCAAAGCTACGGCGATTTGGAATTGCATTTATTTAGCGACGCTTCGCTCAAAGCAATGAACGCGGTCGCATACTGGCGCTGGAAGAGCAACGGTCAGATATTTGTCGCATTTGTTGCCAGCAAGTCCCGAGTATCGTCGGTGAAACCTCAAACCGTGCCACGTTTGGAACTTCAGGCTGCACTCCTAGCAGCACGGCTCGCGGATACGATAGCAAAAGCGCATCGTTTACACGTCACTCGGCGATACTTTTGGTGCGATTCCAGCACAGTACTACACTGGATATACAACAACACGCGGCAGTACAAGACTTTCGAGGCTAACAGGTTAGGTGAAATAGATGACCTCACAAAAGCCTCTGAGTGGAGATATGTCCCCACTGGACTAAACGTCGCAGACATTGCTACTAGAGAAACGTTCAATTATCACTCATTTCTCAATGAATGGTTCAAAGGCCCTACGTTTTTATACGAACAAGAGGACAACTGGCCAGTGAACGTCATAGAACCTGAGAATAGCGACAGTTTTGAAGCCTGCGTGGCCGTTGTACAAAGTTCACCTGCTCGCTTACCCGTTCCCGACCCTGAGCGCTTCTCTTCGTGGCTACGGTTTGTTCGATCTGCTGCCTCTGTTCTGAAGTTCACAAACAAGTGTAGAGGTCTTACTCCACTCGACGACTACGCTCTGATGGAGCAAGCAAAGAGATTGGTTCTGCGGCAAGCTCAAGAGGATTCATTTGTCAGCGATTTGCAAACAATAAAGATGGGCAAAGACTTGCCACGCAATAGCAGATTGTGCAATCTCTCCCCTTACTTAGACAAGAATGGTGTTCTACGCGTGAGTGGCCGCATAGATGCTGTTAGCGACGTAGCCCAGGAAGCGAAAAGACCCATAATCCTTGACGGACGACATCCTACTACCCGACTTTTGGTAAAGCACCATCACGTTAAGGCTGCGCACGGACACCAAGAAGCGGTAGTCAACGACTTGAAACAGATGTATTGGATAATTCAGTTGCGTCCTACTGTCAAGACTGTTGCGTCCCGTTGCATGTTCTGCAGGTTAAGAAAGGCTACTCCACAGGTGCCTCGAATGGGTGACTTGCCTCAGGCACGCATGGCGCACCATCAGCGCGCCTTTACCTTCTGCGGGATTGATCTGTTCGGACCCGTCGAAGTCACGGTAGGCAGGCACCGAGAGAAACGCTATGGCGTTTTGTTCACCTGCCTTACTGTTCGCGCGGTTCATATTGAAATCGTGCACTCACTTACCACCGACTCCTTGATCATGGCACTGCGCAGGATGGCGTCTCGACGTGGTTGGCCCGCGCACATTTACTCAGATAACGGCACCAACCTTCGGGGCGCGGACGCAGAACTGCGAAGATCTGTAGAGGAGCTCAACGAAGAATCTCTAAGAATGGAGGCTGTTAATAATCAAGCTCGCTGGACCTTCATTCCCCCCGTTAGTCCCCATTGGGGTGGGGCGTGGGAGCGCTTAATACGGTCTGTCAAGAGATCACTCCATGTCATTTTAAAGGAACGAGCGCCCCGCGATGAAACCTTGAGTACTCTTCTAGCGGAAGTTGAAGGTATTATGAACGGTCGACCTTTGACACATGTCTCTGTAGAGCCGGGCTCTACTGAAGCGCTTACGCCCAACCATTTCCTTATAGGCTCTTCATCCAAACTACCACTGAACGGAGTTTTTGACGATTCGGATCTAGCCTTAAGGAAACAGTGGCGCATCGCTCAACGACTGGCGGACATGTACTGGCAACGTTGGCTAAAGGAGTTCCTTCCCCAACTGTTGCCCAGAAAGAAGTGGCAGCAAGAGAAGAGGCCTCTGAGTGTCGGTGACCTCGTGCTGGTCGTTGATCCTGACTCCCCTCGAAACGTATGGCCACGGGGCTTAGTTAAGAGTGTCGTGCCTGGCAAGGACGGCCGCATCAGAGTGGTTGAAGTAACCACCGCTACCGGCGTGCTGCGCCGGTCCGTGGCGCGCGTTGCACCTGTACCATTAGCTGATTGAGTGCTAGTTTCGCACTAGGGTGGGGAGTGTTGACGACGGCCTCTTTACCGTTTGCTGACTCTTGTCATTTTTATAGTTTTTCTATCTGTCATGTAATTTTCTGTTGTCAAAGAAATCTAATAAAAATCTGCACGTTATTTTTCAAGCTACGAGTTTTTCTAATAGTAAAGGTGTACAGCGTTAACACATGATAGAGTCCTACATTAAGAGCCTAAAATAATTCAAAATATTAGACTACTTCGGGGACTTTTGAAAAAACCGGTTCCGATCACGCTTAAACGGCTCAATCGATTTGGATGAAATTTTGCACGAAGATAGTTTATACTTTATAGCCTGGATTAAAACATAGAATAGTTCCTAACAAATCTCCGTTCGTTAAAATGTGTTTTGTCCCTTTTTAACCCCCGACGCAAAGAGAGGGGTGTTATAAGTTTAACGTGTCTGTGTATCTGTGTATCTGTCTGTGGTATCGTAGCTCCCAAACGGATGGCCAGATTTGAATGCGGTTTTTTTTGTGTCATAGATAATTTTAACCCGAGTGTTCGTAGCCATGTTTCATCAAAATCGGTTCAGCCCTTTTTGAGATATTGAACTTTGAAATGAAAGTTACACATGCATAAATGTTAGAGTCACATAGGCGTCTCCGAATTTGGAAAGTTTAGGTGTTCATACTCTAAATCGTGAAGATTTCTGCTCAACTAATGACTTTATACAAAAAGACACCACAGACATGTTGCTCCATGAACTCGAATCGCAAACAAACAAGTAAGTGGAAACCGCCAGGACATTAGTTGGGGCGGCATTCGCGCCGCGTGCGACGGTAATCGAGTTTGCCGACTCTTTGTGCTCGAGTTGAGCAATTGCTGCCAGCGGAATGGCGGGTCGCTCGAGGGGTGAGCGGTGCTCGATTTGAGCGAAGAATTTTGCGTTTTGAGCTCGCTTTCCGGGGTATTTTTAACCCCCGACCCAAAGAGAGGGGTAATATAATAACGTGTCTGTGGTATCGTAGCTCCTAAACGGATGGACCGATTTGAATGCTGTTTTTTTTGTGTCATAGATAATTTTAACCCGAGTGTTCTTAGCCATGTTTAATCAAAATCGGTTCAGCCGTTTTTGAGATATTTAACTTTTCATTAGGGAATAATGGTTTCACGGTCATCAACCTCCTAGCGTTTTTCCCGGTTGCGCCCTTAAGGCGCCCTCGGTCCGCTTTGGCATCTAATCCCATGATTTGGCGTAGGCACTAGTTTTGCGAAACTGCCATCTGACCTTCCGGCAGAGAGGGAAAACTAGACCTTATTGGGATTAGACCGTTCCTCACGATGTTTGTTAGTTGAAATAGATTTCCTAGAGGCAAGTAGACAAGCCACCACCACCACCTCGCCATGGGTTGACGACGTAAAAAAGACCGCGGGTCATTTCTGGATGAGACCAGCACGGGACCGGGATAAGTGGCGTACTCGAAGAGAGGCCTATGCTCAGCAGTGGGCGATTACAGGCTGGTAATGATGATGATGATGAAGTAGACGAGCTCTTGAGCTAGCTTGCACAACCCTAGGTGTCCCGCTCGAGAGCGGACGTGTCTCGACTAGCTTAGCTGCAGTTGTGTCGTAAAACTTATAGACGGGACGTGGCAACAGATTTTATTAAAGCAATTCCCGCTGAAAGGTGCAAGTTTTGTCTTTTATGTTTTTCTCAAACTTGCAATGAAATGTTGACATGACTTACTTCAAATTAGGTCCGGAATAAGCAGAATAATAGTTAGTAAGAAATGTGGGAGTGGGACAGAATTATAGCCTATGATGTGACAGCACTGACAGCTGTCATTTCCTGCTTGATTGACACTCGTTGTCCTTGATAATGGTTTGTTCAGAAACGTATTATTTACCTAGTTGTGTTAACCTACGAATTGACTACTTTTTTATTTTTATTTCATTGAAAGTTTGAGAAAAGCACTATACAAATCTCGGCGAGAAACGGGGTTGCCGGCCGCGTATCCCTATCCACTTGGCCTGCAACCCTTCGTTTCCCGGCCTCTATAGTAATGTAATGTACTATTACTACAACAACTTTCTGCTACCTTGATAGTTTCAATCCAATTATTTGAAGTTGCACAGGAGTATATATACATTTGGCCAAACACAAACTATCCTTGACACACAGTTTTTTCACACCTTTCATTCGGAAAAGTAAGTTTTGGTCCCCGACGAGAGGGAGCAAAATGCCACTTTTCTGTTCAAGCTACTTTTTTAATTTATTCATTGGCATGTAGCATTTACGCAATGTGCCAATTGAACACAGATCTTAATAAAATAATCGACAGTAATTTCATTGTAATCGATTAAAAACGAACATATTTCAAGTTTTAACTTTAACAAGGTTATATGAAAATTTATGAATTTTTCGTTATATTTAAAAAAAATGTCACAATAAATTATACGTGTTACTGACATCAAAACTATCGATGACCGTTATATTTCCCTCATAGTTCGTGTGCAAATATGTGTCACTCAGGAGCACAAATCATTTTAGTCATGGGCGTTAACGCTTGAATCCTTCGTTACGCTCAGGATTCAATGTACCGCCCTCGCCGTAAATACATCATTTTGCTCCCTTGAAACACAAATAACTATTGATTAAGTGAAATACCCTTACGAAGAAATGGCTTGGTGCCTTTTTAACCCCGACGCAAAAAAGGGGTGTGGCATCGTAGAGCTTAGGAGCCTAAACGAATGGGCCGATTTTAATGCGGTTTTTTTTTTGTCCGAAAGCTGACGTGATCGAGATGGTTCTTAGCTTCGTTTCAACAAAATCGTTTTCGAGTGAACTTTGAAATGAAAAAATCGAGGGTTTGTCAACTGTTCTAAGTTGTTAAAGGCCCTTCTTTGAATGTGAGGCCACGCCATGCCTAACAAGAGCAACAAAGATCCTACCTCCGCATGTTTTCCATCCCTTTGTGGCGTGAGGGCTCTCGGCAGCGATACCACTCCGCCGCCCTTTGTCTCGGGCTGGCGCGCGACGCTGACGAGCAAGCAGACTCTCCACTAGACACCGTAGGGCTGAGCCCTCGCGTTTAATTATTATCTTTTCATTTGTAGGGCTCCGGACCAAAAAGGTAAACACGGAACCCTTATGCCGACTCCGTACGTCTGTCTGTCTGTCACAAAGTCAAATATCTCAGGAACTACAAATGCTATATTGGAATAGTTGTAAACAATAGCTAATCCACGTGTATGATGATAACTACAACTTACAAAAGTTGAAAAACCCTCGATTTTTTCATTTCAAAGTTCAATATCTCAAAACGGCTGAACCGATTTTGATGAAACAAGTCTAGGTCTAGAACACTCGGGTTCAAATTATCTATGACACAAAAAAACCACATTCAAATAGGTCCATCCGATACCACAGACAGATACACAGACACGTTAAACTTATAACAGCTCTCTCTTTGCGTCGGGGGTTAAAAAAAATATATGTATTTTATATATACAGGGTGGGTCCTGTAACAGGAGCAAAAAATTAAACCGTATATTATTTAAATAAAAAAATAAATATTAGAGGACATTCTTACACAAATCGAACTAGTCCTATAGTAAGCTCAATAAGGCTTGTGTTATAGGTACTAGACGGCCTCTTTGGGGGAGGCCTATGTGCAGTGGACGTCTTTCGCATGATGATATGATGATGCGTAAATAATTTCTTACTAATTTCCCGAAGCAATCAAAACGCGAACACATCCCCGGTCCCTCGTTGGGCGCCAATTAAAGTCCCCTCACAAAGTTGACTTTTTGCCGCATTTTATCGCGATCGCTCGCCGTGTGCCACAAGGCCCCGGCGAGGCATTGCGCATGCCCCGAGCGGGTTGGAGTGCTATTTGTCGACGGCTCTCACCCCCAGCCGCAAGTTGGGAGACGCCGGCGGTTTGGCTTTTGAGCCGGATTAATAATAACGAATGCTGAGCAGTGGTATAAACACCTGTTTCAAATGGGTATGAAACAGGACGCAATCTGCGGACCACTCATGCACAAAAGAAGTACCTACCTAGGGCGGCACATCATGCACCCAGAAGAGGTACAACATATCACCGCCCAAAGAATCTGGAATTTCCTGGAGGCAACGGGCCTTAACGGTGAACTATAAAACAAAAAAAATGGCTGCCACAATAGATCACTCGCTGGTGGAAGCGGCACATGAAAGGCCCATGAGTCACTAATAATTATAAAATAGCAGTGGTATCAAACTATCAACGAAAGCCTGATATTGACTCTGATAATGGAGTAGATACTAAATCCGTGGAATATAAGGCGAGATGGGATATTATGGCTATCTAATGTAAATAAATGCAAATATGCCTCCTGTGACGTTATGTCATTAGTAGCACGATCGAATTTATGCATGGCCGACGAAAAGTATTAGTCCATTTCTCACTTACAGACTGGAGAGGGACGCACAACACCATACGCTGGTTTCTACTATCCTGCAAGATATATAGGACAGCTTACAACATGCGATTGAAATACTTTTTAAAAAGATGTCTTTTGGTTTGGTTTAATTAAGTGTTGTTTTTTAAGCCTCGACGCAAAAAGAGGGGTGTTATAAGTTTGAAGTATCTGTGTGTCTATCTGTGGTATCGTAGCTCCTAAACAAATCCGGTTCAGCCGTTTTTGCAGTATTGAACTTTGAAATGAAAAAAAAACCGGACAAGTGGGAGTTCAACTCGCGTGGTGAGGGTTCCGTATATAATACACAAAAATATTGAGAATTTTTCCGTTAATCTTTAGACAAGGAACTATTTTCCATATTTTTTTCAGAATTTTAAGCCTAGTAGTTTTGGAGATAAGGGGGCGGAGGGAATGGTCAGAATTCGTCTTTTTTTCTAAATTACTTCAAATCTGTTATTGCTAAAATTATAAAAAATATATATCTGAGATGTTTATAACAACCCCTTTCATTTGATATGTCACACAATACAGTTTGCGAAACTTTTTTTTAAAATTTTCCAGTTCACCCTCCAAAAGTGGCTCCCTTGTTCAGAATTCATGAATTTACTTTACGCGTCCACCTTTGGGTCAACAATGTACATGTGGTTACCAAATTTCAACTCAATCGGTCCAGTAGTTTCGGAGCAAATCGACTGTGACAAATGGATGGACGGACGCACGAGTGATCCTATAAGGGTACCGTTTTTTTTTTTTTTTTTAGGTACGGAACCTTAAAAGAGGGTCCTTCTACCGGAAAAACTACTACTTAAACTTTTCAAGTTTTAGTTAGTGTGAGGTGTGAATTGCTATATTTAAGTAACCTAGCATCACGTGTAACGACAAAGGTTAGCTATTATTTATTAACTTGTATGACTCGTCGAGTCGCTTCTCTCTGGGCCACCCCCCGGCCCGCTTGTTTATTTTTACCCTCCCCCGCGAGCATATTGTCCCACCCGCTGGAAGCTTTAAATAATCGCGCAGCACTACACGCCACCAGGGCTTTCTATTTAGGATCCGGTGAAATATGCCCGTGGTCGTGGTTAGATAGTCTCCTGTCGGGTCTTGGAAGCGTTGGATAATAAGTGATACATTTGTAGATTATAACAGGGGACCTATTTGACTAAGCTTATTTAATAGGGATCGGATTGAAGGTTTGTGTGCCTTTCCTTACGCGCCGAACATAATTTCAGAATGAACAGGCATTTTCGCGAGAAGTAGATCGTTAGTGACGTCGGCGCCGAGTAAAAGTTGAAAATGTTCCATTTTGTAACTTTTATTAGGGTTCCGTAGCCAAAATGGCAAAAACGGAACCCTTATAGTTTCGTCATGTCCGTCTGTCCGTCTGTCCATCTGTCCGTCTGTCCGTATGTCACAGGCATTTTACTCGAAAACTATAAGGTGTATTTGAATAAAATTTTGAGGATAGGTGTATTTTGTTAGCCTAGCAGTTTTGTAATTGAAATGACAAAAAAAAATTTTTTTAGGGGTGCACTACTCCATACATAAAACTAAAAGTCAAAAAAATTTTTTCATTGTCTTAACATTTTTTTTGATTAAGTGAATAGGCTCGGAGATAATCGCCCCGAAAGTCACTAAAATTCTGTCCCCCCTCCCTCTAATTTTTGAACGGTGTATTTTAAAAATATGGAAAAATTCATGGACATAGGGCTTATTAATTTCATTCACCGAAAATTGTTTTGAACAAGATCGGTTCAGAGGTTTTCGAGATATTGCTGAAAAACTGCCTTCCTCAAAGAAAAGGACGTAAGTGCATTAAAATTTCTGTGACGATACGACCATTTTAATAGGCACGGAACCCTTCGTTTTGCGTGGTCCGACACGCACTTGGCCGGTTTTTTTCTGTTTACAAATAAATATTTTGTCTTTGGCTTTACAAATACATAGTATTGTTAAATGTGGTTACAAAATGGAATATTTTTAACTTTCACTCGGTGAAGTCACTAACAATGCATCTCTTCTCGCGAAAATGCCCCTATTACAGTCGAGTTCTCCAATATCTATACAGACAACCTTTCAAAAATATCTATACATGTGTCTTATGTCAGTAATAATAAAGCCTGTGTACAGATATTGGAGAACTCAACCATTTACATATGTTTATTCAAACGGATCTTCAACCCATTCGAGGCCACGCATCGCTAACGCCTTGGCCACGACTTTGGTCTTAAGCGACCTGCGGCAGCGGTATTTCTAATTCATTGCGCGTGATCCCAACTAACCACGGTGCGCTGCGCGTCTCGACCGCGCAATGAACAGATAAAACGCTGCCGCAGGTCGTTTAAGACCAAAGTCGTCGGGTTAGCCGTAGCGCGTAGCAGCGTTTTTGCGCTCTGTAGCGGAAATCGCACGTATAGAGGCAGCTCTTGTGTGAGATTTTGGTTTCGAATGGGTTAAGACCCTACCAAGCGTCAACATTAAGTATTTTCCCCTGTACTTGTAGTACAAGACGATATTACTTGTCAAATTTCATAGTTATAGATAAACAGAAAGTACCCTATAATTTTTGATTTCCTTGAGTGTCGAAATAGTATTTTATGCAACAGTTGTATAAGAGAGGTCAAAAAAGGCGAGTGGCGTGGGTTACAATGTGAGCCGAAGGCGAACATTGTAAAGAAAGACGCCACGAGCGTTTTTTGACTTAGTTATACAACGTTGCATACAATACTTTTTCTACGACTAGCTACTATGGAATAAAATGCAAAATTAAACAAAGAATAAATTTTTCTTAAACTTTGTCGTATAGGTGCCGAGATTTAGTAGGCAACAAATTTTCAGTCACTGCTTGTGGGCTGCCGGTGTATTTCTTCTGGTGTAGAAGCAATATTTTCATCGTCATCCATTTTTATTACTTTTGAGAAACACCAACTATTTTGTAGCAAACACAACGGCCGCAAACTCAAACAACAATTTATAAAATAACCGGGAATTCGGGAAACATGAAAATGAGACAAATGGGTGTCTATGGTTAACTTTGTTTTTAATTGATGTCAACTTGCCAGTACTGCCATATTAAGAATAAGTTAGCAGCAATGCCTTTAGTTCAAAAATTTCTAAAAAGTAAAAACATTCAGTGGTTTGTTAAGTTGGTAGTACCTAATGTATAGGTTAAGAAGCGTATGGCTGCTAAGCGTATCGTTTTGGCGACATAACAGCACGGTTGTGCCGTACTGTTATGGGGAATAGAGTATAGACTTTTCTGCAAACTTATTTTGTATGTCTTTATATTAGTGTTCGTGACTATGTAAATGACAGATAAAAGTACAGGAGTAGAAAAAGTACGTTATATCAGCTAACTTAACCATTTGTATTAGCTTTATGCCACTGCTGTACTGAGACTCCTTGAAATCGTGAGCCCATTAGCAGTGAGATTCATGTGACGATTTTTTTAGAGTCCATTGAGTGTCCCACTGCTGGGCAAAGGCCTCTTCCCGTGATCTCCATGCGTCCCTGCTAGGTGCTTCTTCCGCCCAATTGTTGAGGAATACATCCAGGTCGTCCCGCCATCTCCGTCTAGGTCGGCCCCGTCTGCGGCGCCCGTCGTGTGGCACCCATTTCGTAGCTATATTAGCCCACCTGTCTGGATGCATGCGACAGACGTGGCCGGCCCAGTCCCACTTGAGCCTGGCAGTTTTAGCAGCCACATCAGCTATGCGTGTTTTGGACCCGATCCGTCCTTATGACACCTAGAATACTGCGCTCCATAGCGCGTTGACAAACCTTCAATTTGGACTACATCAGGTAAAATTTCCCCCGATGTTCACCCCCCGGTCAATAATGAAGTGTCGTAAACACAAAAGCATGCGCTTCAAATGAAATGAAGTAATCACGTTCACACGACCCCACTTGTCATCGTCGAATTGGCTCCGCTCAGTATTCCGACCACGCTCGCGTCACGTGTTTACGGCGTCGGATCAGCACTCGTTTGTCGTGTGACGATCGGGATTGTTCCGACGGCACGGAAACTTGCTACATGACAATGCCGGGGGTAATTTGTTACGGGTTCATGAAGAAAAACTATGTTGTATCAAGGGATGGTTCTGGAGTTCCTAAAGTAATCATGGGTCTATCATCAAATCACAAGGCTCCCTAGTAAGAACCTGCTGACAAAGTGGCTCATGCAACTTGATTACCACGAGACCGAACTCCTTCTGGTCGTGACAAAGTAATTATTATTATTCTCATAGCGTAGGTATATATTATCATTTATCATACACATTGCTTTATTTTTATTTACTATATCTTAAGCTCATATACATACACCCACACCCACACATACACACACACACATACACACATACATACACACACCGTAAGTAACTCAAACATACCCAAATGTAAAATCTAATATAAGATATAAAAAGATAACTCCTCTGTATAACTTGCAAACTTTAGTTAAGTGTAAACATTATTGAAACGAAACTGAGTCCTGTAACACAGGGTTTCCTAGCGCAGGACTCAGGGTCGTGATACATTTCTGTAATGATTCTTGTCAAATAAACTTTTTACTTTTTTACTTTTTTTTTTCTAGTGTTCAACTCCTGTGGACACATGCAAAGTTTTCTTTCAAATCTGTTTACAAACCGCTGTAACAGCTAGCTGTGTACGATTTGCTATACGTTGCCCTTCATGAAATGATGAAGGGGATCGCTCTAACATCGTAATTACAATCTTCGGTGTCACGATGTTATATAGTCATCTGCATGTCTGGCAATTTGCGAATGAAAACCGGGTCGTTTGCGTATCAGGTAATTTGCATGTATGTGGGACTGTCATAGTATTTTATATAATCGTTACACAATAAGGGCCCTTAAAGTCGAGTATACGAGTCAACACAAATAATTAAACAGACTTGGTATCTAAAAGCTTGTACCAAAAATGAAATTTTTGACAGAAACTTATTCTACAAGAGCGTGACTATGAATCTTACCTAAACGCATAAAGGCGACTTTCACAGCGTACACCATATCAAAGTCGTCCGCGAATGAAAATCTAAACCCTGCTGAAGCGAAGTGCAAGTCAGAGGTGCGCTGGCTCAACGTCGTTGATGTCTTTTGTATCGGAGCCAACGCGACGACGTCCTATTGGTCAAATTCATTATAGTTCATTAAAGGCGCCACGTGATTGTTCGAATTTATTTTAGTTGTCTAAAGCGTTGTATAATAATTATTGTAGTTGAGTTGGGAGCTCCATAGAAAAAAAGAATGCGGTTTTAGTTTTAGTGTACGAAGCCTTAATTCGACGCGTATAAAAAAATCAATTATGGTAATTTGCGTAGTATTGAAAATCTGGTCACCTGAGTAACAGATAATTTGCGTTTCTGATACTATACCTCTGAATGGTGAGATAGACGGTAGTTACGGTCAGTAGCTAATTTGAAAGATTTCAAAGAAAAATGTAGCGCTTCGTCTCGGTATTTGTTCACATTTCTCTGATTATTGTCCCTCACGACACAGGGAGCTCGTAAGCCGAGCGATAACAAACCGCGCTCCCGTCACAAAGCCGTCAGTAAACAAGGGCCGAATCCCCTTTTATTGTTTCGAGCAAGACGGCCCGGCCCGGGCGGGCTGGGCCGTCATCTTATGCGCTCTACACTCGCGCCGCGAACGCCCCCGATAACCGCGAAACTAGTGTGGATAGGTTACGCACTTGCTAGTTCGAGCGACCGAGATCAAAATCAAAAATATTTTTATTACAAATATACTCAGAGTGCTTGAGAAACGTCATGTCGCAAAAATCAATAGTATACAGAGGTTTCAATCGTACCAAATGAAATACACATTAAATTTTAACAGCTGACGGTACACACAAAATAATAGAACTACAGACAGGTCACAAATGTCACTTAAAAATAATAAAAATAAAAACCGGCCAAGTGCGTGTCGGACCACGCAAAACGAAGGGTTCCGTGCCTATTAAAAAGGTCGTATCGTCATAGAAATCTTACGGCACTTACGTCCTTTTCTTTGAGGAAGGCAGTTTTTCAGCAATATCTCGAAAACGTTTCATCCGATCTTGTTCAAAACAATTTTCGGTGAATGAAATTAATAAGCCCTATGTCCATGAATTTTTCCATATTTTTAAAATACACCGTTCAAAAATTAGAGGGGGGGGGACAGAATTTTAGTGACTTTCGGGGCGATTATCTCCGACCCTATTCACTTAATCAAAAAAAATGCAAAGAAACCTTATATTTATTTTGAAAGGCCTATCGATTGATGTGCCACACGGGGGGTCACAATGAAAAAAAAAAATTAGACTTTTAGTTTTATGTATGGAGTGCACCCCTAAAAAAATTTTTTTTTGTCGTTTTAATTACAAAACTATGTAGCGGCTAACAAAATACACCTATCCTCAAAATTTTATTTGAATACACCTTATAGTTTTCGAGTAAAATGCCTGTGACATACGGACAGACGGACAGACGGACAGACGGACAGACGGACAGACGGACATGACGAAACTATAAGGGTTCCGTTTTTGCCATTTTGGCTACGGAACCCTAAAAAGTAGAATAAAATAGAATCTCATTGAGCAATGACTTTAAAGAAGTTATTGTCTTCGATAAATTCCTTAACACTATAATAGGCCTCACATACTAAGCGATCTTTTACAGTTTTCTTAAATTTAGTACCTAATCAAAACTTCTTTAGAGATTTTATTGTAGAAGCGTACACAATTTGCCATAAAAGACCAATGCACTTTATGGAGACGGAACCGAGGCACAGCAAGCAGAGAAGAGCAGAGAGGGAGACTCGTTTCGCGGTATCCCCTCAGCGCGCGTTCCCCATCACCAAATATCGCACCGCGTTTCGCGGCGCGAGTGTGGAGCGCGCGTTACGGGTGCCGCGTTCGGCTTTAGCATTTTAAGTGCTGTTTTAATGGTTAGAGAGGACTCGTGTTTGCTTTTGTATCGCTGAACGCTGATGTGCCGATAAACTGCAATTCGTCCAACCGAAGTAGTTATTTACGATACAAGTGCAGAAAATAGGAAATTCGCAACGAGTGGCGATAAATTAAAACACGACCGAAGGGAGTGTTTTAAATCGACACGAGTTGCGAATTACCTATTCGCACGTGTATCGTACAACGTTTTACAGTACATATGGCTCTTTAAAGTTTCAACATATGCACGGAAAGTGCTCATTTCCGCACTAGTGCGGGAAAGTAACACCATGTGTACTGTAAATAGTGTTTATTCCAAGATCATGCCCGGTTCCAATTCAGATTCAGTTTGTTTTAAGGTCTTTATTTTTAAACATAAGGAGGTATAGATAGCGTTCACAAATATCTAAAGGTTTCCTGGATATGCTCATAAAAGACGTACCTGTGTCAAAACACTGAACTATTTCGTTTCAAAATCATTTTAATCGTATTATAGTACATTGTTTAACGAGGGGCGTAAGTGGAATATTGCTAACGAGAGTCTTTTTGATGACTCGTGTTTGCAATATTCTTACGCCCATGTTATACACAATGTTTTTCATCACATTTACGAGGAAATAAATAACTACAAAAGACAGAAAAATCTAAGTTTCATACAGCCGCACCAATCAAAAATTGACAACTTCACTTCCAGATCAGTGCTAGTAGAGCGCGCAGCTTCAATATTTCAACCAATCACAGAGGAGGATTCTTGCGGGGCGCCGGCTTGGCCAACTAGATTTTTTTTACAACCAATCACAGAGCAACCAGATTTGCTTAAGCTAATTAGAGGGTTCTATATTTTAAAACTAAACTTAACAGCCAGCCAGTACGCTCGCAAGTAATAACGCCATTGACGAGCAAGTGTGATGAAAATTGTAATTTTTATAACACCTTATTAAATACACAGAGTTAACTATTTAATTTATTTCAACTTCTAGTGCAACTGTTGTTGCGTTCAACTACTTGAACCTTCAGCCAGGCTTTAAACTTATTACAGTAATATAACCCCTCCTTACAGGGGCTAGCACTAAGAACTACTTAAAACACGTTTCGTTTTCCAACTTCAGTAAACCTTCTGGCCGTGTATTCACAATGCTTATCGGCCAATCGCATCAGTAGAACCAGCTTAATCGTGGCCCCTTATTGACCCGTATTTATAACGCAGCTCGCGGTCTAATACAACGGCGACGCGTGATGATACGAATCGAAATAGGTTGTGAATCGCTCCAGTTCATTTTAGCATACCGCGTATATTTTAATAACGGACGCAGTTTTTTAAGGGAAAACTACATTTAATATACGGTGAAATAATTTTACAACATAACGTAATGAAACCAGCCATGCTAGCATAACTTGACTCTACTCTACTCGCGCGCGTGATAGACTATCTGTCACTTTTTGACAGCATTAATAAATAAATGACAATGTTATGTCTATCACAACAACATAGTATGTATAACTAGGTACGTTAATTTGGCACTCTTTGGGGGAGGTCTATGTCCAGCATTGGACGTCTTTCGGCTGATATGATGATGATGATGATGATGAACTAGGTACGTAACTAAAGCGGCCTTTAGACCTGTCTAAATGCAGTGCACTAACTGCACTCACACTCACTGATTAGACTGAGTGAGATGGTTTATCATCCCTCCATTCCCTCCCCCAGTTATAGTGCACTGCATTTAGCCAGGTCTAAAGCCGCCTAACAAAATAAGGGAGTATGAGTGTGAGTAACTCTTCTTTCGTCTTACCGTGCGATGAAAAATCCGAGCCCTGGTAATAATATATTAGCAATTATAAACATAGCTTCTCATTATCATTGCTCTCACACACGGTACTATACTACCCCACTAATCCCCACGGCGATCGATATGGACGTACGTGCACTCGGTCCTAGCGTACTTGCTCCCTATTTAGTTACAGAGGATTCGCCCCCGCGCAGACGGCAGCCGTATCAACTGTATGCAAGCCGTGAAGTGAAGGGTTGCCCTAATGGATTAACGATTTACTCCGACGGGCATGGCTTGCCGGCTCAATTTGTAGCTTATTGTGTGGTTTAACCAATGATATAATATAATAAAAAAAGCGGCCAAGTGCGTGTCGGACCACGCAAAACGAAGGGTTCCGTGCCTATTAAAAAGGTCGTATCGTCACAGAAATTTTACGGCACTTACGTCCTTTTCTTTGAGGAAGGCAGTTTTTCAGCAATATCTCGAAAACCTCTGAACCGATCTTGTTCAAAACAATTTTCGGTGAATGAATTTAATAAGCCCTATGTCCATGAATTTTTCCATATTTTTAAAATACACCGTTCACAAATTAGAGGGGGGGGGACAGAATGTTAGTGACTTTCGGGGCGATTATCTCCGACCCTATTCACTTAATCAAAAAAAATGCTAAGGAACCTTATATTTATTTTAAAAGGCCTATCGATTGATGTGCCATACGGGGGGTCACAATGAAAAAAAAATTTTTGACTTTTAGTTTTATGTATGGAGTGCACCCCTAAAAAAATTTTTTTTTGTCATTTTAATTACAAAACTATGTAGCGGCTAACAAAATACACCTATCCTCAAAATTTTATTCAAATACACCTTATAGTTTTCGAGTAAAATGCCTGTGACATACGGACAGACGGACAGACGGACAGACGGACAGACGGACATGACGAAACTATAAGGGTTCCGTTTTTGCCATTTTGGCTACGGAACCCTAAAAAGCGGCCAAGTGCGTGTCGGGCCACGCGCAGGGTAGCGTTCCGTAGTTGTCACAGAATGCGGACTTAAAAGGGGCTTTTGGGGTTTTTAATATAGCTTAACTTATTGTAACACCGTTGTACTTGCGTATTCTTGCAAATAAACATTTCTATTTTTATTTCTACCCTCGTAAATAATCGTAAATATTAGATACTACATAAACTAATCGAACCGCAAATAGCAAACTTTTAGCAGCAACAGGTTATTTACGTAAAATATTTTCGAAAATCACCGAACAGCATCAAGCCGCACGCGCGGAAGAAGCACCGTAAATCCGCCTAAGGTTTAGCATTGCCACGGGTGGGGGGGCATGTCGCAGGGCAGGTCTTTTGCGCGCTCGCCGCGGGCCGTGCCGTGAAAAAGCAACTCTACCGTCCACGGTAAAAGGTTCAAATTCCAATGACAATGTATATGCTATGCACCCGAAATTAAGTGCATTTCTTACCAGTTAATTAGTTATGTCTACTACTCGTTAACAAGTTATGTCTACTTAACTGTGATAGTTTTCCTTTTAAATTCATTATATGTACTACTGCCACGAATTTTTTCACGTCCCCAGTAGTAGCCGATTAGCCGGCAGGGGTGGGGGGGGGACGACACATGACTCGAACAAAAATTAGGGCTTTAAATCCCATTATCTCGCAAATGCATAACTAAGTGGTAAAATAGTTTTAATAAACCCATAATATTTTTGAACAAGCTATCCAACGACACCCCACACTATAGGTTTAACGATTTACATGTAGGTAGGGGAGGTATCCCAAAAAAATAAATCAGGATTTTATTCTACTGTTTTGTCGGCGTGATTGGTTTATATACCCAGATACCCACGCCTAATTGCAGTTTTCTAGTTGTAAGGGTTACTAAGTTGTAGTTATATTGCTAGTATGACTAGTATCTAAAGCTTCACTGGAACTGTGCATGAAGCTAGCAACAGCGTACCGTGGACAAACACCCTTACCTACTCAAGTGGCAACCCTGTGAGTAATCTGCGCAGTGCTGTATCCACACTTCGGTCCATTAGAGCTCATTGTGCGCCCAGCGTAGCGAGACACGCGCGTCATTAGTTCGACTGTGATGTGCCTAGCTATACTTGTGTCACTACATACATACATATAATCACGCCTCTTTCCCAGAGGGGTAGGCAGAGATCACGGATCTCCATTTGCTACGATCCTGACAAACCACTTTCGCTTCACTCACCTTAATAAAATTTCTCATACATGCTCGTCAGTTTAGGGTACTTTTGACCTGGCCTTTTTTTCTCCAATTTGATCGGAGAAAGTTCGCCTAGGTCCTCCCCTTCCAACTTGCCTTTCCACTCTTTTTACATACACTCTCTTCGTCTATTCTCTCTACATGCCCAAACCACCTTAACATACCCTTCTCAATTTTCGTGACTGTATCTCCATCCATTCCACACTTATCTCTTATCACACTGTTTCTGACTCTATCACTCAATTTCACTCCGCACATACTTCTCAACGCTCTCATTTCTACTGCATTCACTCGACTTTGTTGTCTTTCCTACCACACCCAACTTTCACTACCATACATAAGTGTGGGCACCAACACTCCTCTATGCACAGCCACGCGTGCTTTTTGTGATATTTTCTGGCTGCCCATAAAGGCGTTCATAAACTTGTGTCACTATAGTCTTTTAAACGAGGCAGAAGTACAGAGAATGTGGAGGGGAAATATTTAGTAACTTAGAACAGTCGAACTCGTAAGTAGCTGAAAACTTTGGTACCTTGTACTTTATCACCCGTTTGACTACAGTTTAAACATCACTTTTAAGTGGCTCGGTACAGTCACGGACTTTAATCGTTTAGCCATTTAGAGCTCACCTTTTACTGGATATTCATAGCTTAACTATTAAAAACCAAAATTAGTTGACACCCAAATGGCTCAACGCTTAAAGTCCGTGACTGTACAAAGGCTAGTATAAAAGAACCTCCAACTTACGACAAGTGTATTACTTTATTTCCTTGATGCACTTGTAACATGTCCCACACATATACTTAGGACATATTTCTAGAAATTACAATTATATTACTCATCGCATTGCTGACGCTCCTTCAAGGATGTCCGCTTCTGCCCAGACATCCGCTTTTCGATCATTCCTCCCCACCCAAAAGGGAGGGATATCAAACTACAACGTCCGAGCAGGTTTCCAATACTATTGACTACCCTAATTTGCACACTACCCTCCTATTTTACAAAAACATCATTTGTACGGTGATTCTGATAGTAATGTAGTTATTTAGGATTAGGTTCATGACAGGATAAACATATCTATAAATACAAAACCTATACGTATATGCTTTCTGTTGACAAGTTTCACAACATTAACTTGGAATATTAGTACCCCGACACTCCGCCTTTAGCATTTACCCTGCCAACTAAACAACGAAAGCGCCGTACGTCGAGCTCTCTCTTAAATGGAGGTGTCATACAAACGCTGAAATACAACAGGGCACTAATGCACTTCCCAGCGCCTTGTCGCCGCGGGGCAAGGCGGGTTTTGGTCCGGTCGGTTGGCACTCCAATCGGAATTGCTATCAAGACGTTATTGCCTTGCTACCCCCTTTTTACGGGCGCTTAACCCCCGGGTTCTGCGTATAGTGCTCTGGCACGTTTCCACAACTGGTGCCGGTACGGTAGACGAATTACGTTAGCGAACTCTTGAACTTTTTTTGGTCCCAAAAAAGTTCTCTCTGAAGTTCATCAACTGGGAGTATTGTTTTCCTTGAGAATACGTTTTTGTTTGCGGTACGTATGCGTGTAGTTAGCTGCACGGGAGGCAAAAGACCAGCGTAATTAGCGTCAGAAGCGAAATGGCGACCATAACCGTCTTATGCCAGCACGGATATCACAAGACGGCGCGCGAGCTCTCTCGATTTTTCTCGCACTATCCGTCTCTCTCTTATTAGATAACTTAGAAAGAGAAGTATAGTGCGAGAAAAATCGAGAGAGCTCGCGCGCCGTCTTGTGATAGCCGTGCAGGTGTATACAGAGACTTTATTTGTACAGAATTTTGCCTTGAAAATTTGACTTTTATACATATGAATATTGAAATTTTGACATGTCCTTCTAATGAGATATGCTTGAAGTAGATTTGGTATGAGAGGATATAGTAGTAGAAGACTGATCATCCTCCTTGCATTTTTCCTGTGTACCCTTTAGAGTTTTTTCCAGGCTCCTTTAAGCCTAGTGCTACTCCTTATTTTTCCTTGACTACGGCAGATCCGAAAAAAAAAATGATTTTAGCAGTCTATATTTTATTTACGTGTGATACATGAAGTGTCAATCGATTCGAAATTATGGTCCGCGTGACATAGAACCTTTTGTAAAAACCAGTTTATTTATTTATTTATTATTCGGAGAACCAACAGCTAACAATTGTACAATAGTTTTATATTTAGGTAACAGAAAGCCAATTATAGGTTCCCACCAGTAGAAACAGATTAACAAACAATTGGTGGTTAGCACTAAGTTTTACAACGTGTTACCTTACCGTTAATAACTACTTGATTAACTGAACTATGAGTACAAAACTTATGACTAATTATTAAGTACATAATATACTATACTATCGCTATCGCACACGACTCACTCACTCAAACAATTTGCCTGTCCAAATCCGTCTTAAAGTTCTGATGTTGCTATTAAAAACGTCAATTGGCAGAGTGCAAAGCGGGTGGAGGGGGTAGCCTAAACGATCACAGCGCTCGCTACGGCTAAAATTGTCATTTTTGTCGCTGACTTGAGCTGTCAAATCCATATTGCAGTAAACATTTTCTAATCGTTTTTGAGATAAAAATATGGTCCTGGTAAGATGTGTTGTTGTGAATTGTAATAACACAAGATTTCATTAATATTTTTCACAATATTTACTTACTTCTTGTTTGACAGCGGTGACAATATTGTCCATAATGGCCGCCTGTCGCGTGGCGCTGTCGTCGCGCTCGGTCCCAATACGTCTCCTTCGTTAGTTCGTTCATTCGTTTTTGTCATTTAGTTTTCCTCAGGTGTGTTAAAGTGTTTTGATTTTTATTAACATTTAGTTTTTAACTAGTGTTCGCTGATAATTTTGAAATGCTTAGTTTGCCGTGCCGTGCCGTACGAAACCTCGTTAACCGTCACCCCCAGTGCGCAAGCGCGGCGGCAATGCGGCCGAGCGAGGGGCGCGGGCCACTGTTGCCGCGAAGATTATGCGGCGACCATTGTCGCTACACGTATAGGTACCCTCCACACCTACCCGACACAACAGCGCAACCTCCACCGGACCGCAGACACGATGCTCCCTGTTCAAACCCCAAGAGAAACGTCCTAACAACCACGCAGGCTGGCAGGGATTCCTCTCTTTTAAACTCACTTATGACACCGGTGAAATGTCGCAACTTTCAAGGCTTCGCCGGGACGTTGCCACGGTTTCCCCTTCAGGGTGTGTGAGATGGGCGTTGATTAGGGGTGTGAAACGCGACGCCAGACGAGGAATTTGAAATGCGCTAAACGGAATGAGGTTCGGTCGTGACGGTATGGGTCTGCGAAGTTGCCGTCGAAGGGATCGGCGGTTTGGGGGCGACCGAGGTAGTCTTCGTAATACGATGAACGACAATTTATTTCGTGACTGAGCGTTTTTCAAAATAAGTGTACATGTATGAACTTTTTTTTTCAGAATTGATTTTTTTTTGTTTTATCTTACTCAGAATCGTTGATACTCGATCCTTATACAAGAAAAAGGTTGTCCCAGATTTTACTATGTAAGTTTAAAAAAAAAATTGCATACAAAATTGTGACGATCTGGAATGGAATATTTTGGACACTTTTTTTCTCGTATGAGGATCGATAGTGTCAACGATTATGAGTAAGAAAAACCCAAAAAAAATCGAATTCTGAAGAAAAAGTTTATGTACACTTTTTTTGAAAAAACGCTCGATTATAATGTGGTTTACTTTACCGGCACTAAGAACAGACAAAATGAATGAATTCAAGTTTTATTTTAATTTAGTTAATGTTAATTATCATCTTGAGATTAGAAAAGTTGAAAAACCCCCGATTTTTTTCATTTCTAAGTTCAATATCTCAAAGACGGCTGAACCGACTTTCATGAAGCATGGCTAAGAACACTCGGGTTAAAATTATCTATAACACAAAAAAAACCGCATTCAAATCGGTCCATCCTTTTGGGAGCTACGATACCGCAGACAGATACACAGACACGTTATACTTATAACACCCCTCTCTTTGCGACGGAGGTTAAAAATAAATTCTCAACTACGTGATTGTTTTATTACGTAATTGCATAAGGAAAGTTTCTCTGAACCATATCTTTGCAGCGGTACTCTATCAAATGTCATACAGACTCACTGCACGAAAGGTTACATTCCAACGCAATTTCTCATCTGAACAACCAAGAAATTAGCTTTTTATCTTTCCATCTAGAAAGCAATAAGAAGATTCAGTATAAAGTAGGTACCCGATGAGGCTACATTTCTCCTGGAGCAAAAACTTCAGCATTTTTTTGCATAATAGAAAATATCTTGGAGTTAATAAAGTCGGGTGAGGAGCGAACAGGTTGAAATACGAGGGGTCGCGGCCCGGTTATTTAATGCGGGTCATTTTCCGCTCCCGGGGGCCGGGGCTCGCCGGCCCGCTGGCCCGCTGCACAATGTGGCTAGAATTCACTTTACTAATTTGAGTAACGTTTTCACACGTGCGTTAGTATGTATAATATTAGGATTACTAGTGCCTACGGCAAATTTTGATAGTGCCAAAGCGGTTTCTGGGCTCTAGGGGACAACAGAGGATGATGATAGTATTTGTAAAGTTTACAATTTTCTTGATAAATATATGTACCTACATTTAATAAATTCTCACTAGCCTATCCATTTATAAAAAAAAAACCGGCCAAGTGCGAGTCGGACTCGCGCACCGAGGGTTCCGTACAAACCTGTAGGTATATAGGTACACATTATTTTATTATATGATTTAACTAAAAAAATAAGTGCTATAAGACGTTGCTTCATACCAAATTTCAAGATTCTGAGTTCACGGGAAGTACCCTGTAGGTTTTGATTCCCTTGCGAGTTTCGAAAATTTGCGGAAATTTTCGGCATAAACGGCTGTATCTTTTGATTGCGTTGGCTTTGAACTTTGATTTTTTCACGGCTCCAAGGGTTTATATATAGCTTGATACCTCCACGCGTTCCTGAGAAAAAGGGTCTTGATAGACGGACGGACGCACAACAAAGTGATACAGGGTTCCGTTTTTTTCCTTTCGAGGTATCAAGCTATATATAAAATATCTATATAACTTTAAATTATTGAACCTGCTCAGAAGTTACAAGAGAACCGGTTGTGAAATGCAACTTCTAGAGGAGAACAGCCTTCAACTCCAACTTCTAGAGAAAGAATTTTGACCCAAGCTAAAAGGGGACAAATCTTACACAAATCGAACTAGATAGTAAGCTCAATAAGGCTAAAGATCCATTTGTTCTGTTAAACATTCTCAAAGAATCAACAGAACAAATGGATGACCTATTTCTGACTTTTAGAATATATTTCCACTCGGAGAGCGAGCAGCTTTGCGGGCAATCCTCTTATCTGTTATGACTTCCCGTCCTTGCTGGTGTCGGGGACTGGAATCTACTGCAGCTTAACTCCTTCTAGCTTGGTATTGTATCTAATGCAGGTGGCACTTTTAAGCTTCAACATCTTTAAAAGAAACGTTAATTATTTACCACTTTATTCAAAGTAAACTCTTGTTTTAGAATTTAGATTGTCACACCTTAAGTATCTTCAAGGTATAATCTACCCATAGCAATCCTAAAATGTGACGTCTCCATGATTTGTCAGAGATAAAAATCACAAATCGATCTAGTTCCATAGTAAGCTCAATAAGGCTTGTGTTATGGGTACTATACGACGATATATTTAATAGATGACTATAAATACTTAAATACATAGAAAACATCCAAGACTCAGTAACAAATACCCGTGCTTATCACACAAATATTTGCCCTTACCGGGATTCGAACCCAGGACCTTCAGCTTCGTAGGCAGCGTCACTACCCACCAGGCTAACCGGTCGTCAAATATGAGGTCGGTAGGGGGTCGTCAAAGATGATGTCTTTCGTTTCTCGTAAATGAAAGTATATGTTGGTGGTCCAAATGAATGTTCTTAATAATTCTTCGTCTTTAAATACCAAAGTCTAATCCTAAAGTAAGCAAAGATCACGGCCTTCAGTCTGCTACCATCTCCCTGCACGAAGTTCAGTTGGCATAAACGTTTGTTTTGGGTTACTCTTATACTTAAATCATGGTAATAATTGTCAAACGCCCCCTCGCTTACGAGTTTGTACATGTCACTGATTGTGTTATTTCCATATTTCCTGGCCCCGTAGTATGGTTGGCCTTGTCACGCGATAAGTGATAGGATAGAGCGTGCGTCACTGGCTGACACCGTTCGATAGAACGAGACGACGCACTTATCTTGTCACTTGTCGCGTGATAAGGCCAACCATGCTGTACAACTGGAGGGGGTGAGGCATCGGGGGCGAAGGGGTATGTCATACGGATACGTACGCATTCTTCAATCTTTCGGCTCCCAGGGAACAGGCGGGTTTTGAGACTTACTTATGTCGAAATTAGAGAGTACGGAGTAGTAGCTCTTTAACTAGGAACCACTAATCAAAATGGTGAACGCTAAATTCAATCTCAAGTGCCTTAGTTCCAATAAAGGAGCAAAGTAAACGCTATAAGTCGAACGGTAATAACATTTCGAACGACTTTTCCTTGCACTTCATGCAACAAAGTAGTTTGTAAACCCTCGAGACTTCGACTTTTGATGAAGAGGTTCCCAATATGCGAGAAAACTGCAACTACGACCAAGTTTTAAGTATGGAACTAGTGAGCTTGCATAAGACTTAGTTGATGCATACTTTTAGAGTGCTTTCGCAAGTCGGTACTGTCTGGTAAATGTAGGAACAGGGGCACCATATTATCTACATTATTGTTAGTTTCACAAAATACCAAATATTGAAACAAAACATTACAGGTTTTCGAAATATTTTACTCATTTGCCGACGTTTTTAGGGTTCCGGACCAAAATGGTAAAAACGGAACCCTTATGGTGCGACTCCGTCCGTCTGTCTGTCTGTCACAAAGTCAAATATCTCAGGAACTACTAATGCTATCGATTTGAAATTTGGAATAGTTGTAAACATAGCTAATCCTCGTGTATGGAAAATGAAAATTTTTAATATGTACTTTTAATTTGTATAAAAAAGGGCGGATAAGAGGGGGGGCAAAAAATCAAAATCTAGTTAGTAGGCCAAGTGGGGTATCATATGAAAGGGCTTGAATTGTACATTCTAAAACAGTTTTTAATTTTTTTTCTACAATGGTAAAATTTGGATTTATAAAGAAAAATGTTGGAAAAAATACCATTCCCCCCCTTATCTCCGAAGTTAACCAAGCGAAAAATTTGAAAATAATATATATGATAAATATTAACGTGAATATTACCGGAAAAGTATAACGAGACATTTATCTAGCGTATTTTTTTTTTATTCTTCAAAAATCATATGTTAATTTTGTTTGTAATTTAATACTCCTGTGTTTAATTTTTTTCCTTCAAATTCGTATGAAAGTGTTCTGAAAGTACCTTCTAGCAAATAAAAAAAGAATTATCGAAATTAATTCACTTGATAAAGAATTATGGCTGAAAAGCCAACATACAGTAAGGGAAATGTATTAACGTACCACCGTAGAACCTTATCGCAATAAGGTGACATACCACTCGAGTTTGAGTGACGGCGGCCTGTCAATTGCGACATGGTTCTACGGTGGTACGTGAATACATTTCCCTTACTGTAAATACCGAGTTCCTTGGTCGCGCAAGTTAGTAACAAAATGCGCCGATGAATGGCGCTGTAGGTACTTTGTATGATATTTCGTACGGAACCCTCGGCGCGCGAGTCAGACTCGCACTTGACCGGTTTTTTAAAACCTAGACCGAGTCATTCCAACATGTCAGAAAAATTGGTCCCATTTTCCCACCGAAAACCCTACGGTTGTCTGCATGCATTTGTCAGGCTCTCAGGAACAACTGTCTTGTTTGACAGCGAACTCTATAAACAAGCGCGTCAAGCCGTAACGTCAGCCCAGAGCGCGCAAACAGCCGATAAAACCCAAGAAGGCTGGATAAATAATTTATTTAAAGGCAACACAGTTGGCAGCGGGGGTCGGAATTATTCACGGCGGCCGCGTTGGAGGCCTGCATGCTAACTGCTGCCTCCCTCTAGTGCTGTGACACTATCGATGCGTGGCTGCGAAATTACATGACGCATTCACCCTACTTACCTGAGCTATGTCTATCCTCCTCCTCTTCTACTGACGTAATCGATGTCTTCTTTTTAACCGACTTCAAGAGGTTCTCAATTCGGGTGTTGTTTTTTAATGTCTGTTACCTGAGAACTTCGTCATTTATGAACCGATTGGTCCCATTGTTATCAAAATTTCAGTTGGATGATAGGAACCATGAGGAATTGAGGGAACTGCTCAAATATAGAAGGCACCCATGTAGTAATTTCGGTATTTTCTATTATAACTAGTGTATTTACACCTGGAAATCACAAATTTGGTGAAGTGGAACTGATGATGAAGACCACAGATGACTTATGGAACTCGTACTTAAAACTGTAAGAGTACGGTACCGATTCTGATATGATTCCGTTGAAATAGCAACGAATGAAGTCCTAAATGTCAAGTGTGCCAAATCGACGGAAGTCCTCAAAAATTATCGGCCCATATACAGTGATATGGTTTTCGTCTGTAATAAGTCACGTATTTACCCGCGGAAAGCAGTCCATGTGGTAAAGTGGAAAGGAAATGTTCATGTGGCTAGGCGGAGTACTAAATTGAAGTCGGTTAAAACTTTGTTTTTAAAGTAAATTGTATACCACGTCGTTGCAAAACAAGCAGACACATACCCTGTGGGTGCTTGCGACTCCAGAGGAATGAGAAGCGCCTTGTCGGAGCGTTATTGGTAGGATTGACAAATGCGGGTCCTCACTTTCAACTCACGAGAGTTCAGGCCCTTACATACCACCAGGAACGTAACACCACAAAGCAAATAAAAAGCGTGCCATTATGGCTGCGGTTTTCTGTAAGGTCTTCTGTCAGCTGGGTTGCAACTGCAACTATGAGTGAGATGATATTCCACAGTGCCCTTTCTCTAAAAACAAGCTTCAACCAATCAAAATTAACGAAATATCTACGATCGCGATTTTTAAAATACCTAACCAAATCCTGTCTCAATAGATTCTAAATTTGTCAAGAGCCTTCGTGGCGTTCGGAGTGCGAACACTTGCGTTTTAGCCTATTCCGAGCGGATTCAGTTAAAGAACGAGGATTTACATGATTCACCCCTTTGTTGTCGTCTCGTCTCGTGACTACTAAAGTTTCCTTACAATCCAAGAATAAAAAAAATGATAGCTTATCCATCACAAGTCCAATAACTGCAACTTAGAAAAGTTGATAAATCCCCGATTTTTTCATTTCAAAGTTCAATATCTGAAAAACGGGCGAACCTATTTTGTTGAAACGTAACTAAGAACCATCTCGATCACGTCAGCTTTCAGACAAAAAAAGCCGCATTAAAATCGGTCCTTTCGTTTAGGAGCTACGTTGCCACTGACACACACAGACACGTCAAACTTATAACACCCGTCTTTTTGCGTCGGGGGTTAAAAAGGCATTTTGATGGCAAAAATTTACCGCGGTCTACGCCTGGTGCCTGCAATTTACTGTTAACTTTTGAGATGTGACCGTATTGCATTGTGCAATAGAGCCACATCTCAATTGGTACTGGATGAAAATTTTAGAAATGCCTGATTATTTTTTTGGTGATAGGAATAACCTTCCTTAGCATCAGAAAAAAGTTTCAGATTTTTCAGCCGCGTCAATTTTTTTTGAAAAATATGAACAGTATTCTCACTTACGTTTTGGGTCAGTTACGGCACCTTCCTCGATCGCTCTCATATTACAAAAAACGATCTTAAATATCTGTGGTAAACTGACACTGGCAATGATATTGACACTTGCAGCAGCTATATTGGTCATTACCAGTGTCAGTTTACCACAGATATTTAAGATAGTTTTTTTTGTAATATGAGACAGATCAAGGAAAGTGTCTATTTACCGTTCTTGACCCAAAACGTAAATGAGGAAACTGTCTTAATGCTGAAAAATCTGAAACTTTTTTCTGGTGCTAAGGAAGGTTATTCCTATCACCAAAAAAATAATCAGGCATTTCTAAAATTTTCATCCATTCCCCATTGCGTTTTTATTTTGAGATGTGGCCGTATAGCAGGCGCTAGGCGTATATCGCACACAGTTTACGATTACAGCACATCAGTCTACATCCCAACGCGTATCTGAAGTTAACGTAAATCCCGCAACTTATTAATCGCGGTTATATCGATAAGCCCGCCCCTAAGGTGGGGGTGCAAAGTTTCCTGGTGATTAGCAGACGAGCGGAGCGTATACATACCTTCGCGGCTCTATCGGAGCTGTTCGGGGAATAGTGATGAAGAGACGACAGGTGGGATGGCGGGGCTAGCCGATTCAGGTTGTACAGTAACGGAAATGTGTTCACGTACAACCGTAGAACGCTATCGCAATAAAGGTGACATAATCACCAGTGATCGGCCATCGGAAGCATTTTATGTCAATTTGATGACGAAATTATTACATGGACATGACTAATTAATTTCTTGCACAATTTTTTTTCCTACTAAAAATGTATGTTTTTTTATTGAGTTACTTTTTTTTTTTTTTTTTTATTAGCCTATTTTGTGTCCCACTGCAGGGCAAAGGCCTCCCCTTTTTTCCGCCACTCATCTCGGTCCTGTGCTAAAGTTCGCCAATCTGTAAAAAACATATCAAATTCGTCCCGCCATCTCCTTTGCACGTGGAGCGATGGGCAAAATTAGCCACCGAATGGACTCCACAAGATGGCTTCCGAGGTAGAGGCAGACCGATTGAGTTACTATCGAGGTTTTAACATTTCTATTACCTATGATATGATTATGAAGCACAGGCTACTTATAATTATCTATCAAACGAATGATCGAGTTTACGTCAACTCATCTCTTGTACTTGTCTCCTTGACGATCATTATTTTATACATCAAATCAATTGAACACTGATAAAATATGCCTCGCGAATTTACTATTCGTAAATGGTTAAGGGATCAACCGGATCTGATATACGTCGAATCAAAAGGCTTAGTCCTATGTACAAAATGTGGCCGGTCGTTCTCTTTATAAATGGATCAGTTAGTTTTTAAGAATGTGTGGTTTTATTTTGAACAACACCGACTTATCCATATTAGTCATTACTATTCATTAGGTAGGACGTCAAAGTGACATAAAATGCTTCCGATAGCCGATCATTGATTATCACTCGAGTTGGCATTGCACGTAGAACCGATGGCCGTTGGGGCGGAAAGGCGACCATGTAGGCCCCCCACAAGGTGGACTGATGACCTGGTTAAAGGTCGCGGGAGTCCGCTGGATGCGGGTGGCGCAGGACACGTCTTTGTGGCACTCTTTGGGGGAGGCCTATGTCCAGCAGTGGACGTCTTTCGGCTGATATGAGATGATGATGATCACTCGAGTCTGAGTGACGGCGGCCTGTCAATTGCGACAGGGTTCTACGGTGGTACGTGAATACTGTACGTATCACATTGTGATGTGAACGATTACCTCAAAAACAAGTGTATGTTGATCATAGTGCTTATGGGGAACAGCATGTGTCTTTTTACCTGAGTGCCGAAGGAAAGGAGGGTTATGTTTTTCGAGAGTATGTACCTAATGTGTGTATGTCTTATTCTTTGGCACGCTCTGCCGCCTAAACCGTTTGACGGATTTCGACATATGAGGTGTCGTTGGATTCCTCTTAATCGTGGGAGTGACATAGGCTATAATATTTGTGAAAAAGCAGTCGGGTTTTACGAAAATTCTTTTGATTTCACTTGTTTCGATTTTCATTTTATAGAGTGATCTCTTGTATTCAATACAAATAATGTTCAATGCACACCTCTCTTTAAATCAGGTACAAAAACTTTTAACCTTACAGCTTACTCTATAAACATCCTTCTTCGACGGTACTGTAAATCGAATTTTACTTTAAAGATATATATTATTGAACTATGGTAGAAATGTATCAATTACTCTGCTGTCACACCCTGATCAGGCCTGTGGTTATCGGGTGCGCTCCAGGCAGTCCAGGCTACATAGTGTATCGCTGGCCCGAACCGTGCCGTTCTTAATGAACTCCTCGATACTGTAAAAACATTGACCAAAATCCCTTGATATTAAAAAAACCGACAAGTGCGAGTTCAGCTCGCGTGGTGAGGGTTGCCATCTGCAGTTTCAATACAAAATTGTCATTAGCAATACACGAACCGCTCAAGCAGTTGCATCCGCTTCGGGCGGTTGGCAGCGCGGTGACATTTCATCATGCGGTCAAGCAGCTCTCCAAGAGCGGTCCGTGTATGTTGATCGCTGGGTAACTGCTCGAGCAGTCCGTGTATGGCGGCTCTTAGTGATTGCGAATTGCGATCATGCAAATGTGAATGCCAAGAGCACCGACTAACGCTATGGTCTCCTATAATTATTACAGCGTCACGCCGTACGCTGCGTCACAATGCGTACTATGGAGATGTACTGTTGTGGTCGACGTGTGAAAGAGACCACAACAGAACATCTCCATAGTAAGCATTGTGACGCTGTAATAATTATGGGAGACCATAGCCTAACGCTGTCACGGTGTGTCTCGTAGGGGGTTCTAACAACACGAATCGCGATCTATCTGTCCTCTCACTTAACGCGATCCCAATAATACACAGTCGCCATATCATTCTATGATTGCAATCTCGAGTGCTGGCACTCGTGTCTAGGGTAGCGAGTGAGACTCCCAGACGCGATGCCACTGGCTTAGCCTTAGGAATGCGATAGATCCGCCGCGTGAAGCTTGTTCACGGAAAAAAGTAGCCATCGAAAACTAAGTCTCCACTCTCCACTATCACCCAGTAGGTCAAGGTAGTTCAAAGCGCAATGAGATAGCCAACTGAGTATTCTTATTTATGTGTATGAATCTAAAATGGATGGAGATATAGTCACGAAAGTTGGGAAGGGTATGTTAAGGTGGTTTGGGCATGTAGAGAGGATGGATGAAAGAAGATTAACGAAGAGAGTGTATGTAAAAAGAGTGGAAGGGGAAGACCTAGACGAACTTTCTCCGATCAAATTGGAGAAATCTTACAAAAAGGCCAGGTCAAAAGTACCCTAAACCGACGAGCATGTATGAGAAATGTTATGAAGGCGAGTGAAGCGAAAGTGGTTTGTCAGGATCGTAGCAAATGGAGATCCGTGATCTCTGCCTACCCCTCTGGGAAAGAGGCGTGATTAGTATGTATGTATGAATCTAAAATCCATCTATTTTTCCTTGAAAGTTGTGAAATCCTACAAAATGCCAGTTAAGGCTTAAAGGCTAAAATGATTGCATAGAAATGTTTCTACTTCTGGCATGATTTATAGTAGATTGTATGACAAGGGGCTAAAATAAGGCATATTACCACGAGATGGTTATTTTCCCGAGCGAAGTGAGGGAAAATTGTTCGAGGGGTAATATGGCTTTAAGACCAGAGTTGCACACTTTACTTTTCAATTCGACTGCGAGAAAATAGTAAAAACAAAGATTATCCATCCACAATCATAATAAATTCCACCCCTACCTAAAAGCTCGCCCGAGCCTTGAAGACTCCCAGCCGCTGGTTTCCAGGCGTTAAAGCTAAGACTAGCCTTTCGCACTGAAAAGACTCGTGTTAGCCCTGACGGCTCGAGCCTTCTAAGCTCGGTCGAGCTTTAACTCACTAAAATCTCGACACTTTTAACAATAATTAGCTACTTTAAATTCTATTTTTTAAGTTAACAATTTTTCTTGTCTGTTATAGGTAAGTCATCAAAAATGTATCCATCACCAGTTCTTGGTCCAAGTCAAGGTAAGTTTTTACAAGCTTTACATTATATTAACTTGACCTGTTCGTATGTAAGTACCTATGTAAGTTGTCCGCCAATGCAACACAATTTTGAAGCAGATATCTTTAACCGATTGAGCTGAAATTTCGGGTAAAGGTATAGTTTGGATGACAGTTCAATATTATGGCACCATCGAGCTGATCTGATGATGGAGACAGAAGCTGGCCATGGGAGTTCAGAACTTAACCGACGTACCTTTGAGTTTGGGCTCGTTAGAATCGTCTCAATGATTAGTTGATGACGGTATACAGAAAAGTGCAATCGGCAATAAAAGCTTGTACAAAAATGAAATTTTTGACATAAATTTCAGCGTGTCTTTAAACCTGCCAGTTCTCGTATCACCTAGGTCTGCTTTCTCCCAGGGCGCATGCGTCCACCGCAGTGGTTAGTAGGTTTAACAGGCATGCACTACACTACAGATATGTCGGGGTATATCGGGGTACGAATCAGTCCGCTAGTGACGTGACACGACCTTTTTATCGATGTTGACGGAATTGTATCGATATAAAATTTAGTTTTTTTTTTATTTATTATGTTATATTTTAATCAATGCCAGTTGTTGACCGATGTTTAAAAAGGTAATTCGGTCCGGATAAGAGCGATGGAAGTCGGTTGTCATAGAGGTTTCCAGTACTAAGGTCTCTCAAGTCGCGAGCCACAAATGTGGACGTAAGTGCGGATTGGAAATTTCAACTGTCTAACTATCACGGTTCATGAGATACAGCCTGGTGACAGACGGACTGACAGCGAAGTCTCTGGTGGCTAGCACACTGCATCCGTGACCTTAGTGAAGTAGTGGTAATAAAACTGAAAAATATATTAAAATATTGAAATGTTAAAACACGATGCAGTAAGGCACGCTTACTTAAAAACTAAAACTGTCAGGCCACGCCTCCCAGTTTAGATGTTACTATTAAATATGTCAATATCCAGCTCCTTCGTCAGATTATTTAAGGCTTTTACCAGCACGCATTAAGAATAGTACATTTCGATACTAGTGCGGAAAGTATGTCATTACGTCATGAGTACCGAGATATCTTGCCACGAGCCGTAGGCGAGTGTAAGACTCGGGACGAGTGAAGAATGACATTTCCGCAGTGTATCGAACGACGTTTTTTAATAAAGTTGCGAAAAAATAAGAAAAACAACAAGTAAGGAATTCGAAACTTTTATATTATTCATTCTGTAACATCATTGTAACACAGTTGAAGTTTAATACAGTTCAAATACAGTTTAATACAGTTTATTCTTATTTATTCTTTATTGACATAATAATGGTACAATTTTTACAAGGAAAAGTGAAAAGCACTAGTGCGCGAAAACCAACTTTCCGCACGCTAAACAGCTAGGTAAAGTAGCACTTTTCGAGCAACTGTATTAAAATAGTTATTTACGAGACAAGTGCAGACAATAGGAAAATCGTAACGAGTGGTGATTAATTAAAACACGACTGAAGGGAGTGTTTTAAATCGACAAGAGTTGCGAATTACTTATTCGCACGTGTATCGTACAACGTTTTACATTACATATGGCTCTTTAAAGTTTCAACATATGCACGGAAAGTGCTCATTTCCGCACTCGTGCGGGAAAGTAACACCATGTGTGTGTAGGTACTGTAAATCAATATTTATGAGATGTTATAATCAGTTATTCCTCGTTTGGCTCAGATATTGTTATTACCTGTAATCTATTCTAATCTGTCCGCTCTCCTCTCCCCAACCCCTAATAATCCGCCCGAGTTCTCAATAGCACAAACTGGAATCCTATATTCCTAGTAGCCACTGCGAATGCACCGAGCTTATATTGGCTCGGGTATGACGCGGCTTAGCTAATCGTATACCCACCTAGCGTATCGTATATTGGCAAGGACGTAGTCTGCACGTAGATAGGGTTGGGTGGAAGCGCTGGTAATACAAAAAATACAAAAATACAAAATATTTTATTTGTATTTATGTACCTCATTAGGTATACAGGGTGAGCAATCCAAATGGGTCAGTATGGCGGTTTTGGAAACCATAACAGATAGCGAAATCTTGGCTTAGGAACCATGACGTTGATTTTAGTAAAAAGAAAAACTGCATTCATATACTTACAAAAATACGTGTACCTACTCGGCCCAGGAATCGAACCTGGACTTTTGAAAAATTAAATTTCGTTATTTTCCTTTGAATATCGGTTATGTAGCTCTTAAATAGTAAATGTTACT
This sequence comes from Epinotia nisella, assembly GCA_932294315.1. Taxonomy (NCBI): domain Eukaryota; kingdom Metazoa; phylum Arthropoda; class Insecta; order Lepidoptera; family Tortricidae; genus Epinotia; species Epinotia nisella. Next base: position 1,573,134 of record OW028693.1, read on the forward strand.
AAGAAACATGATATCTAAAACTAATAAAATGCATTGTTTTTAAACAACGAAATTTAATTTTTCAAAATGTCCAGGTTCGATTCTTGGGCCGAGTACACGTATTTTTGTAAGTATATGAATGCAGTTTTTCTTTTTACTAAAATCAACGTCATGGTTCCTAAGCCAAGATTCCGCTATCTGTTATGGTTTCCAAAACCGCCATACTGACCCATTTGAATTGCTCACCCTGTATACCTAATGAGGTACATAAGACCCAATTGGGTCGAATGGCATCATAAAAAATCTTAGGTCACAAACCTATTCTGTCCTCATTATATGACGCAAGAAGCGATGAAGAGTTGCGGTCGATGAAGACATGTAATAGAGTTAGCGATGCACCTCGCCGGGGTGAATCTCATTTTTAGGGTTCCGTAGCCAAAAAGAAAAGGACGTAAGTGCCGTAAGATTTTAATGACGATACGACCTTTTTAATAGGCACGGAACCCTACGTTCTGCGTGGTCCGACACGCACTTGGCCGGTTTTTATTTTTTAATACGGATGTTGAACCAAGCAAATAATATTAGCGGGAAACTCTGCGGTATTTATAAATCTCCGTCTAGCTTCCTTGTGGGTTGCGGAACTTGTGTTAGTTATTGGCTTACAACATTTAATCCTATCCTACTAATTTTATAAATGCGAAAGTTTGGATGTTTAAGTAGATGTTTAGATGTTTGTTACTCAATACACGACCGACGAATTTGATGGGTAGTGACGCTGCCTACGAAGCTGAAGGTCCTGGGTTCGAATCCCGGTAAGGGCAAATATTTGTGTGATGAGCATGAACATTTGTTCCCGAGTCGTGGATGTTTTCTATGTATTTAAGTATTTGTATTTATTAAATATATCGTCGTCTAGTACCCATAACACAAGCCTTATTGAGCTTACTATGGGACTAGGTCGATTTGTGTAAGATTGTCTTCTAATATTTATTTATTTATTATTTATTTAATATTTATATGACGCTAAAACGGCTCCACCGATTTGGATGATTTTTTGCACGAAGACAGTTTAGAGAGTGGATTAAAATATAGGATAGTTTTTATCCCGGGTCCACGCAGACGGAGTTGCGGGCGGAAGCTAGTTAGATATAACATGAATAAACCCGCAAAATCCACTAGCAAACTATGGCATTTGGACTGAAAGATAAAAAAAAACCCGCTCACAGCGAGCCAGGTATAAACAAGAGATTTTCCTTCATTGTTTGTTGGCACGCGTCGACCACACAATCGTATTGTTGAACTTGAATGCTATTTGTTTTGAAGATAAGTAGATCGGCTCAGTTCAAAAAATTTCAACTATACACATTGGGCCAACGTTGGCGCGTGAGCAGGATGCAAGTAGGTATGCGTTAGAGGGAGAGGGCTATAATTCGATATCATTCGTTTACACAGCTGCGTCCTGGCCCCGTAGCATGGTTGGCCTTGTCACGCGATAGGTGATAGGGTAGAGCGTGCGTCACTGGCTGACACCGTTCGATAGAACGAGACGACGCTCTTATTTTGTCACTTGTCGCGTGATAAGGCCAACCATGCTACGGCTCCTGCTCACGCGCCAACGTTGGCCCGATTTGTACAGCCGGCATTAGGTACAAACTGTCGGTGATCGTAAACCGCTCGCACGTCATTTTATTATGTGGGTAGATTGGCAACTCGACGTCGACTCGCATCTGTCACATTGTTGTTACAGACACAAGCACAGTATAGTCACCGTGACGCCGCTATTGCCCATCACTCCCGGTCGATGGGAGGACGTTTTTCTCTGTTTGTCGACTCTCCCCTCCCCGAGCCGGGAGGTCACTCGCGTGCTCGCTAGCGCACGCTAATTGACGGGGGCTGTGACGCTTTCGCGGGGTTTTAGCCGCACTGTGTTGGCATGAAACATTCCAAAAGCGACTGCTATTGCATGTCGTCATGCCGCGTGGTTAGGACACACACAAACTAGCCTAGCACAATACTGACGCTGCTTTCTAATTTGGTAACTGCGAGAGGCTATCCGCAGCAGAACGAAGGTAACCGATATAGCCCTCCGAATCGCTAAACTTAAGTGGCAGTGGCCGTTGGGGCGGTGCGGTTCTCGAGTGGCGACCACGTACCGGAAGGCGCGGCGTGGGTAGGCCCCCCACAAGGTGGACTGATGACCTGGCAAAGGTCGCGGGAGTCCGCTGGATGCGGGTGGCGCAGGACCGGTCACTTTGGCACTATTTGGGGGAGGCCTATGTCCAGCAGTGGACGTCTTTCGGCTGATATGATGATGATGATGAATTGCGTGTAAGACAAGAGTCACTCACGCGACGCGACCTTGCAGCAAGTTGTGCTACACTTATTTGGCACGTCGGTTAATTATCTCCTCAAAGTGATCATCGAGAGAGGTAGGTACAATCCGATAATTATGATATTAATTTGGTACATTCAGTTTGAGGGGTTCCGATCAACTGTTCCTGTCTTCAAAATGTGTAGTCAGCTGTGTATTCTCTGTTTTGTCTCCGTACCTCAAAAGGAAAAAAACGGAACCCTTATAGAATCACTTTGTTGTCCGTCTGTCTATCTGTCTGTCAAGAGCCTTTATCTCGGGAACGCTTGTAGGTGTCGAGTTGAAATTAAAACCATATATTCAAGCCTACAGCCCCTTGAAGCTGTAAAAAAATCGAATTTCTAAGTTAACGTAAAAAAAGGATACGGCCGTTTATGCCGCAAAAAACGTATACTTCGACACTCAAGGGAATCAAAATTTATAGGGTACTTTCCGTTGACCTAGAACTATGAAATTTGGCAAGTAATATCGTCTTATACTACAAGTACAGGAAAAAATTTGAAAACTATACATTTGTAATTTTGTACGGAACCCTCGGTGGGCGAGTCCGACTCGCACTTGTCCGGTTTTTTTGTCCATGCTACGACCCAGCAATATTGTCCAGATTTTTGGTCCGAATTAACCGTATACTTCGCAATGTTAGATATAAAATACACAATTTATGACGTCTTTTATATTTTTTCATCACACTTGCTCGAAAATGGTGTTATTATACGCAAGCGTACTGAGCTGTAATGGGCTATATTACGCCCATGGGCGTTATGGTTTTTTTTTAAATAATAGAACCCTCTGATTGGCTTAAGCAAATCTGGTTGCTGTGTGATTGGTTGAATAAAAAAATCTAGTTGGTCACGACGCCCCGCCCCGCAAGAATACTGCTCTGTGATTGGTTGAAATATTGAACTGCGCGCTCTACTAGCACTGATCTGGAAGTGAAGTTGTCAATTTTTGATTGGTGCTGCTGTATGAAACATACATTTTTCTGTCTTTTGTTGTTATTTATTTCCTCGCAAATGTGATGAAAAACATTGTGTATAACACGGGCGTAAGAATATTGCAAACTCGAGTCATCAAAAGCCCTCCGCCTTCGGCGTCGGGCTTCTGATACACTCTCGTTAGCAATATTCCACTTACGGCCCTCGTTAAACAATGTACTATTCTGGCACATATTTTTGGAAGTTTGAACCCACAATATTTATTTAAGTTGCGAAATAAAGCGTTAATGTCGCTTCATATCGTCCACAGTTGTGTAACTTCCAACCATCGTAAATCCATTTCATTAGCCGCACATGTCGATGATGGCTCTATTTATAAGTATTAAGTATAACGTGTGAGACGGCAGCTGGTAGGTACGTATCACCGCTTGGGTTGGGATATTATTTATTTACAAATGACGGTTCTTCGTATTTTCTAACGGACATTTTATGTGGCGTGTTGGCTTGTAAGTGAAGATGGCATATTCTTGTCATTTTATCGATCTGACGCTGAATTGCGGTGTTACTAATAGCTGTGGGACTTAATAAATGGTTGTCTGTCGTGATATTACTGGATTGTATAATGTAGCGTCCAGTGCCTCTCCAACTGTTGAAGCTTGACAGCGCGCTCCGCATATTTCTTCCGGTCTTTAACGAGGATAAAAGCCCGGCTGCGCTTGTGATTGCTGTCCAACGCCGAATATAACTACGCCAAAAAAAATAAACTTATAGGATCACTCGTGCGTCTGTCTGTCCGTCTGTCACAGCCGATTTGCTCCGAAACTACTGGGCCGATTGAGTTGAAATTTGGTAAACACATGTAAATTGGTGACCCAAAGATGGACGCGTAAAGTAAATTAATGAATTCTGAACAAGGGGGCCACTTTTGCGGGGTAAAAAAAGTTTCGCAAACTGTATTGTGTGACATATCAAATGAAAGGGGTTGATGTAAGCGCTCAGATTTCTGATACTTCAATAATTCAACTATAATAATTATAAGAAAACGCTTTAGACAACTAAAATAAATTCAACCAATCACGTGGCGCCTTTACTGAACTATAATGAACTTAACCAATAGAACGTCGCGTTGATTCCAATACAAAAGACATCAACGAGCAGGCGCACCTCTGACTTGCACTTCGTTTCAGCAGGGCTTAGATATTTTTTATTAGATAGGTACCAAGTCTGTTTAATTATTTCTGTTGACTCGTATAAAAAGTATTGTATACAATAGTTACACAATTAGCTCTTATAAGAATAAGAAATGTTTATTGCATAACTGTGTTCATATAAGGGTGGTTACAATTACATAGATTCAACAGTTACCCTATCGGGCGTGCAATATACTTAGCTTAAAATCTAGAGCGACATAATCGGGACAAATACACTACTCTCTACATTTAACAATTCCCACACCCGAAGAATTCTTGTACCTTAAAATAAATACGGTACTCGACTTCAAGAGCCCTTATTCTGTAACGATTATATAAAATACTATTTTGATCAGTTTCTTGAACCGTACAAAAGTTCCTAAACGCACGGGACACTTACGCCATAATACCGTCCCCCCTGATTTCCACTGCTTCAGAAGAGGATCTAAGTGGTCCAACGAGGGGGATGCAGGCGTAATGCCGCCGATGCACGTCCTCGGGCCAAATCTCATTTTTATTAGGGAAGTAATGTGGAAAGAGTGGAAATGACACTGTACCGTCGACTTCCGACCCCTACCAGCATATACAGGTGTCTGTAACCGCTCTCAAACCAAACTCAACCCTAAACTCTACAACTAAAAGTGCACTTTACACCGGTGCTTATATTAAGTTTTGACGCATGCGCGACAATCACAGACGCTTGTGTATTCAGTCGGCCGCCGCGCGCCGTTCCGGACGGACGTACGTCGCCGCGAAATGTCATCGTACTAGTGATGTGTTGCATCAAAACATCGATGGTTAATAGTGATGTGAGTGTTTTATCGATGTGGGTGTTTATTGACATGGATGTGTTTGGATAATTATATTTGGCGTGAGGGTGTTTGTCAATACTTAATGATGTTTGTTGGAGTAGCGTAGGTGGGGATATTAAGTTGTCTGCACTTTGATGTGAAACCAGACGTGCCGTGAAACTAATTCATAGCTTTAAATATTTGAAGCGTTAGTTTTCACATGTTAGGGTACTAGTAAATTAGACGGATAAACTACCAAACGCTTGTTTACAAAATAAAATATAAATAAAGCTTGTGAGTCGGCAGTCACATGACGTAAAAAAATATCCCAAAAAGTAAGCAAATTAGTGAAATAAGCGTTGCTCGTCAAGCTTTCATAATGCTACCAAGTTTGAGTTATAAATTGAAAAGAAAGAAAGAAAAAGAAAAAAACATTTATTCGTGACAAAAAAACAAACTGTAGACACAATACACACATACACATTGCCAGCCAGTATGTAATAAGCATACATACATCCTTTTTAATGCTCAGCGAAACCTACTTTAGCGAGCCTAACGTTTTTTCCGCTACCAAATCCCTAATGTAAATTTCAAAGCGGTCTCACAAAACTCCATTCAAAACACAAAAGTGTAATAAAACTCGAGTTTTAAAGGCATAATCTCATTAGCGCCCCAAATACACCGGCACATTAGCCCCTCCAGAAACATCTCAATTGACCCCCGTGCTCCCGCGAGACGATTCACAGGCTCGCTCCCCCCACCAGCGTAACTCGACCCCGACATCCTTAACAACTGCTTAATGATAGGCCAGTCTAAACTGGTTACCTTGTGGCGTTCGGTAAATGTGAACAAGTTCTGATCTGCTCCGTTTGCACAAATGTTGTGTTTGAGTAGGAAAGAAACGGCGCTTCGGACGTTTGGTGTGCGAGCGTCGGCTCGGATCTAACTCCTGTTTGTAAATACGGTTCTGACGGATTACCCGGATTTGGATCTTTAGGGGGTTGCTATTGCTACACATGGATCCTTGCTTCTATACTATGTATACTTCTATACCAGTGTTGGGCAAAACGTAATTGAATTACTAATTAATAATTACAATTACAAAAAGTAATTGCAATTACAAATTACAATTACAGGGAAAATGAAATTGTAATTATAAGTTTCAATTACAATTACAAAATGTAATTATTAATTGAATTATTAATTACATTTTGCAATTAATTACTTATTAAATTACAAATTACTTTTGTTTTATAAAATATTTTTGATCACTTATTTTTTGAATAAAATAAACGATCGGTGAAACGAAAACCGGATAGGTATGGGGCATGGCATGTTTTATTTTATTAAAATTAGGACTTAGATGTGACGGTCATAGACAAGGTGGTGTGTGTGTGTAAGTGTGGTGTTTTAGTCTATTTTGTAACATTCACAATTTCTTTGGACAGTCAGCATTCCTAGATTTCCCAGCTAATTTTAGGTATCTGTTTCCTTCATGAGGCATGACGCTTAGCTTATTATATTCATTTCCGAAATATGTTAGCTGATATGTAAGCGGAGCCCCAAAGTTGTAAAGAGTGTATGAGTGTAATAGCTTTGTTTTCGAAAAGCTTTGCAAGGTTCAGCTTGAAATGAAAAAAAAATTGTTTATAAAAAAAGTTGACTTAAAGTAATTTAGTCATTTAAATTACAAATTAATGTAATTACAATTACAAATTACAAAGTAATTTCAATTACATGAAATTTTAATTACATTCAATTTAATTAACGTAATTGAATTAATAATTGTGTAATTTGTAATTAAATTACAAAAAGTAGTTAATTACGCCCAACACTGTTCTATACCTACTAATGTTATAAAGAAGAAAAGTCTTTGATCGTAGGCTTTGTAAGTTTGTATTGGAGTGTGCCATACGCGGGAGCGAGAGACCCTGCTCTGACCTCTCATATTATTGCGCACCGCTGCCGCTCGAATTGGTGGCCGAGTTTAAGGGATAATCGCTGGAACTATTTATCAGATTTCAAAAATAAAATGGACACAATGGGTTACGGTGTCTCCTTATCAATGGGCGGGCCTGACATCTGCTTACCACTACCGTGTTTTTAGGGTTCCGTTCTTCAAAAGGAAAAAACCGGCCAAGTGCGAGTCGGACTCGCGTACCATTATCCATAAAAACGGCAAAAAAAATCATGTCTGTTGTATGGGAGCCCCAGTCCGACTCGCACTTGGCCGGTTTTTTAGTATATGTTGTTATAGCGGCAACAGAAATACATTAATCTGTGAAAATTTCAACTCTCTAGCTATCACGGTTCTTGAGATACAGCCTGGTGACAGACAGACGGACGGACAGCGAAGTCTTAGTAATAGGGTCCCGTTTTCACCCTTTGGGTACGGGACCCTAAAAAAGGAACCCTTATAGGATCACTCGTGCGTCTGTCTGTCCGTCTGTCACAACCGATTTGCGCGGAAACTACTGAACCGATGGAGTTGAAATCTGTTACACATATGTAAATTGGTGACCCAAAGATGGACGCGTAAAGTAAATTAATGAATTCTGAACAAGGGGGCCGATTTTGGGGGGTAAACTGGAAATTGTAAAAAAAAAAATCGCAAACTGTATTGTGTGACATATGAAATGAAAGGGGTTGTTGTAAGCATCTCACATATTTTTTAAAAATCATTTTAGCAAAAACAGATTTGAAGTAATTAAGGAAAAAGCACGAAAATTGACCTATAAGAAGTTTGAGTATTTAAAGTAAATAAATAAATATTTGCGGACAATCTTACACAAATCGACCCAGTCCCAAACTAAGCAAAGCTTGTACTATGGGTACTAGACGACGATAAACATACTTATATAGATAAATACATACTTAAATACATAGAAAACATCCATGACTCGGGAACAAATATTCGTGCTCATCACACAAATAAATGCCCGTACCGGGATTCGAACCCAGGACCTCTTGCTTCGTAGGCAGGGTCACTACCAACTAGGCTAAAGCGGTCGTCAGTATTTAAAGTAACGGGAAAATTCTCAATATTTTACGGAACCCCCACCACGCGAGTTGAACTCGCACTTGTCCGGGTTTTTTTTTTACCGTGTCGCATCGTATCGGTCCTTTCTGGAGTCGAATAGACAAACTCGGACCGTTTGACATGCGCCGCTCCCGTTGCCTGTTGCGTTTTTTTTTCATCGCTTCCATTAAAGCTGCGTTCGCTGAAGTTTGTATTGGATTGCTTTTTCCTGAACTTTCACCGCTTTTAGCCACGCCTCTGTACCTACTGGCGTGCCTCTGTTACTTGCCTATTAAGTTCGGCACTGAGCTGCATCGGTTCTTTATGAAGAAGAAGAAGAAGAAAATAAGTTTATTCATCACGTTTTAAAACTTAGGAGAAGAAACAGTAGTGAAAATTTTAAATCGTCATTGAAATGGCCTCCACTCAGCTTTATGTCAAGGTACCTTGTGAGTACCATGACGCTGGTCTTCCGTGAATACCCTTCCAAAGAACGCTCCAATACGCGGCAAACATAACTTTTAGTAACATAAATTAGCTATATGATAAATAACATTAGACATAGTCTGAGATCATATAGACTAAAACTACATTGCAATATACAAGATCAAAAAAGAAATTACAGACTTACATAATATTTTGGGTGGGTTATATTATTATTAAAATGAACTAACCATTAAAATTTTATATGCTGACAGTAATAGTCGGAAGTTTTTTTTTATGAAATTGGTACCTAGATCAACATGATGTTTGCAAATTTAAAATATAGGTACTTTTTGTATTTAAGTTTAAAGGAGGGAACTGACTGTCAAGCGTACAAAAAACAGCTTCTACTCACAGCAATGCTACGGACTTGTCCATGTATTACGTCATCGTTTTTTGTCGACTTTTGACCCTCCCCCTTCCACAACCCCGCCTGCTGCGTTATCCAGTGGTTAGAACACCCCCAAGCGTTTTGAAATGGCATATACCTAGTCTAGATGTCGAGGACTGAGTGGGATACATAGAGAGAGATAGTCTGGCTAGATGGACAGCCCAATTGGTAACTCAGAAAACGCGTCGTAGTTTCTATGTTTCTCATTGGGGCGCCGAAAATACAATCTTGTCGGCGGATTCACGGCTTATTGGTTATTCATAGGGTTTCCATTTTGGCGAGATTTGTTAGGACTATTCAGGATTTTCAGGCTTTTATCAATATGTTCTTTAGATGATTTGTGTTTTCATGAGACTGAACCGGTATGCTTCGTCTTTGGCTGTATCTTTACTCCCAAGATGAGTACAGGGTTATCAGTGCTTATTTTGTAAAGAAACGGTTAGAAGTCACTCCATGCTCCCACATTATTTCGTTTGTGCAAAGTGGGTTATCAAGCAACGATATCTAAAGAAGCAACATGTAACAAGTTTCTGTCAAAAATTTCATTTTTGGTACAAGCTTTTACTGCCGACTGTACTTTTCTGTATACCGTCATCAACTACTCGTTGAGACGATTCTAACGAGCCCAAACTCGATGAGGTTGTGTCGTTTCATTGCGTAGTTCCTACGGCCACCTTCCAGCTCCATCACCTATATTATTGTCCATGTTGAATATGTTTTGTATCTATTATTTTGTAACGTTTAATTTCTCGGTGTATTGGCTTGTCTGTAATGCCGTGTAAATATATTTTTTTAAAAATAAATAAAAATAAATAAATAAGATCAGCACCATGTCATCATAATATTGCATTGTCACGCGTTTAACACATGTATGCAAAATTTCAGCTCAATCGGAAACCGGGAAGTGGATCAAATTTAACTTGCAAGATTTGATTACAGACAACGGTCAGGTGAAAGTAAATAAAAGCTTGTAAAAACGAGGATCTTGATATCGTAAGCTAAATATTCTAGTTTGTAGGACCCATTGGCCTCTGGGTTAACCTACTCTACCAATATCATACTCGCCAAAATTGTATTGTAGCATAATTCCTGCGATGCGTGTGATTTATCCTACGTTATCCTTTCCCCTAATAGGTGGCCATTCATTTCCATTCCGCTTCGTTAAAAACACAACGAGCGTGGTTTTAATCGATTCGATAAAAGTGAGTCGGGACAGTCTCCCGCGCAAAACCAGAACGACACGAGTGTATGGTCGCGCCAACGGTTGTTAGACTTTTTGAGCTACTACAAGTCTGTGTTCAGTACTACGAACCATAAAGGTGTATGAGCATTAAAGCCACGAAGGCTTTCAGGGCCTTTAAACATTGCGGACGATCAGGACGGCTTTTTGCCGCCCTGACCCCGGATTTGCGGCAGCTGCTCACATTTTCAATTATACCAGCAGTCTTTTCAGGACTGTTTATACCGAAAACACATTATATACTGCCTTTTCCCATATTGTTTCCCGTGTTCTTACGCTTTCCGTTTTGAATGTGTACACGGATAACGCAAAGCATTGTCTGCGGCTGCGCTGCGTTCTTGTCTCCACGCCCTTGATGTATGGAAATTTTCAATCACAAGGCAAGCGCATCGTCATCATCATCTTATCAGCCGTAAGACGTCCACTGCTGGACATAGGCCTCCCCCAAAGAGTGCCACAACGACCGGTCCTGCGCCACCCGCATCCAGCGGACTCCAGCGACCTTTACCAGGTCATCAGTCCACCTTGTGGGCGGCCTACCCACGCTGCGCCTTCCAGCAGGCAAGCGCGATTGACGAAAAACCTTTAAGAATACGAGACAGTTAGCATTTTCTTGAATGGTTTTAGTAATTTCACTACATTCTGTACAGATGTAGCATGTCGTGCTGCAGCCAACCTAACTCGTTTAAAAGTCTGTGATATTGTACCGAAGCATTGTACGGTAGTTTTATCATCTTGTTGGCATTATATAGCGGCGGCGTCGGCCGGCGGGCATTCTCCTTCACTCGTATACATCGGACTCATAAATAATCAAGTGGACAGGTGAATCGAGCGGTGCACTTCGCTAATTGCTCCATCTGTTGACTGTTTCACGAAGCTACAAGTTATAATTTCACAAAAATTGGCAATAGTTAACTGGTTAGTCAATTCGCCTTACTAAATGGGATTATTTATAGTGTTTTTAAGGGTTCCGTAGCCAAAATGGCAAAAACGGACCCCTTATAGTTTCGTCATGTCCGTCTGTCCGTATGTCACAGGCATTTTACGCGAAAACTATAAGGTGTATTTGAATAAAATTTTGAGGATAGGTGTATTTTGTTAGCCGCTACATAGTTTTGTAATTAAAATGACAAAAACAATTTTTTTTATTTTTTCTCCATACATAAAACTAAAAGTCAAAAAAAAAATCATTGTGACCCCCCGTGTGGCACATCAATCGATAGGCCTTTCAAAATAAATATTGGTTAATAATAAGGTTTCTTAGCATTTTTTTTTAGTAAGTGAATAGAGTCGGAGATAATCGCCCCGAAAGTCACTAAAATTCTGTGCCCCCCTCTAATTTTTGAACGGTGTATTTTAAAAATATGGAAAAATTCATGGACATAGGGCTTATTAATTTCATTCACCGGAAATTGTTTTGAACAAGATCGGTTCAGAGGTTTTCGAGATATTGCTGAAAAATTGCCTTCCTCAAAGAAAAGGACGTAAGTGCCGTAAAATGTCTGTGACGATACGACCTTTTTAATAGGCACGGAACCCTTCGCTTTGCGTGGTCCGACACGCACTTGGCCGGTTTTTTTTAATTCATTTAGAACACAAACAGTCACATAAACAAATGGGGTACACATAGAGTACCAACAAACGTAAAGCATAAAGACCTGGAGGTTCATTAATGTATGATACTTATGTTAACAAAACAACCTAATCATAAGACATAAAAGGCAAAAAGCTTTAATAGTAGATTGTTAACCAAGGGTTGAAAACCACCCATTTCAGTCGAGATGTTTTGGCCAATAGCTCGAGACTGAAATGGGTGGCTTTCAATCGAGTTAAACACTCTACTTTTCATTTCGAATAATAGGAATATAAACAACACGCACACAAGAAATACAACATCAAAAAAAAAAATTGTTACTATTATGTATTTATTACTTTTCTAGATGGCTTTAATAACTTTAATTGACTTAAATTACTACTTTTAGATAACGTTACAATAATAACTAAGAATAAACACCAAAAAAAAACAATTCAGTTGAACGAAGTGTGGCTGTTTAGGTTACTGCCATTGGTCATCGTTTTTTTTTTTTACTTTTCAGCCCTAGGGGCGACATGCCTCACTTTCAACTTTCAACCCGCTATTCAGATAAACAATGACCTACTTTCAGAGTATGAGAGATGAAAAGAAAATTATTTATACCGGTCCACGACGCAGTATCAGTGTCGTGTTTTTAGGGTTCCGTAGCCAAAATGGCAAAAACGGAACCCTTATAGTTTCGTCATGTCCGTCTGTCCGTCTGTCCGTCTGTCCGTCTGTCCGTATGTCACAGGCATTTTACTCGAAAACTATAAGGTGTATTTGAATAAAATTTTGAGGAAAGGTGTATTTTGTTAGCCGCTATATAGTTTTGTAATAAAAATGACAAAAAAAAATTTTTTTAGGGGTGCACTCCATACATAAAACTATAAGTCAAAAATTTTTTTTTCATTGTGACCCCCCGTGTGGCACATCAATCGATAGGCCTTTCAAAATAAATATAAGGTTTCTTAGCATTTTTTTTGATTAAGTGAATAGAGTCGGAGATAATCGCCCCGAAAGTCACTAAAATTCTGTACCCCCCCCTCTAATTTTTGAACGGGTTATTTTAAAAATGTGGAAAAATTAATGGACATAGGGCCTATTAATTTCATTCACCGAAAATTGTTTTGAACAAGATCGGTTCAGAGGTTTTCGAGATATTGCTGAAAAACTGTCTTCCTCAAAGAAAAGGACGTAAGCGCCGTAAGATTTCTGTGACGATACGACCTTTTTAATATGCACGGAACCCTTCGTTTTGCGTGGTCCGACACGCACTTGGCCGGTTTTTTTTTAAAGGAATAGCAACTTTTTCTTAGGATCTTGTGCCGTTTCCGAATCGAATTTTGTTTTTGTTTTAATCGACATGACACTGGCTAATCAAACGACAAAGCAAAAAAAACTTTCACTACAAACTTTCACTTCAAATTTCACTACACATGCCTCTATGGTGCTACTAAAATGTTTCCTATAATACGAATTTGAATGATCTTCGATTTTCAGTGGTGGACTGGTAAATTAACTGTATAAATATTGCTCTATCGTACCACATGTGTAACTAAAGATGTCGCAGATAGTGTCGTGGTGTGTTGTACTGTGATGTGTACAGTGTAGTGCAAAATGGATTATCGCGCACCGCATCCCATTGGCGTCGGCGCGCCGTACTTCAACCATCCCGGTATGTATCTAACGACATTCATTTTCAACCCGATTGCATCAGGCCTGGTTGCGCCGACCGCACCGGTATAGTTGATCTTTTTTGAACTGAGCCGATCTATTTATCTTCAAAACAATAGCATTCAATTTAAACAATACGATTGTGTGGTTGGCGTGTACCAAACTTTGCAAATAATGAACTCTATCGTTTTATTCAATAGATTCAAAATGGACTAAAAGATATAAAAAAAAACCCCACTCACAACGAGCCAGGTATAAACAAGAAATTTTCCTTCATTGTTTGTTGGCACGCGTCGACCACACAATCGTATTGTTTAACTGGAATGCTAATGTTTTGTAGATAATTAGATCGGCTCAGTTCAAAAAATTTCAACTATAAACGTTAAATATGGCGCCAGCAGCTGTCATCTCGTAGACAACTAACAAATTTCCCATACAAACATATTCAAACGGACGTAAATTACGATTATCGACAGTTTGAAACAACGGAACCTAGTTCATAAATCGTTGAAAGCTAGACAGTGACTGACGTGTGGTAGTAGAGCTTAACCTTTCGTATGCTTAGTTCCAGATCTGCACTGATCGGGGCTATCGAAAATTGAATATGTGTCAGAAACAAAAAAAAACATATTCCTTTAGCGCTGTAAGTGTCCCAGCATACAAAAGGTTAATATTCGGAAAAACCACCGCCAGTTCCTATTACAAACTCTTCATCATTCTGTGTATGAAAAATGCAAGTAGCTCGAATTTTGAAGGAGTCGGTAATCTAATCTCAACTTTGCTCTTCTTTGCGTCATCAGGATTTGCTCTGCAATATTCTGGCGTCATTCATTATCACTATGCAATCGTTGTTTGTTTGGGTTTCATCTACATTCTACTGTCATACTGAATTAGTTTGGAAATCATTTCACGCACTACTGTCTATTGTTTGACAGAGCTCGTTAATTTTGCGTTGAGCTTGCCAACACACCTTAACCTTTTGACAGCGAGGGTGCAAAACAAAACGGTGCCCAACTGTGGCCAAAACAAAACAATAGCAAGACAAAATGTGAATAAAATGAAATTTCTGATAAATATTGTCACGTCAAAATGACAATATTTATCAATACTATCATGTGGCCGTCCGTGGCACGAGTTTTCGTCCGCGTCCACAGCCTTCTTTAGCTCTCAAAGCATTATAATGGAAGCAGATAATGCAATCTTTCAGAAAACACTTCAGTCTATATAACCAGCTCCCAGCAGGTAATCAACCCTCCCTGAAATCCAACCTGAAAGGTCAAACGGTCTTAATTCCCGAGCCGGCGTGACGTCGCGGTGACGGCGTGATTGATGACGCCATCGGCTCAGCAATGGAGACGCCGTGACGTCATTAGCTCAACGGTTCCACGGAGTTCCACCCCAAAGGGTGCGGTGGGATTAGTTCCGTGGATTTTGGAATACCAGCTATTTAGTTGAGATTATCGGTTTACGTGTTAATAATATATTTTAGGGAGTGACCACACTGTTGCTCAAAATACGCTGACGCACCTTAAACGCAGCTATATTTATGAGGACGTGATGCATACGACACGGCACGTCAACGCGGATACGCAGCGTTACGCACCGTTGTTTACAGAACTTGTATAAAATTAAGAAAACGTTTTGTTTGGAATGCAATTGAGCATCTTCTGGCTATTCTCAAGTTTATCTTCATTATTAATTATCGTATGGCTGATTATGTTTCTCTACTTCTAAGATTTACAGTTTTCGAGTACGTTTTTAGGGTTCCGTAGCCAAAATGGCAAAAACGGAACCCTTATAGTTTCGTCATGTCCGTCTGTCCGTCTGTCCGTATGTCACAGGCATTTTACTCGAAAACTATAAGGTGTATTTGAATAAAATTTTGGGGATAGGTGTATTTTGTTAGCCGCTACAAAGTTTTGTAATTAGAATTAATAAAAAAAAATTTTTTAGGGGTGCACTCCATACATAAAACTAAAAGTCAAAAAAATTTTTTTCATTGTGACCCCCCGTGTGGCACATCAATTGATAGGCCTTTCAAAATAAATATAAGGTTTCTTAGATTTTTTTTTGATTAAGTGAATAGGGTCGGAGATAATCGCCCCGAAAGTCACTAAAATTCTGTCCCCCCCCTCTAATTTTTGAACGGTGTATTTTAAAAATATGAAAAAATTCATGGACACAGCGCTTATTAAGTTCATTCACCGAAAATTGTTTTGAACAAGATCGGATGAAAGGTTTCCGAGATATTGCTGAAAAACTGCCTTCCTCAAAGAAAAGGACGTAAGTGCCGTAAAATTTCTGTGACGATACGACCTTTTTAATAGGCACGTAACCCTTCGTTGTGCGTGGTCCGACACGCACTTGGCCAGTTTTGTATCTTCATAAGACGTTTTGGTGACATCTGTCTTCTACGGTACTCCCGACTTTCCGTCATCCCATTGTAGATCACAATATAGATGCATTAACTTGAAAACACAATAGGCTATCTGACGCGCTCGGGTCACCCGTAGATAATCGTCCCCGCGGGCGGTGCTCTTGACAGATGGTTGGCCGCTTGACGAGGGATGTCGTGGCACTACATGACAAATTGACGGAAGCTAATCTCTTTGGGCTCTTTTAACCCCCGACGCAAAGAGAGGGGTGTTATAAGTTTAACGTGTCTGTGTGTCTGTGTATCTGTATGTAGTATCATAGCTCCCAAACGGATGGACCGATTTGAATGCTGTTTTTTTTGTGTAATAGAAATGTTTTACCCGAGTGTTCTTAACCATGTTTTACCAAAATCGGTTCAGCCGTTTTTGAGATATTGAACTTTGAAATGAAAAAATCGGGGGTTTTTCAACTTTTCGAAGTGATGATTTCTTCGGGGGTTCTCATATCCTTGGATGAGTGTTCTCGCTCGTGCTCGCTCGTTTGTAACACACAAGTTATGCAACGGATGGGACCGTAATTCTGTCGTTCTCCACCAGCCAGTATTTCTTTTTAACCGACTTCAAAAAAGGGGGAGCTTCTCAATTCGACTGTATTTTTTTGTATGTTTGTTACGCGATGACTCGGTAATTTATGAACCGATGTGAAAAATTCTTTCCTTTTTTGAAAGCATATACTTCCAGACTGGGCCCGTTGTCACCAAAATCCAGTTCTGACGATGGGATTCTGGAGAAATTGAGAGCTCTTCAAATTTTGAGCTCTCAATTTCTCCAGAATCCCAGCAGGTATACTTGAAGCAATTTGTGTACTGATTTGAAGTCGGTTAAAACTTTGTTTTCAAAGTAAGTTATGTTAACGCCATCATGCTTACACGTATTTTCTTAAGGCATAAAACGAAAGTGAAACTTTGTAGTCATAATTTCGTCATGGCAGCAAAAAAGCACGCTCGATGGTTTATTAAAAATTAAAAATATTCATAAAGCGCTCCCACACTGCAGTGCACTTCCCATAAATGGCCCGTTTTATGGACGACCTCTTAACGCTGATGTACCGTCCGGACGCGCTCGTATAAACCCGGCCTTTCGGACGGATTTATCCGTAGACGAGTCCTCTTCCGTCGTTGTATAACTCCGGGAATGGTCCCCATCAATGAGACACTCTATAGGGGAGTTCTGATACATCGAATCAGGGGTCAAACCGAAAATAGGTTCTTGCACAAAAGGCTATTTATTATTGGTGGAACCTCGATATGCGTGTATTTCCGTGACAAAACTACTACAACCAGCTAAATGATGACATATATTATATGATTAGACTCTTCTGGTATGATCTAAGTAACTTTTTATTTTAAAAACATTAAAATAGTTATTTAAGATACAAGTGCAGAAAATAGGAAATTCGCAACGAGTGGTGATAAATTAAAACACGACCGAAGGGAGTGTTTTAAATCGACACGAGTTGCGAATTACCTATTCGCACGTGTATCGTATAACGTTTTACAGTACATATGGCTCTTTAAAGTTTCAACATATGCACGAAAAGTGGTCATTTCCGCACTAGTGCGGAAAAGTAACACCATGTGTACTGTAAAAAATGTTTTTTTTTTAAATCACAAAATATCTTTTGAAAACAAATATGCACAAACTATTATGACTCACTACATGATTTTACCCCAAAATCTGCATTGACTACTGTGCTATGATCTCGTGGTGCCAAGACACATTACTCGGAGGACTTTAGATCAATTTTTTTTTTTAAGTAATGGACGAAAGTGGTTACTACTAATAGGCTTCGTTCGTGGGCACGATTACCTCTAGATTATTACTCGACAAACGATTACCTCAAGGCCCCTTTATTGTCCTGACAGCAGCTGTCATCAATATCGCGGTAACCCCACTGCGGAATCATTGTCACCAAGGCCGCAGGAGCGATTTAAAGAGCAATCGGGAGCGATAGTGATCAATCGCCGGCCCCGAATAAGTCGCTGTTTTATCGGGACCGGGCGCGACATCATTGTCACCCTATCGGGGTGCGCGCGCAGCCTCGCGCCTCGACGCCTCGCGAGGCACGGTGCAAGTGATGAGAGTACAGCGGGTTACGCAATACCTACCACTTACTTCTCTGTTTTTGAAAAATATAAATAGTTACGTTTTGGGTCATTAAGGACGGTCAATGGACTGGACACTTTCCTTGATCCGTCTCATATTACAACAAAATAACTTCAATATCTGTGGTAAACTGACACTGGCAATGACAAATATAGCAGCTGCAACTGTCTTTATCTTTCAAAAATAATTGACGCAGCTGAAAAATCTGCAATTTTTTTCTGGTGGTAAGGAAGGTTATTCCTATCACCAAAAAATAATCAGGCACTTCTAATATTTTCAAATGTCTAACCTTTAAAAAAATCGAGGGCTCATTGCCATGGACAGCCGTTAATCTCAAGCAGACAGTCAATCGACGTCATAATAGTGCGTATTCCAGGATTTCCAGGGCTGTTATTATTTACCCGCATATACGTCTCACCCCACCCCTCACACCTAACGAAACTAGACCTCTACATACGCTTAGTTACTACGAATCGCGGTGTCAACTGTCAAGATATATTTGTGGGTGAGCTTAACCTTTTGAGAGCTAAAGACGGCTGTGGACGCGGACGAAAACTCGTGCCACTGAAGCCACGGACGGCCACAGCCGCGCGTGCGCTTTGCGCTTTTTCGTTAATTTTATGTAATAAAAAGCTTTACAAGTAACTTGACCCATTTTTTTTAAATAGTTCATGATACGTACATTAATTTTGACTAGACAATATTTATCAGAAGTTTCATTTTATTCATATTTTGTCTGACTATTGTTTTTGTTCTGGCCTCAGTTGGGCACCGTTTTGTTTTGCACCCTCGCTGTCAAAAGGTTAAAACAAGTTACAGAATAGAGGGGCAGATATCTGGCGGCCCTTCATTCGTAATCCAGAGTACGTACCGATCTTTCCTCATTAATAATCCTACGTAGTCGCTCGCTTGGGCCGCACTAACCCCAGCCTCGCTATACACATCTAGCGCCCCGGCCGGAAATGGCCGTCAGATTTGTCGCGGCCCGGCGCGCCAATTACCGCCCGACGCTATCTGCTCCCGGGTAATTTATACCCCGCACCCGGGGAGTTTACCCCGCGTTCGGGGAGTTTTCCCGGCGAGCCGACGATGAGGGTTTCTGGAGGGTTTGCGGTTGTAATGTTTTCGTGTGTTGTGTTATGTTACGTTTCATTCATTTTCAATTGAGAAATATACACCCGTACTTCATTAAAGGGTTTATTGGTTTATTGGAAGTCCTTTGGTCTTGTGCCCGACTACGGCGGACCCGAAAGGAAGGGATATGTTTTTAGTCGTATATGATGTAATATAAAAAACGGGACAAGTGCGTGTCGGACTCGCGCACCGAGGGTTCCGTACAAACATGTAGGTATATTAGTAAATTATTAAAAATATTTTTACTATATGATGTAACTAAAAATTTACGGTTTTCGCAATTTTTCCTTTATCTGTGCTATAAGACGTTGCTTCGTACCAAATTTCAAGATTCTGAGTTTACGGGAAGTACCCTGTAGGTTTTGATTCCCTTGCGAGTTTCGAAAATTTGCGGTATAAACGGGTTGTATCTTTTGATTGCGTTGGCTTAGAAGTTTGATTTTTGCACAGCTCCAAGGGACAGTAGCCCTGAGTATTTGATATAAATTATAGCTTGATACCTCCACGCGTTCCTGAGAAAAAGGGTCTTGACGTCTGACAACAAAGTGATCCTATAAGGGTTCCGTTTTTTCCTTTCGAGGTACGGAACCCTAAAAAGGTAGATATGTTGTCTATACGAAATTCCGTGTTTAACACAAATTTAACATAAGTTTGACGTAAGTTATAGCCTATATCCTATTCCGATATATAAGGTACATATCTGGAAAGTTGCATATAGGTAGATTCGTCCAGTAGTTTTTCAGATTAAGTGGAACGTACTATCGCCCAAGGGTCCATCATTTTCGAGCGTTCGCCATTCATGTGCAGACGATTTTGAACAGAAAGTGTGTACTCGTATCGGGCGATAGTTCATCCATCCATCCATACAAACTTTCACGTTTATAATATTAGTAGGATATACCCACATACACAGCGACAGACAAGACACGTGACTAACATGCCTCATTAACGCCGTCTGTAAAGCATATCCAATGTCGTATAGCATCCTACCGATATTGGAGTGACGCAGTAACCACCCACGAGCTTTATACTGAGCTTCGATACTCTAACTTAAAATAGCACTAGATAGATCAATGCGCTCAGTAAGCGGGGCATTATAGCCTATGTCGCTCTCAATTAAGAGGAATCCAACGGCACCTCATATGTCAAAATCCGCCAACGCTTTAGGCTGCAGGGCGGGCCAGCCATAGAATAAGACATACATAGATACGTACGCTCGAAAAACATAACCCTCCTTTCCTTCGGCCGTCGGGTAAATAGCAGTAGATCAATGCGCTCAGTAAGCGGGGCTTGAGATCATGAATCAGGGGATTTAAGTTACTAATCGGTTTCTCCTTATTCTTCGCTGGTCGACTACAAAGAGAAAGATACAACCAAAGTTACAAAAAAATGTATACACGACCTTGATGTTAAGGCAATAAAGTCGTGGATACATTTTTTTGTAACTTTGGTTGTATCTTTCTCTTTGTAGTCGACTGTACAGTCAGTATTTGAGCGTTTAAAAAAAAGTGTACAGTATGAAGTATACATGGGTTTTTTTTTACTCAGAATCGTTGATACTGCCGATCCTAATAGAAGAAAAAAGTGTCCCAAATATTCCATTCCAGATCGTCACGTTCTTGTATGCAGTCCTTTTAGGGTTCCGTACCTCAAAAGGAATAAAAAGGAACCCTTACAGGATCACTCGTGCGTCTGTCACAGCCGAGCTCCGAAACTACTGGACCGATTGAGTTGAAATTTGGTAAACATAATGTAAATTGGTGACCCAAAGATGGACGCGTAAAGTAAATTAATGAATTCTGAACTTTTGGGGGTTAAACTGGAAAAATAAAAATAAAAAATTCGCAAACTGTATTGTGTGACATATCAAATGAAAGGGGTTATTGTAAGCATGTCAGACATATTTTTTTTATAATTTTAGCATCAGCGGACAAGTGCGAGTTCAACTCACCACGTGAGTTGAACTTGCACTTGTCCGCTTTTTAGGGTTCCGTAGCCAAAATGGCAAAAACGGAACCCTTATAGTTTCGTCATGTCCGTCTGTCCGTCTGTCCGTCTGTCCGTATGTCACAGGCATTTTATTCGAAAACTATAAGGTGTATTTGAATAAAATTTTGAGAAAAGCCGCTACAGAGTTTTGTAATTAAAATGACAAAAAAAAAATTTTTAGGGGTGCTCTCCATACATAAAACTTTAAGTCAAAATTTTTTTTTTCATTGTGACCCCCCGTGTTGCACATCAATCGATAGGCCTTTCAAAATAAATATAAGGTTTCTTAGCATTTTTTTTGATTAAGTGAATAGAGTCGGAGATAATCGCCCCGAAAGTCACTAAAATTCTGTCCCCCCCCTCAAATTTTTAAACGGTGTATTTTAAAAATATGTAAAAATTCATGGACATAGGGCTTATTAATTTCATTCACAGAAAATTGTTTTGAACAAGATCAATTCAGAGGTTTTCGAGATATTGCTGAAAAACTGCCTTCCTCAAAGAAAAGGACGTAAGTGCCGTAAAATTTCTGTGACGATACGACCTTTTTAATAGGCACGGAACCCTTCGTTTTGCGTGGTCCGACACGCACTTGGCCGGTTTTCCTTTTTAGGGTTCCGTAGCCAAAAAACGGAACCCTTAGTTTCGTCATGTGTGTCATTTATAGTTCTATAATCCGACCGCATTCCTGATATATGTATAATGAAAATCCTTACTCCTAGTATTTAAAAGGATAGACACTCAACTTGACGCAGCCTATCTAATATCTGAGTGGATATAATTAGCCCTGTGTCCAAGTATCCTCAGAATTCTCGACCGAAAAGTTAATTGTGCAAACAATCCAACAACAACGGGCACTCTGGTCCTCTTCTGGCTTGAGAGGCGCGAGAGAGACAGCGAGAGCGGCTCACAAACCGCAGTCAAATTAGCAACGACCAGTATTTCAATTTGCTGGAAACCGCGCGAGTTGAAAGCTCAACGGACATACTGTCGCATTTTGGGCTGGAATCTTAGAGCATAAATAACTGGAGTAGCCTTTCAGTAACTTACCCCTCTATAGAAAACCTTGCACAACGTGCAAAAAATCATACAAAGACAATTTCACAATCGATGTCATTCACAAAATCGCCTCGCAAGAGAACACTGATCATAAAAATGGCCGCATGTTGCTATATGCACTTGATATATAAACGTTCAACCACTTCAAGATTTCAATATACAATTGAGTTTCAATATCCTATTAAGATGCTCCCCCCCGCCCCCGCAAAATTCGGTGGACATTTTTGTACGCAAATACGACACAAGGCTACGCCAGTTATGTATGCTCTAAGGCTGGAATAAATAAATTTCATTTCATCAGTTCCTAGGTGTGTACATAACAGTCACGGGCACCAATATGTATTCACTCAAAGTTCCATAAATATGTATACTACAACCTTATTGTTATAGAAATAAGGTCTGTGTACATATTTTTGAGACTGTGGTGTATACATATTGGTGCCCTTGACTGTACAGTTTTGTATATTTCGTTGGTGGTTGTATTTGTATGTCTGAAGCATTACAGGGCAAATTTATTGTGTATACCATCAGTCCATCACACATAGGCTATAAGGAGGGACTATATTTTATGTACGAGTCTTACATTTGAAAACAACAGTGTAAGTAAGCAATTTTTTATATGTATGTATGTATATATGTAAGCATTTTATTATACAGTCGATGTCAAATACGTGTTTACAATTTTGCACCTTATACCATTGAACTAAGGTGCAAAAGTGTAAACATCTCTTTGAAGTCGACTGTAGACAATAACAGGGTAAAGCAGTCACAAGCGCAAAGTAAAAAGGCGAACTTATCCCCAGAGAAAGCATGCATTTAGAAATAAAATTCAGTCTTTTCGTCTCCCTGCAAAATCACTACATAACTACAACTTAAAAAAAAAAAGTTGAAAAACCCCCGATTTTTTCATTTCAAAGTTCAATATCTCAAAAACGGCTGAACCGATTTTGATGAAACATGGCTAAGAACACTCGGGTTAAAATTATCTATGATACAAAAAAAACCGCATTCAAATGGGTCAATCCGTTTGGGAGCTACGATACCACAGACAGATACACAGACACTCCTCTTGGCGTCTTTCTTGCATTTAATATGCTGCTCGAAATATTTCCACTGTACAAGTAGGTACATTCAGCTCCAGTACACAACGCAGTGAATGTTTAATAACTTGTCTCCGTGAAAACGTTTCCTTTGTTTAAGCAACAATCCTGCAGCGAACTCCCGAGTGAACAAGGTTGTAACCACGTTTGAACGATATACACACTTAGAACCTTGTTCCATTACACCGCGCTGACGCTCTCAAAGGCGTGCATCCCTTGGATACTTTGTATTTTTAATATCCTTGAGCGACAACTGAAACGTGTTATTCGTTTCTTTGCAACTGCGGCTGGAAATGTGCATAGTGAAGATTCTCTTTGAGGGCATAAATCGTGATAAATGTTTTCTTAGATTTTACGGTTCCGTACCTCAGTTACCGTATTTGGTGTTGAGTTCGTGAGTGCCGTGCCCGAAATACTCGTATACCCATTTGCATGCGGAATATGCCCAGCTAGGATATATTCATTTATCGGGTATATTTTAGTAAAAGAGGGGGGGGGGGGGGGTCTATTTTCGTCTTTTTCCCTAAATTAATACTTAAAATCTGTTTTTGCTAAACTTAGAAAAAACAATATATCTGAGATGCTTACAACAATACAGTTTGCGAAACGTTTTTTTTATTTTCCACTTTACCCCCCAAAAGTTGCCCCCCTTGTTTAGAAATCATTAATTTACTTTACGCGTCCATCTTTGGGTCACCAATTTACAAATTTCAACTCAATCGGTCCAGTAATTTCGGAGCAAATCGGCTGTGACAGTCGGACAGACAGACGCACGAGTGATCCCATAAGGGTTCCGTTTTTTTCCTTTTGAGGTACGGAACCCTAAAAAAGAGACCAAATCCGCCGGCGCACTTGCATAACGGACCCCCGTCGCGCCGCACGGGTGACCGTATAAAATGGCGCGGATGTTTAAGAACATCATATGTCCCGCAACGGTCGGCGATATAAAAACTACCCCTCCGGTGTCCGGGAGAGAAATGAACCACTAAGCGGGGAAACTTCAGCGTCGCAATGTTGTTAGTCACGGCTCGGGGATTCTGTTTTTTTCCTTTGCAAGGTTCCGAAGGGCTCAGTTGGTTAGTTTGGTCATTAGTGAGGTATGGGGGGGACTTTATTTTTGAGATTTCGCAGTGGTTTTTAAGGGTTACGTACCTCAAAAGGAAAAAAACGAAACCCTTATAGGATCACTCGTCCGTCTGTCACAGCCGATTTGCTCCGAAAGTAATGGACCGATTGAGTGGAAATTTGGTAAACATATGTAAATTGGTGACCCAAAGATGGACGCGTAAAGTAAATTAGTAAATTCTGAACAAGGGGGTCACTTTTGGGGGGTAAACTGGAGAATGAAAAAAAAAGTTTCGCAAACTGATTCACATTCACAAATTTTAGCAATAAGATTTGAACTAATTTAGGAAAAAAGACGAATTTTGACCATGCCCCCCCGCCCTTATCTCCGAAACTACTAGGCTTAAAATTCTGAAAAAAATATGGAAAATAGTTCCTTGCCTAAAGATTACAGAAAAACCTATAGGAAGTTTGAGTTTTCAAAGTAACGGGAAAATTCTCAATATTTTTATGTATTAGGTATATACGGAAGGCGCGGCGTGGGTAGGCCCCACAAGGTGGACTGATGACCTGGTAAAGGTCGCGGGAGTCCGCTGGATGCGGGTGGCGCAGGACCGGTCAATTTGGCACTCTCTGGGGGAGGCCTATGTCCAGCAGTGGACGTTTTTCGGCTGATATGATGATGATGATGAGGTATATACGGAACCCTCACCACGCGAGTTGAACTCGTACTTGTCCGGTTTTTTTTGTGTGCTAGTCTGGAAGACAAATCATCGGCAAAGCACTTTCTGCCGTGTGCTGTTGCTGCCAAGGTCAAGGTTACGTTAGTCAAAGTTAACTATTTAGTATCAAGAAAAACCGCACTGCTAATTTTGTTAAATAAGAACATTCACATTGAACAGCTATACAAATTACTTCCGAAATTATAAGGGAAGCAAATTGCCACAATCAGAGTTCATCATTGACGCTGAAATCCGGCAACCGCCACCCAGAACAAGCAATTAAACCAATAAAAGCATCCGCGGAGCGCGACTCCGCCAGCGCTCCCTAAACGTGAAACTTTAATTAAAAGTTGACGAGACACGGCTGCCACGCGGATTATCAACTCCCCGTCGCTAAAACCCAAGCCAAAACAGCCTCTATCCCCAACTAAATAAAACCCCCCCCAGCCGTACTCCCAAATCACGTATTACCACAACAAATAGCCGGCGGAATCCTCAAATTGACGTTACAGTAAATTATGCTTTATTACGATCGCGGTAGATTTCGCTTTTCAACGCGCGCCCTCCTGAAATTGATTCGCCGCGGTACTGTAACGCTGTAAGCGTTCGGCGGCCATCTTTGTTAGACATGAGGAAGGTTGGAGCGCCCGCCCGCGCTCGTCCTGTTCCGAACGACTTTCGGGGATCGTAAAGGGACCAATAGGCGCTGGTTCTCGACTATCACAGTCCTTGTATAGTCAACAGCAAAAGTAGGTTATCATTTTTTCACCTTATCGCAATGGAATAAGGTACAAAAGTGATAACTTACTTTTGCTCTTGACTGTACGATAAACCAAGCGAACGTACGCTCGAAAAGTAATCGCCTTGATCCTTAAGAAATTGGTAACAGAGCAGAGTGCCATGCCCTTCGCATTATGAAAATGTGTAAAAGAAACAGATTAATTATATCGAATCGTTTCTTCGCGTGACGCGTTAATAAAGGGGCCGTATGGCTTTATGACCCTCGTACTGGCACGAGCTTCATGTGTTCCCGGGAATGCCCACGTGCTTTAGACTCATGAGCATCAATTTTTCAATCGAAGTATATGATCGTTAATGACTATTCCGACCATTCCCTGATAATTGACAGTTGTAAAACTGTTACTCGGTTGTGAATTTTCCTAGAAGCGAACCCTCGTCTTTGGTTACGCGTGTGATGAGGACATTAACCTCAATTAGATCCTTAGCAGACCCCGCGCGTCACTCCCCACGTCCCGTCATCGAACGAGGCGATAAGTTACATTTAACTTCCTAGGGTCGGGTCCTTGTCATCAAAATTCCTGCCCATTTCACAAAGAGACACGATGACTGCGGAGCACAATAATTTTCCACAAATAAGAATGGCATCAATGTACAAAAATGTCTGTATGACAATGAGTTATTTGATCGCGTCGATTGGCCATCGGGCTCCAACATTCGAGTCACTCATCACGCGCGTCCGGCACCGAATTCGAACCAACTGCTGTTCGACCGTGAGACTCGTCAAGTCCCTTAGCCGATGCTCCGCAGACTTGTTTTTTTTCTCTAAACATATTTGTGTGTTTAGAGAGGTAGGGCAGAGAGGAATGTCATGTCGCTCATATTTGTAACAGCTGTGGAAGTACCCTACAGAAGACAGCGGGTAGCGGGTGGTAGTGTAAAAGGTGGATGACGTTGTTCACCTCCGCAGGAATCGCCGCTCGCACCCTGTGTGTCCCCTGGGTAGCGCTAAACGAACAACAAACCATAGAAAAACGAACGTATCTGTTGCACTTGCTAGTTCGAGCGACAGAGAGGGAGTAACACGAACGAAGTTCGTTTTCGTTTCGCGGCAGCCCCTCTGTACCTGTTGCGAACATCTTACAACCTCGCAGCACCACAGACGTACACCGAATATTGTACACGTCTGTAAAATGCCATACGAACCACAGTTAAGTGTCTAGATTGTATTGATATGTATCTCACATATACGTAAAAAACCGGCCAAGTGCCGTACGAAAACGGCAAAAAAATCATGTCTGTTGTATGGGAGCCGCAGTCCGACTCGCACATGGCCGGTTTTTTAGTGTTTGTTGTTATAGCGGCAACAGAAATACATAATCTGTGAAAATTTCAACTCTCTAGCTATCACGGTTCTTGAGATACAGCCTGGTGACAGACAGACGGACGGACGGACAGCGAAGTCTTAGTAATAGGGTCCCGTTTTTACCCGTTGTACGTGCGGAACCATAAAAAAGTCCGTCGTTCGTCTCCTCCACAGATGGTGGTACATAAAACGCCTATTTAAAGCATGCAGTGGAAACACGTGCCCCTTAATCGGCTATAAAGAGGTTAATAATGCACGTCCACAACTGAGAGAGTATGCATCCCGTTCAGACACAGGTTGTGTAGCCATTGAGCAGGAGAGACGGCATGATTGTTTCCAAATTTAAAGTCGGCTCTGGACGACCGACACGGTGATAAATCGCAATTTATTAATAGCTTTAGTGAAATGATTTCGAGATATCGATAATGACGTTTTTAATACAGTTGCTCAAAAAGTGCTACTTAACGTAGCTGTTTAGCGTGCAGAAAGTTGTTTTCACTTTTCCTTGTACAAATTGTACCATTTGTATTATGTCAATAAAAAATAAATAACATAGAACTGTATTAAACTTCATTTTTTTCAACTGTATTACAATGATGTTACAGAATTAATAATATAAAAGTTTCGAATTCCTTACTTGTTGTTTTTCTTATTTTTTCGCAACTGTATTAAAAAACGTCGTTCGATACCCGTGCGGAAATGTCATTCTTCACTCGTCCCGAGTCTTGCCACTCGCCTACGGCTCGTGGCAATATCTCGGTGCTCGTGACGTAATGACATCTTTCAGCACTAGCATCGAAATGTACTATTATTTATGTTTGTCAGGACATGCAGTTGAAACAAGCGATCCAGTTATGTCTATAATGTCGTTGATGGCAGACTCATCATCAAGTTATTCCCCCCATTTGAACCCATTGCTGATTAAAACGCCTCTTAATATGTTATGTTGTCACAACAGTCTGAAATGCAACCTGTTTTTAGGGTTCCGTATTAAGACGTGTCCGTCCGTCCGTCCGTCTGTCTGTCTGTCACCAGGATGTATCTCAAGAACCGTGATAGCTAGAGAGTTGAAATTTTCACAGATTATGTATTTCTGTTGCCGCTATAACAACAAATACTAAAAAATCGGCCGTGTGCGAGTCGGACTTGGGCTCCCATACAACAGACGTGATTTTTTTGCCGTTTTTATAGATAATGGTACGGAACCCTTCGTGCGTACTTGGCCGGTTTTTTTTTCTTTTTTTCCAATGTCAACTTCTATTAATCTACTGTAACAATGCGAGAATTGACTGTTAAGAAGATGAAACAAAAAACTAGTAAGCTCATGAATATTCTAAATGTCACTTCAATTGAAAATATCTCGAGTTTTCAGTTCAGTTGCGTCCAATTATAAGTTTAGTGCCGTGTTGACTCGCGGCCCGAATTAGCAGTTCAGACTGAATTAAATAGAGTTCATCGCTTCATCGACGTCCCTAGCTGTAGGGTTGCCACGCTAACTATGTAAATGAATCGGGCAAGGGTTACACGTAAGAGATTATTGCGTAAAAAGTACCTTACGGATGGATACTGCATTCTTTTTACAAATAATAGTTTTTATTGGTCTTAGTCTGATAGTTTTTAGGTATTTATGAATGAACTGAATGGAAAGGCTTAAGTAAAAATCAATTCCACGTCACATTTGAGACTTCGTGTCGACTTTGACTAAGTCTACAATTGGGTACTTTCCTGGGTGAAAAAAATATATAATTCTATTTAGTCGGTCAGTTAGATTATTAAAACATATTGGACACGTATTTTTTGTTTGTCAATTAAACAAAAAAATACGAAGATTTAAAGTTCCGCGTGACGTCACATTATGCTAAAAAGTGTACCATAATGTGACGGCACGCGGAACTTTAACGGGCTATACCTTCATCATTTTTTGTTTAATTGACAAACAAAAAAATACGTGTCCAATATTTTTTGATAATCTAACCGACGGACTAAATATTTTTTTTTTTAGGAAGGTAGCCAATTGATATTAGTTTGATTAGTACTTGTTTCACTTCAGTTGTAGATATCGTTTTGATACTGTATGCATCTAGGGGTTACCAAACTAGTATTTAAAAGTCTGAAATTAACTTTACGGCCTCATATTGCGGGAAATGTGAAAACGCGAGTTGGCTATTTTCAGCCCACCGTCCAATTATAAGTTGGTTCTGGCTGCATCAATGAAGGAGTCGCGCTCGTGGCTCGCAGCGCACCCGAGTTAAGGCTTCAGACTGAATTAATTAGCACTCGCCTCGGTGACAACCCTCGTTTTAGGGTTGCCACGCTACCGACATCGATCGCCCTACGGATCAGTGCGATGCAGCTCTCTGTCTACGTTTATTCAAATACATTTTTAGGATTCCGTACCCGACGGGTAAAAACGGGACCCTATTACTAAGACTTCGCTGTCCGTCCGTCCGTCTGTCTGTCACCAGGCTGTATCTCAAGAACCGTGATAGCTAGAGAGTTGAAATTTTCATAGATTATGTATTTCTGTTGCCGCTATAACAACAAATACTAAAAAACCGGCCAAGTGCGAGTCGGACTGGGGCTCCCATACAACAGACATGTTTTTTTTTGCCGTTTTTATAGATAATGGTACGGAACCCTTCGTGCGCGAGCCCGATTCGCACTTGGCCGGTTTTTGAATATTTAGGTAGAGTACTGTTAATTGTCATCTTCCGCTGTTTTGCAGCATGGCAAATTCCTAGTCTAATTGAAATCCCACTAAAAACGTTACATGTAAAGCGATTGCCAAGGCTCCCTAGTTCGTATAGCTTTCAGCGTCAAAAAGATATCAGATCGCAAGTAGCGCCAAGTTTCCTACTCCATACGGCTTAACTCTACCAGCCACAGCTATAAATTCTACATCTTAGCTAAAAATAGTCTCATACTAGATTTCATCCCCTTGTTTAAGGGGTTGGGGGGGGGTAGTAGTTCCATTTTTTTGGATTTTTCTGTTGTTTGTGTACTAATACTAGCTTACATACCTAATTTCAGCTTTCTAGGACTTCGGGAAGTACCCGAAGGGTTTTGATGATCAACGTGAGTGAGTGAGTGAGTCAGTGGCGAAATCGGCGTTTTTTTTATATATCAATAAAATATAAAGTATAAGAGCTATGCAATTGAAACCTCTAATAAGTCCATTATTGACATCATATCCCGAGAATTTAGTTTATCTGGTATAATCCAAACACAAGTTATTGCAAGTTATGCAATGTAATTTTAAAATTTTATAATACTCTGATACTGAAATGATATATTGTATACTGTTTTGAAAAAATGACACCTCGCCGAGTTTTTTACGCCGGTTCTTCTCGAGGCAGAGGTTTACTTTCCGAACCGGTGGTAGTTTATCGACATTCATAGGTGCATGTAATATGCCTAAATTTAAGAATAAATTGACTTTTATGTGGGTTGTACGCATCACATAATTATTTTAGTCCTGTATGTATAACTTTTGCATGTCGTTCACAGACTGAATACTGTACTGCTGTACCTCAACACCCTGTACTATATTTATAAGTATTCTGGCAAATAAAATAATTCTATTCTATTCTATTCTATTCAAAAAAACGACGAAGCGCTTCGAGAAAAGGTAGGTAGCGCCCTTGTGCTTCCCTTGGCTCGTCTACTACCGTGCCCCCAGATGAAAACCAAAGCGAAACGTATATAATTCCATAAATTTGATTTGTGGTTTGCTCATCAAATCAACCCGGCACACGGACGAAGATTATAAGGTCAATGTTAATAAAATGACAATAGGAATGATTCCACGAAATCCATTTATCCTAATAGGATGAAAACGTTACCTTGCATTAGCATATTCATGAGCTGCCAGTATTGGGACAATATTCAATTTGTGGCGGTGCTGCCGTCGCGATCACCCGCGCCGTTTGCGCGTGTAATTGAGCCCTTGCGGGGGCTGACTGTATGTATGTATATACATGTTTCGCCTTATTACAATTACAATAAAGTTACATGCTACAATTTGACGTTGACTGTACCATCGTCATACCCGTACGTTTTCCCCCAGCTCCCAATGACCTACGATCTGTAACTATCCGTTTTTCATGATTTTTATGGCTTATCGCATTAACAACAACGAGTTTTACCGAAATAGTATCCTATATTTACTTCAAAACTCACAGTTTTCGATATACGGCACCTATATGGCACCAACTATATGGCACCAAACCTTGGCAAGGCCAAAAAAAACAATTTTTTTGGACGTAACTTTTGTGAAAATGAATTAAAAATAAAAATCTCTGATGGCTCGTTAGAGACGTCAATTTGGAACAGTAACATGTAGATTTGATATATAAAAGTGCATAAACGACATACTTATATCCAAAACAGAGGTTTTTTGGACCATACTAGAATAAATCATAAAAAAAACAATATTCATTATTTTCAAAAAAACTCTGATGCAAATGTAGATAAAGGATTGAAGAACCGATAAGCTTTTGTGACATAAATATATCTATAGCTTTGACGGAGGAGTTTCAACTCAAAACTCGTCATAATTCAACAAAAAGCGCGGGGAGCCCCTTAAAGTAGCCCGGGGTCCGCTTTGACACCTAATCCCAAGATTTGGCGTAGGCACTAGTTTTACGAAAGCGACTGCCATCTGACCTTCCAACCCAGAGGGAAAACTAGACCGGTTGTGACAACCCTACGAGACGTCAGCTTGTCGTATTCATCATGGTAAATGCTGCCAGGAAAAGACGTAGTCCCATTTAATAAAATGTTTACGCTTAAACGCATACAAGCAATATGTTAGTTTCCAGTAACAAATGAAATCAAAAGAATTTTCGAAAAACCCGACTGTTTTTTGACAAATATTATAGCCTATGTCACTCCCACGATTAAGAGCAATTCAACGACACCTCAGACATCAAAATCCATCAAGCCGTTTAGGCTACAGGCCACAAAGAAACAAACATACATACATACATACTTACATACACTCGAAAAACCCGACTGCTTTTTGACAAATATTATAGCCTATGTCACTCCCACGATTAAGAGCAATTCAACGACACCTCATACATCAAAATCCATCAAGCCGTTTAGGCTACAGGAGGCCACAAAAAAACAGACATATATACATACATACATACTTACATACACTCGAAAAACATTACCCTCCTCCGTTGGCAGTCGGGTAATAAAGTATTGAATTATATATACCCGTGCAATTATCGCGCTCACTCGTATTAATTGGCGGTTTATTTAATCACCCCCTGTAATTCCCGATTGGTAAATATTTCTATCTACAAACCACATCAGGGCCGTGATAAAGTTTTGCGATTGTGCAAATGTTTGGGCGACAGCCCTATGTAACCGGAGCACACGCGTCACACCGCGCTATTAAGTTAATTAAAATGACACACACATGTATGTATTATGTATAACGGATTTTTATTCGCAACTAGGGTTGGCAGGTATTACGTAATCGTTGACTTTATTGGTTTCAGCTGCTTACCGGTGCCACAGAATAAGTAATAGTACTACGTACAGAAGGTTCTCTGTTAACAAATTCCCTGTTTAGGTACGCCAAACGTGCCTAAATGTGGCCATTTCTTTCTATCGCATGCAACGCGCTCTTTCGGAGGCGGAGCCTTAGAGCTAGGGTTACCGCCGGCTCGACTTATTAAATGAAGGGTACGTTAGTATAATAGTGTATTTTAGTAACGATATTACGATTATTCTTTATTTACTTAGGATCACCCAACTACACAAAAACTGTGTAATTTGCCTTTAGGTTATGACATCAAAACTGCCTGTTTCTGCAAAATGTAAGACGAAGACACACAACTCTGGGTTACCTACATACATAAACATAATGTAAAGACAAATTCTTTTCAACCAATATAAATAGACGACGCGGCATATTTATTTTACGAGGCGAATGACGATGCAATGCGTTGCGCGAATGCGTGCGTCCCGTAACAGCGCGCGGCAACCACTGATAGACCGCCTAAAGGCGGCCGGCCTAAATAAAATATTAAAATGTTATAAATATTAAAAAGCATAGGTCAAGTGTGTGTGAGTGCGACGTAGGCGGTGATTGGAATGATTTTTTTAAGTTTAAAGTCGCAGCCAAAATTTACAATTATATCATTTATTGCCACATCATTGTTATGTGTTAATCATTTTTATTATATAAAAACTAAATAATCTAATGATAAATTTCGTTTGTTCCAGGTAAGCTCGTGAACCGTACGGCAACGAAATCCTAAAATTAAGCAGGACCTATTGACCTATCTAAGGTAAAACTTGTAGAATATAAACGGTGTTACATTCAGGTGGTTCGAGAGGACAGGTTTCAAATACCATTTGAGTAAGTAGGTATGTTTTAAAATTGAAGAATAGTACATTACTTAATTAGGGCAGTAATAGTACATTGTGTTATAAGTACGGTAAGATATGAATTACGAACGAGAGTGAAGGCGGAGGGCTTTGATGACTCGAGTTTGTAAAAACCTTACCGTACGTGTCGGAAACAATGTTTTTTATCACATTTGCGAGGAAACCAATACATTTTTAACTAAATTGTTCGATCGATTTTTAAATATTAATGGCTACTGTCCAGTGGGACAATTATGCCAGCGTCAAGGTTGGAGGCTACACGAAAGTCTTCACAAAACTGTCCAAAAGGTGTAGTTTTGATCGGTTGAAAAATCTAAAACAAGAGACAACACAATGTTAGACAAACTACAGCATACACATGATTAGTTTTAAACTAAATTGTTACTAATCGTAATAAAAACTACCTACAAAATGTCAGTCGTCCATTTTGTTGAATTTGACGTGAGGCGCTTAGAACAAAGACACCTCGGCATACAGCCACGATTTAAAATCACAGTTAAAAATATTTTACATGGACACTAAATAGCTACATTTTAGTTCTGTTAATCATAATCTGTTAATAAAATACGTTTTCAAACATCGTGTTTGAGTTAAAACCTCCTTGCTTTATAACTGACGTAAGAGTGACATACAAATTAAGAAAAAAACCATTACGCCCATGGTTTTTTTCATTGCATGCACACGTGTGGCATCACAATCGATAGGCCTTTCAAAATAAATATAAGGTTTCTCAGCAATTTTTTGATTAGAGTC
Source organism: Epinotia nisella (assembly GCA_932294315.1). Classification (NCBI taxonomy): domain Eukaryota; kingdom Metazoa; phylum Arthropoda; class Insecta; order Lepidoptera; family Tortricidae; genus Epinotia; species Epinotia nisella. The sequence continues at coordinate 1,607,655 of OW028693.1, forward strand.
GGAGATAATCGGCCCGAAATCACTAAAATTCTGCCCCCCCCCCCCCCCCCCCTCTAATTTTTGGATTATTAAATTCTTTCACCGAAAATTATTTTGAACAAGATCGGTTCAAAGGTTTTCGAGATATTGCTGAAAATCTGCCTTCATTAAAAAGAAAAGGACGTAAATGCCCTAAGATTTCTGTGGCGATATGACCTTTTTAATAGTCACGGAACCCTTTGTTTTGCGTGGTCCGACACGCACTTGGCCGGTTTTTATGCATTAAACAATTTGACTTGACCGACTCAGTTGCGGCAGCCAAGCACCAATGGACACAACACATACCTACGTTACATACAAGACTATATAACACAGTACCGTTCCAGAATTGGGCCGGGCATCGTTAACAATCGCGCATTCCTCGTCAACCGGCCATCCGTCACGAGCGAGCGCGGGCTAACCGCGTTAGGGGTCGCCAATTGACCCGCGCTCCGGGCTCAATTGACCCGCGTGCGTTGACTCACATCATGTTACTAAACAGAGGCCGCGACTCGAGTGTAGAATAAACACCGCAGAGGGACAGAATCGTGTGTTTAGAGAGCTCTATACTTGGGTAGGATTGATAAATAAATAAATAAATGATTTGAATTTGAATTTTTTTCTAACCTGCATAAACGAGCTTTTAAAAAAATCGGCCAAGTGCGTGTCGGACCACGCAAAACGAAGGGTTCCGTGCCTATGAAAAAGGTCCTATCGTCACAGAATTTTTACGGCACTTACGTCCTTTTCTTTGAGGAAGGCAGTTTTTCAGCAATATCTCGAAAACCTCTGAACCGATCTTGTTCAAAACAATTTTCGGTGAATGAAATTAATAAGCCCTATGTCCCTGAATTTTTCCATATTTTTAAAATACACCGTTCAAAAATTAGAGGGGGGGGGGGGGACAGAATTTTAGTGACTTTCGGGGCGATTATCTCCGACCCTATTCACTTAATCAAAAAAAATGCTAAGAAACCTTATATTTATTTTGAAAGACCTATCGATGTGCCACACGGGGGGTCACAATGAAAAATTTTTTTTTGACTTTTAGTTTTATGTATGGAGTGCACCCCTAAAAAAATTTTTTTTTGTCATTTTAATTACAAAACTATGTAGCGGCTAACAAAATACACCTATCCTCAAAATTTTATTCAAATACACCTTATAGTTTTCGAGTAAAATGCCTGTGACATACGGACAGACGGACAGACGGACAGACGGACAGACGGACATGACGAAACTATAAGGGTTCCGTTTTTGCCATTCTGGCTACGGAACCCTAAAAAAACTGCGATTACATAATAACTTACATAACGAAATACCACCTTAATTTTATCAAAATACATAAGGCTTTAGACTGACTGGGTGTCAATAAATAGATGTTTAAACCTACTCAATATCGATCCAATCATTACGAGAATGTACAATCGATCTTTCAACATTTTTTTTACATAAGATTTATTATCTGACCACCGAGTCCATTCCCTTTTAGACCTAATTAGGACTATAGTATAAAAAATCCCGTCAACCACCCAAACGAAGTGCGCATTCTGTCATTTATAATCTGGTGGAGTCATCAAGTCACAGACCGTTGATTCGTTGATGCCGTTAACTAATCAGTCGATACATTGACTCTTCCTAGTAAGACTTGCGACACGTACGGTAAGTATCTTACCGTACTTGAGACACAATGTACTATTTCTCCAATATGCTCGGAAATGTGCGCCTTACTGTAGCAAAAATAGTACGTAAAGTTCCTCGTTACTGACAAGCGCAAATTTAAAAAGTTAAAAGTCATTATTGTACAATTTTAGCGGCCAGGAAAATGTATGAAATTCCTTTACTGTATACTTTTTTACCTTTTAATCATATGTTTTGACCAAGACAAATCACTACAAACAGCCAAATGCTCGCAAGTTTAAAGGCCTAGTAATTTATCATAACAACTTGCTATAGTTAGACTGGTTAGAAGTTTTATATTTTTTAATTGTCATAGACAAAACGATTACTTTTGCAAGAGATCGAAGTGACGTTTTAAAAAATGTCTCAAATATTATTAACTGAAGAAATTAAAATATTTTCGAAATAATATTCAAAACGAACTAAATTGCGTTTAGATTTCAATCCAGTGTACCTAATCTTTAATAATTTTAATTACATAAAACATAAAATTGTAATTGATTCTAATGTTTTTAATTTATTTATGTGGGTCAATTGAAACTGGCACCATGAGTCATGCCGAGTACATACTTTAAAAAAATAAGTTGGGCGGGAACATGATAGGTTATTGACATACTATTCGCTGTTTTAAAATTATTTAAAATATTATTTGATTTCCTCGCATTTATGGAGAAAAGCACTATACCTACCTGCCTCGGCGGGAATGGCAATTAGTGGATTCGTCTCTATTGTCGGATTCAGCTTCGCTTCATCCGACAAAATCAACTCATCCACGAATTGCTATTTCCCGGCCTCTGCAGTAATGTACTATTATTGCACACCTCACACAAACAAAGCAGTTACAGAGATAAACAATACAATAACATGTAGGTAGAGGTAGACAACAGGGGGTCTTATCGCTGAAGAGCGATCTCTTTCAGACAACCTTTGGGTATCGGAGAAAGAGATAAAACTAGATTATGCAGTAGGTGGTGCAGAGATTACCTACTGAAGAGAGAAGAAGAAACCTAGAGAAGTACCTACTGTATCACATTGTAGGATTTCTTAATTGAAGTAATTGCGGCAAGCACGCTCTGCTACATTCAAACTTGAACTTTTAACTTTGAGCCATAAATTTCAATTTCCTTTATTACCGTCTAGCCTAGTGCAGGCATGCGGCTGTCAAACGGCAGTCGCGGGTTCGAATCCCGGCTCGTACCAATGAGTTTTTCGGAACTTATGTACGGAATATCATTTGATATTTACCGTAAGCTTTTCGGTGAAGGGAAACATCGCGAGGAAACCTGCTGAGAAGAAATGCAAAGAGGTAGGTATGTGAAGTCCCCAATCCGCACTGGGCCAGCGTGCGGACCACTGCGCGTTCCCTCTCATTATGAACGCAATAGTTTTGATCAGGTTCACCGTAAATTGAATGAACATTTCTCTTGTTCCTTCAACATTAACAATTCCATTTGTAAAATATTGAACGGATATCTAGAAACTACGTCGTGGCGGCGTTGTTCTGATATTGCGCTCAAATCGCATGTTTCACTAACTTTAAATTGAAGAGAGTTGAAATAAAAATATGCACTTTAAAGTCACAGAGCCAAAAGTAAGGGTTAGTGTTTTGCTTTTAAGGCCGGGTTGTTAAAATCTGATTGTATGGAAAGTTTGACAAGTTTCTACGGAATGACAGCTGCCTGAGCCATATTTAACGTTTCATCATCATCATCATCATCATATCATGACATAGGCCTCCCCCAAAGAGTGCCAAAGTGACCGGTCCTGCGCCACCCGCATCCAGCGGACTCCCGCGACCTTTACCAGGTCATCAGTCCACCCTGTGTGGGGGCCTAATACCCACGCTGCGCCGAAGTCGCCACTCGAGAACCTTTCCGCCCCAACAGGCATCAGTTCTACGTGCAATGTGCCCCGCCCACTGCCACTTAAGTTGAGCGATTCGGAGGGCTATATCGGTTACCTCGGTTCTGCTACGGATAGCCTCATTTCTGATGCAGAGAAAGTCCCAACATAGCCCTCTCCATTGCCCTTTGGGTGACTTTGAGCCTTCTTATGAGGCCCATAGTAAGCTACCACGTTTCAGTGCCATACGTCATCACTGGCAACACACACTGGTCAAAGACTCTCGTTTTGAGATACTGCATTTACCGTTTATCGGTCCGTAATCGTAGGTTGGTGCAGCCCGACCTAATAACGAAGAGTATTTTTAGCTAAATTAAAAACAACTAAGGTAACTTTTCACTATTATAACCCCAGCCTTGCGGTCCCACGGTGGGCGGAACTGTAAAGTTTGGCAGCTGCAGGGTTAATGAGGCGGGACTCGTCGCGATGACGTGACGAGTTAACCCCCAACTGAGTCGACCTTTTTAGCGTTCCGTAGTCAACACTCCGCAAGGTACCCTTGTAGTTTCGCCATGTCCGTCTGTCCGTCCGTCCGTGAGCCTTACTACTAAGAAAGCTTTTAATTCGGAATGGGTACATGAATGAAAATTCAAATATGAGCGAGCTGACATTCCGCTATCTGCCCCTGTAATAAAACCGGCCAAGTGTGTATCGGACCACGCGAAACGAAGGGTTCCGTGCCTATTAAAAAGGTCGTATCGTCACAGAAATCTTACGTCACTTTCGTCGTTTTCTATAGGGAAGGCAGTTTTTCAACAATATCTAGAAAATCTTTGAACCGGTCTTGTTCAAAATAATTTTCGGTGAAATAATTTAATAAACTCCATGATTTTTTCATATTTATAAAATACACCGTTCAAAAATTAGAGGGGGGGGGACACAATTTTAGTGACTTTCGGGTCGATTATCTCCGACTCTATTCACTTAATCAAACATAATCTGAGAAACCTTGTATTTATTTTGAAAGACCTATCGAATGTTTTTTTTTTACTCGCAGTTGGATGTATGGAGTGCACCCCTATTTTTTTTTGTTGTTATTTAATTACAAAAATATGTAGCGGCTAACAAAATATTTCAAAGCCTCAAAATTTTATTCAAATACACCTTATAGTTTTCGAGTAAAATGCCTGTGACATACGGACAGACGGACATGACGAAACTAGGCTTCCGTTTTTTTCCATTTTGGCTACGGAACCCTAAACATACACACAGAAACTTATTGACTGGTAATGTCATGACAACTGCCTAACAATTAAATAATTATAACTACAGTAACCCTCCAGTGCAACAGACGCGGCGGGGCGGAACCGCACAATTTGTCAGCTGCGGGTTAATGAGGCGGGAACACCGCGGACGACGTGAAGGGTTACACGGAACACGATATCGCATAAGATACCTTAAAGCAGCAAAACAACACATACTTCTACAGTTACACGCATTTCCGATTGGACGCACTCACACAAGATACGCGTCCCTGCCTTTTTTTTTTATGGGAGGAGGAAAATCCGTTATGGATACCTCCGCGCCACGGGGATAGCGCGGAGGTTATGTCGAACTTGCACCGACTAAAAACCCCCCGATGGTCCTCCTCGACGCATTTCGGACAGCTCTGGGATCTCCTACGGAAGGCACCAGTGTCGCCCTAGCGTCATGCCTCAGTGGTTCCTACCTTTTTTCGATTGCAGCCCCCAACTGCAACCGTGCACCACCCCGAGGACCCCTTTTAGTCGCCTTGTACGACAGTCAGGGGATACCGTGGCCGTATTCTAATGCCCGGGCTACAGGGCGCACGCGTCCCTGCCTAAGCGGACTTCGGCTGCTGCCAAGCATCAAGGGAATGCTTATGCTGGTCGTCTTGGGGTCTTACTGCTGTTTCAAAAGTATTATAGATAGCTTCTTGTCTGTGGTTGTAACCTGTATCTATCGGAAGACCTTCCGAAGAGTGAAAGAGATGACAGTGTGCCACTGTTGCCGCCATAACCACTGTTGCCGCCTTGACCCTACTCACTTACTACGCTGGCTCAGCGACCCGAAGTGGATCTTGGCGTCCAACAATAAGGCACGCCACTATGCACTGTCCTGCGTAGCTGGTCGCCAATCATGATCGGCTGTGTCTAGCTGGCACGGGTTTTTCTTTGGATCTAAATAGCTAGTCTAGTGAAGACAAGTTTCTCCTGCAAAAAGTTCCACTACATCCACCGTATCTTATCTAGTTGAGGGCCCTTTCGGATACACTTCGACCCAGTGGGATCTTTTGTGCATTTGCCCTCCCCTTTATACCTACTCCCAAGCTCGCTCCATCATTTCCACAAAGCGGATGCCAGCTTAGTGGGAGCACCTTGAATTCCTTTGGTTGCGGGTAGCCGTTACCAAAGTGATTCATTATTTGTCTGGCAAGGGCATGACATTCACACAGTAAGTGTTCCATAGTCTCATCCTCCTCGCCACACATTCTATATGACCTGTGAACACCCCAGATATAATCCTGAGTTGCTTCCTGCTGGACTTCCAGAGTTTTTTGGTCCAGCCCGAGTCCACTCCTTCTATGAAGAGCTTTGAGTGCCTTAAACCCGCCTCATTCCTCCACTCGTGCTGGTGTTTGGTTTTGGCGTAGGTTTTAAAGGCCGATATTATGGTTCCCTGTGAGAGTCCCACAAACGGTTCTGGACCTACAAAGTGATTTGTAGACCCCCTTCTTGCAAGCTCATCTGCTCTTTCGTTCAACCGTAACCCCGTAGCGGCTTGCTACTGAGTTTACACCTTTAAAATCTTAAATCTTGTCGTGTGAGAACATCGCCCTACCGAAATTTCACGCTGTACTGCGCATCCTAATAGCGGCCATATCGGCTCCATCTGCTACTGGCACCACACTTGTGGGGTTGCGTGTTCGCGTTGCATCGTTGCCTCTCTTTCATTTGCGGTATAGTTAGAAAAAGATGCAACACGAATATTTGGGCAAATACCGCCAAGTGTGGTGCTACCATGTGGGTAATTGTGGTTGGTACAGGATCGCGTGTCGCACACCAGTTGTGCCCTTTATCTTGGCCAGTTCTGGCCGACGAGACGAGTAATCGACGGAAATAACCACATGTAGCAATTATCTGGAATAAGGGAGAATAGGTTTAAAGCCCAAATTTGGTGAGATAGAACCAACGATGAGGAATACCGATGACCTATGGGCTTTTGTCAATCCTCCTACTTAATATGCGAAAGTTTCGATGTTTGAATGTTTGGATGTTTGTTACTCAATCACGCTTAAACGGCTAAACCGATTGGAATGAAATTTTGCACGAAGGTAATTTTTATCCCGGGTCTACGCAGACGAAGTCGCGGGCGGAATCTATTAATTAATATATTATCACACACATTAAATGACTAAAACCTATTAAATATAAAATCAAAAGTAATTGTTATAGACTAAGTTAAAACGAAACTAAATTTAACTGTTTTGCTGCTGTTTCGTTTCCACGACAAGTTTATTACATAGTTCGTTGCATATTAAATCGTCGGAATTTCATAACTTTCTATTCAGCGCATTTTCAGTGGGATGGTTCTCGGGGCTCGTCCTGTATCATATGTACATTCTAGATAAGATGCTATTTTGGGTCTCAAGTTTTTGTATATAACTATATAATATGTGAGCATGTGTTTTGAGTGTTCTGACTCCCATTGAGTACCAAATTACAGCACTGGTGTTCGTTACATGATGACGCAACCGACGATAAATGTCGACAGACGGACGAGTAGACAGACACCAACACATTAGTATACCTACACCATTTTGCTAATTTCTGTACTACTAAAAATGGTAGACGTCTACCACGAGGTTACGTTTTATCGGGAAATTAATCTACAGTTTATTTGTTATAAAAGATTGCTTGGCGGAAAATAATAGTACATTTCGATGCTAGTGCGGAAAGTATGTCATTACGTCACGAGTACCGATATATCTTGCCACGAGCCGTAGGCGAGTTGCGAAAAAATAAGAAAAACAACAAGTAAGGAATTTGAAACTTTTATATTATTCATTCTGTAATATCATTGTAGTACAGTTGAAAAAAATGAAGTTTAATACAGTTTAAATACAGTTCTATCTTATTTATTTTGTATTGACATAATAATTAATGATACAATTTGTACAAGGAAAAGTGCAAAGCATTAGTGTGCGAAAACCAATTTTCCGCACGCTAAACATACGTAAAGTAGCACTTTCTGAGCAACTGTATTAAAAAAGTTTATTTTTTATTTATTTTTTATTTGCGGACAATCTTACACAACTCTACCTAGTCCCAAACTAAGCAAAACTTGTACTATGGGTACTAGACGACGATAAACATACATATATAGATAAATACATAGAAAACATCCATGACTCAGGAACAAATATTCGTGCTCATCACACAAATAAATGCCCACAAACAAACAAATAATTTTATCGCGATAAAGGAATAAAAAACGTATCTTCATTTGTAATTCAAACACATACTTCTTCATTACTTAGGCAGTATTAGAGCCGGTGGCTTAACAATTCATAATATTATTCATGTTAAATGAAACGGTTGGTCACGCGACGCGAGCGACCATATTTGTGATAAAATACTCTCTTGACAAGCTTCATATGTGATACAACGAGAGCTGGTGCTACTTTTATATGATCAAAATACGGGCTAACTCTACAAATTTGTTTTCTTGTTTGAGAGTCCATTAGAAGCCCGACGCCGAAGGCGGAGGGCTTTGATGACTCGAGTTTGTAACATTCTTACCGTACGTGTCGCATATTATGTTTTTCATCACATGCAAGGAAACCAATACATTTTTAACGAAACTTTACTCGCAATAAAAACTACAAAATGTCAGTCGTCATCGAGGCCACGATTTAAAATCACAGTTAAAAATATTTTACACGGACACTAAATTGCTACATTTAAGTTTTTAAATCTTTAAATCATTCTGTTAATCATATTTTATTCGTGTTTTTACGTTTAAATTTATTTATAAATACGTTTTCAAACATCGTGTGTGAGTTAAAACCTCCTTGCTTTATAACTGACGTAAGAGTGACAGATACAATTTAAGAAAAAAACCAATACGCCCATGTGCGTAATAAAGGCTATTGTAGCTCGGTATGCCTGCGCATTACATTGCACGTAGAACCGATGGCCGTTGGGGCGGAAAGGTTCTTGAGTGGCGACCACGTACCGGAAGGCGCAGCGTGGGTAGGCCCCCCACAAGGTGGACTGATGACCTGGTAAAGGTCGCTGGAGTCCGCTGGATGCGGGTGGCGCAGGACCGGTCATTGTGGCACTCTTTGGGGGAGGCCTATGTTCAGCAGTGGACGTCTTTGGGCTGATATGATGATGATGATCATTTAATATAATGTTACTCTTCGTCGTCTCCCGGGTGTCAGGCGGCGAGCGCGGGCCGCTCTACAAATGACTTCATTGCATATTTACCTCCCAGACGTCCAACTCTTTATTTATTCCGCTGTTACATATTTCAACCCTACTACGGCTTGAGCATCCTAGTTTATGTAGGGTAAAATAATGTATTATTTTGGGGATGGGAACAATATACATCATTACAATCGCCGCTTTTTTTGGACCTTATTCTTAACACATACAGTGCCAAGCTTTTCGAGCGTATGTTATATGTATGTATGTGTGTATGTCTTATTCTTTGGCACGCCCTATAGCCTAAACCGTTTGACGGATTTCGACATATGAGGTGTCATTGGATTCCTCTTAATCGTGGGAGTGACATGAAATGAAATGAAAATGAAAAATGATTTATTTGTTATCTTAAGTACTAAGTTTTGACATGTGTTTTTAAGTAAGAAATACCTGTGATAAGGGGCACCGCTCTTCCAAATGTAGGTATGTAGTAGTACAATATTTTTTTAAGTTATTCTAATGAATATGAGCTATTGTTTTACTAATTCTAAAAAATAAAAATATATGTTCAAGGAGTACTCAATTGACATGAAGCTATAGCCCAGAACACATTAACAATACATATAATTATACACATGTGTAGTGCAAGTAGGTGTGTATGTGTGAGTGTGAGTGTGTGTGTGTGCGTGAGAATATCAGTGTGTAGGTGAGATTGTTTTACATTTAATTATGCATTTATATATGTTTATAAGTTTCTAGTATGAGGTTTTCCAGGCTGCCGTAGTTCTGTGTTTCCAGCCACGCAGTCACCCTAGCTCTACACTTATGTGCTGTGTTAGGGTAGATATCAATTTCATTGTTTATTATGTTGTAGAGTTTGCCAGATAGAGTGGCATATTGTCTCCGCGCAAAAGCAGTTTTAGTTAGACATATAAGGTGTCATTGGATTCCTCTTAATCGTGGGTGTGACATAGGCTATAATATTTGTAAAAAATCTTTCGACATCACTTGTTTTACACCTGTGTTTACGAGTAGGTACAGGAGCTGTAAACGTAACAGAATAACGGTTCAACCACTTGGCGCCCGCGCGGGCGATGAGTGTTTGAACCGCCGCCGGGCTGGCTCCATTAGCTGCGCGCCAACGGCACTCGGTCTGAAGGATAAGGGCGGCGCCAACTGGGCAGCGGCGTGGCCCTGTGGACGATGGATTTCATGTATTGACCTGCCTGTTGTTGTGCCTACATACATACATACATACATTCACGCCTTTATCCCTAAAAGGGGTAGGCAAAGCACATGAAACTTGTGTCGTGTTGTATTGTGTGTGTCGTGCCTAGTATTAATGTTTTTTGGCAGACCGCCTCGAGCCTACTGGATTGCGGATCTTGAGGTCTGGTGCGTTTTCGGTGGTAAAATACAGTAAAAAACCGGAAAAGTGCGAGTTCAACTCGCGCGGTGAGGGTTCCGTAAAATTGCTATGCTCTAAGCATCAGGCGCTCCATACAAAATACACAAAAATATTGAGAATTTTCCCGTTACCTTGAATATTCAAACTTCTTATAGGTTTTCCTGTAATCTTTAGGCAAGGAACTGTTTTCCATATTTTTCTCAGAATTTTAAGCCTAGTAGTTTCGGAGGTAAGGGGGAGGGGGATGGTCAATTTTCGTCTTTTTTCCTAAATTACTTATAATCTGTTTTGCTAAAATTATAAAAAATATATACTTATATATCTGTGATTCTTATAACAACAACTTTTTTTTTAATTTTCCAGTTTACCCCCCAAAAGTGGCCCCCTTGTTCAGAATTAACTAATTTACTTTACGCGTCCATCTTTGGATCACCAATTTACATGTGTGTACCAAATTTCAACTCAATCGGTCCAGTAGTTTCGGAGCAAATCGGCTGTGACAGACGGACAGGCAGACGCACGAGTGATCCTATATGGGTTCCGTTTTTTTTTCCTTTTGAGTTACGGAATCCTAAAAAGGCCTTTGTTGCCATAAAGCCGCTATACAAATTATGCAACCACACTTCAACTACATTTATAAATTGATATTGACATGGATATACGCATGCATACGTGTGATTACTGTCGCGCTATTGTAATTATAATTAATATTGACAGAGCTACCCGCTCCCGCTCGCAGTCCGCTGCCAACTCGACCCCTGCCCTGACCAGCAAAGTGTGAACATAATTGCGAAGGGCCCCACACAATGAGATTTGTAATAACCCGCCCCCGTTTGGCGCGACCGCCATATTTTTATAACTGTTACAAAAGTAAGCTGTCAGCGACACGGCCGGCCCCGGGTAAAGGGAAACATTGACTTTTTATCGTTGTTTGTGTGTTTAATCGGAATTGTACATTTTTTAAGTCGGGGGTTTCAAAATTATTCTATCCTTTTTTAGGGTTCCGTAGCCAAAATGGCAAAAACGGAACCCTTATAGTTTCGTCATGTCCGTCTGTCCGTCTGTCCGTCTGTCCTTCTGTCCGTCTGTCCGTCTGTCCGTCTGTCCGTATGTCACAGGCATTTTACTCGAAAACTATAAGGTGTATTTGAATAAAATTTTGAGGATAGGTGTATTTTGTTAGCCGCTACATAGTTTTGTAATTAAAATGACAAAAAAAAAATTTTTTAGGGGTGCACTCCATACATAAAACTAAAAGTCAAAAAAATTTTTTTCATCGTGAGCCCACGTGTGGCACATCAATCGATAGGCCTTTCAAAATAAATATAAGGTTTCTTTGCATTTTTTTTGATTAAGTGAATAGGGTCGGAGATAATCGCCCCGAAAGTCACAAAAATTCTGTCCCCCCCCCCTCTAATTTTTGAACGGTGTATTTTAAAAATATGGAAAAATTCATGGACATAGGGCTTATTAATTTCATTCACCGAAAATTGTTTTGAACAAGATCGGTTCAGAGGTTTTCGATATATTGCTGAAAAACTGCCTTCCTCAAAGAAAAGGACGTAAGTGCCGTAAAATTTCTGTGACGATACGACCTTTTTAATAGGCACGGAACCCTTCGTTTTGCGTGGTCCGACACGCACTTGGCCGGTTTTTCAACTACGTTTTAACCGTCGTGGGTTTTTTCAAAAATTTTAATTTTGGTTTTATATATTTAATAAAATAAATTCTATGAACTAGAAAGAATAAAATAATTTCTCTTTGTCAGTGGCGGGGTAAGTTTTGATATTTATTAGAATTTTAGAATTAGTTCCTGCATAATGCTTATAAGGCGAGGACTATATGGAATACACTACTTTTCTGCTCTAGAGCAGAAACGTGGGTCGTTCTTCTTTTCGACCGACAATAGCCTGTCCTTCGTCTTATTACGGCATCTCATTTGAGTAATGATGTTTACGGTTTTATAATGTTCGAATGAACGTCCATATTATTTTATTAATTAGTGATATTTAATATTTCATTTTCTCTATCTAGCATTTTTTTTAAATGTTTTTTTTTTCGTAGAATGCCGTGACAGAGTGGTAAAATAAAATGTTGTCCCCACTGAAAGAGTCCACTTTGTCACATGTTTTTTTTTAGAAACCAACCGTAAATAAATATTTATATTGGCCAGAAAGGAAACTTTAATTAGTTCTAATGAAGAAACCTATACATTTTTTTTTTAAATCGCACTTCAAAACCACAATTTTCGATAGTTCAAAAACCAAAAAAAACAGAAAAACCTCGGTTCATTGTCGGTAAAAAAGAAGAACGACCCACGTATCACTTTCTGCACACTTTTAGAACAACAGCGACCCACTTTCAGAACATGAGATATGAAAATGTCTAAACCACCGTCTCCTCTTTCCAGGTGGCAGTGCGAACAAAATAGCGAAGCGCACGGAGCTCGCGCCGAACAAGGGCGGGCCGTTCGCGGCCGCGCTGCGCACGCTCGCCAAGAACGCCGGCCCCGAGTCCAAGGACGGTGAGTCGGTAGCCGTAGCCGTCCGCCCCGCTGGCCCTGGCCCCGCCCGACCTTTTGGGGTCTCAGCGAATATAATTAATAGTATTTTATATTTATTTATTTATTGATAGATTTATTTTTTCTATTTTTTTTAATTTTTTTATTTTATTTTTTTTGCTTACAATGTTGTACAGGGGGTTACCCTGCTAGGGCACAGCGAAAATATACTTAAACACTGAACACCGAACAGTTTCTTTACATATTGATCGGAATTAGCATATTTAAGTACAAATAATCAATCTATTACAATAAATGAAACAATAGCAATGGAATAAAATGTCAAAAAAAAATTGTTAAAATAAAATAAAATTAAATTAAGCAAAAAATAAATAACTGAATTCTAATAATTATGTCCGCTTTCATTACATTGCAATCAATTCAATAAGCTGTTACAATTTGAATACAATTTCTATTTCACATGTCCATGTTTATGTCGGAAAAGAAATCATTCGTGACACAATAAGGGCTCTTAAAGTCGAGGACCGAGGTACGAGAATTCAAGAGCTAATTGTGTAACTATTGTATACAATACTTTTTATACGAGTCAACGGAAATAATTAAACAGACTTGGTATCTAATGAAAAACTAAACTAAGTCAGAGTCGTTGATGTCTTTTGTATTGGAGCCAGCGCGACGTCCTATAGGTCAAATTTATTATAGTTCAGTAAAGGCGCCACGTGATTGGTGGAATTTATTTTAGTTGTCTAAACCGTTGTATAATAATTATTTCAATTGAGTTGGGAGCTAAATAGTAAAAAAATACGTGGTTTTAGTTTAGTGTATAAAAAGAAATAAAAATAAAAACCACCATTTAGAATATTAGCTCAGGCGCAGCTCGGTAGCAAGTGCCCCGCGCCCCCGGTTCGCCTGACTGCGAAAACTACCCTCACATATTTATTAGTACACGAGTAAGCCAATACACCACACCACTCTTCTAACAGGCTTTATATTCACTTGCCTCGTCAGTTCGTTCGTTAGTGCGGGTCAAATCTTGCAAAGCGAATTTCGCAAGTCGGGACGACCAGGCAATGGTAGGTACCTACCATAAAGCTGGTCTGATGATGAAGACGGGTGGTCATCAGGAAGATTATTTGGGCTCATTGGGATCCCCTTGATGAGTTGTTCATGACTGTGCAAAAAACTACAGTCGGAAATAAAATCTCCTAACAGTAAGTTTCTGTCAAAAATTTCATTTTTAGTACATTTTTTACGGACTGTACTTTTCTGTATACCATCATCAACTACTCATTGAGACGATTCTAACGAGCCCAAACTCGACGGGGTTACGTCGGTTAAATACTGAATTCCCATGGCCACCTTCTGTCTCCATCAGCTCGATGGTACAGTCGACTACAAAGAGAAAGATACAACCAAAGTTACAAAAATATGTATACACGACCTTAATGTTAAGGCAATAAAGTCGTGTATACATATTTTTGTAACTTTGGTTGTATCTTTCTCTTTGTAGTCGACACTGTACTATAATATTAAATTGTCATCCAAACTATACTAATACCCAAAATTTCCGCTCAATCGGATAACGGCAAGTGACTGAAAAATGGATTGCTTAGTTACACAGGTCAAGTTAATATAAACCTTGTAAAAAAGAATTTTCGAAAAACCCGACTGCTTTTTGACAAATATTGTACTCCCACGTTTAAGAGGAATCCAACGACACCTGATACATCAAAATCCATCAAGCCGTTTAGGCTACAGGCCACAAAGAAACAGACATATATACATACATACTTGCATACACTCGAAAAACATTACCCTCCTCCTTTGGCAGTCGGGTAAAAAAGGTCTTTTTTGACAGAAACTTATTTACATACCCACACACAAACAGGCGTTAGATGTGACCCACATTCTGTGGCTGACAAAGTGGCCAGGTTAATATATAGTGAGGTGTTCTGTCTGTAACGTGGTAGCACCTACTATATGAACGAGATTACATTCCGCTGTCCCGATAATCACCTTTTCTGTTGACGCAAACATGTATAACATATACCTAGATAACGGCTTGATATTAAATTCTGATCAATTTCTGGGCGCGTATCAATCTCTCGTGTTAATGCTACGGTAGCCTAGTGGTTCAGGCATGCGGCTGTCAAGCGGCGGTCGTGGGTTCGAATCCCGGCTCGTACCAATTAATTTTTCGGAACTTATATACGGAATATTTACCGTTAGCATTTCGGTGAAGAAAAACATCGTGAGGAAATCGATCTAATCCTTTCACGCAAAATATAATTGTACCAATGGGTTCATAAAATAACAAACATAAAAAATAAATAACTACAACTTAGAAAAGTTGAAAGACCCCCGATTTTTTCATTTCAAAGTTCAATATCTCAAAAACGGCTGAACCGATTTTGACGAAACATGGCTAAGAACACTCGGGTTAAAATTATCTATGACACAAAAAAAACCGCATTCAAATCGGTCCATTCGTTTGGGAGCTACGATACCACAGACAGATACACAGACACGTTGGATGTCGATTTGCGGAAAATTCCCAGTAAAACTAACTAACTAATCTCTCATGTTAGATACTCGTACTCTCAAAGGACACCAATCAATAGTTGGCCTCAAGTGGTATATTTTTTTAGTAGTAACATATTGCTGTCTGAAAACTAGCGCTGTAGGTGTCTTTCTAACACCTCGGCATAATGCTGAGACAGCGACCGATTCACTGCCGCGAAGACACACACAATGTGTCAATTGTATTGTATGTTTACTCCCTTTGTGAGAGTGTCTTTTGTGTAGTGAATAAATGTCTTCTTTCTTTCTTTCTTTCTATATTATTTTAATTAAACATATATATCCAGTTCAGTTGTCAATGTTTTTGGCTTCAAACTATACCAATCCTTAAGAGTTGGGCGCGTCAGGGCCAGCATCTCCCAATCCTCTTTTTTTGTTTTGTTTTATTCTGCAACCGAAATGCCAACACACTCTTGTTGGGTTTTGTATCCTTGCCTACATTAGGGGTATTAAAAAGCGATATTGAAAAATGACAACATGTAATACTTGTAATAATTGTTTCTATGAAAAGTGTAAAGTTTGACAAAAGTGATTCAACGATAGAGTGTTCTAATATTAAACCAATTGATCATGTCCAACATACGTGAGTGCAAGAAGGATGGATGCTTTATGTCACACATAAACTCGATCACGCTAGCAACACAAATGTATTCAGCTTTAAACAATAAACATTTTTGTCGTTAATGCTCACTTTGGTCATTCTAAAAATGAATTGTATTTGTCTATTATAAATATTTGTATCTGTATTACCGTATAAACTAATTGTATATACATACACACGACGCGCTCTTATCAATTTGCAATTAATATCTAAAAGAACGACAAAATATCTAAAAATCTCATGGCAGTTTTGTATTACTGTTGGAAAATCATAGAGACTAAAATGGTACATTTCGATGCTAGTGCGGAAAGTATGTCATTACGTCACGAGTACCGAGATATCTTGCCACTAGCCGTAGGCGAGTGAAGAATGACGTTTCCGCATGTGTATCGAACGACGTTTGTTAATACAGTTGCGAAAAAGTAAGAAAAACAACAAGGATTTCGAAACTTTTATATTATTAATTCTGTAACATCATTGTAATACAGTTAATTTTTTATTTTTATTCATTGTAATACAGTTAATTTTTATTTTAGTCTATCTTATTTATTTTTAATGGTACAATTTGTACAAGGAAAAGTGAAAAGCACTAGGGCGCGAAAACCAACTTTCCGCACGCTAAACAGCTACGTAAAGTGGCACTTTTTGAGCAACTGTATTAAAAAGAATGTCTTTGTAGTTCTACTACCAGCCTTAGAGACCAGGAAGATGACTAGCTCTGATTATAATTACATTAACAATAGAAGGTACTTCCCATGTGAATACATACATACATACATACATATAATCACGCCTCTTCCTAGAGGGGTAGGGAGAGATCACGGATCTCCATTTGCTACGATCCTGACAAACCACTTTCGCTTCACTCACCTTCATAACATTTCTCATGCCTACGATGTGAAGTGGTAACTAAACTCGGTAGCTAAAGCAGCATATCACCTATTAGACTATCTCTCTCTCTTAACCTTTCGGATGTTTTGACACTGACATTGCCGAAGGATTGTAAATTTTGCGTTTCTGTCACAGAGTCATTTTTCAATAGCACTGATCAGCGCTAAGACATACGAAGGTTACCTTTAAAGACATGAGCTCCATTGAAACCTGGTTTACGCGGAGCTAAAAGTTAATTGTAACGACGCGTGTATCTTTTAGTTTGATATACTGCCTTAAGCTACATATAATCTGCTGTGGTAAGAGCGCTCTGTGTTCGTAGCTAGTGTGTGTGTTTAACCGTGCAAGGTTGCAGGCTCTGGCTCCGGCGAGAAGGAGAAGCCTCCCGCGGCGCCCACCAAGCGGGCGTCCCCGCACCACCTGCCCACCAGCGGGTTCCAGCCCTACAGGCCCGATGACCGGTATGTCGTGAAAATATTATAATAACGCGTGGAACCCCAAATACTTAAAATACTAGGTTGTACAACAAGTGCATAAAAGGAGCCATTTTACCTGACACGTTTACATCCGCCCGAGCCACCGGCGAGGGGTGAAATGGCTAATTTATACCCGAGTTATACACACTGCTTTTCACTTCGATTGTGAGAAAATAACACATATTTGCAAAAATAAATAATATTTATCTAATTAGATAAATTAAACATAAAAACTTTAATAAAAGCGGCAATTGCCTCATTAAATTTTTCGATACGTTATAATATAATAATTGGCATCTATTATATCTGGTTTTATTAATATAGTAATAGAAAACACGGAAATGAAATTGATTAGAGCAAATCAAATAAAATACCAACTTTATTCTACATTGTTTTGTTGTTAGGCCCGATTATATAAGTCTTAAAAAAAATGTGCCACTCGGTAGCAAAATTATTTTGCTTGGGCGTAAACACTTGAATCCCTCGTTACGCTCAAGATTCTACTTAAGAATCCCTCGCTAATCGTTTGCTTCACTCAGGATTCAATATGCCGCCCTCGCCGTAAAAATATTATATTGCTCCCTTGAGTCACAATCTGCTAATTTTATCGTGCTAGAGTAAATTTAAGGTTATCGACAGGATCATTGTTTAATAAGATTGTTAATATGATTGTTTCAATAAGAAATAAATTGTATTACAGCAATATTACGCACTTACTTGACGAGCACGCATAGTGAGCCTGCCTACAAAGCTGGCGGTGCTGGGTTCGAATCCCAATAAATATTTATGTGGTGAACATGAGTATTTGTAGAATTTAGATTCTAATTTTTACCTTTTGTTGTGCTGTAATTGTAGTTTGTATTGATCCTCTCTAAAACTGGTTCCAATAGCACCATGAAAAAAAACCGGCCAAGTGCGAGTCGGACTCGCGCACGAAGGGTTCCGTACCATTATCTATAAAAACGACAAAAAAATCATGTCTGTTGTATGGGAGCCCCAGTCCGACTCGCACTTGGCCGGTTTTTTAGTGTTTATTGTTATAGCGGCAACAGAAATACATAATCTGTGAAAATTTCAACTCTCTAGCTATCACGGTTCTTGAGATACAGCCTGGCGACAGACAGACGGACGGACGGAGGGTCAGCGAAGCCTTAGTAATAGGGTCCCGTTTTTACCAGTTGGGTACGGAACCCTAAAAAGAGAGTAGCCAATTTGAACCCACGTCTTGCTATTTGAAAATAAATGCAAAACCAAGTTTTCGTTGCGAACAACATTATTTTGACGTTTCTGTCTCTGCACGTCTTATCTTCTTAGTAGCCAAAGTAGTCTGTGGTTTCTGCTCTTATGACATTCTAAACATAAATTCGTTGCATAAGGCGATATTATTTTAAGAGGAAATAAAAATACTAGTTGACTATCGAAACTTTACGAAAATGTTTAAATATACAAAAAAAATTGAATAGCCTTGATGATGTGTGCGTCAGCGTGTGCTTAATTTATTGACATGGACCTATGATACTCAGGACAGGCTATACGTGATGTCACAATGAGGGACGGATAGGCTTCTATGTAGCTAAATTAAGAACTGATCTATTTTATAAAAGCACTGTCAGAATGAGAACTGAGGGCCTACCGCGAAAGGCATTCGAAGTTTTCCCTCTCTGTCAGACTTGCGAGTTCGTACGTACAACACCGCGAAAGAAAGCACACTACAAACCATACAATTTGTTTCCCCATCTAGCGATAGTTAGAATGAAAGGTATATAGTGCTGTCTCATTCTAACTATAGCAAGTTGTTGTTACAAATTGCTAGGTGTGTAATGGCCTTAAACCATAGACAGATTTGTATCTCTTATTTAGTTTGTGGACTGACATTTGAACTTCACTTGTTTCCCGCTAGTTTGTCCTCCTGGCGTAATTTGTTCGGTTGAATAGTAGAAAGTGCTAGTTTTGTGTAATTTTAATACTAACTTATTTAAAAGTAGTCGTAGAAAAAGTATTGTATGCAACGGTGTATAACTGGTCTAAAAAACACTCGTGGCGTCTTTAATTGCGATACTCGCCAAGGCTCGCATCGCAACCCACGCCACTCCGGTTTTAAGACCCTTCTTATACAACAGTTGCATAAAATACTATTCTACCATCTCGCTCGGACGTGGTATTATTATTACCATAACTTGTCCTGAGTATCATAGGTCCATGCGTATTGGACACGGTTAAACACCAGCTGCACTCGATTGTTCGTTACTCTCCGTCTTCATTTTGACGTGACAACGTCTTATAATTCGATGGAGCCGGCTGCACGCACGAAAAAACATGAGTCATGCGGCGTTACCTCGCTCTGAGGCGTTCCATTTAAGGCTTGAAGTGCAAGCGAGAGCGCGGAACGAGCGACAAAGAGGCACAATCGGCCTTCGCGTTCGGCAGCGTTCGACATCTGTCTCTCTCCTACTTGAGTGAGCGATGCGTCCGCGTGGACAGCTGCTATATATATTCCATCAGTATTTTCTTATGACGTTGTCACGTTCAACTATTGTCAGTAAACCGACTTTACAGACAACCGATTTTTTCGTTTGGTCTGAGGAGCCATCTATGCAAAGTTCACGCTGACCTACCTCGTCACCCCGAGCAAATGAGTGAGCAATGTGTTGTTTGTCGACAGACTGGCGCACCCGGCGGCGGCGTCGTTCCCGCTTCTGGAGCCAGCGGCTTACGCGCCCTACGCGCACCCCGGCCTCTACTCCAGCGCCGCGCTGCAGTACAGGTAACTAACTGACACACAGCGCGCGCGCCACACACTGCGGGCGTTGTAAAGTATGAATCCCCATAAGACATGACACACCGGACGCGTATGCGTAGACGCGCACGTGCTGCAAGCGCATCTGGTGTGCCCATGCAGGTTTTGCGTGATTCATTTGACATATTATTATTTTCCATAATGTTGTATGCCCGAATCATTCATATGCCATAAACTTTATTTGCTATAATTTACTATGTAACAATTTTACTTGACAGAATCAATCAATCCATCATTTTATTGCAACCGTGGTGTTTAAGATCTTACATAAAAATATACAGTTTCACATGGGCCAAATAAATGTAATAATCATTTCTCATAAAGAAACTACATTTTTGCGAGCCGTTCGACTGTTGCGATTAGGGGGGGGGGATGCGTTACGCATACCACCCGGGTGCAGGGGGTGACCCGAGTGGTTAAATGGGACTCCCGTATAAACTCACGGTGTACCCACTAAGAACCCGAGTGATCCCGCCGGCGGCAGCTGCCCACAAGCGGCTCCTTCGCGGATGCCCGAGGGCCCTCCATTAGAGAGATGCCAGATGTTTTGGCGCGCCTGCCCCCTGGATCTCCACCCGTTCAGTAGCGGACCCCCCTGAGTCCGCTACGAGGAGATCATGGGTGCGGGAAATTCCAGCTCTCGGCCGCAGAGGATAGGGAAAGCGGCGCACCGTAATACCGGCATACTTGTTCCTCTGCGGTCCCGCCAATGCCGTTTCCGCAGAACGCTCCCGACTAGTTCGCAGGGGGTAGGGAGAGTGGCGCACCGTTATACCAACACGCCTCTCCCCCTGCGATCCCACCTCGGACGCAGAAGAAAAGGAGGTACTCTTCTTCTGCGGTCCCTCCTCAACGCATCCCAAGCCCGCTAGAAGCGCTCTTCTCGGGCCAGCCAGCAGGCCCAAACAGGCCGGCCCTGGGTGCCTCTTAGCTTCGCCGTGGGTGACCAGTCCACGGTTACTAATTCCATACAAACTTGTCAAACTTCACAGACGGCTTGCTGCAACTCACCGTAAGAGTTTTCAACGGTCCCACATGGACATTAGATTCTCGAAAGTCTCGACTTGAAGTGACCATGTCCAGCGGTAGACGTTCGGCTGACGCGATGACGATGTGTTCACAGGCTAGCAGCCGAAGAACAAATGTACCTCGAGCGCGTATTCCGCGGCGGCGTCGGCGTGGGCTGGCTCCCGCCGTACGCGCTCTACCCGCCCATCGCGCCGCACCTGCCGCTCGTGCACACGCCGCCCGCGTCGCACACGCCGCACGGCGCGCACACGCCGCACGGCGCGCACACGCCGCACGGCGCGCACACGCCGCACGGCGCGCACACGCCGCACGGCGCGCACACGCCGCACGGTCCGCACACGCCGCACGGCCCGCACACGCCCGCGCACCATCTGCACGATGAGAGAGAGCGCGAGCGGGACCTGGCGATGCAGCGAGAGCGGGAGAGAGAACGGTTAGTCATTGCAATTATTTTTTCAAGCGGTAGTGTCTGCTACCATAGACCATATTCTTAGGCCTATAAATGGTCAGTCAGTTTTGGGTTTATATGTAGCATATATAGGAGCAGCAATTACACGTGACAGGTAGCACAGGAGCGCTCGCGCGCGCGCGCGCGCACACACACACACGCATGCACG
This sequence comes from Epinotia nisella, assembly GCA_932294315.1. Lineage (NCBI taxonomy): Eukaryota > Metazoa > Arthropoda > Insecta > Lepidoptera > Tortricidae > Epinotia > Epinotia nisella. The sequence continues at coordinate 1,629,565 of OW028693.1, forward strand.
CACGCACGCACACACATACACACGCACACACACGCACGCGCGCGTCTACACACCCACACGCACGCACGCATGCGCACTCACGCACACACACGCACACACACAAACGCACACACACACACACGCACACACACACACACGCACACACACGCACGCACACGCACACACGTACGCACTCACACACACATTCATAATATCAATTTTAAATTTTGAGGATAGGTGTATTTTGTTAGCCGCTACGTAGTTTAGTAATTAAAATGACAAAAAACAAATATTTATGGGAGGCACTCCGTACATATTATGGGACGAAATATGTATAGATATTTAAGATCTTATGTAACCATGTATTCATTATGAATAAACCATTCATTCATTCATTCATTCATTCATTCATAAAACTGAAAGTCAATTTTTTTTTCATTGTAAGCCCACGACTAGCACATCAATCGATAGGCCTTTTAAAATAAATATAAGGTTTCTAAGCAATTTTTTTGATTAAGTGAATAGAGTCCGAGATAATCGCCCCTAAAGTCACTAAAATTTCTGTTCCCATCTAATTTTTGAACGGTGTATTTTAAAATATGAAAAAACATGGACTAATTAAATGAATGGGCTTATTAAATTCATTCACCGAAAATTATTATCAACAAGATCGGTTCAAAGGTTTTCGAGATATTGCTGAAAAACTGCCTTCCTTAAAGAAAAGGACGTAAGTGCCGTAAGATTTCTGTGACGATACGACCTTGTTAATACGCACGGAACCCTTCGTTGTGCTTGGTCCGACACGCACTTGGCCGGTTTTTTTTACTATTACGCCATTCTCCTCGGTTCTGTATTCTAGTGAGACTATGTTGATGTGATACAAACGTCAGTTTTGTTTATTTAATTTTTCTCCAATATGCTCGGAAATGTGCGCCTTACTGTAGCAAAAATAGTACGTAAAGATCGAAATTTTCGAAATAATATTCAAAACGAACTAAAATGCTTTTAGATTTCAATTCCGTTTAATCTTTAATAATTTTAATTACATAAAATATAAAATTGTAATCTAATCTAATGTTTTTAATTTTTTTAAGTGTGTCAATTAAAACTGGCACCATGAGTCCTGCCGTGTACATACTTTAAAAAAATAAGTTGGATAGGAACATGATACTCGCTGTTTTAAAATTTTTGAAAATATTATTTGATTTCCTCGCATTTATGGAGAAAAGCACTATACCTGCCTCGGCGGGAATGGCAATTCGTGGATTCGTCTCTATTGTCGGATTCAGCTTCGCTTCATCCGACAAAATCAATTCATCCACGAATTGCTGTTTCCCGGCCTCTGCAGTAATGTACTATTACGGTCCGTTCTGTTCTGTTCTTGTCGGCTAGTTGAACTCGGTTGACCAAAGCAGAAAGCACCGTTCAATCGTCCAACATAATGAGGAACGACTCAATCGTGCCGTACAATATTGACATGATCACCTATCGCCTTCCAGCATAGAGGAAGAATAGAATAGAGGGACATGAGTGACAAGGATGTAAATAGACAGTACCACAAGTGGGAACGAGATACATTGTCAAAATTCTCGTACCTCAGCGCGTGAAGCCTTTTTTGTTTCTCACCAGCTTGTTTGTCACCACTTGTCAAAATATTGTACTGAAACCATGGACCTATGATACTCAGGACAAGCTTTACGTCAAAGTCAAAGTGATTTATTCTTAAATTTAGGCATATTACATGCACCTATGAATGTCGATAAACTACCACCGGTTCGGAAAGAAAACCTCTGCCTCGAGAAGAACCGGCGTAAAAAACTCGGCGAGGTGTCATTTTTTCAAAACAGTACAATATATCATTTCAGTATCAGAGTATTATAAACTTTTAAAATTACATTGCTGCAGTAGAAAGTCTATTTATTTTGCGATAGATTTCTAGTGCAGGATTTTTTCGCTGCCAAATATCCCTATCCATGATGTAATCGTTTCTCTTATAATATGCTTTTGAAATAAGTGTCTGTTTTACGACAGATTTGAATTTAGAGTCAGTAAGTGATGCCACAATGAGGGACGGAAAGGCTTCTATGCAGCTAAATTAAGAATTGGTCTTAAAATGGCTGATGGCTTACCATAAACAACCTACTTCATTTGGACGGGTAGTGGTTTTTTGCCACAACTTCATACTAAATCAGTTGTGACAAAAAAAAAAAAGTGGAACTATGACAAGAACAACGAATGATACTATTTCATGTTCTGTCATACTTATCGAGATTTGTATGCCGTAGCTTGTCCTGAGTATCATAGGTCCATGACTGAAACTGACGCACAACTGATCATCGATATAACACGATTAAATTATAAACGACATTAGACGTCAATAATTTATTAGTCTTCCGATACTTTTCAATTTAGTAAGGTCAATTTACCATCGTTCCATTCGGGGCATACGCTAGGACGCTATCAATTGGCAGAGTGCAAAGCGGGTGGAGGGGGTAGCCTAAACGATCACAGCGCTAGCTAGCTACGGCTAAAATTGTCATTTTTGTCGCTGACTTGAGCTGTCAAATCCATATTGTAGTAAACATTTTCTAATCGTTTTTGAGATAAAACTATGGTTTTATAATATAGTAAAATAACACAAGATTTCATTAATATTTTTCACAATATTTACTTACTTCTTGTTTGACAGCTGTGACAATATTGTCCATAATGGCCGCCTGTCGCGTCGCGCTCGGTCCCAATTAAAGAAAAATAACTTTCAATTTAGACCATATAAAATCCATATTTTGTTAGTAGGGCTTCCAATGTATGTTAATTTACGTTATTACATTTTTTTTTAATTATTATTAAATCCCCTATCTACCCCTTCCAGGGAACGCGAGAGGGAGCGCGAGCAGCGGGAGAAGGAGCAGCGGGACCGCGAGCGCCTCCAGCGCGACAAGGAGAGTCGCGCGCGGGAGGCGCTGCGCGACGAGCAGCGGCTGGCCGCGCTGCACCCGCACCTGCTGCCGCCGCCCGGGTACTCGCTGCCGCGCGCGCTGCTGCCGCCGCCGCTGCTCTACCGCCCCTACCGCCCCTACCCCGCGCCCTACTCGCCGCGCCCGCCCGCGCACGAGCCCGCGCCCGCGCCCGCGCCCGCGCCCGCTACCGCTCCCGCGCCCGCGCCCGCGCCAGACGCAGGTGACAAGCCCGCGCCGCAGCCGCAGCCCGTCTGACCCGCCGCCGCCTGAGGCGCCCCGACTTAGATAGTTATCGTTAATTCTAGCCCTAATAGGTGTTCAATATTTTTCAGATCGTTTTTTTATCGCTCGCAGCGGGTCATTCCCACCGTGCCGCCGATTTGTTAACAGTGGTAACGGCGGGGATTTTTTTTCCCATCTTGTACCGGTGGGAACTAATGGGAAATTAGTTACCGCCGAATACTTTAGTGGTAAAAGATGGGAAAAATATTCCCAGTACACCGAGTACTTTAGTGGTAAAAATGGGGAAAAATCTCCCAGCCGTTACCAGTTGTAACAAATCGGTGGTAACGGGTGGGTGTGACCCCTCGCAGCGTTTCGGCCGCGGCCGCGCGTGTAAATAGTATGTTTAATAGGTAGATATTGTCCGGACGATACCTAACGAGAGGTGGTGAAGCGATTTTATTGAAATACATTCAATGGAATTGAGGCGTGCATGCTGACGCCCGGGGCGGCTCTCGAGAGAGGCGGCCCGGGGGTGGTTTTTTTTTATTTTGTTCCCATCCCTCCCTCCCGAAGCTTGCAGTTAGCGCATGTAGTTAGATGTGCCGTGTGTTATATCCACAGAAAACTATATACTCGGTTCGAGGTCAATATTCTTGAATCGAATTAATTAGGAATTTGCCACGAAGTTTTTTTTTTACTGTTTGTTCAAGACAATTCAAGATAATAGCTGTATCATACTGGGTAATGACAGTATTCCTAATTTGTTTCTTGATTCAAGTAATATGTTTTTTCTGTGTATAGGTGAAATAAAATGACGGCAGGACAGAGCCAACTGTAAATCATAATCTACTAAAATTGATTTTATCGCCATATATATATGTGTAATTCGCCATTGAAACGATAAATGTTATAAGTCAAAATTAATAATAATCGGCAAAATTAACAAAATATTAGAAACCTACGATTTTAAATAATTGATGGATAATTGGAATCTTAATATTTTATAAATTCCGTCCGTCTACTTTCTTACGCTATAAGGCGATAAATTAAACAAATAATGTCTCGGATCGCGTATTTGACGTCCGAGCCGAAGGCGAAGACGACGAAATGTGCTATCTGGGGTTTTCATTATTACCGTTCGCGACGAGTACCTACAATTTATTGCCCCTATATGGACAGGTGTAATGTAAAATCAATTTGATCACATTGGATGAAATAGGTACGAAATATGCCGATATAGTACAGAGGAGCCCGAAAACATGTGCACGGACAAAGTAATCAAAATTATGTGAATAAAACTTTATTGTTAAGGGCTTAAGGTTGCTCAGATATTTTTGAACCTTTGCGAACGTACGCATATTTATGTATTTTGTATTTTTATCGAAGCTTTAAAAATGCTACTAAATGTTCTATGACTGGTATGCGATTTGGTATATTTATAGTGCACATATGAAATAGGGTTAATCTAGAGCCAATTTCATCGACGGGAAAAAAATGGATTTATAGCTAACATTTTTTTTATCAAAGCGCTGTGGCACCATTGCAAAGAAATCGTTATCATTTTTAAACCAAGAGGTATTTGCCACAGCTCTTTTAAAAAAACCGGCCAAATGCGAGTCGGACTCGCGCACGAAGGGTTCCGTACCATTATCTATAAAACCGGCAAAAAAATCATGTCTGTTGTATTGGAGCCCCAGTCCGACCCGCACTTGGTCGATTTTTTTAGTGTTTGTTGTTATAGCGGCAACAGAAATACATAATCTGTGAAAATTTCAACTCTAGCTATCACGGTTCTTGAGATACAGCCTGGTGACAGACACATGGACGGACGGACGGACAGCGAAGTCTTAGTAATAGGGTTCCGTTTTTACCCGTTGGGTACGGAACCCTAAAAATATTGCTGGTTATAAATACATTTTTTTCCGTCGGTAAAATTGGGTCCAGATTCACCCTATTTCATGTTTGCACTTTATGGAGACTCACACTTTATAAAACACCATACCTGCGAACGAAATATCACTGAGAAGATTCATCGCTGGCTGAGAAGATTCGCCTATATATTTTTGATGATACAGAATTCAACGTAGGTTGAGATTGTTGAGAATCCATCAGAGCTATGCGAGATAAAAACCACCAATGGGAAGACATGAGAGGGTTATTCCCACCTGTTACCACCAATTGGTGGTAAATTGGTGGTAGCTGTTAAGCTGGGATTTTTTTCCCATCTTTGACCAGTGGGAACTAATGGGAATAGTTATCACCGAGTACTTTAGTGGTAAATACAAATAATACAAGTACAAATGTTTATTTCAAGATTTGCCCATAGAAGGGTTAGTAATTGTTACTAAAACTTGAAAAGACAAGCAACAACAAACAAGCAAGCATAAATATAAGAAGGGAAAAATATTCCCAGTATTTACCACTTAGTACTTTAGTGGTAAAGATGGGGAAAAAAATTCCAGCTGTTACCACTAGTAACAAATCGGTGGTAACGGGTGGGAATAACCCTCATCTCTTCCCATTGGTGATTTTTATCTCGCACAGCTGTGATGGATTCTCAACAATCTCAACCTATGTTGTATTCTGTATCATCAAAAGTAAGTCATGTCAACATTTAATTGCAAGTTTGAGAAAAAAAAATTCATCGGTAGGTACATTTGTATAGAATGAATCTTCGAGACGGGCATAGGCTATTATCGTCCCGTGGCTCCGCCTGGTTTGATCGTAATACGCGGCCAGCTAGCATTACTCGACCGTGACGTGATACGTTTGGGAATAGAATAGTTGTCAATTCATAAACACTGACGTAATTGGGTTGTGTCCTCATGTTAAAATTGATAGCGCAGTGTTGCTAAATGATTAGTAAACCTTCAAATAAATGCAATTAAGTATAAATTACGAAATATAATTAAAATCATAAAAAGATATGGCCCTTGAAAGTTTACAAAAAATATGCATTTTTTTTATTGTCCAAAAGTAAATTTAAAGCTACTAATAGAATCCTTACGCTTTTATAGAAACAACATTGTATGACAACTATGGTCCTAAACGCAGTATTTCGCAACCGAAACAGCAATTTACTTGATTTTCCATATAACGACTAGTACAAATATTACCTTGTGACGTCATAATTCAATATTAATCAGTTGGAACGTTTTCGGCTACCACCAGCGAGGTCCGTCTTTAACTCAATTTTTTGGGTATTTATGTTCTTTAATTGTACTTACTCCCATACAAACATTTGTTCCACACCAAAAACTGGTTCGAATGGCATCGTAAAAAAAAATTAGGACACAAGCCTATTATACTTATGGCAAAACTGTCACCTCCATTCGAACCCGGGACCACAAACTTTGTAGGATTAGGTACTACCAACTAGTTTAAAATGGTCGTCTGAACACAGCGAAATACAAGTAGGTACATAGGAGTGCGTCTATCAATGGCGGAGCTTCCATAAAAGCTGATTTCTACCGGCTTGCCTACAATTAATTTTTATTCCAAAACACATTACCGAACTCACTGACTCTAAATTCAAATATGTCGTAAAACAGACACTTATTTCAAAAGCATATTATAAGAACGATTACATCATGGATAGGGATATTTGGCAGCGATAAAATCCTGCACTAGAAATCTATCGCAAATAAAATACTGTAGCAATGTAATTTTAAAATTTTATAATACTCTGATACTGAAATGATATATTGTATACTGTTTTGAAAAAAAAATGACACCTCGCCGAGTTTTTTACGCCGGTTCTTCTCGAGGCAGAGGTTTTCTTTCCGAACCGGTGGTAGTTTATCGACATTCATAGGTGCATGTAATATGCCTAAATTGAAGAATAAATCACTTTGACTTTATGCGATACAGGCAAAGCCTTGTGCAGGGACTGGTACTTATTATACTACGTGTAAACGTTCTCTCTAACTAAAAACTCTCATAACTTTTTTGTTCCGGGTTGCCCATCGAAAATTTTCACGCGCTGCCACTTGTATACTCGTATAGGTACCTATTCATTAGGTACAGTCAGCAGTAGAAGTAGCTACGCGCGCCGGGTGTTCAAAATAACCTACACACGCTCTTAATTTCTTAAGAATAAAGTCGTGTGCAGGTCATTTTGAACACCCGGCCCGCTTAGCTACTTCTGCTGCTGACTGTACCTACTTACGCCAAAAACATACAATCGCTCTGTGATGGATCTTACATTTGTTAGAAGCGAATACAAACTGAAGCACGATGTTCTAGGCGCCGTGGACAAGAAAACTCGCCGGCACTTTTCGGTTTTCGTGGCGGTAAAAATTCATGCGCTACTTTGAATTGAAATATATTCTGACAACCCCCCCAACAACATTAGGTACCTACATCTAAAAAAATACCTATTTATAGTTCATATCAGAACTCTCAAAACCTCTTCGCTAACATTAAAAACAAACCTCCAAATCCTCTCCACGCCTGTCCAAGTGACATCTATCAAAACAAAGCATTTTTTTACGAAACGAAACAACTGCGTACAAGCTTAATAAAAAAAAACCTAGTCAGCAATTCTCTACTTAAAGCTCCTCGGCAGAACTAGGCGATGCCCCATGTCCAGGCCCATCCCAGATTTGCACGACGTGTCCAAACTCGCCCGCGACGACTCAAAAGACAAAGACAAATCCTACTTCGACATCACCCTAGAGAAGATATCCAGAAACCGCTCTAGCAGAAACCTTGCTTTAGGAACATTGTGCGGGTGGATGACGGGGGGTGCGGTGATGAAGGTGGGCAAAATAGCGGCATTCGGTTTAGGTGGGGGTGTACTGCTCCTCCATTTTGCGTGCGAATGGGGGTATATTCTCGTGAACTGGGAGCGGGTGAAGGAAGGTGTGCGACAGAGCCAGGATGTCGCGGACGCCGTGGTGGTCTTCGTGAGAAGGAACAGCTGCTACTCTGTGGGCTTCATCGGCGGATTCTTCTTTGGCGTCGCGTCGACATGACTTGAAATGTTGGATAAGCGTGTACGGTTTGTTTTCAAAGCTTTTAGGCAGGTTTACTCAGATTCTGCTAGCACGTTCAAACGGGACTTGGAAATAAAGCTTAAGATTTGTTCTAGAGGATTTAATTTATCGTGGAAAAGAAATGTGACAGACTGTCCTGCCTTGAAATTATCTAAATTATCAATTATCATACCTATGATTCACCTTAACTTCTCGGTGGCCAGCGTTATCATATGATGCCACATGTAGTAGTGAAGTCTAGACCTACTGGTGTCATCAATTGATTTCGCATTAGTACCTACTGAAGTCTATACCTGTCAAGGCGTCGATGGGTTAATCCCTACTAGGAACACAACACCACATACATACTTACAGAGGAAGAAGTGCTGTTACCTACTGTGGCTGTAGTGTTCTGTACCTGTGGTGGAGGTGCTTCCCCAGAGGGGCTGCTCCGAATAAGATTGAGGCAACTCTCCGCTGTGCCCTACCTCTCAAAAAATATTGTTTTAATATTATCTAGGTACTACCTAGATGTAGGTTGAAACATCAGACTTAAGACTAATCTTTGGAAATAGCCCTTAACACAAAGGCTCTGTCCCTTAACCTTTTCAACGCAAAGAGAAAAGTTGTCAATCACACGCCATATCAACAAGACATTTAGTGCGGAGTTAAACCTTATGTCAATGTAAGAAGGTTGCTATCGCACTGGGCTCCTTGACACATATATCAGTCGTTGGCGTTGAACCTGCGGTGCGGATATATGCGTCGTTGGCGTCGAAAAGAATAAGCCCGGTTTTATATAGATCTCGAAGTAGGTATGTACCTACTAAAGACAAGGTCTAAGTAACAGATCTTTATAAAACTCGACCTTGTTGATCGTGACATCTGAAACCGGAGGTAGGTATACTAGAACTACTACGAGTAAGTATCTAACACCATATACGAATGTCCGCGTATTGGTAAAAGTAAGTAATTGTGTTACAAGCACGGTAAGATATGAATTACGAACGAGAGTCTATTAGAAGCCCGACGCCAAACTAATCGTAATAAAAAATACAAAATGTCAGTCGTCCATTTTGTTGAATTTGACGAGAGGCGCTTAAACAAAGACCCTTCTGCATACAGCCACGATTTAAAATCACAGTTAAATAGTTATTTGTTCAACAAGAGAGCAAAGTAGATTTTTGCTGCGAGTGTTGATGTTGAGTCCCGAGCAAGCGAAAGATTCTATAGTTGAATCACGAGCGTTGCGAGTGATTCAAAATTAGAATCTTGAGCGTAGCGAGGGACTCAAAAACATGAGATGCAAATATCTTTGCTCTCGTGTGATACCTACATACAACTTTTCACCTCAGCGGCGAGAACATATAACGCAAAAAAATAAAATGCCACATAGAAGAATAAAAAATCAAACAATAAATATATATGAAATAACAAACATTAACTACAATTACTCTTTCCAATAACATTACCTTTACATGACGTTAAGAAAAGTTAAGTCCGCTTGCTTATGCATTTTGCTGATACTTGTCCAATATCCAAGGTGCACTGACTTAGAAAACACAGTTCAGCCTCTTTGACGGTATCTCTCAACTCTTGAGGAGTTAAAACATCGGCTTCGTCACTTAATTCACTCACATTTAGTACAGTTTTTAGTTCCTGCTTAAGTTATGTTTTATCTCCAAGAAAACGTAATACGAATAACATTTAAAAAGTTCAATCGCGCTAACTTTTTAAAGAATATAAAGTGCGTTCTGAAACTGTATATAAATTTATATTCGTTCACCATATAAAAAAACTAAAGACTTATAATATTAAATGTTCGCGATAAATATCGCATTTCTTCATTGTATTTTAAGAATAATGTAATACTTAAATGATTAAAATAATATTAGACTTAATATAGGTTTCATATTTTTACACGAGTTTAACACGAGTCGAATTTTATTTTGTTTCGGAACGAGTTTTTCGTTCCCGCTTTTTGGGTGCCTACTACGAAGTTTCGAAGTCGAATGACGAATCGACATATTTCATCTCTCTCTTTTTTTGTAACGGAGTGAAATTGACAGAGATAACGAAGTTTAAATGTTCCAAGTCATCTTTTCATACTGCGGGGTGTAATACAAATTACACCCCGCAGTATGAAAAGATGACCTGCGACTAACCTACGATATGAAAAATTAAAAAGTTAGTTTTCTTCACGCTCGCAGCAAAATTGCATTTTCCTCACTGGTTTCAAGCAGCAAAATCGCCATGTTCGAGCCGCTGAGGTGAAAAATATTTTACACGGACACAAAATTGCTACATTAACGTTTTTAAATCTTTAAATGATTCTGTTAATCATATTTTATTCGTGTTTTAACGTTTAAATTTATTTAAAAATACGTTTTCAAACATCGTGTTCGAGTTAAAACTGCCTTGCTTTATAACTGACGTAAGAGTGACAGATAGAATTTAGGAAAAAACCAATACGCCCCTGGGCGTAATAAAGGCTATTACAGCTCTGTATGCATGCGCGTTATGAAGCCCATTACGAGCAAGTGTGATGAAAAAATGTATAACAGATAAGTAGAAGAAAACAGGTTACACCGGAGGCCGGCTCGGACCTAAACCTCAACTACTTATGGTCCAAATATTACCTAGCCTGGAACAGCTTTAAATTCTAGATGTACTTAGGTATTGATTGACAAGCCAACCAACTACATACAAGAGCACAAAACGAGTAGGTATACGCTTTGTTTTGTATTGAAATAATACAAGTACGAAGTGTAGTTACCATTTATGTTATTTATTTACGAAGTGTCGAAATGTCGATATTTATATATACATCGTATCGACTCGACCAGCAAAATAGAATATATAGGCCAAATGTCTAAACAATGTCTCGTTCCTGTAATCAGTTTCACTGTACAGTCACGGATTTTAATCGTTGAGCCATTTGGGTGTCAACTAATTATGGTTTTTAATAGTTAAGCTAGGAATATCCAGTAAAAAACCGGCCAAGTGCGTGTCGGACCACGCAACACGAAGGGTTCCGTGCCTATTAAAAAGGTCGTATCGTCACAGAAATTTTACGGCACTTACGTCCTTTTCTTTGAGGAAGGCAGTTTTTCAGCAATATCTCGAAAACCTCTGAACCGATCTTGTTCAAAACAATTTTCGGTGAATGAAATTAATAAGCCCTAAGTCCATGAATTTGTCCATACTTTTAAAATACACCGTTCAAAAATTAGAGGGGGGGGACAGAATTTTAGTGACTTTCGGGGCGTTTATCTCCGACTCTATTCACTTAATCAAAACAAATGCTAAGAAACCTTATATTTATTTTGAAAGGTCTATCGATTGATGTGCCACACGGGGGGTCACAATGATTTTTTTTTTTGACTTTTAGTTTTATGTATGGAGTGCACCCCTAAAAAAATTTTTTTTGTCATTTTAATTACAAAACTATGTAGCGGCTAACAAAATACACCTATCCTCAAAATTTTATTCAAATAGACCTTATAGTTTTCGAGTAAAATGCCTGTGACATACGGACATGACGAAACTATAAGGGTTCCGTTTTTGCCATTTTGGCTACGGAACCCTAAAATGTGAGCTCTAAATGGGTCAACGATTAAAGTCTGTGACTGGTACCATTCATTTCGTAAGGCAATTATCCCTCTGCTCGACACATTGGCGCCATCTATCAGGAGCTTTTTCACTCGTGTCGAACGGTTCCGTATTACTTGTTAGGTACTGGACCCTAAAAACCGTGATGGTGGTGGCCGCGGCGCCATCAGAGGGCCTACCGCGAAAGGCATTCGAAGTTTTCCCTCTCTGTCAGACTTGCGAGTTCGTACGTAAGTGCAACAGAGAGGGAAAACTTCGAATGCCGTTGGCGGTAGGACCCAGGGCCTACCGCGAAACAATATTTGTTTTCGTTCGTGTACCTCCCTCTTTGTCGCTCAGTGTAGTGCAACAGAGACGGAGATACACGAACGAAAACGAATATCGTTTCGCGGTAGGCCCTCTGGACTCCAGCGGGCAGCGGGGCGTTCACGGGTTTAAAGCCTCTCACAGACTGGCGCCGCCTGGCCGCGGCGGTCTATAGTAAACTTGTCATTATCTGTATTTACTATTGACCGCCACCGCAGGCCGCGCATGTGTGATTCAGGCCTCACTCCATCAAATGTGTGAACTGCCGTCCGTCGCCCCGCGGCCTTAAAGGTCTGCTAGACGGTCGCCAACACGCCCCTCCGACCGAGCGACCTTGGTCGGCCCCGACCGTTGTAGTATGAAATTTTGTTGGAATCAACTGTCTACACGGTCGGTGCGGACCAAGGTCGCTCGGTCGCAGGGGCGTGTTGGCGACCGTCTAGCACGGGCTTTAAAATCAAGTCAACGCCCTCTCACAGCTACTCGCTAGAAAGGGCTGAATGTTTTAGTTAATTAGTTACTGACAAGAGGGTCGCACTCGCACGCAGCAATACGTCGGAATGAGAGGGAAGTTGGACCTTTATCTGCAACGAATTACTAGGTAGGTATTAGGTACAGTAAGGGAAATGTAGGTATTCACGTGCCTTATTGTCAATTTGGCACTCTCTGGGGGAGGCCTATGTCCAGCAGTGGACGTCTTTCGGCTGATATGATGATGATGATGATGATTGTCATAGTAAGAAGAGCGAAAAAGGTACGTGGATACATTTCCCTTACTGTACATTCCTGTCGTTGAAAAACAACAACGCCATCTATAGTACATTGTTGAAGAGGCTAGAAAGTAAGCAATAGATGGACGAGTTAGTTCGAGGGCCGACGCGTAGCGGAAGCCCTCGAAAGTACGAGTCCAGCTATTACACTTTCGGCCGAGGCTTAACACAGTGCTTTTCACGCCTACTGTGAGGAAATTGTAAATAATTATAATTTTAAATCAAAATTAAGTATCTAATTGAAGATCATAATACTAAACAGGCTCGCTTGCCTCGCGCCCGGCGCGGAGGAGGAGGCCGCCGGCCTGTGATTGGTCGATCGCTGTTCAAACTGTCCAACAATAACATTGTTGGACAGTTTTGAAGTCATAGATGGCCTGTTCGTGCGACGTCCAACTAACCCCAGCTTTGAAGCCTGAATTCTGACCATCTTTTGCCACATTTCCGAGCAGTGGCGTGAAAAGTATTGAGTCGCTGTGGCAGCGGTCCAACTCGTACATCGAGTACTTAAGTATAATTGTTTCACAGTCCCGTAAGATGGCAGTGTTCTTTTAGAGATGTAATTTTGTGCATTCGGCTAACTCCGAAAATCGGGTTATTCCGATAATTTCTAATTTCTATCAAACCAAGCAATTTTTTTTTTAATCTGTCAACCTTTACAACGCCGCCGTGTCATCCACGTGCTAAAAGTTGATATAGCTTGGTTTGATAGAAATGACTAATTATCGGAATAACGGAAGAAGTTAGCCGAATGCACTATATAGGAGGTAAAAAAATAATAAAACAGCGAAAATATAGGAGCCTGACATGTATGATACTCAGGAAAAGCTATGGTAATAATAATTCCATTAAATTGTCAAAAGGGCCTCTACGTGTTGGCTCAGTTGGTACTTTGTAGGTACCTAGCCCCACGCACGCCTCCCAAAGGTCCGGGACATCATTTCCCGTGAGCGGGAAAGACATACCAATAATAATATGGTAGCATACAAATCTCGATAAGTGTGACAGAAAGGGAAATATCATTCGTTGTCCTTGTCATAGTTCCACTTTTTTTTATTTGCCACAACTGATTTAGTATGAAGTTGTGGCAAAAAACCACTACCCGCCCAAATTAAGTAGGTTGTTTATGGTATGCCATCAGCCATTTTAAGAATTCTTATAATTAAGAACTTAATAGTCTCCCTCATTGTGGCATCACGTATAGCTTGTCTTGAGTATCATAGGTCCATGGAGCCTGATATCACCCTGTCATAACGTATCTATCAGCAAGCCCGGTTAGCACAAGACTAGCGAGACTATACTATTCTAAGTGTTTCAATTAATCAAAGTTCAATATTTCAAAAACGGCTGAACCGATTTTGATGAAACATCACTAAGAACACTCGGGTTAAAATTATCTATGACACAAAAAAGCCGCATTCAAATCGGTCCATCCGTTTGGGAGCTACTATACCACAGACAGATACACAGACACGTTAAACTTATAACACCCCTCTCTTTGCGTCGGGGGTTAAAAAGAGACAGATAGTACCTACTGTAGTGAAAATAAAATAAAAAATTCACATACAACAACACGTAGAATTTATTTAATATAAAACCAAACGCACTAGGAAAATTCACTGTTAATTCACACACAATTATAAAATTTAACCGTTACACAACCGAAAGAGTTTTACAGGCCGTAAAAGCTACGCGGCGAGGCGGACTCACGGTCAGTACTGGAATATCTGAACTAGATTTTTAAGGAGTGCAACAGCGGTGTCGCAATCAGTTTGCCGGACCTTTCGTTCTTAAATTTACGTTGAAAAGAACACCTTTGATAGGAGGGGTGATAAAAGATCAGGGTGGCAGATGGAAATGGGATATGAGCGCATGTATGATGATTGAAGGGAAATGGATGAACGCCAAAACAAGAGGTCAAATGATTTAAACGTTGGCGTAATAACTGCCTTTAAGAATTTTGGGAATTATAATGTGTAAGGGCGACACGGTCCCCATCAAAGGTTGAATTTAGTGAAGGGAAAAGACAACCTCAGCAATGTTCGGCAACATGTACAAACAAAACTAAGTTAAAAATCTAGTTTTTCCCTTTTTAACTAGATGATTAGATCACCAGTCGCTCCGCTCAGCGCGCGCGTCTTCGAGGCCCGTTCCACGATGTGATGACTCCTTCAGTAGTACCAGTAACCGCTCAATTAGGAGCAGGTAATGCCGTGGTTGGTAGGTCTCCGTACACGCACGTCCAGCAGTGGAGGACGTCGATGCAAACACTTGCGTCGAACTATTGCTCGCACTCCGAACCCGAAAGCTAGGAACAAAATTAAGTCATAAGAACTACGTTACCACAACTACTTACGTCTGTGAACCAACGTGAGACAAAAACAATTAAACAAGGCTTACCCAGATCGCTTTCCACGACTGGCCTCAGAGTAGAACAACCAAAGACGTGTCCAAAAGGAATTTCTTGCTAGGAACTGGGAAGTGGACTGTCCTCCCCGCCAACTTTCAGAAAATCCGCCGAAGCGACAGACTAGCACTTTTAAATTAACAAAAACTGAGCTTAGAAGCCCCAATTAAAATATATCAAAGAAATGAACTGAAATCCCACAAAAAAAGATTTACAATGGAACAGCATACTGAGAGCTGTTTTCAGTACCGCTTCACAAGAATCAATGATTTTTTTCTTTTCAAAACTGTGGCTCTCCGAAATCCGAATCTAGAATAATTCATATTTTAAATTTCAAATAGTCTTTATAAAAACCAACCCGTACACAACTGCCCATACAAAACAACTAGAAGGTTATATAACATCAACACGTGAATAAATGTACGACGCCACCTACAGGGGAAACCAAAGAGTTCTAGCCGCAACACCTGAATCAAAGCAACACAAAACACAAGCGACCACGAACCCTGAAGGAAAAAGTTCATGTAAAATGCGTTAGATGTCGTGGTAATAAACCAACTGCCAAAATTCGTTAAAATAGAAATGAACAAATATTAAAAAGGAGTCGTTAAGCGACGTCTGCGAGTTCACGCTGCACTACCTATATCCGTCTTGTGCTAACCGTGCAGATTATCATAGACTGTGTGCACTGACACTGTCACTGACAGAAGGCATCAGTACCATCTGATATGAACAGCCAATACACCAGGCGCATTTCACTCAGTAATTGAACTTCGAAATTCCAAGTTCGGGTATCTCCATCTCTATCGCACTTACATTACTCGAGTGACAGGGATGCAGATATACGAACTTCGAGTTTCGAAGTTCGTGGTAGCGCCGCAGATCCTATACATTAAAACTTGCAAGGATGAACGTAGCTCAACAGATGGAGCTATTTTAAAAAGTAATAATTTGTATTATCAAGGTGAGATCTGATTTTAAATTCGTATTTTATTTATAAATGAATATAATAAAAACACAATAAGGCGTTATTGGAAAATGTCATGAATTATTATAATAATTCATCATTACTGGCAACCTTAGGGCATAAAGCAAAAAATGCGGCATAAAGATTTGTTTTCCGTTCCATTCCACTAACTTTTTTAAAGTTCCTAAATTGCATCTTTATTTAAACAGTTATATGAAAATAATCGTCAATATTCTTGTACTCGGTTAAAAATGTACCAAGGAATATAATTATGTGTTTTTATTTAAAAACAACAGCCCTAATAGTAACAAGTGCATTAACAACATAATACAATTCGGTGCAGAGGAACGCAGTGCATTGTAGCTACATAACTACATATCAGTAATCTGTGGTGCATTGTTTGTTTTCATTCGGATGGCGGATATTTTTGATTTTAAGGCCCCGTATCCGCCAGAGATGTGCGAAGCTGTATTTCCATTATGCAACTGATACTGCTCTTTAATAGCTAAGTATCAATCCTATAGAAACACAGCTTCCCATATTTCCGGTGAAAAAGTAGCCTAGAAGCCGACGTACTATGCTATGCACGTACATATACACATGATTCAGATAACTCGAGCATTGGTCAATAGATGGCGCTACTACATGAAGGAAGCTGATGACTCTATCTCAGTACATAATAATTTCCTCTATGGTTAAATTCGAAGTTCGGGTATCTCCGTCTCTATCGCACTTACATAACTCGAATGACAGGGATGCCGATATACGAACTTCGAGTTTCAAAGTTCGTGGTAGCGCCGCTGGCGCAGCGTGCGGTGGCGGTCAACAATTTATTTGTCAATTAATTTGACAGGTAATGACAAGTTTACTATTGACCGCCGCGACCAGGCCGCGCCAGTCTGTGAGAGGCTTAGCCAATAACGACTGGACCTTTCTACCCGTCCTTATTACCCGACTGTCGAAGAAGGGGTAATGTTTTTAGAGCGTATGTATGTGTGTATATGTCTTATTCTTTGGCACGCGCTGCAGCCTAAACCGTTTGACGGATTTCGACATATGAGGTGTCGTTGGATTCCTCCTAATCGTGCAAAATTAATTGAAAAAGACATAGTTCGAGTAGTAAATTATCTTCCATAGGAATTTAATTTTTGCCAGTACCTACAGGATTGCTTTGAACCTTTAATTTTCTTACCTTTCAAAAAATTAAGGTATTATAATACTAAATCAAACCCTTAGACTTCTGGCCATGTAGCAATGGTCAGCTATTAGCTAGTAAGAAGACAGCCTGCGCTAATCAGTGATCTCTCTCTTGGATAGATGTCACTCAGATACCTACCGCTGGCAAAGTGGATATTTCATTTGGTAGCTCAGACCGTACAGGATATTTAGGAGCTTTGTAGTGGCTTGTAGTGACCACAGAACACTAAATACTACAGAAGGGGTATCCAGCGCGGTTTCTATCGGGACCGGTGTCGCCACCTCATCCCCTCCACGTCGCCTACAACTTTGTGAGCGACTGCACGCCGATCGCACGGCTATCACAAGACGGCGCGCGAGCTCTCTCGATTTTTCTCGCACTATACGTCTCTTTCCAAGCTTTCTAATAAGAGAGAGACGGATAGTGCGAGAAAAATTAGATAGCTCGCGCGACGTCTTGTGATAGCCGTGCAGGTAACGTTGACGCGAAAGCTTTGAGCCCATGCTCAAAGTACCTAGTGGCGCGCGTGCCACGCCCACATCGCCTTTCTATAGTATTTAGTGTTCTGTGGTAGTGACCGTAGTACGCCATCCCTCCCCCTTTTGCATGTTTTTATTTCAATTTAGAAGTATAATACTTTTGTACAACATTTGATTTTCCCTCTCATTCATGAGGTCTGTGCCCAGTAGTGGGACGTATGTATCTTCCTGATGATGATGATGATGACATTTGATTGCGTACTCATACTAGTCTAATTTGCAGACGTCCCCTTTTTGATGTGATCTTCCCTTTTTCCGCAGGTAGACCGAGCCACCCCACCGCGACGCCCCCACCCGACCCCGCACAGATCCCCCCCGAGCCGCCCCCCAAATCACCCTTCAAACAGGACGACATTTATTTAGAAAAACCTTTTCTTCCCTCGAAGCCCATCTCCCACTCGCCAAAGATATCGCCATCGTCCATTCCAAACCCTAGCCCGAGCGTGACCACGACGAAGCAAGTGGAGCCAGGGTATCCCAGCTACGGAGGATACCTTTATTCCATTCCGGGGTATTCTGCCTTCCAGCCTGTTTCCTACCAGGGCATCATGCCGCCGAGTCAACACCCGCCACAAGCCCCGACGGACTATTCCTTTTCAACAACCACTAAAGAATCCACTAAAGAGAAGAGCGAAGTCAAACCTGATGAACCGACCAAAGTCGAAGCACCGAAGGAGCAAGACTTTGAAGAACATTTTACACCAGAAATTATACCAGCAGTCTCCAATTCTGATCCTAAAACGACGTCAGTGGATTCCAAAATGAGTATAACTTCGCTGGCGCAGGGATCCGGATCCACGGTCACCATCCCGTCACACACGTCCACTAAAGAAGCCAAAAAGAAGACTCCAGAAAGATTCAGCCTTAAAACTAGCATTCCTATTAGTAAAATTGATATGAAATGTGTCAGTAATCCTCCAGATGCGATATATCAAAACGCTATCAGTAAAAAAATTCAAGCGCCATTTAATCCGGCTTTCCAGAATACTAAAGACAACACGAGGCTTGAAATACAAAGTAATGTAGTAATTAAAAATGCACAAAAGGAGTCTGAAGCGAAACCTGAAGCTCCTAAGCCTATTAGCAATCCGGCGCATCCTAATGTGACCCAAACCAGTAACAACAATATCAGTGCTTTATTAAACGCAGCAGAGACCATTAACAAAACGGATAATCAGTTTTGGAAGCCGGAAGCGAAACCAGACTCGCCACCCGAAGTAAAAGAGCTTCCAACATTCACACCGCAAGTACCTGTGACCGCAGCCAAAACTGTCTATAACCCTGTCACTACAGAATGTAGTAAGTTAAGTTTCACTAGCAAACCGCCTGAGACCTCGTACGGGGAGCAGAAAAACCAGATCCTCTTTATACAGAACAAAAACGCGTCCAATCCCAAAATGCTGCTGACGATCCAACAACAAAATCCGCAGGTTTTACTACAAAGAAGTAATTACGAGTCAAAAAACCTGCAAGCTCCTTCACGGCTAACTGGTCAAATAAAGAAATGTAAAGAAGAACACATGAACGAGAACGGAACCTCGTCGAAGGTGGTGGCCCTTAAGCGGCTACACCAGGAGAACTGCGACGAGAACGATTTCGAGAACTTGATCACCGAGAACCAGATATACGGAAACAAAATAGTCGTGAAGGAGAAGTCAGGAACAGTTCAAGAACAAGACTTGAAAAAGAATAAAGACAAACCGATACAAGAGACAAAGAATGTCGTGTTGCAACCTAATTTTTTATACTTGAGCAACGTACAATTTCCGGCTAATTTGATGATGATAAAGAATAATAAAATCAATCAAACGGCTGACATGAAACCCAGTAAAACTACAGCTAATGAAAATAAAACAAATGATACTAACACTACAATTAACGGCACCGAAACAACTAATAATAAAGCTCTGAAAAGTCAGAATGTGAGTACTAACAAAGAAATACATGTGCTCAAATCAAGTAACAACGTCTTACAAACATTAGCTAATAAAACTAACAAAACAGATATTGTTTTTCAAACATCTAATCAGAAAGTTATAATGAATCCGCAAATAGTTTACCAAGTGCCGATGATTGTAGACGCGGATAACAAAATCAACCAACCGTTCATCAATAGGGAATATCCTAAATTTGTAGCACAAAATAAGAAAGATTTTCCCAAATCCCTTGACTCGAGCAAGACAAGTGACAAATTATTTATCGCCTGTCCATATCAGATGGATTCTAAATTGCAACCGAAAATTGTCATCACTAATATTAGACCCAAAATTACGAAAGTGGAAGAAGTCAGCTCTTTAGACATCTACGAGAAACGAAGACGAATGCGTCGACTCAAATACCTGTCCAACCGGGAGACCAAAGAAACGCAGAAGCCTGATATTAAAAGGATCCCGGAGAAATCGGACAGTCTTAAAAACATCATAACACCCGATAAAATGAAGGGGGAAATTTACAAGGAATTTACAAACACCAAAATTAGCATAGAGGAAGACAGTAGCGATAGTGACAGCGACTACGGAGAGAATGAATTAAAGGAATATAATGCCATAATTGATGATTTTAGCAAACCCAGTGAAGTTGATACTGCTGCTGGCAAGATTGAGTTCTTGGCAAATTTTCGATTGGCGACTCAAGACGCTTACAAAGGTAAACTAGAATTGTTTCTGTACCACCTTAATAAATAAAGGCTTAATTTTAATATACATTCACCTGCATCAATATCTAACTAGATCAAGGACGCAAAAATATCTGACAGACCCTTATTGCTCTAGAAATAGAGTTTAATCAGATATCTTTGAGGGCCTTCTCCAATGGCGTATTTTTGCGGGTGACTCTACCACATGCATAACTAAATGAAGCAAATTTAACTCGAAAGCTAGGAGATACTTAAGATGCTAGCCTAGTGGGTAGTGACGCTGCCTACAAAGCTGAAGGTCCTGGGTTCGAATCCCGGTAAGGGCAAATATTTGTGTGATGAGCATAAATATTTGTCTTGGATGTTTTCTATGTATTTAAGTATTTAATATCTATTATATATATCGTCGTCTAGTACCAATAACACAAGCCTTATTGAGCTTACTATAGGCTTAGTTCGATTTGTGCAAGAATGTACCCTAATATTTATTTATTTATTTAATCAATTGACTTTTCAGAAAAACAGCTAGATCGGGAAGAGCGGAGTTTGAGCCGTGACGCGGTGGCAGCGGCGTATATCACGGCGGGCAGGTTGGACCGGCTGTGTCGGGACGAGGCGTCGGAGCCCCCGGAGCAGCCCGCGGCCGCGGCGGCGCCCCCCGGCGGCCCTGAGGAGCGCCAGAGCGCCCAGAAACAGACGTTCCTCACGGAGCTGCGGCTCGCTCAAGTGCCACCCAAGTATAAAGAGGGTGAGGATTCCTCTTGATATGGCTTGAAACAAATCCACGTAGTCAAAAATTTAAACCATATCGTCCTTATCGTATTTAAGTCCTGTGTAAGAAGAGTTAGTTGGTTCCAGGGCTTCCAATCCCGGGATCCCGGGATTCACAGTTACAGTTTCGGCATTAATACCGGCTTCGCGAAAGGTCCGGAATTTGGAAGCCCTAGTTGGATCAAAAATATTTGAGGTTTCACCTTCGATTATTTTTACCAGTGAATCGCCTGCACCTAGGGTTTGAAGAAAATTAAAAAACCGGCCAAGTGCGTGTCGGACTACGCAAAACGAAGGGTTCCGTGCCTATTAAAAAGGTCGTATCGTCACAGAAATCTTACGGCACTTACATCCTTTTCTTTAAGGAAGGCAGTTTTTCAGCAATATCCCGAAAACCATTGAACCGATCTTGTTCAAAATAATTTTCTGTGAATGAATTTAATAAGCCCTATGTCCATGATTTTTTTCATATTTTTAAAATACACCGTTCAAAAATTAGAGGGGGGACAGAATGTTAGTGACTTTCGGGGCGATTATCTCCGACTCTATTCACTTAATCAAAAAAATTGCTGAGACACCTTATATTTATTTTAAAAGGCCTATCGATTGATGTACCACACGTGGGCTTACAATGTTTTTTTGACTTTTAGTTTTAAGTATGGAGTGCACCCCTAAAAAATATTTTTTAAGTTTTTTAATTACAAAACTATGTAGCGGCTAACAAAATACACCTATTCTCAAAATTTTATTCAAATACACCTTATAGTTTTCGAGTAAAACGCCTGTAACATACGGACAGACGGACAGACGAAATTATAAGGGTTCCGTTTTTGCCATTTTTGGCTACGGAACCCTAAAAAGGGTAGGGGTTCTAAATATAAAAGAAATATTTTTTAATATCGTCATGTCAGATTTAGACGAATTAATTATACGGGGTGTTTCCTGTAACAGGAGCAATAAATTAAATGGTAGATTATTAAGCTTGTGATCAATTGTTTCTAAGTGGTTTTAATTGAAAAAAAAAATATTTTTTTCGGATTTTTTTTTCTTTAACTAAACTTTTGGTGTAATTTTTTACTCTTCTGGAGTGATATAAGTATTTTATTATTTTAAAAACACAAAAAAAAATAAAAAAAAATTGAAAAAATCACAAAAATATCTTTTGAAAACAAAAATGCAAAAACTATTATGACTCGCTACATGATGTTACCTCAAAATCTGCATTGACTGCTGTGCTATGATCTCGTGGTTCCAAGATACATTACTCGGAGGTCATAACTTTAGATAAATTTTTCTCCTAGTTAAAAAACATTTGAAAAGAAATGGTACAAAAGGGGTTACTACAAATGCAGTAAGGAAGCCTCCGTTTAATTTATTGCTCCTGTTACAGGAAACACCCCGTATAAGCAGTCCATTTTCAAATTCCAGGATACGAGAAAGCGTGGCAAGTGATACTGAAAGAAAGAAAACGCAGGAACGGAGCGAAACAAGAGGCCCCCACGAAGAAGTCGCGCTCGCACAACGAAGTAGACCTGGACCCAGACGGGCAGCTGCAGCTGTTGACAGAGATCAAGAAGTCCGTCAACGAGAACAACAACCTGATAAAGAAACGGCTAGACTCGTCCTGCGACGACGCGGAAGGCGACATCCACGCCCTAGCAGAAAAGAACTTCTCAGAGCTCGACCGACTCTCCAAGATGGCCGACCGAAGCGTGAAACTGTACAGCGGCGTAGACTCGCGAAAACGAGACCTGAACCCCGGCTTCGACAGTGAGAACATCCAAAAACCCCCCAAAGTCGAGCAGCCGTACCACAACTATCCTAAAATTAACATACCCAATATATCCAAGATAATATCGCTGAAGAGTGCTCAGGAGCTTACAGCGGGGACATCGAGTCCGGCGACCTCGATGGACGAGCCGGCGGGGTCGGCGCGGGGCGGGGCCGCGGGGCCGCACGAGTCCGCGGGGCCGCGGGAGGCCGCCTGCCAGGCCGACGAGCCCGGCTGGCCGGGCGTTGAGGCGCTCATGCGGGACTACAAGGAGTTTGAAGCGGGTAATTATTTCACTAGTGGCTTTGTGAGCTGTAGAACTCGCGGGCCTAATTTAATTGGGCGTTTTTCAAATAAAATGTACTTTGTTTTTCAGAATTCGATTTTTTGGGTTAATCTTACTCAGAATCGTTGAGATACTATCAATCCTCATACAAGAAAAAGAGTGTCCCAAATATTCCATTATATATTTTATTTATTTATATGGTCGTGACGTACTGGAAGTAAAAACTTACATAGTAAAATCTTGGACAATTTTTTTCTTGTATAAGGATCGATAGTATCAACGATTCTGAGTAAGAAAAATCCAAAAAAATCGAATTCTGAAGAAAAAAAGTTCATGTAACTACCTACACTTTTGTTGAGAAACGCTCAATTTCGAAAAAGTGGCTCGACAAAAAAAAACTAGGTATATAATTAACTAACCTGCTCACAAAATTTCACGAGAATCGGTTGAGAAATGCGACTTGACAGGTAGAGAACAATCGGACAGCGGGATAGACACCGGACAAGGGAACACACCACTACTTTCATACAAATCGGCGGACATTTTACGTCCGCTGGGCAACCGGTGAAATTGAGGATTTTTAATAAATATAGTGTCATGTAGTTTCACGCTATAATTAATTGAGTATGAAATGCAACAAGAATGAACAACATAAGTCCTCGTATTTTCTTGTAATATCCTTTTAACCCATTCAAGACCAGTGACTCAACACATGAGTGCTTGCATGATTACAATACAATACAATACAAATACTCTTTATTGCACACCTCACACAAAAAAAGCAGTTAGAGAGAGAAACAATACAATAACATGTAGGTAGAGGTAGACAACAGGCGGTCTTATCGCTGAAGAGCGATCTCTTCCAGACAACCTTTGGGTATCAGAGAAAGAGATAAAACTAGATTATGCAGTAGGTGGTGCAGCGATTATTATTAATCAAAAATCAAGAAATTATTTTAAAAAACGTACATAAATACCTCTATATATAAACATACATACACAATCATACATATATACAAATAAGACAAACACAAATATAATGATACATAAACATTAAACAGTCAGCCAAAAAATACAATCAGGGTTAGGGGAGAGACAAATAATGTTCTTTAAGAAGGGATTTGAGGTTGCCGATAGATTTTGCTTGTCTGATGTCAAGAGGGAGAGAGTTCCACAGTCGGATAGAATTATAGTGAACGAACTATTGTAAAATTTGGTAGATGACGAAGGCACAGTTAATAGCAAATTGTTAGAACATCTAACAGAATTTAAAAAACTAAAACCTTCTTTGAGATTACGTGCGATTTCAGCTACGCGCCACGGCGTAGCGATGCCTGGCCTCGAATGGGTTAAACAGCAAATAGTAGAAACAGGGAGATACTAAAAAGTTGATTCACCCAATCTCATATATCGTACCTTGTTTTACTTGTGTCTGATCCGTCGGTCGATTGCGTAAAGTTTCGTATGTACGTTAGCTACCTAGTATCCACTTTTTTTCCGTACCTCAAAAGGAAAAAAACGGAACCCTTATAGGATCACTCGTGCGTCTGTCTGTCCGTCTATCACAGCCGATTTGCTCCGAAACTACGGGACCGATTTAGTTGAAATTTGGTATACATATGTAAATTGGTGACCCAAAGATGGACACGTAAAGTAAAT
This sequence comes from Epinotia nisella, assembly GCA_932294315.1. Lineage (NCBI taxonomy): Eukaryota > Metazoa > Arthropoda > Insecta > Lepidoptera > Tortricidae > Epinotia > Epinotia nisella. The sequence goes on from OW028693.1 coordinate 1,654,626, forward strand.
TAATGAATTCTGAACAATGGGGCCGCTTTTGGGGGGTAAACTGGAAAATTAAAAAAAAAGTTTCGCAAACTGTATTGTGTGACATATCAAATGAAAGGGGTTGTTGTAAGCATCTCAGATATATATTTTTTACAATTTTAGCAAAAATAGATTTGAAGTAATTTAGGAAAAAAGACGAATTTTGACCATTCTTCCCCTTATCTCCGAAACTACTAGGCTTAAAATTCTGAAAAAAATATGGAAAATAGTTCCTTGCCTAAAGATTACAGGAAAACCTATAAGGAGTTTGAGTATTCAAAGTAACATTCTCAATATTTTACGGAACCCTCACCACGCGAGTTGAACTCGCGCTTGTTTTTTTTAATGACAGTCGGTGTATGCCAACCGCTCGTTTGAAAAGTTACGTAATCACACCCCTCTCGAGAGACCTAAGTCAACTATCCTTTGATTTCACTATGCTCATATGGACACGTCAACTTACAGCGCGCAAGAAGGAGATCTCGTCGCTGCACCGTCGCAACACGCGTCTGCGCGTGGACTGCGCGCAGACGACGCGCGCGGCCGCGGCCGAGGCCGAGCGCGCGCGCGCGCTGCTCGCCGAGCGCCGCCAGCTCGCGCGCGAGGAGGCCGCCGCGCGCGCCGCCATACTGCGCCTCGCGCGCGCCGCCGACGCCGTGCGCGGCTCTAGCTGAGAGTGTTGACACTATCCAGACTAATATTGATGACGTATGCCACGGAAACGTCGTCGCTCACTATGGGCCTCATAAGGCTCAGAGTCACCCAAAGGGCAATGGAGAGGGCTATGTTGGGACTTTCTCTGCATCAGAAATGAGGCTATCCGCAGCAGAACCACAAGGTGACCGATATAGTCCAGGCAATGAACTGACAACTTGTATGGAAAAAATGTCAAATTTGGTTTTTTTTTTTTTTTTTAATGTAACGGATATATTTATCAATTAAATTGTTACCTAGAGGCAAAATCCAACGAAAAATAAGACAACAAAAAAAAAATATTAGCTCCCTAAAAAGTCCTGATGAATATTAATATTTTTTTTTATCTTTATTTAGATTCATTTACATTTGCTTTAAAATATTCAATATAAATAAAATAAAAAAGACAATGAATGTTTAATTTAAATCTCTATAATTACTTCCGGGTGGAAAGTTTGTTGGATTCTTGAATAAAGCATCTTAGAATAAAGTTTTAGAATGAAATAAACAAAAAAAAACGCTATTATAAATTAATGTTTTTCTAAACCATATTTTGCCTGGACTAATATAGCCCTCCGAATCGCAAAACTTAAGTGGCAGTAGGCGGGGCACATTGCACGTAGAACCGATGGCCGTTGGGGCGGTGCGGTTCTCGAGTGGCGACCACGTGCCGGAAGGCGCGGCGTGGGTAGGCCCCCCACAAGGTGGACTGATGACCTGGTAAGGTCGCGGGTGGCGCAGGACCGGTCATCGTGGCACTCTTTGAGGGAGGCCTATGTCCAGCAGTGTTATAATATTATGAATGCGAATGTTGTGTATGTCTGTCTGTTACCTCTTCACGCTTTAACCGCTGAACCGATTGAGTTAGTTTTTATCCCGGAAATCGTCCCCTAAGGGGTGAAATGGGGGGTGAAAGTTTATATGGAGGTATGATATAAACTAGTTCCACGCGGACGGAGTCGCGGGCAGAAGTTAGTGTCTAATATTAGGTACCATACTGAAGCGACGCCAACTCGCGCGCGAGGAGGCCGTCGCGCGCGCCGCGACACTGCAGCTCGCGAACGCTGCGAACGCCGTGCGCGACCATTGTTGATACTTTGTCTAATATTATTCTCTATTTCATTTACGAAGGCCCGATGCCACTTAAAACTTTACAATGAAGCTAAGCACTTCAAATTGGCACGTGTTGGTGCAAGCTGCATACAAATAAAAACACCACGCCGCAAAATGGTCTTGCCGGGTATTCTTTGTTATTCTCTAATCCTATTGTTATCGCTAATGACCGTCTCAATTGGCATCGGGCCTTCGCAAATGAAATGGAGTATACCATACTGAGCTACTTCAATCTATTTAGGTACAGTCAGCATCATAAACATGTATACACTTTTCGACCTTATGTCTAGGTAATAAGGTCATAGAATGTATACATGTTTATGATGCTGACTGTACCTACTTGCTGTTCCTTTGGTTCTGTCGTTTTAGTTTAACTGGATGTGAAAGCAATCCTACGTCAATAATCACTAGTGGCTTGCGAGCTGTTGTTTTTTTTTTTAATTTTGACAAAGTGACTCGACAAAAAAATCCTATATAATTAACGAACCTGCTCACAAAATTTCACGAGAATCGGTTGAGAAGTGCGACCTGTAGAGGAAACGGCCGGTCGTAACAGCGGGACATACACCGGACATACGAACGATTTTCGGCCCAAGCTGATGCATAGAACTTCGTTCGCTTCGCTCGCTCGTTCGATTACCATACTGAAAACTATATTTCACAGTATTCACATACCATTCCTTGGTTCTGTAGCTCTAGTTTCTGAACGTGAAAGCAATTCTACGTCATTATAATCATTATCGTCTGAGTTAAACTCTAACTACTGTTAAATCTGTAGTTCTAAGTATCCCAATTTTTTTTGAAGTACTCATTGTATACAATACTTTGTCTACGAGTCAACAGAAATAATTAAACAAACTTGGTATTTTTTTTAAAACTAAGCCCTGCTGAAACGAAGCGCAGCCCATCGGCACAGCGTTTCGTTGATGTCTTTTGTTCTATCACCAAGGCGACGTTCTATTGGTCAAATTCAGTAAGGGCGCCACGTCATTGGTCAAATTCACCTAGTTGTCTAAACAGTTGCCGTTACTGAGCCAACAATATGGCGAGGCTTGACGTGGTAACGACTTATAAATTGATGAACGCCGGCTGCACGCACGAAAAAGTGTGACTCATTGTCCCGTTCCGAACGCCAGCTGCGCGCACGAAATATCAACGCACAGCTCAAACCGCTGGTTCTAGAGATTCCAAATTTGGCACGTAGGTTCCTTATAAGGTCTAGGGGTGCACTAAGAAAGGATTTTTCAAAATTCACCCTCTAAGGGGGTGTAATGGGGGTGCAAAGTTTGTTTGGGGAAACAAGATTAGATCGACTATTTTATTCGAAACTTCACAGTAGTATTCCTAACGATAAATGAGTAAACACGTGTTTCAGGTTTTTTGAGAATTCAACCCCTAAAAGGGGGAAAATTGTAATTTTCATTAAACTCCTTCTTTGTATTATACAAAATAATGATAATTCAGTGATTCAATTCAATTTATAAAAGTATGCAATTTTTCATCAATGTTTTCTTATGGACGTTATCACGTAAAATTATCGCCAGTAAACCGATTTTACAGACAACCATTTTTTTTATTATATAAACAGCGTACATTGGTATTTTATATAATCGTTACACAATAAAGGCTCTTAAATTCGAGTACCGTGTTTAGGCCACGAGGCTTGCCGAGTATAAGAATTTAAGAGCTAATTGTGTAACTATTGTATACAATCAAAGTCAAAGTCAAAGTGATTTATTCTTCAATTTAGGCATATTACATGCACCTATGAATGTCGATAAACTACCACCGGTTCGGAAAGTAAACCTCTGCCTCGAGAAGAACCGGCGTAAAAAACTCGGCGAGGTGTCATTTTTTCAAAACAGTATACAATATATCATATCAGTATCAGAGTATTATAAAATTTTAAAATTACATTGCTACAGTAGAAAGCCTATTTATTTTACGACAGGTTTCTAGTGCAGGATTTTCTAGTGCTGGATAGTGGACAATAGGTACTTTTTATACGAGTCGACAGAAATAAGCAGACTTGGTATCTAATGAAAAATATCTAAGCCCTGCTGAAACGAAGTGCAAGTCACAGGTGCGCCGGCTCGTTGATGTCTTTTGTATTGGAATCAACGCGACTTCCTATTGGTCAAATTTATTACAGATCAGTAAAGGCGCCACGTGATTGGTCGAATTTATTTTAGCTGTCTAAAGCGTTGTCTTATAATTGTTATAGTTGAGTTGGGAGCTCCATACAAAAAAAGTATGTGGTTTTAGTTTAGTGTACGAAGTCTTAATTCAAACATTAAAGTCGACGAGTGTAAAAACACACTTTCAGGCAACCGTTGTTTCAGTTAATCGGTTGACTCGCGACACCTTACTTTTACATTTTCATACAATTTCCGCCCCGGGCCATGTTGGCTCAGTTCGGGTTGCCCAGGGCGGGCGGTTCCACAACGCTTCGGAAGCTCAAATACCTACCGCGAGCGATCCGGTTGCCTCTTGGATACTGAGGGCCTACCGCGAAAGGCATTCGAAGTTTTCCCTCTCTGTCAGACTTGCGAGTTCGTACGTAAGTGCAACAGAGAGGGAAAACTTCGAATGCCGTTGGCGGTAGGCCCCCTGCAACTACAGGTCGATTCACGAGAGCTGGCACTAATGAATTGACCGAAAGTAATGTCACTTGTCACTGTGAGCGGCAGTGTGTGTCGTTCTTATACTCGTACAGGGGCCTCCTAATATTTTGTAAACAAAAAAATATATATTAGAGCGATTTTCAAAAAAACTGTACATGTACTTTTTTTTCAGATTTCGTTTTTTTTGGGATTTTCTTACTCAGAATCGTTGATACTATCGATCCTCATACAAGAAAAAAAGTGTCCCAGATTTTACTATGTAAGTTTTTTCTTCCAGTGCGTCACGATCACGACCATATAAATAAAAAAAATACTGCATACAAAAATGTGATGATCTGGAATGGAATATTTTGGACACTTTTTTTCTTGTATGAGGATCGATAGTGTCAACGATTCTGAGTAAGAAAAACCCAAAAAAAATCGAATTCTGAAAAAAAAGTACATGTACACTTTTTTTGAAAAACGCTCATTATTATAATCATGTTAGTCCTTTTAGTAATTATTATTAAAGTCCTTTGTAAATAAAATGTACATTTATTTATCTGACTTATTTTCAATTTCAAGAATCGAAAGGTGTGTGTTCGAAATGTAAAAAATCTAAAAAAAGAGCTGACCAAGGAGTCCGTCGTCAACCAGAGTTTTTAATTTATTTATATCCTGTTTTCACACTGACGCCGCAATCTACAAAATGACGGTGAAAACATTCGAAATTCTTACGAAATTTAATTGTTATTTTCGCGTTTCACGGCATCGTCATTGTGGATGAAACATGATAATTATATATTTTTTTATTTATAAAATGCAAAATGCATCATTCATATTTTAGATTCTCCATAACACAAAAACACAATTATCATAATCACTTTTTGCTTCAACCTGTATTTAATAATTAAGTGATATACACATATACATTATCATTCACTCGTTCAATTCATTCATGCCAGCTCTCGTGAATCGATCTGTACGCATTGCTCTGAATATATGTAAATATTAATGTAATTTACTTAGGTGAAACACAATTGTATGTAAAAACTATGTATTTGTATAGTAAAAGATACTCCAAAGAGTAACAGTATATTTGTATTTCTTAAATACGTTGTTTTTGGGAGTATGTACCAGAATTTCTTACCATAGGTAACATTAGAACTAATTTTGATATACTCGACTTCTCCCGAAGCAACTAATATAAATAATATAAGTATATTTTTTATATTTTGCGAGATATATTATTTCCAGTGCCTATTTATTTGTAATTCAATAAGTAACGTATGAACGTGCAATATTTATTGAAACATTTAGACGCAATAAATAGTTGTAGTTAATAAAATGAGATATAATAAAGTATATGGAACCATTAATTGTTGTTTATTTTTATGTCATCCACCCGCTTTCCGTACGTACAGTGTAAGTTATAGTACATTTTACAACTAGTGTGAAAAGAATGTCTTTTTACCACTAGTACCGAGGTATCTTGCCACGAGCTGAAAGCGAGTGGCAAGACTCGGTACGAGTGGTAAAAAGACATTTCACACGTGTTGTAAACGACGTTTTTTAATACAATTGCGAAAAAATAATAAATTAATATATCATTGCGATAAAATATGCTTGCTTCGAAGTTATTTTTGAACGAACCCATGCTTTACAAATGACACTGACAGTGACAACATACTATTGGAATCAGCGCCATCGGCCTCGAGTTGAGAAACTAAATTGACACTTGGCAGTTGACAACTTGACACTGACAGTATTCATAAGGATAATTTTTCTAGGCATACGCTTGTATCATTCAGCCAAATCAAAGAACGATTTTTAGGAAAGTAAATATTTCATACATAGATACCTAAGACAGAGTAGGCTAAAAATTACAAATTCTTAATATTTTTTCGTCATTTATATATTAATGAATACTTTAAATAAATACTCCTAGTATTCGTAAGCGTTTTTAATTTCATAATTTCCAAGTAAAAAATCTAATATAAAATTACTGCGTTTCGAAAGTATAGTTTGGAACTAAAAAGTAAAAAGCACTAGTTCGAGAAATTGAGCTTCTCGCACGCTACGCAGCCACAAAAAGTACCACTTTTTGAGCAACTATATTAAAAAAGTTATTTCTACATTTTGCGCCTTATTACAACGGAATAAGGTGCAAAAATGTTAACATGTCTTTGACGTCTACTGTACTATTCGGTAGGTATTTACTATCCCTACGAAATAACACGTACATTGCACGTAGAACCGATGGCCATTGGGGCGGAAAGGTGCTCGAGGTTCACAAGGTGGACTGATGGCCTGGTAAAGGTCGCTGGAGTCCGCTGGAGGCGGGTGGCGCGGGACCGGTCATTGTGGCACTCTTTGGGGGAGGCCTATGTCCAGCAGTGGACGTCTTTCGGCTGATATGACGACGATGATGATGGTGATGAAATAACACAATACCAGCTTATTAAGCATATTCATGATACGTTATGCATCACTCCCAAATTAACATAACGTTGCCAAATAAACATAACAAGAGCAATACATTAATTATGAACATGACTGACTATAATTTAAATTCAACAGCAATTGTCGACCGAATAGCCTAGTGGTTAGAGAACCTGACTATGAAGCTTGAGGTCCCGGGTCCGATAAATTAATAAATATAGTGGGACAACTCACACCAATTGATCTAGTCCCAAACTAGGCAAAGCCTGTACTATGGGTACTAGACAACGGATAAACATACTTATATAGATAAATACATACTTAAATAGATATTAAACATCCAAGACTCGAGAACAAACATTAGTATTCATCATACAAATATCTGCCCCGACCGGGAATCGAACCCAGAACCTCAAGCTTCATAGTCAGGTGCTCTAACCACTAGGCTATTCGGTCGACGTAATGCCACGTAATATTTAATTGCGAGCATTTTGAGATATAATACATTGTTTAACGAGGGACGTATAGAAACATCTATGTTTCATACAACCGCACCAATCAAAAATTGTCGAAACTGACAACTTCACTTCTAGATCATTGCGAGTGGAGCGCGCAGCTTCAATATTTCAACCATTCACAGAGCAGCACAGTAGTATTCTTGCGGCCAACTAGACTTTTTTCAACCAATCACAGAGCAGAATTCTTGTGGCGCGCGGCCAACTTGATTTGCTTAAAGCAATCAGATCACACACAAGCTACAATAGACGACAGATACAATTTAAGAAAAAAAAAACCGGCCAAGTGCGTGTCGGACCACGCAAAACGAGGGGGTTCCGTGCCTATTAAAAAGGTCGTATCGTCACAGAAATTTTACGGCACTTACGTCCTTTTCTTTGAGGAAGGCAGTTTTTCAGCAATATCTCGAAAACCTCTGAACCGATCTTGTTCAAAACAATTTTCGGTGAATGAAATTAATAACCCCTATGTCCATGAATTTTTCCATATTTTTAAAATACACCGTTCAAAAATTAGAGGGGGGGGGACAGAATTTTAGTGACTTTTGGGGCGATTATCTCCGACCCTATTCACTTAATCAAAAAAATGTAAACAAGCATTATATGTCAAGTAACAACTATGATTACGCCTTGTAAGTTATATTTATATGTAACCTGAAAATGAAAAAAAGAAAAAAAAAAATTGAACAAGGGCAGCATTACAATATGAATCACGACCCTGAGTCCTGAGCTAGGAAACCCTGTGTATATACATATACTTAGATGCTAAATTGTGTGTGTGCCTGTGTGTGTGTGTGTGTGTGGGGGTGTGTGTGTGTGTGATTAATGTGTGATGCCAGGCATAAAATTCTATAATAAATAATATAATAATTTAAAATAAATAATAAAATTACCTAAGTACATACATTAGAATAGTGACAAGATGGGTGGTAATCATTTTATCACGGTCATGAGGAGTTCAGTCCATGATAATCCCGTTTCATAAGCCACGCAGTCAACAACCGTTTGCTTGGAGGTCTTTTTATGAGGTGACATGTGCAGAACAATTTCATAACTATAGGAGAAATAAAGGGATGAAATCTCTGGGCAAATAAAAAACCTAATGATAGTTCTGTTATTGTTCACCAGTGATACAGTAAACGGAATGCAAGTTCATAATGTTTATGAAAACTGTCACGATCCACACATATTATTTTTACTAAACCACATAGGTTAATATAAATAAGTTACATATGTGATTAAGTCTCGTTTAGTAAAAAAAAATTTTTTAAACATACCTACCTAGTTAATAGTTAGTCCGAACTCTAGTTGTAAATAAGCCATTAATGGCTTCAGCTATTTGGAACTTTAAATAAAATAATAAATAATAACACGTCCATAATAGGCCAGCTGGGGAAAGACAGTCTGGCGCCGCCTAGTCCACTTGGTCCCAGCAGCACAGCGCGGTGCCTGCCACAATCAGCACTATGCCGAGAATAGAACCTGGAACCGAACAAACAACGTATTATAAATATTATGAAGTGGGGGGTAAAAAGTAGCCTATATCACTCTCCATCTCTTCAACTATCTCCACATAAAAAACCACGTCAATTCGCCGCCCCGTTTTGCCGTGAAAGACGGACAAACAAACAAACACATACACTTTCCCATTTATAATATTAGTATAGTATGGATTTGTATTGTTTTATTTTAATTTTACTTTTTTATCTGTCACAAATAAATGTTTTTTCTATCTTTCTTTCTTCTTTCAAATATTTGTCCTTACTTGCATTCGAACCCAGGACCTTCAGCTTAGTAGGCACTTAGGCAGCGTCACTACCCACTAGGCTAACAGATCGTCAAAAGTATGAGAGAGAGACATGTATAAAGTTACGTTTTAAATTTAAATCTGCATATTCATACTCGTCATCATAATTTGCCTCTACGTCTTCGTCAGGTGATTCAAGCTGATAGCAATGCACCGCGGAGAAGTTTTCAAAGTTGTGAAAATTCTAATAAGGAAAATTCTTAGAACTTAAATTTTATAAAGACTGAAAACATGTCAAAAACTCTCTGGATACATACATTACCAGCTGTTTAATTTGCTTGCTTAAAAAATAATAGATTATACATAATAATTAATAATCCATCCATGAAAAATTCCCAGCAGAAACTTTCTAAAGGAAACTTATTTTTAAATTCTCATGTACTTTTCGGAAATTTCTGAGAACTTTACTAATATTTTGAGAATGTTCTGCAACTTTTACATTGCTATCAAGCAGGGCTTTCTGAATACATAGTAGAGCACTATTTTAAATGGCTATGTAGCCCTATATTTTTTTTTTGTTTATTTCGGACAAATCCATATAACATTAGATAATTATTAGTCAATTTAGTGCGCAACACTAACACTTAACACGTTTACGGACACAGTACCATTCTGAAAATTGTGTGATGTGGCACATAAAAAAATCATACATTTTTTTGGCCGGCCATGGACGTACTGCCACAACACTGTTTAGGCAAATATTGTGCCGCCGCTGTTTCGTCCAGGTATGTATGTAGTTTGTTACAAACTCAAACTCTCCTCTTGTGGCAGCACGGCCACAGCCGTACGTCTACAGACGTATTGTGTCACAGCACGCGTCATTCCCCTCATGTAAAATTGAGGTGGCCCTTTAAGCTCTTGCTGCGGCACTAGGAAAAATTGTAATGTACCTAAAGCGGCACAACATGTCCGCCTTCATTATAATCCAATTAAAATTTGTCGCCCGCGGACGGAGTGGCAGATTTGTCGCGGTGAAGATCACCGGCCACAGCCGTAGTGCCGTATCACGAGGGTCTCTGTTTACGCCTGTGGACGTACTGTCCGTGAACGTGTTAAACTATGTTAGTAAGGTACAATTTAGTGTGAATACTCAGGAACACCTATGCGAAAAAAAACCGGACAAGAGCGAATCGGACTCGCCCATCGGGTTTCGTACAAAATACAAATGTATAGTTTCAGATTTTTTCCTGTACTTGTAGTATAAGATATTACTTGTCAAATTTCATAGTTCTAGGTCTAGGTTTGAGAAAAAACAATGACCTACTTCTGTCGAGAGGATGGTCGCCGATGGCGGCGCCCGTGGCGGCGGTGGCGGCGAACGCCAGCCCGTTAGCTGCTGGCACGGCCAGCGAGAGCGGCGCGCGTCGCACCGCCAGCAAGTACGCCAGCGAGCCCAGCTGGTTCACCAGCCAGGGCGCCACGTACTGCAATACAATACGGGTATTGAGGCCGGCAAACCCGTTTCTCGCCGAGATTTCTATAGTGCTTTTCTCAAAATTGCAATGAAATACAGCGTGTGACTTTCATAAGAACATGTATTTTAAGGAACGATAGCTTTCAGTGCTGTGAACAGTTTTATCGAAAAAATATAAGAAATACCTTTTCTAATGGAGTTTTAAATTTTTTTAATTTTCTCCCGCAGCAATGTACTGCTAACATTCACTTGACGTTTCAGAGAGGCAGAGCTAGTTACTGTCAGTTGTTAGCTTTGTTACCAATACATTGCGTGCCGAATTAATTTGTATGAAAAAAAAATAACCGTTTTTTAGGGTTCCGTAGCCAAAATGGCAAAAACGGAACCCTTATAGTTTCGTCATGTCCGTCTGTCCGTCTGTCCGTATGTCACAGGCATTTTACTCGAAAACTATAAGGTGTATTTGAATAAAATTTTGAGGATAGGTGTATTTTGTTAGCCGCTACATAGTTTTGTAATTAAAATGACAAAAAAAAATGTTTTTAGGGTGCACTCAATACATAAAACTAAAAGTCAAAATTTTTTTTTTCATTGTGACCCCCCGTGTGGCACATCAATCGATAGGCCTTTCAAAATGAATATAAGGTTTCTTAGCATTTTTTTTGATTAAGTGAATAGGGTCGGAGATAATCGCCCCGAAAGTCACTAAAATTCTGTCCCCCCCCCCTCTAATTTTTGAACGGTGTATTTTAAAAATATTGAAAAATTCATGGACATAGGGCTTATTAATTTCATTCACCGAAAATTGTTTTGAACAAGATCGGTTCAGAGGTTTTCGAGATATTGCTGAAAAACTGCCTTCCTCAAAGAAAAGGACGTAAGTGCCGTAAAATTTCTGTGACGATACGACCTTTTTAATAGGCACGGAACCCTTCGTTTTGCGTGGTCCGACACGCACTTGGCCGGTTTTTTTTAAACTAGAGATACCAATTTACGTTCATTAGGGCTTATACTTTCAGCCCTTAAAATAAATGTTCTTATTAAAGTCACACGCTGTATAAAGTAGTCAATTTGTTTTATTCGCAGGTTAACACAACACAACCAATAGTACATTCAATTTAAGCGCCCAACTTTTTTTTAAACCTATTTGAAGTAACCTTTTACCCGTTTACGTCGTTGGTTCTAGTTTTTTTTATGGTTGAATGCCAAGACGTTGTGGCACAATTTGACGTTTAAAAACAAAAGAAGGTTGCTTTACAGGCCTAGGTGCGTAAGGTTGTATGAAATTCCTTTACATATCATCTACACTCATCGCACCAGATACTTAGTATTTCCGGACCTAATTTGAAGTAAGTCATGTCAACATTTCATTGCAAGTTTGAGAAAATAAACATTACAGAAAGATGTCTGACGTGAGATTTTAATTTAATCGCTTCTATATCTATAGATACCTACCTATAGATATAGAAGCCGACATGAGCGTAAACGTTCTCCCAAAAGAGACGCTGATGGGATCGTGCAAAGTGGAGAAAAGCAAGTGGATGCATGTAACACCCCTGGAGTTCCAAGCGTCCATAAGCTGCAGTGACCGCTTACGTGGCATTAATGAAAACCATAGCAGTATCCGGAATAACGGCGTAGAAAATGGCTTTGAAACAATTAACATGTGGAATTAAAAGATTTTTCATATACCCAACTGCTTTTTTGCAAATATTATAGCCTATGTCACTCCCACGATTAAGCAAACGACACCTCATATGTCGAAATCCGTCAAACGGTTTAGGCTGCAGGGCGTGCCAAAGAATAAGACATACACACATACACACGAGTACGTACGCTCGAAAAACATAACTCTCCTTTCCTTCAGCAGTCGGGTAAAAATAAAAAATATTATAGATAATACGCGTCAAATAAGTTTGCGTCTGTGGTTTACTTCTAGGGGTTCGACGTGTGCGCGGAAGGCGACTTGAGGCCAGCTTTAGAGAGCAGACTTATGTGGCGTGTCAGTAGTCACGGTACCCTCCAGTTCCCCAGCAGGAAGGCGAGCTCGGCCCACGCCTGCGCGGGCACGCTGCGCGCGCGCACGTCGCGCAGCCCGCGCGTGCCGCGCCGGATGAACGGGTTCGTGCAGCCCCACAGCAGCCCCGTCAGCGCCAGCAGACCTGCACCGACATGCCCAATCTTAACTAGTGGCTCTGTCAGATGTACAAATGGCAAGCCTGTCTATATATATTTTTTAAATTAGTAAAGTGTCTCGACAAACAAATTTCTGCAAGCTTTTATTGCCGACTGTACTTTTCTGTATACCGTCATCAACTACTCATTGAGACGATTCTAAAGAGCCCAAACTCAACGGGGTTACGTCGGTTAAGTACAGGATTTATACCTATCCAACCCTACATCAGCTAAAGATGTAAACAAGCATTATATGTCAAGTAACAACTATGATTACGCCTTGTAAGTTATATTTATATGTAACCTAATGATAGTTTTGTTATTGTTCACCAGTGATACAGTAAACGGAATGCAAGCACACAATGTTTATGGAAACTGTCACGATCCACACACATTATTTTTACTAAACCACATGGGTTAATATAAATGGATTACATATGTGATTAAGTCTTGTTTAGTTAAAAAATATTTGAATGTAAACTACATACCTAGTAAATAGTTAGTCCGAACTCTAGCTGTAAATAAGCCATTAATGGCTTTAACAAGTAATACCATGAAACTCTGCGAAATAAAATTATTTGGAACTTTAAATAAAAAAAAATAAAAAAAAAGTACTGAATTCCCATGGCCACCTTCTGTCTCTATCATCATATCAGCCCGATGTTACCATAATATTTAATTGTCACCCAAACTATACTTATACCCAAAATTTCAGCACAAGCGGTCACCGGGAAGTGGGTCTTTAACTTGCAAGATTTGATGACAAACATCGGGACAGGTGAAACTAAATGAAAGCATGTAAAAATGCATGCATGTACTGCTTTTTTTGTGTGAGGTGTGCAATAAAGAGTATTTGTATTGTATTGTATTGTAAAAAAATCTATAATATAGATTTTTATATCGAACCTGCTCACAAAATTTCACGAGAATCGGTTGAGGAATGCGACCTGTAGAGGTGAACAGTCGGACAGCGTGACAGACACCGGACATACGAACGATTTTCGGCCCAAGTTGATGAAAGTCCGATAAGTTTCTGGCATTTTTAGGTACGAACACCTCAACCCGTCTCACTAGGCTACTCACTAATTACAATAGCATTGCCGCAGGAGCGGATCTGGATAGAAAAACACGCTGTTATAAATGCACGTAAAAACCAAAAATAAATTATGGATCGTTCAAGTTGTCTCTATTTCTGGGCTGAAGGTAAACTATGTGCTTTTAATTATAATATTTGATTGTAAGTGCATTTTGTTACTAACTTGCGCGACCAAGGAAGGAACTCGGTATGTACAGTAAGGGAAATGTATTCACGTACCACCGTAGAACCCTGTCGCAATTGACAGGCCGCCGTCACTCAAACTCGAGTGGTATGTCACCTTATTGCGATAGGGTTCTACGGTGGTACGTTAATACATTTCCCTTACTGTATGTTGGTTTTTCAGCGATAATTCTTTATCAAGTGAATTAATTTCGATAAAATTATCGAAATTAATTCAATATTAATTAAATATTTTTTATTTGCTAGAAGGTACTTTGAGAACACTTTCATACGAATTTGAAGGAAAAAAATTATACACAGAAGTATTAAATTACAAACAAAATTAACATATGATTTTTGAAGAATAAAAAAAAATTACGCTAGATAGAGGTCTCGTTATACTTTTCCGGTAATATTCACGTTAATATTAGTCATATATATTACTTTCAAATTTTTCGCTTGGTTAACTTCGGAGATAAGGGGGGGAATGGTATTTTTTTCAACATTTTTCTTTATAAATCAAGATTTTACCATTATAGAAAAAAAGAAAAACTGTTTTAGAATGTACAATTCAAGCCCTTTCATATGATACCCCACTTGGCCTACTAACTAGACTTTGAATTTTTGCCTCCCCTCTTATCCGCCCTTTTTTACACAAATTAATAGTATATATAATTTTTTTTAATTTTCCATACACGAGGATTAGCTTTGTTTACAACTATTCCAAATTTCAATTCGATAGCATTAGTAGTTCCTGAGATATTTGACTTTGTGACAGACAGACAGACGGACGGAGTCGCACCATAAGGGTTCCGTTTTTACCTTTTTGGTCCGGAACCCTAAAAATAAGCTGTGACGCTATCTCAACCAGTCCAATCCAGTCCAGTTGATGGGCCTAATTTGAAATTACATCATATAAATTATTACTCATAATTCCACAATTCCTAACCAATTAACTAATCAATTAGAAACTAACTTTAAACTAATTGTGTTAAACTAATTTGGAAAAATAATTAACTTCCTAACTAATTAGTCTTAAATTTTGAGGAAAGGTGTATTTTGTTAGCCGCTACATAGTTTTGTAATTAAAATGACAAAAAAAAATTTTTAGGGGTGCACTCCATACATATAACTAAGTCAAAATTTTTTTTTTCATAGTGACCCACGTGTGGCACATCAATCGATAGGCCTTTCAAAATAAATATAAGGTTTCTTAGCATTTTTTTTGATTAAGTGAATAGAGCCGGAGATAATCGCCCCGAAAGTCACTAAAATTCTGTCCCCCCCCCCTCTAATTTTTGAACAGTGTATTTTAAAAATATGGAAAAATTCATGGACATAGGGCTTATTAATTTCATTCACCGAAAATTGTTTTGAACAAGATCGGTTCAGAGGTTTTCGAGATATTGCTGAAAAACTGCCTTCCTCAAAGAAGAGGACGTAAGTGCCGTGAAATTTCTGTGACGATACGACCTTTTTAATAGGCACGGAACCCTTCGTTTTGCGTGGTCCGACACGCACTTGGCCGGTTTTTTGATTAAGTGAATAGAGTCGGAGATAATCGCCCCGAAAGTCACTAAAATTCTGTCCCCCCCCCCCCTCTAATTTTTGAACGGTGTATTTTAAAAATATGGAAAAATTCATGGACATAGGGGCTTATTAATTTCATTCACCGAAAATTGTTTTGAACAAGATCGGTTCAGAGGTTCTCGAGATATTGCTGAAAAACTGCTTTCCTCAAAGAAAACGACGTAAGTGGCGTAAAATTTCTGTGACGATACGACTTTTTTAATAGGCACGGAACCCTTCGTTTTGCGTGGTCCGACACGCACTTGGCCGGTTTTTTCCTTACGCATGCCCCACTTTTCACAACACGTGGTCCTTAAAACACTCATTAATTCACATGACAACACACTCGATACCAACAGCCAACTCTTAATTAATTCCAATTAAAAATATCAATATAATTAATACGCTAATAAATCAATTCCAATTAATCCAACTGCAAAACACCTTGTTTTTTTCCTCCATCCACATAACAACCGCCAACAACCCACGTTTTTCCTCATACACACCTTTCTTATCTTTGAACGCTACTACAATCAAAACATACCATTTTTCCCTCATTAAGTGATTCCAGCACGTCTCACAACTTGCTGCTCAGTCGCTTCTCGCGCGACTAAGCGTCCCCTATCAAATTCGCACCGTACAAATTAGAAAAAGGGGGTGAGCTTTCTCGACTCGCGTCGCGGTGCGGCGTCAGTTGCGCTAGCCCCGCAGAAGTGACTATTTTATACACCGAAAAATTGATTCCAGAAGTGACTATTTTATACACCGAAAAAGTGATTCCAGAAGTGACTATATTATGCTACTGACCACCTCACCTCTCTCATCGCTTGGGATTGTATGTTGGGCACCTTTAGGAGCACAACCGGGACTAGGAGGATGATGGACACCCTTACTATTTTTTTTTATTCATTCTCATTTTCACATAAATCATGATAAATTAACAATATAGTACCTACCTAGTTCAATTACAATAACAAAAAATAATTATAAATTAAATAAAAATAAAATTTATTCTAACAAAATAATGTCACTACTAATAAAAACAATAAATAATTATTTATCTATGTCAAAACGTTTACATAAAAATTAATTAGCTATGAAATATTTTTATCATTTATAAATTGGGAATGGATGAAAATTTTAGAAATGCCTGATAATTTTTTTTGGTATAGGAATAACCTTCCTTAGCACCAGAAAAAAGTTTCAGATTTTTCAGCTGCGTCAATTTTTTTTGAAAAATATAAACAGTTTCCTCATGGAATGTAAAGAGTCTATTTACCGTTTTTGACCCAAAACGTAAGTCTGTGGTAAACTGACACTGGTAATGACCAATATAGCTGCTGCAAGTGACAATATCATTGCCAGTGTCAGTTTACCACACATATTTAATATTTTTTTTTATAATATGAGACCGATCGAGGAAGGTGCCGTAACTGACCCAAAAGTCAAAACGTAATTGAGGAAACTGTTTATATTTTTCAAAAAAAATTGACGCAGCTGAAAAATCTGAAACTTTTTTCTGGTGCTAAGGAAGATTATTCCTATCACCAAAAAATAATCAGGCATTTCTAAAATTTTCATCCATTCCCAATTCGGCTACAGAGTAATATAATAAGCTTTGTGTAAGAGCAACCCTTTGTGTCTCGCTCTGAAAACATTCCAATTTACAACCTCTTTTAGTTCTACTGGCAGCTTGTTAAAGAGATACACTGACTGATAGCACGTGGCATGCTTAACAATATTTAGTCTAGGGACCACCTTGTTCGGCAAATTTTTCCGTCTAGAAAGCTGACGCGTCTCCGTCTCACTATTGCTTTCATAGAGATTTGAATGTTTAATTAGAGAAGAGAAGAGAGAAAAGAGGGGTAAGGCAGAGCGAGATGTCATCTCGCTCATAATTTGGAACAGCAGCCCAACTTGGGAAATAGGTAAGTATGTATCTAGCTGTCAACACAACGAGTCCTCAAATCAATATAGGGTCGGCAGCGCGCTTGTGATTCTTTCGCAAGCGTAATTTTTAGGATAGCGTAGCTAAAATGACAAAAACGGAACCCTAAACTATAAAGTTTCGGTTATTGTTAGGTATTTAGCCGAGGGCAAAATACCTAACAATAACAACAGCAACCATGTGTCTCAAAAATACCATTCAGATTCTTTTAGCAACTGCATTAATCAAAGTTAGAGCAGTGGACCAATCTCTGGTCCTTAAGAGCCTTAATTTAATTGACCTCACTCGACAGCGAAAGCGCGGCACAAATATTGAGATTGCCTCGAGAACGATGCAAAGGAATCATATTCGGTGTAGGCGCAAAGGAATAGTACATTACAGCAGACGCCGGGAAAGAAGGGCTTGCCGGGTGAGTAGGTATAGACGGCCGACCGTAGGGAGGCCGGATAGTGATACGAAGCCGGCAAGCCCTTTTCACGGCCAGGCATGTATAGTGCTTTTCTCAAACATATGCAATGAAATAAAACAATACACCACTCACAATAGTACATTAATTTTCCCTCCAATCCCTCCATACTTAATGTTTTTTTTTTACGAAAGTCGTCCGTATTTCGCGTGTGTAGTTTTTGAATAGACCCTATTAGGGCCATTATACATAACCTGATAATAAGAATCTTAATTTCTATAATGAATAAAATAAATGCAGAGGATTCTAAATATTGTCTATGGTCTCTGGTGACTTACGTATACCTAGATAATATTTTAATTTATTCATCAACACATTGAATCATACAGATTTGTTTTCTTAATAAAGGTTCGTGTGTAATAGGCATTAACGCGGATATTTTTGGTCCGATAACCATTCAGCCACTAGAAAAAATAAAAAATACATAAATCAGCTGTTTAGCCTGTTGATGAACACAGACGCCATGTTAACATTAAAATTAAAAAAAAATTACTTCCCGGCATAGGCCTTCAATTTTGTATGAAATTCCAGTTCAGTACAGTTCTCTCGAGTTGTTCCGCCCGAAACGTGATACTTTGAAGCCTGTTATAACGCACGTAAGGACGACATTTCATTGCATGTTTGAGAAAAATATATTATTACACATTTATTTAATTTGTTTAACAGTAATAATAATAATAATTTTATTAGGCAGGCGTCCGATGTTTCACCAATAGCCCAGTCACTACTCCATCATTTTCACCCAATAACCCGTTTTATTTAGATTCCATCAACCAGTAATAGTCCCTATACACCCCAGCGGGTGCTGTCGCTGTGCGCGTCCCATGACACGGGCAGGGACAGCATCCGCTCGGTGTACTCCTTGCATTCCATTAAATTGTCAAAAGGGCCTCTACGTGTTGGCTCAGTTGGTACTTTGTAGGTACCTAGCCCCACGCACGCCTCCCAAAGGTCCGGGACATCATGTCCCGTGAGCGGGAAAGACATACATAATAATAATAACGTTAAGTAATATCAAAAATAATTTTGGTCAAGTGCGAGTCGGATTTTAGTTTTCCCATACATTTTGAGACCCAGCGCCTGATGAAGGCAACTAGCAATTGGCAACAAGCAATGGGAGCCTCCTTAATTATTATTATACTAGCTTGTGCCCGCGGCTTCGCCCGCGTACTAAAAGTAATGTTAAACGTTTACCTACAAAAAGTTGCATCTCAGTTTGACCTGTATGTTCCAATTGAATTGCAATTTGGCACAAATACTTTCAAGAATTTTCATGTTCACAATGTTAAATTTCAAAATCGATGCCATTTTCGTAATTAACTTCCCAAAAAACCATAAAAACGACACCCATATTTAGACATTTCAACCCCATCGCACTCCAACAGGGGAGATGGTATTTCACGTCCGCCACGTTGGATTAATCGTTGTTGTTTTCGTAATCAGCGACCAGCAAACAAACTTTGGACCCCCATTTCATCCGCTTAGGGGGTGAATTTTTAAAAATCATTTCTTAGTGCACCCGAACTTATAAGGAACCCATGTGCCTAATTTGGAATATCTAGATCCAACGGTTTGGGCTGTGCGGTGATATGTCAGTCAGTCAGTTTCTTCTTTTATATAATTATCGACTCTACATATCAACTCTACATATTGACTCTACATACCGACTCTACATACCAACTCTACATACCGACTCTACATATCGACTCTAGATACTGACTCTACAAATGGACTACATATCGACTCTACAAATGGACTACATATCGACTCTACATAGACTACATATCGACTCTAAATATCGACTCTACATATCGACTCTACATGTCGACTCTACATATCGACTCTACATAGACTACATATCGACTCTAAATATCGACTCTACATATCGACTCTACATGTCGACTCTACATATCGACTCTACATATCGACTCTTCATATCAACTCTACATATCGACTCTACGTACTGACACTACATAGTTAAGGGCTGGGGGAAAATTAAAAAGGCAGGTATTTTTCGTTGGTAACAGTCTGTGTACCGAGTTTTAGCTTCCTACCTTGCAAACTGCGAAAAGTCCTATATAAAATTTCACCCCCTCTTGTAAGGGGTTGGGTACAGATTTCCAAAAAAAAATGATGCACGATTTTTTTGTTAGTCACAAATATTCCGCATACCAATTTTTAGCTTTCTACCTTGAAAATTGCGGAATGCTCCATACAAATTTCCACCCCCCATTTTAGGGAAGTGGGGGGTTAGAATGAGACAAAAAGTAGCCTATGTCACTCTCCATCCCTTCAACTATCTCCACTTAAAAAATCACGTCAATTCGTCGCCCCGTTTTGCCGTGAAAGACGGACAGACAAACAAACAAACAAACACATACACTTTCCCATTTATAATATTAGTATGGATGTATTTTATTCTGTTTTTAGTATTTGTTGTTATAACGGCCACAGAAATACATCCGTGATTTTTTTGTATAATGAGCGTTTTACGTTTTGTTATCTGTCAAAAGCTACCTACTTAAACACGCTCCAAGGTCAAATTACTTTCCCCACTAGTGGATAAAATGCGATTTTGCTCACTGGTTTTAAAGGACAAAAGACGGCTTTCCGAGGCAGTGAGGGGAAAAAACAATTGCAAAGGCGTCATAAGTATATAATATGTACCGCATTGAACAATCAGCACACATTCAACACAGATGATTACGTTATGCGGAACCTGAGGGGGTGATGTTGAGCCCTCACTACATTTGTATCTATCTAGCTATCAACAAAACGGACCCACAAATCAATGATGGGTCAGCAACGCGCTTGTCTGGTTACAATTACGTTACGCTTGTGTTGTTGTGTGCTGTGTAGGTTACGGTGTCTGCGTGTACAACCAAGGTTTTTGTTTAATTATTTCACTTCACATACCTATTTAAATATTATAATAACGAAATAAAACAATTCCTGATAATGTATCACTTTAATGCGTCATTAAATATACACTAGGTACACGAATTTAATTTTGTTTATGTAATGAATTTACATGATTATAAAATATTAAATACGGATTAAACCCATAAATGGCACTAACATTAAATTGCATGTGCACTGCCTGCCCCTTCTGGGAACCCGGGCGTGTAGGTATGTATGCATATAAAAACAATTAGATCACCTCTTTCTTAACCAAAGGTACTTCAGCAAAACGGTAACAGTTCTTCTCCACCCACATTGCAAAGTCGTCGGACAACTTCACCGCAACGCGCAGACCCGCCAGGTTGCGGCCGCGCGCTGTGCTGAGATCGTCCAGCCTCTGGCTGTCCCCTTCAACAGACTTGTAATATTGTGTAGTTTCCATCTCCCTCCGATAAACCGATGCCAACGAAAAACTCGGCTTGTCATAGAGCGAGCTTGGCCACGGGAATGATCCCAGCAGCCTGTCCGCTCTAGAAGTCTTCTGGAGATCATCCGGCTTAAATATGATGTCGTAGAACGCTGACATGGAGTCCGCACACGTTATATCTCCGAGGAACGATGCACCACGACGACTCAACATGGATTTTATTATCGGGAAATCGTAGTTGAATGCACTAAATGCGATCAGACACACGGGCTTCTCCAAATCTTTGAGAAATGTAAAGAGCTCCTCTTCAGGATCAAATGTATTGTCTCTAAGATGGAAGTACTCTTTAGATTGGATAGGAGGATTGATGATCCTGTCCTCTCGGTTCTCGTCTGTGATGTTCCGGAAATCTTCACTTCTGACCGCCAATAAACTTAAAGAAACGATTGGCTCAGGATTATCCTCGCGAAGACCGGGCGCTCCTATGTCAATAAACACATATGTGGGTATCGCAGTCATGGTTCACTTTGAAATTTAAAATATTTATTGCAAGACTCGTGTTAGCAGCAGGCGGTGCGCTGAACGACTGACGCATCAGTAACAGGATAAATATTAATAGAATTGCAATCGACTCCATGCATGAGCTCGCCGGATCAGATATCATATCATATCAGTCAATGCGAAATGCGACGTTTTCAACCACAAATGTGTTGCTACGGTGTTCACAGGATATTTAGCGGTTTTGATTGAAATTATGAATTTATTTAGGTACTGTTAGGAGCTGTGGTGTTGGGTTCACAAGGTTATTTGATAAGATAACTGTTTACAAATGAGTAGTCTTAAGTTACCACTGTGCAATGCGCAAATGTGTGAACTTTTAGCATACGTTTTTAAGGTTTACGCTAACTAGGTATTCTTTTATTGTAGGTTTATGACATTTGTGATCAAATTTACTTTTGTTTACATTGTTAATACAATGTAAACAAATAAATTTAAAGATATTTATTTAGCTCTGTGCCTTTGTTATTAGGTGTAGTGCGGATTCATTTTCTAGACTAGATCTTATCTTAAGACTGGATGGTCCAACAAAGCGAATGTTCAACCACAATAGCCACGTGCCACAACCCCTTCGAAATGAAAATGCTTTGTTTAATAAATATATTACTCGAGTAGCGACTCTACTTTTGTATTGAAGTACGTCTATTGTTTTAAATACAAAATGGTTAAAATTGCTAAGTATTATTAAATAATAATAAAATAATAAAAAACTCAGCCAAGTACTATATTTTTTTACAGTGTACTATATTTTTTCTGGAAAATACTATATCTCCCCAAAAAACATTTTTTTTTTAATCTTTATTTATTTAACGAGGGTTTTACAAATGCCATCCTCATAGTGGCTCTCTTATTCAAATTATCTAACTACTTCTTAATTTTAATATAAGCTTAACGAAATTGTACACTGATTCCGCCTCTTCGGAGGTCGGAGCAGCTAATATACTGTTTATCCTACCTAGACCATAGTTATCTCAAATATTTGTCTACTTCGCTGTGCGTCACCCCGACCACACTCCATTGTAACATGCATCTTCCACAACCCCACATATGGTGCAATTGGGAGAGTCAAAAAAAGTTGGCAACCCTATTCACGGCGCTCAAGTGGGCTTGAAATGTTGCGTACTATACGTACTTATCGTGATTCGTGACTCACCGACCGAATGTTCGTGATATCACGCGGGAAATCCCCGCGAATCGATCGACTGATGTGGTAACACCTTAAAACCGGACCCTGCATTTGTAAGGTGTTGCCACATTAATTAAGGTAAACACCCCAACAAGTTACAAAACTGATAAAAGTGATAAATGGAATTAAACTAGTTTGTTTTATAGCATAAAACGTAATTTGACGACCGGTTAGCCTAGTTGGTAGTGACGCTGCCTACGAAGCTGAAGGTCCTGGGTTCGAATCCCGGTAAGGGCAAATATTTGTGTGATGAGCATGAATATTTGTTTCTGAGTCTTGGATGTTTTCTATGTATTTAAGGATTTATATCAATTATATATATCGTCGTCTAGTACCTATAACACAAGCCTTATTGAGCTTACTATAGGCCTAGTACGATTTGTGTAAGAATGTCACCTAATATTTATTTATTTATTTATTATTATTTATTATAAAAACTTTTTTTCAACCAATCACAGAGCAACTAGATTTGCTTAAGCCAGTCAGATCACACACAAGCTCAGTACTCACTAGGGAATACAAACTCGCCATAACTCCCACGGGAACAATTTAGGTCATTGTCCTTCTGGAATAACACCATTTACGAGCAAGTGTGATGAAATAGTATTTTATGCAACAGTTGTATAAGAGAGGTCAAAAAAGGCGAGTGGCGTGGGTTACGATGTGAGCCGAAGGCGAACATTGTAAAGAAAGACGCCACGAGCGTTTTTTGACGTAGTTATACAACGTTGCATACAATACTTTTTCTACGACTAGCTACTATGAAATAAAATGCAAGATTAAACAAAGAATAAACTTTTCTTAAACTTTGTCGTATAGGTGTCGAGATTTAGTAGGCAACAAATTTTCGGTCACTGCTTGTGGGCTGCCGGTGTATTTCTTCTGGTTTTGAAGCAATATTTTCATCTTCATCAATTTTTATTACTTTTGACTCAAACTGTGGTTGCTATAAAATAGTTTGTGTTACTCAAAAGTTTTGAGTAACACAAACTATTTTATAGCAACCACAAAGGCCGCAAAGTCAAACAACAATTTATAAAATAACCGGGAATTCGGGAAACATGAAAATGAGACAAATGGATGTCTATAGTTAACTTTGTTTTTAATTGATGTCAACTTGCCAGTACTGCCATATTAAGAATAAGGTTTTTCCCAAGTTGGCAGCAATGCCTATAGTTAAAAAAATTCTAAAAAGTAAAAACCTTCAGTGGTTTGTTAAGTTGGTAGTACCTAATGTACTATAGGTTTAGAAGCGTATGGCTGCTAAGCGTATCGTTTTGGCGACATAACAGCACGGCTGTGCCGTACTGTTATGGGAAATAGAGTATAGACTTTTCTGCAAACTAATTTTGTATGTCTTTATATTAGTGTTCGTGACTATGTAAATGACAGATAAAAGTACAGGAGTAGAAAAATACATTTTTCATCACTCTTGCTCGTAAGTGGCTTCATAACACGCAGGCATACAAAGCTACAATAGCCTTTATTACGGGCATTACTATGGCATTTACTAAATAAAATGTAACCAATAGCAATAAGCTTTTTCAAAATTTCATTACATTACCATAATTTATTTAAAGGTCACAACAGACTCAAGCCGTGTTGCCCTAATACCATGATGGTACACAAGAACAAGCACATGGCCCGCCTGATACTAAGCAGACAATAAAGGGTGACATTGGGGGGGCTCCTCTGGAGTTGCAAGAGTCCATAGGCTATAGCTTTAGGTGGGCAATTAGGAAACACCATTATTAAAAAACCGGCCAAGTGCGAGTCGGACTCCCAATAATTTCCAAATAGGACCGAAGGTTCCGTACAAACCTGTAGGTACATAAGTAAATTATTCAAAATATTTTTATTATATGATGTAACTAAACATTTGCGGCTTTCGTAATTTTCCCTTTATCTGTGCTATAAGACGTTGCTTCGTACCAAATTTCAAGATTCTGAGTTCACGGGAAGTACTCTGTAGGTTTTGATTCCCTTGCGAGTTTCGAAAATTTAGGAAAAATATTTTTATTATATGATGTAACTAAAAATTTACCGCTTTCGTAATTTTCCCTTTATCTGTGCTATAAGACGTTGCTTCGTACCAAATTTCAAGATTCTGAGTTCACGGGAAGTACCCTGTAGGTTTTGATTCCATGCGAATTTCGAAAATTAGCGGCATAAACGGCTGTATCTTTTGATTGCGTTGGCTTAGTAGTTTGATTTTTTCACAGCTCCAAGGGACAGTAGACCTGAGTATTTGGTATAAATTATAGCTTGATACCTCCACGCGTTCCTGAGAAAAAGGGTCTTGACAGACGGACGGACGGACGGACAACAAAGTGATCCTATAAGGATTCCGTTCTTTCCTTTCGAGGTACGGAACCCTAAAAAAATATCCTGGCCCTGATAAGCAGGCTTAAAGCTTTAAGCTTATACTTGATGGATGTGTACAGCTACATAATATAAAGCACACATGGAGGGTGCCCAAATAAAGGCATAACCAAGTATAATCAGGGAACTTGAAATATATAAACAAATCTAAAAACATATTGGATATGCAAAATAAATATAATGAAAACTTTAAATATTCCAAAATTGTACCTAAGTTATAAAACTGGCTCCCAAATAGGCAGTATTTTTTTTCGACTCATATCCTGAGCAAATATCAGTCTTTACAACACAATAAGTAAATAACATAATTCAATCTTAGAAGAACCAGAGAAAATTAGTATATGAAAAAATCATGTACTTACATACCTTAAAATAAAAACTTACAAAAAATATATGAGTAAATAAGTTGAAATCAAATACATTGTCAACATACAAGTAAATCCCTGAAAACACTACAGACACATCACATTTCAATACTATGGCCTGTATCAACTTATATAGGTTCTCAACTTCTCACGCACATAAGAAAACTTCTAGTTTGAAACTGGCAAAGTTCACTCTCAGCACCATTTATTCTTCTCGCCTATGAACCAATCTTTATTCCAGGGGTCATTGGGGTCACCATAGAAAATGGATGATGATTTGTGTCAGCGTCCACCCATGACACAAAATCCTCAGAAATTGCTACAGCTATCTCCAGTGCCAGCATACAGTCAGTTTCTGCTCTGTGAGCGTTCACAGCCGGGCGATGCAGCACTCTCTCATACACATCGGGAAGTTTGTAACTGTCTTTCAGTCTCTTTGGTGCGCTAAAAGGTAGCATCCGCTTGGCATTTCCTGAAGGATGCGGACGTTTCAGCACCACATTCACCTGTTTTGGAGTTGTTTCATTCATTGACCTCATAGACAAGCAATTGTCAGCAGCCAGGTCAACCTCATCCAATGCAGTTTCTGAGACAGTAATACCCGATTTTTTGTCTTCCAAAATATCGCGAAAGGCGTCCAACGAATCAGCACACAGTACATCGTCAGATAAACTCACACCCAGCGTTACCAACTGTCGTTTCAGTATGGGGAAGTCGAAATTAAGTCCGTTGTGAGCGATAAGACACACAGGCTTGGTCAAAGTGTTCAGAAAATTGTTGATCATGTTGAAAATCGTTACGTCGAAATAATTCTCATGTTCTAAAAGGAAGTTATCAAGGTCGGTGAGTTCGGAGCTCCTCTCCGAGATCCTCTTTCCAGGGTTCAAGCACCGCGTAAGCTTGTGGAGCACCCTGGGAGTCCGGCCAGGCGGAGTATCCTCTACATGTTCACGTTTCACGGCAACCATACTTAACTCGGTTATTTTAGTTTTGTTAGATTCCTCACTGGGCAGACCTGTTGTTTCCAGATCAAAGAACACGTACGTAGCTATAGGAGCCATGGTTGTAAGTGAAACGGTGCGGGGTCTTACCTATCGTGTCCAACATTTCCAGTGAGTCATGGAGATAACACCGCGCGTTTCAATTCGCGTTAGCGATTTATCGCGGTTGTTAAGAAAAAGTTGACTCGTTGACCTCGCTTTCTAGTAATTTCTCACATATCATTAAAATAAAAACACACAAAAACAGTAAACAACGTCTAAAACTTCGCAAAACAATGACGGATACGGATGGTAAGGTAAGGTTAATTGTTTGTTGATATTATCATTCCGTTTCGTTTCACGTAGGTTTAGACACTTGTCATTCAAAACAGAGGGCCTACCGCGAAACGAACTTCGTTCGTGTATCTCCGTCTCTGTCGCACTTGCTAGTTCGAGCGACAGAGGGAGTTTCGTTTCGCGGTAGCCCCTCAGCGGCGCTACCACGAAAATCGAAGTTTGTATATCTGCATCCGAGTATAAGTGCGATAGAGATACTCGAACTTCGTGGTTATAGCTCAGGCATATAATATATACCTGAGCATATTATGCCCTTAAACGTCCATCAAACCTTTTTTACTAGGATGGGAAAAGATTCAATACGAATATTTGGACAAATACCGCCAAGTGGAGTGCCACCATTAGATGAAATTTGGTATGGAGATAGTTTGAGACCCTGGGAATGAGGTGAAACGGGGGGTGGAAGTTTGTATGGAGGTATGATTAAAAGGAGTTCTACACGGACGAAGCGGCGGGCAAAAGCTAGTATCTAAATAAAGTATTTTCATAAAAACCTTTATTGATAAAAAAAAACCAACTTACATTCTCAGTTGAGAATAGAATCCGTGGAGTACAAAAATAAATACGAACGAGTGGTGCTGTGCAGAGAAATAAAATGTGGAGAACATTACTACCAACTAAAAATAATTATAAATACTTTTTTTGTCTACATTAATATGTAGACAAAAAAAAAGAGATAATTCTCTTTGTCTTTTATTTTAATTATAATTCCACTAGCCAAACGTAAACATTAATGCTCTTCTCTCCTGGGGTGATAGTGTTAGCTTTAGAAAGAGACTAACTCAGTTAGTATGCTACTGACTTGGTTGGCAGGTTGAGTTGAACTATAGTAATAGTAATTCGTGAATGCCCCAGACCGCAGGTGTTTGTGGCCCGACCCGAAGGTGAGAGCCATAAATATGCGATCTGGGGCTTTACGAATTACCGCCCGTGGTTTGTCTAAAGTTTTACGTCTTGCCTTGGCCAGGAAGCGAGATTTCCTCCTCGCGTAGCGGGCAGAAAATCCCACTTACGGCCTAGGGTGACGTAAAGATATTATTGTTTATCGGATTATAAACATGGTGACGATAAGAATTACTTAAATTGTTAACAAAGACACTTAAAATATCACATGGGATACGAAATCGGTAGGGAACTGTCTTACGACTAGAATGTAACGAACAGACATTTTAAATTTCTATTATTGCCCACAGCGCAATATACTGTATGACCTTTGAGCTATTGTTTAGGTACGGTGGACCGTACTTTGATTCGGGGGGTGACTTATATGATCAAATAGGTTTTTCTCCGAAATCATTGTTTTTACTTGTGAGTGAACTGTGGCAGTGGATATTTTAGTATTCTATCTTGATGTATACTCGATTAAATCTTCTTAATTTCAAATAGGTCTGCTTTTATACTACATTCAAAATTATCAAAGTAGCCCCATTTTTTCCTAAAGTAACCCCGGTTTACGTATAATAATCAAATCCCTTTAAACACAAAATATAAAATAAGCAGCAGCCATTATGACAACCAAGACTGAAATCAATGGAATCCAATATTTTTGTAGCAGATTCCGATCATCTCTATTAGTCACAACCTTCTTCTCTTTGTATTTCTTCTTCTTTCCACTCAACTTCCATTCATATTCGGCTAGCTCCTTGCGGTTTTTCTCTTCTTCAATCTCTTTGCGTCTCTTCTCTTCTTTCTCTCGTTCTAACTGATTTGCTTTACGTTTTTCTTCACAAGTAGAATCACAGGGAGGTTTACCTTCCCCATTCCTTATAAGGTTGCACGGAGCGTCTTTCTTTAAGTTACCGCATGGGCAGTAAACCTTGGTTTTCTTGGTGCAAACTTGCTGCCCACAGGTGCCTGGGTGGCAAAGGTTCCGGCATCTATGTCCACACTCCAAATTCTTAGGGCACTGTTGCTTGCATGACAGCATTTCTTCTGTAGCTGCGCTGAGTTCACGACATCGTAAGTACAGCTCAGTTACTCCGCAGTGGCACGGTATTCTTTCCATGACTTCACAGGACGGGCAGGTGCCCGGGTGGCAAACGCCTTTAGCACACTTATGGCTACATTTCTCTGGTCTCGGTACTAGGCATTCTCTATTACATGGTTCGCATGAAGAAGGAACATTAGGGAAAATAGCGTCAGGTGTGTGTAAATGGCAGAGCAATTTGCACTTGTGTCTGGTACAGGGGAGCACCCGGCCGCACTCGCGACCGCAGGGGCGTCGTGACGCCGAGTGACACGGCTGATCTGCTGTCTCGTGTTCTCCAAAGCAGACAATAGGGACTGGAATCTCGCATGGTGGACATTCAAGAGTCATGACTTTGGTTTTTGGCGGCTGCACTTCCCAGGGTGTAGCAGGCTTCTCAACCTGTTTAAAAACGACATTTACATATGCATGGCAAATGGCTTTGCAGTCATGCTCACATTTTTCATACTGCTTATGGCATATAGCTTTACAGGGTGGGCAATCGCCAAAATGACAGGAATGCATGTTTTTTTCCACATGTCCACATTTATATTTAAGCTTGCAGAGGACGTTGCATTTAGGTGGTTTGGTATGCTTCTCTCTACCACACGGAACAGTTATGTAGGTCTCTTTGCAGCGGCAAGTTACTTTGGATTCCCTAGGGCATGGGTAGCATGGGCCGTGATGGCAGACCGTTGTGCATTTGTGGCGACCACACTGAAGTGGCTTGTCACAGATTTTCTCACACGGAGGACAGTTTCCATTGCAGCACTTTCGTGCACAGCCATGTTTCCCGCAAGGTCTTACCCCTCGGCACTTTGTTTCACATTTATACTCTTTACTGCAGGGTAAAGATCTTGTATGTGTGCCGCATTGACACTTCTTTTCTATCAGCACTTGGCATGGAGGACAAGGCCCTTTATGGCATTTCTCTGGACAAGTATGTTCACAGTAGTCCTGGGACTTCCCGCAGGTCCCCGCACAGGTCTCCATAACGTCAGGGCACTGGACGAAGCGCTGATTAGCTCCACAAGGGCATGACCGCATGCCGGAGTTGGGACAGTCGCCACATTCACCGGAGTGACATATTTCTTCACATTTATGATAACCACACGAAAATGGTTTATAGCAAGGCTTCTGGCATCGCCATAAAGGATCATTACAGGGTCGTTTGACCTTCTCTTCCCCACACAAACATGCCTGAATGCTAGTATAGGTGCAAGGAGGGCAGGCATCCTGATGGCAAACATTTTCACATTTGTGGGATTTGCAGGAGAGTAACTTTTTGCACTGCTGGCCACAAGACCATTTAGCAGCACTGCAGCGTACCCGCTTCCGTTCCTTGTCACAGAAGCACACTCTGTTGACAGTCTGTGGACAGGGCGGGCACGGACCAGGGTGGCACAGCAACAGACATTTGTGCTTGCAATTATCACCTGCTGATAGCCTTTTCTCACATACTTCTCCACAGGAATGTGGTATCAACCACGGGTGGAACGGAGGGTCGTCAGTCTTGCTACAGAAGCAGCGATACTTGCGAGGTATTTCCTCTTTGCTGTACGATTGCCGGCATTTTGGGCAGCACCATTCGATTTTCTTGGGCACAAACACTGCAATAGGGCCGTGGTTCTCCTCGCTCCGGAGGCTAATGCTGTCGTTTGACCACTTCTGGATGCAAGAGAGATGGAAGTAGGAGTGGCAATGGTCACAGGCCCAGATGGGATGAGCTCTCTTGATAGAACCTATACAAATAAGGCAGGTTACAGGACGGCCGCTTATCGCTTCTTCCAGCATGTTCTTCGTGCGATTGAGCATGTATGCGTCGCCTCCTCCATTTCTGTAGCTCTGCAGCACGCCCTCAAGAACGCTGGACTCGTACGGCGCCTCATCTTCAGACGACGAAAGCTCTTTCATTCCCTTTAGATGTTTTTGAACATTTAGCTGCAGTTTCGCAGCTGCGTCGTGGTATCGCCGTGCCATGGCTGAGAAATGCACGGCCGATGTTAAAAACTGCTAACGTTTAGTAGTTCTCAGTTTATTTTTACTCATTTTCCACAATTGCAACGGCGGAAATAAGCGACGATTTTCTCCAAATCGGCATGAATTTACCATGACGTTGACAGAAAGTATTTTATTGAGCGAGCACTTGCTTGAGCAGTGAGCCGAGCCGGCGCAAAAGATAAAGATATCGGTATAATTTATCCACGCCATTTTTTTTAGCATTAGTCACTACTTCAAAAGTTTAAGAGAATAGAAATATTATGGTAGACTTTCTGCTAGTGTTCGAAATAATTTTTGTGAAATATAATATGAATAATGGGAGCTGAGCTATACGCTCCGATAAAACATCTAATTTACCTATACTGACTGTGTTTACGAAGTTAGCTAAGCCTCAGATTATATATGCTAAACTCAAAAAATTGTTTTACGCCGGTTTACTTGTGTAAAACTGGGAATATTCTACTTCTTAGAAATTGATAATGTTTTTTTTGTGTAATTTAAACTACAGTCTAATTAACCATCTGTTTTAAGAGAGCAGCTGAAAGATTTATTTATTTTTTATACAAAGTTTTTTTAACTACTCTGCTACTGACACGATTGGTGGCTAGGTAATATAATATGTAGGCACATGACTCGAACAAAAATTTAGGGCTTTAAATCCCATTATCTCGCAAACGCATAACTAAGTTGAACAATAGTATAATATTTTTGAACAAGCTATCCAACGATACCCCACACTATAGGTTTAAAGAGAGAAAAAAAATACATCCCCAATTTATATGTAGGGGAGGTACCCTAAAAAATTTTTTTTTTCAGGATTTTCTTCTACTGTTTTGTTGGCGTGATTGGTTTATATACCCACGCCGAATTGCAGTTTTATAGTTGTAAGGGTTACTGAGCTAAGCCGAAGACCTAAAGTAGAAGGGTTCCTTGTTGACTATGGAACCCTAAAAATTCGGATATGTCGAAGAGCAATGGAGAGGAACATACTGAATGTCAAAAAGAAGGACAAGATAAACGGCAAAATTATCAGGTCACAGACAAAACTTACAGATACACTTGACTTTCATACTCAAACAAAAATGGAGATGGGCTGGCCATACAGCAAGAATCACCGACAAGCGATGGACTAACGAAGTCCACATGGCCAGGGACATTATGAAAATGACGAGCGGCAAGGCGCAAGGCCAGATGGTCTGATGACATCATAGCTGTAGCTGGACCGAACTGGATCAATAATGCCAAAGACAGAGAGAAGTGGAAAGACATGGAGCCGGACTATACCCGTCAGGGGTCCCTAATTTTATTTGAAATAGATACCTAGAACAAGCAATAATTATATAATACCTAATAGGGAACAATAAAGGCTTAAATAAAGCCACCACAGCTCAAACCCAAATTGTATGTGCAAATAGATATGGCATAATAGTAAATGTTTGCTATAGTGCTGGTTGGCTATAGTGGTCAGCCGGACTTACTATATTGATGTTGTTACTGACAGGGTAACTTTCACATTTATAATATTAAAAATGTTTTTTTGACCTTATACCGCTCAATGTCAATCTAACGGAAATTAAAACTTTTGTGAACATACAAAATTACATTTGTAAACAATTGGTATTCGGTTCTATTTTCGAAATGGCTGGATTTCAATTTATCAAACACAAATTTTGTATGGTGGGCAGCACAAGGTATGTGAAAAGTTCAATATCTTAAAAACCACTGAACCGATTTTGATGAAACAAGACTAAGGACACTTGGGTTAAAATTATCTATGACACAAAAAAACCGCATTCAAATCGGTCCATCTGTTTGGGAGCTACGATACCACAGACAGATACACAGACACGTTATACTTATAACACCCCTCTCTTTGTGTAGGGGGTTAAAAATAGGGTATAACTAACAACAAGTTACCATTTAGTTCAAAAATAATTATATAAAAATATATTTATTTAACATGATTATTACACAAATTGTTCACACTTAACTAATATAATAAACTGTACGTAACATAATTGTTAAACAAATTCAGCATTATTTTGTAGCACTGAGGCAGTCAACCAATTAAAATGTTTTATCGACATGCAATGAGACAATCATCTACTTAAATCTATGCGAGATACATAATTTAAACAAAGCAAACCTAAAATAATCATATAAACATTTGCCCTGCCTTGTTAACATAAAATTATTTATACCATAGATAATATTATATTTTCTCTATGTTTACACTTAATAAAAATAATAATTTGTAAAGTAAGTCATGATTTGTATCAAAAAAGCTTAATAAAAGTAACCTAACGCCTTTTTAGTGGCTCTATATCAGTCAACATTTTGCAGGAATCATCCATCCACGGCACAAAGTCTTTCTTCAGAGCCACAACACAGTGCAGCAACATAAAACAGTCTGCTTCTGCTCTATGAGCATTTTCCTCTTCTCGATTCAGAAGCCTCTTATATAGGGCAGATAATGCAAAGCATTCTCGCTTAACTTTCGTTTTTTTTTCCATAACTTTTTTAATGGCCTTAGTTTTTTTCTTTCTCATTTCTGTGCTCGATTTACTTTCCATTCCTCCATCAGGATCATCTACATCTTCACAAGATATGTCAGATAAAGAAAGGCATATCTCGTCAATCTCTTGCCAGTCTTCCGAGCTGACATTGATGTCAGGCCACTCATCTTCATCATCTGTGATCAAACCCTCATCTGGCTGTGGCAACACTTCCAAAGTTTTATAGTTAATAGTTGATCCTTTCAAGACTTTCCTAAACCCAATGATAGAGTCTACACATAGCAGGTCTCTTGGGAGGGTTTGGCCGGCATCAATAAATTCTGCTAGCAGCAATTTGTAGTCAAAAATATTTCCATTATGAGCAATGAGGCAGACTGGTTTTTCTAGCTCTTCAAGAAAGCTTACCAAGCTTTTTGTTTTCTGTCTAAAAGTGGGCGCGTATTCCAGTAATTTGTTGGTGAAGCCGGTCAGCTCCGTGACTTTGGATTGCAAAGGTCTTTGCGGATTGAACACTAGTGTAAGTTTACTGACAGGAGGAATATCTCCATAACTGCACTTTTCTATATCTTTTCTTGAAGTCGCCACGAAGCTAAGTTCTATAATTTTCGTCCTGTTTTGCTCCAGGTGCGGTAATCCCGTAGTTTCAAGGTCGAAAAACACGTAGGTTGCAATATGAGACATTTCGTTTTATTTGGATTAAGTAGTTCCTTAGTGTCACGGTTGGCACCTAACTCATGACACAGCTAAGTTATAGTCTGTAGGCTCATGATTACTCATGCATGAATCATCGAGTATCGGTTTGGCTTACGAATTAATTGTAAATTATTAAATATAAATAGAAATTAACATATCTGCAATCTTTATGTCAACCAACAACAAACAAAGGTATACAGACAGGACTTGACGTTTGACGTTGACAGATGCAATGCAGCAGTAGAAGGCTCATTAAATAAAGATCCTTCATTTTAATTAATAAAAATATGCTTTCGTATTGCTTTTTATTTAATATTGTACTTAAAATGCACTGTATAATTTATTTTAAATAAAATCATATTTTGATTTAAAGACATCTAGAGGCACATAGCAGCTGCCATCTAGTGTCGGATAGCAAAATTATTAATTTGCTTGTGCTGCCATCTATTATCGAATTAAATTAGCAAAATTAGCAATTCTGTTATAGGCTATTGCACAATAGATGGCTTTATTTCTAATTTTAAAATTCTTTGAATATCCTTGAATGGTTTACGTTTGGGGATGAGCATGGGATTCCGAGTATCCTTAGGCTGTCATAAGGCGTTTGTTTGCCACCAACGTGTAGTAGTGTTGTGATGCGGGTTCTGAACCCACACCCATATCCTCCAGCCTTTAGGGCCTTAGGGAGGTTTCCAGACTAACTCAGGGGCACTACGAGAGGATCAAGGGTTCATTAAATGCAAACGCCGAGTGTCAAGGTAACAAAGTGGGTCTTACGCCCGTTTATTTACAATACTTAATTAATGTGATATTCTAGCGCTATTTGTGAGACCTAGGTATGCTACGGTAACACGGTCGCGGACCTATCCTGAGGGACTACGGGATATTAGTGGTATCGGTTAATTTGGAAGCTCAAGGCGGACGTGGGCGTGCCAATACCGCCGCCTTAAAAGCTACGGGAACCTGGAACCCCTGGCGAATGAGGGCAGGCCACAACCACCGCCGTGGGGATGATTCCAGGGTGAGTTTATGAGTTTAGTCCAAGGCTGGTGAGGACGTGCCAAAACCACCTGCCTAAAAGACTCGGGAGTCGGGAAGGAGGAAGGGAGGGGCAGTGCTATCCGGAGCGGGCTCCGAAGAACACTACTCGCGTCGTATGCGCGCTCTCGCTTTTATGCCCGCGCGGCGGCCGGTCGGTGTGACGTCACTGCTCTGCCCCGCGCGCCGCCCGCGCAGCCCGCAGTACTTTTCCACGGCGCGCCGCCGTGGTGTGTGTGACGTAGGCATCGTCACATGCCCCCTCCGCGGCTGGAGATTTTTACCTGTGGGAAAAATCACCGTTAAAATATGGGCTATTAAGTCGACCCATAACCCCCCTTTTTTTTTATTATATATATTCTTTTCTTTTAATCATCTTTTTTTTTTTTTTTTAGCTCTTTTTTTTTTAGCTTTTTTTTTTTTTTGGTATCATTTTTTTTTAAATATAATTTTCTTTTCTCTTTTTTTTTTTCTATATATATGTACTTATATTATGTTCGCCCTTATTCCCTTGCGTTATGGTTCATATCGGCATGTGCCCCGGTTGTATTCGTTTGTTTTTCCTAGGTACGGTTGGCGGGATCGTAAAGTTTGTTTTTACTATTTCCACTGTATTTGTTACGTTTTAGAGTCTATATTCGCCTGCGCCTCGTGGCCATCGCCGATTGTTGTCATGCCCGTTGATGTTGTATTGCAAATATTTTACCCTTTTTTCTTTGCCGTTCGATTCCCAACCGTATCTCGTAAGTGTTAGGGTCCATATCTGCCCGATAGTCCTATGTCCTCCCGGTAATCTTATTGTGTTGAATTTTCTTTCCTCACTGCTTGCACGTGGTTTCTGCATCGCCGTGCGCTGATTCTGGGCCTTATTGTCTTCACGTTATGGTTGATTTTCCCTTGACACCGTTTCTGTTTTTCTTATGTATTTGCTACACTGATCTCGGGTCGCTGTGCACTTGTGACGCCATTGTATTTTGTGCGTTATGACGTTGCGTTAGGTTCGTTTTATTGTTTGAACGGTTTTAGATCTTTTATGTGTGCTGTTTGCGTTTTGCCGTTTCCGTCCGTTTGTCGTAATATGTATATTACCGGTGATGTTCTTTTCTGTACTTCGAACGGTCCGACGTACCTCGGTGCTAACTTTGCGCAAATGTTTTTATCTGCATTTGATAACACCTGGTTCCTTTTCAGTACCTGGTCGCCCGCGGCCGGCTCCCAATGCCGTCTTTGTCTGTCGTAGTAGGTTTTTTGTATCGCCGATGCTTTATCCTGATATTGCCTAACTGTTGCGTATAATTGTTTTAAATCTGCACTATCTTTTACGTGCGGAGTCGGGAATACGTTCGGGTCCTTCGGGTTCCTTAGCTCTCTCCCGTATAGTAGAAAAGCCGGCGTGTGTTTTGTCGATTCCTGGACCGAAGTGTTAAGTGCGAAGTTAAAGTCTGCCAAGTACTTGTCCCATTGCTTATGGTTGTCATTTATAAATGTTGATATCATGGTTTCGAGTGTACGGTTCTGTCGTTCGGTGGGGTTGCAGTGCGCACTATACGGCGGGGTTAGCTTGTGTTCTGTCCCGTATTTTCTGAGCGTGTCATTAAACAGTTTCGACACGTATTGCGGGCCATTGTCCGACAGGAGTGCGCGTGGTGCCCCGTGTCGTAATGCCACGCAGCATTCGAATGCTTTTGCGACGGTGCTCGATGTGGCGTTTCTTAGCGGTGCTATTTCGGACCATTTTGTAAACTTATCGTGAAACACTATTATCCACTTGTATCCCTTCGTGGATCTGGGTAATGGCCCTATCAAATCTGTTGTTATCACCTCCCATGGGTTTCCAGCGTTGTTGATGTGCATCAGACCGCCTGTCTTTTGTTGTGGTACCTTATGTTTCTGACATGCGCTGCACTTCGTAACGTGTTTTATGATTTCCGATTTCATTTTCGGCCAATAGTATCTTTGAGCTATTCTTTTTATTGTTTTTGCTGTCCCCAAATGTCCAGCGGTCGGTAAGTCATGATTTTGACTTATGATATGTTGTCTTTCGTCTTTCGGAACGCATATTTTCCACTCGGAATCTGGATGGGTGTACCTATCGTTTGTGGGTGTGGCTGCTCTCCAGTACAGCTTGCCCTGCACGATGCGGTATTCTTGCGATTGTTCCGCCCCACTTTCCACTTGGGCTCGTTTATCCTCGTACCAGTCGCGTTCGGTCGTCGCGCAAATTGGGTTCCGTGATAGTTCGTCCGCTATTTTATTTTGTTTTCCGCTCCGGTATATTATATTGAACTGGTATTGTTGTAATTCGAGCGCCCACCTGGCTAATCTACCTGATGGGTTCTTCATCGTATTTAACCATTTTAGGGCTTGATGGTCGGTAATTACGGTGAAGTCATAGCCCTCTAGGAATGCCCTCATCTTCCGTACCCCCCATACTATGGCCAAACATTCCTTCTCGGTTACTGAGTACCGTGTTTCTGGTGGAGTTAAATTCCTACTGGCGTACATTACAACCTTGGGCACTCCATCGACTAGCTGTGTTAACGCTGCTCCTAGTCCGACGTCACTCGCGTCGGTCTGTATTGTGAACGGCCGTGTGAAGTCCGCTCTTGTTAATATCGGATCGGTTGTCAATATTTGTTTTATTTCGGTTACTGCCTGTTCTTGCTCTTGTGACCAGATAAATTTCTCGCCCTTTTTTAACAGCTTTACTAAGGGGGCCGTTATTTCTGCGTATCTTGGGATGAACTTCCTGTACCATGAAGTCATTCCGATGAATGTTCTGATTCCTTTTACCGTTCTTGGTGATTCTAAGTTTGTTATGGCT
This sequence comes from Epinotia nisella, assembly GCA_932294315.1. NCBI lineage: Eukaryota > Metazoa > Arthropoda > Insecta > Lepidoptera > Tortricidae > Epinotia > Epinotia nisella. The sequence goes on from OW028693.1 coordinate 1,692,841, forward strand.
CTAATTTTTGCTTCGTTCATTTTAATTCCGTCTCTAGTGACTGTGTGGCCTAGATATTCGACCTCGGGCTTCGCGAATTCGCACTTCGCTTTGTTTATCTGTAGTCCGGCCTGTCGTATCCTGCGGAAAATCTCTCTCAGGTGCCTTGTATGTTCTTCGAAATTTGGACTACATACTATTATGTCGTCTAGGTACACGTACGCGTGTGGCTCAAGTTCCGGTCCGATTACCCTATCGAGTAGTCTCTGAAAGGTGGCTCCGCTCGAGTGCAAGCCGAATGGCATGACCTTGAAGTGGAACAACCCTCTCCCTGGCACAGTGAATGCGGTGACCGGTCTACTGGCTTCCTCCAGAGGCACGTTCCAGTAGCCGTTCTTCAGGTCTAGTTTCGAAAAGAACTGTGCCTTTCTAAGTTTCTCTAGGGTGTCATCTATCTGTGGTAGCGGGTAGGCGTCTTTCTCTGACGCGTCATTTATTTTTCTGAAGTCGATACAGAAACGGTGTTGGCCATTATCTTTCTTCACCAGCACCACCGGAGAGCTATATGGGCTGTTTGACCGTTCGATGATTCCTTGCTCTAGCATTTCTTTCACATGTGTGTCTATTATTTGTTGTTGTTTTGGGTTTCTCGGGTAGTACCTCTGTTTGATTGGTTCCTTGTGTTTTAATTTAATTTTATGTTCGGTCCACGTGTTCCCTTTATGGCTTGTTTCGCATAATTCGAATTCTTCCTTCAGTATTGCCTCGAGTTGTTCCTTCTGTGCCATCGTTATGGTTTTTCCCGTCTGTTCTGTTGTAGCACTTGACTTTACCGGGTGATCGCCCTCCTGGGGTCTGACATGGGTTTTTTGATGTCCCTGAGACGTCTCGGCTCCCTGTCGCTCGTCGTTCTTTTCTTGTGTAGTTGGCTCCTCTGCGTGTGACAGTTCACCCGCCCACGTTATTGCCATTCCTACTCGTCTGAGGACGTCCATCCCCACAATCGTGTGTGTAGCTGATGGTAACACCCGCACCCAATGTCTTATCGCGGCTCCCTTCATTTCTATATTCACCAATATACTGTTGTTGATCTCTGTTCTCGTTCCGTCGGCCAGTATTATTCCTCTTTGAGTTTGTTTTTGTAAAGCGCCTTGTGCTTTACAGGCCTCAAACACTTGGTCATTGACATAGGTGTTCGTGGACCCTGTGTCCACCAAGCAGCGGTGCGTGTCCCCCATTATCTGTGCTTCTACGTAGATCCGGTTTTCTTCACGATCCTGTACTCCCGCGGACCCTAGGTATTCTCTTTTGGTCCGGGTTTCCGCCCTGCAGCAGTTCTTGCTCAGGACGCCCATTTTCCCGCAGCCGCTACAGAAAATTTGGCGTCTAGACCTGCATTCCCTCGCATTGTGTCCCGGTTTGCCACACGACCAACAACACTTGCTTGAGTCATACGCGGGATGTATCTTGCCTGTCTTTCCCCATTCCACTCTTTCCTTGCCCGGTTGTTGATGCTCCCGTGCCGGCTGTTGCGTTGTATGAGTGTTAGTGTCTGGCACAGTAAATTGCGTTGGATATTGTCTGTATGGTACCTGTGCGTTCTCGTGCCTTGGTGCATACGGTCTCTCGTCACCCGGTGGTTGTCCCCTATAGGACGACGCGGTGATTCCTTCGTATTCGTGTGCTAACCTTACTAACCCACCGAGGTCCTTGTAGTCCTGTTTTTTGATGTATAATTTATATTCCTTGACCATGTTCTCGTGTATGCGGTGTAGCTTTTCTTCCTCTGTTAATCTCCCGTACCTACGCATTAAGGTCTGCAAATCGGTCAAGTACTCGGTGAAACTCTCTCGGAACCTTTGCTTTCTCGCAATTATTCTCACAATTAGGTTTTCTGCGTAATTACTGGGAAAGTAGTGGAGCTTGAATTGTTCCAGGAATTCCTCCCACGTGTTTCCGGTGTGTATGTTATTTCTATACCATAGTAATGCTTTTCCTTGTAGAATGCGTGGTAGCGCGGGCAGGATCTCCTCCTTTTCTATACCACTGGCCGAGGTCAGCTCTTCTAGTCGCTCTATGAACTCCACGGCGCTATCGGATGTCGTGTAGGACAGGTTCCACTCCCTAATAAGCTTGTTGAGATTTGCCATACTTTTCCCCTCGTCACTTGCCATGTTTTGAGGTTGGTTTTCCGGCGATGTCCTATGTTCCTCTGAGCTGATGATGGACTCTACTAGTAACTTCCGTATTTGTTCCACAGTCAAGCCCTCTGTCGGTATGTCCCTTTTCTCGGCCTCTTCGATCAGTCCTGGCTTTTTAAGGAGATATATCCAGGCTGTCGGCATTTGTTTGCGTCTGTTCGTCGCTACCGGATCTCTGGAGAATGTTATTCGTCGTGATTCGGTTCACGGTAGTCTTCCGGGTATGCTCGACGGTATTGTACGGTCGTTGGAGCGGCGATAAACTTCTAGGTTGGTGAAACGGTAGTAACGTGTACGGCGGCAGATTATCGGGAATTTAGCACGGCGGTAAATTATACGGTGTTTAAATCGTCGGTGAAATGTACGGAATTTACAATAGCGGACGAGACGCGTCGCGCTAGGTATGCTAGACACTATTACACTCCCTTGATCCCTCCTGAGCTAGAAATACTCTAACGTGAGTTTTTAAGTTGGGCGCCAAATGTGATGCGGGTTCTGAACCCACACCCATATCCTCCAGCCTTTAGGGCCTTAGGGAGGTTTCCAGACTAACTCAGGGGCACTACGAGAGGATCAAGGGTTCATTAAATGCAAACGCCGAGTGTCAAGGTAACAAAGTGGGTCTTACGCCCGTTTATTTACAATACTTAATTAATGTGATATTCTAGCGCTATTTGTGAGACCTAGGTATGCTACGGTAACACGGTCGCGGACCTATCCTGAGGGACTACGGGATATTAGTGGTATCGGTTAATTTGGAAGCTCAAGGCGGACGTGGGCGTGCCAATACCGCCGCCTTAAAAGCTACGGGAACCTGGAACCCCTGGCGAATGAGGGCAGGCCACAACCACCGCCGTGGGGATGATTCCAGGGTGAGTTTATGAGTTTAGTCCAAGGCTGGTGAGGACGTGCCAAAACCACCTGCCTAAAAGACTCGGGAGTCGGGAAGGAGGAAGGGAGGGGCAGTGCTATCCGGAGCGGGCTCCGAAGAACACTACTCGCGTCGTATGCGCGCTCTCGCTTTTATGCCCGCGCGGCGGCCGGTCGGTGTGACGTCACTGCTCTGCCCCGCGCGCCGCCCGCGCAGCCCGCAGTACTTTTCCACGGCGCGCCGCCGTGGTGTGTGTGACGTAGGCATCGTCACAGTGTAGGTAGTATCGGTTTGCTTATATTTCAAAAAATATATATAGAGAAAATGAGATACCTACTAAATTACCTTGTATTGTATTATAACTATTATGTTTTTTATTTAGTCTTGTTTACTCTCGTTCCATGACGCATTGGTTTTACTGTAATGTCATGTTAACGTGTTTTTAATAAATAAATATTAGAAGTAGGTACTTACTAATCTCACCCTTGATTATTTGCAATCGATTTATTTTATAATAACTTGGTATAGACGTCTAAACTCAAGCCTAGGTATAAAGGTACTTTTCCGGCCATTTTGAGGCCAGGTATTTGACTTCCAAACGTGGTCTTTGGTACTGATGTGCCGACGGAAATTTTCCTATATTGCGATTTTTTTCTGCAATTTAACAAAGGAAAATTTCGGAAATTTCCCTCATTTTTTTATGGGAATTTAAACTTTCCATTTCCAACATGGAAATTTCCTTAATTCTTTGTGAAACTTTTTAGAAATTTCCGAGAACTTTTCCAACTTTTTGGAAACTCCGCAATTTGCACATCACTACTTAGTCTTAGGTGAATATCCAACAAAGAAGTGCGAAGCTGTATTCATATATTTGACACCTAGCACATAGAGGAGTCTGAATGCATTTATGCAGAAAATAATTAAATAATTGTTTTTTTTACACGCGGGCTGAGCTTCGACTTCTACTTCGTCATAAAGAGAAATAAAACGTTCTCTTTCTTTCAAGTTGTGTAAGAGAGAATCTTAAGTGACTTGAATTCTCTACGCTGTAATTACTTGTCATTTTAACATTGGAAGAAAGACAGGTGGTACCTAATAAGAGCTGGTAAAAATTAAACCAATTTTAATTAGACAAAATTTTTATTACATTATTGGACATTTACGCCCGTTCTTTAATGTACAGTCATATTTAAAATATTATATTCAAACCCTATTAAGAAGCGTTGTTATTACAAATATCAGTAGCAAAATAAATCACAAATATAACACATATCATTTTAACTTAATGTCTAAACTATTAGTACGAAGCGCGTTAAAATATTGAAATAAATGACTAAAGTGATCCCATAAAAGAAGTTCATATTCCCCCCTTTCCCTTATTTAAAATAAACATTATTCTGCATTGCAGGCATTATGACATCTGGTAACGTTAGCAAAACTCGCCAATGGCACATATGGTTAATCGACACTGTTAGGTGAGGCTCGCCACATGCAAGCGTAGTTCTGCGACCAAATTCCGTCGCCGAATTCCGCTGCGTGATTCCGACAACAGAGTAGCTGCAAATCCGTATAAAATCTACGGCCCCACCACATGCGTTGCGTTTTTTTTCCGTTTGAATTCCGCTTGGATGTATTCGGCTGCGGAATTCAGCCTGAATGCGGTGAGCCTTATTGTATTTAAAATATAAAATGAAGGCAATTAATATAGCACCATAGTGTTAGGAATGTAATGTCTAAATATTTTAACATTTGTAAATTCTTGTCAGTTTTCACATTAATGTTAATTATACCAGTTATTGACAAAGCCATGATAACATTCACGGTTCATCATCACGTCAGTCATGATGTACTTTTTTGTAATCCTTATGAAATAATCCGTCATTCATTCGAATTGGTCATACAGTCAACTACCGGCATTTTTTAGTTTTGTCAACGACTGGTATGTAAAAAGCGTGTTAGCGGACTCTGGTAGTTTCCGGTTTTTTTTTATTCGACAATTTGAACCAGCCAGCCTTCTTGTCGTCCTTAGGCATAGAAATCGACCTCGACACCCTGTCTCTGTTCAACACTTCACTGGACTGACTTCTCTTCTCGTCCCTACGCATCGTCGCATCCTTTCTCTCCGGTTTCCTATGAAGAGTTGTGCTAGAGCTCGTCAATCTATTATTGACCGGCCGCCTAGTCAAAGTGGATTGACTGTAGGACTTTTTCTGCAACGTTGCCGGCCGTTCGTTATTGGGCTTCGTTTGCTTCGGTCGCTGCGCGTAGTGGAGGTCGTGGTGGTCGCTGGGGTGCCGCGGGGTCCAGGGCGCGAAGAGGGAGAAACTCTTGGTGGTGCTCCGGACCTGCAGGTTCGAGGAGTTGACTGAGGAGACGTCGTCACGGGATCGGTTGCGCGTCACGCGGCCCGGGTCCGGGATGTCGCCCACTAGAAAAGCAAACGTTCGATAAAAATCTCTGGTTTTAAATGGAACAAGAGTCTGCTCAGAAAAACTGGCAACATTATCTGGCATTAGAATTGGAATTTGAAACTCTAAGGGAGGTCTATGTCCAGCAGTGGACGTCTTTCGGCTGGTATGATGATGCTGATGGAAATTGGAATATAACGGTCACGGTGGAGTCACCAATTTATTTCCTTGTCACAGTTTTCAGTGTTTGTACCTACTGAGTAAATCTACCCAAGGTGGCGTGCAGGTAGACCGCGCTACACTGCTAGCTGCACTGGTCTGAGTTCGGTAACGTAATTCCTGCCCTGAGTAAACCTACCCGTGGTGCGTGCAGATAGACGACGCTGCGCTGCAACTGGTGGCCTGAGTCACCCTCCCTCCGTGCTGCACTGGTCTGAGGGCAGTAACTGCTCTCTGAGGGTAATTACTGAGTAAACCTACCCGTGGTGGCGTGCAGATAGACCACGCTGCGCTGCGACTGGTGGCTGGAGTCGCCCTCTGTGCTGCTTTCGCCAGAGTGTGCAGGGGTGCGGCGACGGTACCTGCGCACGAGACATTATTAATAACAAAACACAACTGCGTGATCTAGAAAGGTATATCTTTACGTTATGTAGACCGCGAAAGACGTTTACTTTACGTTATGTAGACTGGCTACGCATGCTAGAGTCGAGGCGAAGTTTAAAGATGCTGTCGAGACTTAATTCCAATGTGATGACAGACGTTGTTCATTAATTAAACATGTCTTAATGCAACCCCTCCTCTTGGACGCAACGCACCGCACTTCGCTACCCAGTCGGTGACACCCTTTGGTTGCATTTTAGTAAGGCGTAAGGTAATGTGCATTGCCGACCCTTTAAAAATCTGTACAATCCCTTCTTGAATACTATGCAGGTGATGACGATGATCGTCAAGACAAGAAAAACGAATCAAACAGTTACTTGACTCACTTGTAATCTCTATTGAGGTCCTGCTTGCTACTCCTCAGCTCCGACGAACTTCCCCTCTCCCTCCTGCCGTTCCTCAGCGTCTTCGAGCTGCTGTGACTCCTGGAGCGGTCATACGGGCTCATGGGCGGCTTCAGCCCCCGCTGCTTCTCCTCCGACTGAATCTCAGAGATGTTGTGGAGGTTCCGCTTGTAGTACTTCTTGTCGCTCTTGTCCAGGTTGGATAGAGAGTAGCTCTTGTTCAGCTCAGCGTGGTCAACCTCATCGAGCCCTGATGTGGAGTTGGAGACGGTTTTCCGCAGGGTTCCGTGGGGCTTGACGGTGCTGTGTTTGGCGTCGGATTCCGCGTCGGTGTCGCCGAAGAACCGCAGGTTTTTGGCCGGGGAATTGAGTTTGGGTTTGTAGCTCCGGTCTTCTGGCGGGGCTTCTTTCTCCGTCTGGGGATTGGTGATTGAAACGATTAGGACAGGAGAAAATGGATTAGGTAGCGGCGCGTGAAAACTTTCCATTGGCAACCCGGAACAAAGAAAGTTATGAAAGAGTTTAGAGTAGGAGTCACTAACTAACTACATTACTACCTAACTATAGGCTTGCCTAATAATACATTTTAGACAAGCCGGTGGGAATCGGCTTGTATGGGCGCTCCGGCACTGTTAGGTAGATATTTAAAGTGACGTGACAGTATATAAAAACTGCATTGACAAAAGTCAAACTTACGAGTGTTAGGACGCTCGATAATCTCGACAACGACATCGGAGTATATTATATTTTTACTAGCCGGAACTCGACGTTATAGGCTATGTATTTTTTCAATCATCATGCTCGAAAAGTGTGTCATATTACCTAGGCTTAATAAGCGGGGCTAAAGTAGTACATTTAGCCCATAGGAAAAATATGTATACATATTTATGATTTTTAAAACATTTAATTTGACCAATCAAAACACTTCACTGTATTAAACCCACCAATCACAACTCTTTTTAGGGTTCCGTAGCCAAAATGGCAAAAACGGAACCCTTATAGTTTCGTCATGTCCGTCTGTCCGTCTGTCCGTCTGTCCGTCTGTCCGTCTGTCCGTCTGTCCGTCTGTCCGTATGTCACAGGCATTTTACTCGAAAACTATAAGGTGTATTTGAATAAAATTTTGAGGATAGGTGTATTTTGTTAGCCGCTACATAGTTTTGTAATTAAAATGACAAAAAAAAATGTTTTTAGGGGTGCACTCCATACATAAAACTAAAAGTCAAAATTTTTTTTTTCATTGTGACCCCTAGTGTGGCACATCAATCGATAGGCCTTTCAAAATAAATATAAGGTTTCTTAGCATTTTTTTTGATTAAGTGAATAGGGTCGGAGATAATCGCCCCGAAAGTCACTAAAATTCTGTCCCCCCCCCTCTAATTTTTGAACGGTGTATTTTAAAAATATGGAAAAATTCATGGACATAGGGCTTATTAATTTCATTCACCGAAAATTGTTTTGAACAAGATCGGTTCAGAGGTTTTCGAGATATTGCTGAAAAACTGCCTTCCTCAAAGAAAAGGACGTAAGTGCCGTAAGATTTCTATGACGATACGACCTTTTTAATAGGCACGGAACCCTTCGTTTTGCGTGGTCCGACACGCACTTGGCCGGTTTTTTAAATAACATTTGTATTTGCTATTAACTAACTAGAATACAGCTACAGAATTAATTCCAAATATCAGGTGTTATTTAGTCCCTAATTCACAATAATTAAAACAAGACGCCTCTGGCCGTCAACGACGCACCTGTAGACGGTCAGGCTGCCAATACACGGTGATTAAATACTGATGATCCACTATAGCTGTCTCTATCCATAACATGCAATGAGAAAGAGACAGCGCGTGGATCGCGTGATAATACTTCACCGTGTATTGGACGCCTCAGAGGCGTTTATTCGTGGTGTCAATATTTTGTATCTGTGTCAAAGCAGTTTAGTAAAAAAAACCGGCCAAGTGCGTGTCGGACCACGCAAAACGAAGGGTTCCGTGCCTATTAAAAAGGTCGTATCGTCACAGAAATTTTACGGCACTTACGTCCTTTTCTTTGAGGAAGGCAGTTTTTCAGCAATATCTCGAAAACCTCTGAACCGATCTTGTTCAAAACAATTTTCGGTGAATGAAATTAATAAGCCCTATGTCCATGAATTTTTCCATATTTTAAAAATACACCGTTCAAAAATTAGAGGGGGGGGGACAGAATTTTAGTGACTTTCGGGGCGATTATCTCCGACCCTATTCACCTAATCAAAAAAAATGCTAAGAAACCTTATATTTATTTTGAAAGGCCTATCGATTGATGTGCCACACGGGGGGTCACAATGAAAAAAAAAATTTGACTTTTAGTTTTATGTATGGAGTGCACCCCTAAAAATTTTTTTTTTTGTCATTTTAATTACAAAACTATGTAGCGGCTAACAAAATACACCTATCCTCAAAATTTAATTCAAATACACCTTATAGTTTTCGAGTAAAATGCCTGTGACATACGGACAGACGGACAGACGGACAGACGGACAGACGGACAGACGGACAGACGGACATGACGAAACTATAAGGGTTCCGTTTTTGCCATTTTGGCTACGGAACCCTAAAAACCGGCCAAGTGCGTGTCGGACCACGCAAAACGAAGGGTTCCGTGCCTATTAAAAAGGTCGTATCGTCACAGAAATTTTACGGCACTTACGTCCTTTTCTTTGAGGAAGGCAGTTTTTCAGCAATATCTCGAAAACCTCTGAACCGATCTTGTTCAAAACAATTTTCGGTGAATGAAATTAATAAGCCCTATGTCCATGAATTTTTCCATATTTTTAAAATACACCGTTCAAAAATTAGAGGGGGGGGGACCGAATTTTAGTGACTTTCGGGGCGATTATCTCCGACCCTATTCACTTAATGAAAAAAAATGCCAAGAAACCTTATATTTATTTTGAAAGGCCTATAGATTAATGTGCCACACGGGGAGTCACACTGAAAAAAAAAAATTGACTTTTAGTTTTATGTATGGAGTGCACCCCTAAAATTTTTTTTTTTGTCATTTTAATTACAAAACTATGTAGCGGCTAATAAAATACACCTATCCTCAAAATTTTATTCAAATACACCTTATAGTTTTCGAGTAAAATGCCTGTGACATACGGACAGACGGACAGACGGACAGACGGACAGACGGACAGACGGACAGACGGACAGACGGACAGACGGACAGACGGACAGACGGACAGACGGACATGACGATCTATAAGGGTTCCGTTTTTGCCATTTTGGCTACGGAACCCTAAAAACATGCCGCTAAATTGAACTATCTCTTCGCCGTGGAATTTGTTATTGATTGTGGATGGATAATCTTTGTTTTACTATTTTCTCGCAGTCGAAGTGAAAAGTAGAGTGTATAACTCGGGTCTAAAAGCCATATTACCCCTCGAAATATTTTCCCTCATTTCGCTCGGGAAAATAACCATCTCGTGGTAATATGGCTTATTTTAGCCCCTTGTCATACAATCTACTATTAGATCTGGTATGCTTTACTAGCCGGAACTCTACGTTATAGGTCATGTATTTTTTCAGTTTAAGTACTCGAAATAAGTTAAATATTTGGGTGCCACACTCAAGAGAGTCGGAATGGATAAATGTTCGGCATGAGTCGTGCCCGTCCGCTGGCATATAAAACACCCTAAGTGAAGTTTATCAATGTTGCTGACTACGTAGTAGTGTTGTATATGTAGAGAAGGAATGAGATTAGAATACCTTGACGTTTTTCTTCTTCCTGGACAGCCGGTCTAGGGACTTGAGCCAGCCCTGCGCGCGCGGCGGCGACGGCGTCGGGCTCGGCGTGGCCAGGCGCCGCCGCTCGCGGTAGCGCTGCGCCTGCGCATACCAACACAATCAGACAACACTATTCAACTTCTATGAACACCTATTACCAAACGGTGGTGGTGTATCGCTTTCCTTTATCAATATCATAGAAAGCAAAAGCGATATTTTGGAAAAATGCTAAATGCTAAGTCAAGTGAAGTGCCCGCCTCGATTAGCGTGGCAGCGCGCGCGCAACGCACGCCCAATCACGCGCAGCCTAAACAAGTGCGCGGTGACGTCACAGGGCGTTCACCCCGATGCTTTGCGAAGTCTTCTATTCAATTTGGACATCTAGATTGTTCGAGAAAGATCTCAAATGTTCTAGAATGAACTAGAATATTCGCAAATTTCTGAAATGATCTAAAATAATCTAACATGGCAATTTCCAGTAAAATTAGCTTAGGGAGCCTGGGCCCCTCTTTCCCCGTCGGGCTTCTATTTGAGCGAGATGACATTCCGCTATTCAAATTCAATTCAATTCAATTCAATTCTTTATTTCGTACAGTAGTATCCATAAGTTGTTAGTATACAAGCACGACTTATCAACTAAAGCCATGCCCCCTCTTTAAAGGTAAAGTCCGGCCAAGCTGATGTTCTTATCATCATCATCCTATCAGCCGAAAGACGTCCACTGCTGGACATAGGCCTCCCCCAAAGAGTGCCACAATGACCGGTCCTGCGCCACCCGCATCCAGCGGACTCCAGCGACCTTTACCGGGTCATCAGTCCACCTTGTGGGGGGACCCACGCTGCGCCTTCCGGTACGTGGTCGCCACTCGAGAAACTTTCCGCCCCAACGGCCATCGGTTCTAAGTGCAATGTGCCCCCCCGCCCACTGCCACTTAAGTTTAGCGATTCGGAGGGCTATATTGCTTGGTTCTGCTGCGGCTGATGTTCTCGAATGTAATAAACTTCAATCCTTAACAAACGTCAAATAACGAATTTCTTTCTAATTGACGTGCTCTCAAGTGTCCAAGAAATGCCATTTCTTTGTATTGTTATCGGTTATTACTACCCACGCATGTCAAATTTCCAATCATCTGCGCAACAAGATGTAGGTTGTCAGCTGTGAAACTCCAGAAAGATGGCGGCCACATACGATACTGCAGCAATTCACAACGGCTTCCTAATTGGTGTTTATGTTGCAAAGGGAACAGGTGGAATGGAAGACGAAGCTTTATGCATTTTTATGGCTCAATTATGAACGAAGATGTCCTACTGGTTAGTATACGATTGTTCATTTTTAGGGTAGTCAACAAGGAACCCTTATAGTTTCGCCATGTCCGTCCGTCTGTCTGTCTGTCTGTCTGTCTGTCTGTCTGTCCGTCTTCGGCTTAGCTCAGTAACCCTTACAACTAGAAAACTGCACTTCGGCGTGGGTATATAAACCAATGACGCCGACAAAACAGTAGAATAAAATCCTGAAATTTTTTTTTGTTAGGGTACCTTCTCTACATGTAAATTGGTGATGTATTTTTAGGGTTCCGTACCCAACGGGTAAAAACGGGACCCTATTACTAAGACTTCGCTGTCCGTCCGTCCGTCTGTCTGTCACCAGGCTGTATCTCAAGAACCGTGATAGCTAGAGAGATGAAATGTTCACAGATTATGTATTTCTGTTGCCGCTATAACAACAAATACTAAAAAACCGGCCAAGTGCGAGTCGGACTGGGGCTCCCATACAGACATGATTTTTTTGCCGTTTTTATAGATAATGGTACGGAACCCTTCGTGCGCGAGTCCGAGTCGCACTTGGCCGGTTTTTTTCTCCATTACCCGTAGGTTAGGCAAGAGATCGCTCTTTAACAATGAGGTCATCTCACATATGCTTTCTATATTAGTTGTATTCTGTTCAGTATTGTATTGATATCTTAATGACCACATTTTATTCAGTTCTATTTACTTAAGAGGGCGTTATAGTACACACTAGCGCCACTGGTAAATAATTGTGATTATTTTAACGATAGATTAAATAACTACAACTTAGAAAAGTTGAAAAACCCCCGACATTTTCATTTCAAAGTTTAATATCTCAAAAACGGCTGAACCGATTTTGTTGAAACGTAGCTAAGAACACTCGGGTTAAAATTATCTATGACACAAAAAAACCGCATTCAAATCGGTCCATCCGTTTGGGAGCTACGATACCACAGACAGATACACAAATACACAGACACGTTAAACTTATAACACCCCTCTCTTTGCGTCGGGGGTTAAAAAAGGAGGCCACTACACACTGTATTTTGTATTTAAGTACCTTGTGACTACACCAAACTAGTTTTTATGTTGCTGGATTCGTCAACCTATGCGTCCAAAGTTAAAACGGCCGTTTTTCTTTTGAGTTCATTCAGCCAAAGGTCATCTTAAGACAATCCCAACAAAGGTATCCAAACTGTCATAGATTGGTCCTTTTTGCCACTCGTAAAAAATGGTTAAGTACCTATTAAGTGACCTTCTGCTTTTAATACAAATAAATATCAACCTAGGACCAAACTTTAATGGGCATAGCCACAAATAAAGAAATTATAAAGGACAGGCAATGTCTGGCGACACAGATCCAAGTGATCCAAGAAAGGTCAGTCGCCAACGCCATATGGTCGTCGGCCTTGCCGATCTGATTGTAGCCCTCATTTTCAACACTCTTATTACTATTAGCATTGAGTCCAAAATCGCATGGTCACCCAGCTAGGGCCGCATTTCGATCACCTTCAGAACTTCTATATTTGACAAGACTTGTTTGCATTTGGACAGCTGAGTATAGCAAAATGACTGCGTGTTGCTGTATTCCGGGAGTTTTCTATAATCCGGTCGGCGCGAGTCGGACTCGCGCACCGAGGGTTCCGTACAGTCAGCAGCAGATGTAGCTAAGCGGGCCGGGTGTTCAAAATGACCTGCACACGACTTTATTCTTAAGAAATTAAGGGCGTGTGTCCACGCGCTCCTGAGAAAAAGGGTCTTGACAGACGGACGGACGGACGGACAACAAAGTGATCCTATAAGGGGTCCGTTTTTTCCTTTCCAGGTACGGAACCCTAAAAAGGTTTATAAAAATCATCATCCTCCCAGCGTTTTCCCGGTTGCATCCTAAAGGAGCCCCTAATCCCAAGATTTCCGCGTAGGCACTAGTTTTACGAAAGCGCCTGCCATGCCAAATATTCGCGACCATCACCCAAATAATGACCGGGATTCAGGACCGCCAGCTTGTTACTTAATAAAAACCGGTCAAGTGCGAGTCTGACTCGCGCACCGAGGGTTCCGTACGAAATATCATACAACACACCCGTCTTGCCCCACCCATTCATTTTGGACAACAACGCATAGTGTAGTTAAGTCATGAGCATGACATGAGTACCTACAGCGCCATTTATCGGTGCATTTTGTTACTAAATTGCGCGACCAACAAGGAACTCGGTATGTACAGTAAGGGAAATGTATTCACGTACCACTGTAGAACCCTGTCGCAATTGACAAACCGCCGTCACTCAAACTCGAGCGGTATGTTACCTTATTGCGATAGGGTTCTACGGTGGTACGTTAATACATTTCCCTTACTGTATGTTGGTTTTTCAGCGATAATTCTTTATCAAGTGAATTAATTTCGATAATTCTTTTTCTATTTGCTAAAAGGTACTTTCAGAACACTTTCATACGAATTTGAAGGCAAAAAATTAAACACAGAAGTATTAAATTACAAACAAAATTAACATATGATTTTTGAAGAATAAAAAAAAACTACGCTAGATAGAGGTATCGTTATGCTTTTCCGGTAATATTCACGTTAATATTAATAATATATATTATTTTCAAATTTTTCGCTTGGTTAACTTCGGAGATAAGGGGGGGGGAATGGTATTTTTTTCAACATTTTTCTTTATAAATCAAAATTTTACCATTGTAGAAAAAAAAAGAAAAACTGTTTTAGAATGTACTATTCAAGCCCTTTCATATGATATCCCACTTGGCCTACTAACTAGACTTTGAATTTTTGCCCCCCCTCTTATCCGCCCTTTTTTATACAAATTAAAAGTATATATTAAAATTTTTCATTTTCCATACACGAGGATTAGCTTTATTTACAACTATTCCAAATTTCAAATCGATAGCATTAGTAGTTCCTGAGATATTTGACTTTGTGACAGACAGACAGACGGACGGAGTCGCACCATAAGGGTTCCGTTTTTACCTTTTTGGTCCGGAACCCTAAAAAGTTGAAAAACCCCCGATTTTTTCATTTCAAAGTTCAATATCTCAAAAACAGCTAAAGCGATTTTAATGAAACATGGCTAAGAACACTCGGGTTTCAATTATCTATGACACAAAAAAAACGTCATTCAAATCGGTCCATCCGTTTGGGAGCTACGATACTACAGACAGATACACAGACACGTTACACTTACAACACCCCTCTCTTTGCGTCGGGGGTTAACAACCAAGTTGCAGCCCACAATCCGTCTGCTTTGCTCAAAAGTTAACTGTAGAGAATGCTTTTACCTGTCTTATCTTATCATATCTTATCTAGTTGAGGGCCCTTTCGGATACACTTCGACCCAGTGGGATCTTTTGTGCATTTGCCCTCCCCTTTATAGCTACTCCCACGCTCGCTCCATCATGCTTTTACCTAAGTCCGCCTTTTGTACTAAGTATAAGTTCTCGTTTTGTGCAATATAGATTAAATCCATACTAATATTATAAATGCGAAAGTGTATCCGTTTGTCTGTCTGTTACCTCTTCACGCTTAAACCGCTAAAGCGATTTAGATGAAATTTGGTATAGAGATAGTTTTAGTCCCGGGGAAGGACATAGGATAGTTTTTATCCCGGAAATCATCCTTGAAGGGGGTGAAATGGGGGACGAAAGTTTGTATGGAGCTGCGTTATAAACGGCGACGAAGCCGCGGGCAGAAGCTGGTAAATAAATACTAAACTCCAGTCCTACTAGTCCTACTACCTACCTACTGGCGCCAAACATAGGCACCACTGCGCAAGCGCCGGCGCCGATGACCAAACACAGCGAATTCTGTAGGCAGCTGGCCAATCTCGCTATATGTCACCGCATTATGCTGCATCAGAAATATCCATGCGCTCATTATACACTTGTTTATATAACTTTTTCCGGCGACTTCATTAGGGATGCCAATTTTTTTTGGGCGAGATATAGTATATTCCAGAAAATACCGACAAAATAATAGTACTTGGCTGGGTAATGTTATTATTTAGTTAAATTTAATTGAAACCTGCGCCGCCGGATGCGGGTAACGCAGGACCGGTCATTTTGGCACTCTTTGGGGGAGGCCAATGTCCAGCAGTGGACGTCTTTCGGCTGATATAATGATGATGAATTGAAACCTGGGCAATTTGAAGCACTTCGTAAGGCACCCCAAAATATAGTATTTTTGCTTGCTTCAACAGTCTATAGTACAAAGAGTCAAAATATAGTACAATACTATATAATATACGTAGTACGATTGGCAACCCTAGACTTCATCCGTTTAAAACTCGTCCCTGAGGGGATCCCGGGATAAACACTATCCTATATCCTTCCCCGGGATTCAAACTATCACCATGCCAAATTTCATCTTATTCGGTTTAGTGGTTTTAGCTTGCAAAGGTAACAGACAGGCACACTTTCGCATTTATAATTGAACAAGCGAGCGAAGCGGACGAAGTTCTCCGTTTCAGTTTGAGCCAAAATACTTTCGTATGTCCGTTTGTCCAGCTGTTCTCCTCTAGGCATTTCTCAACGAATTCTCGTGAAATTTTGTGTGCAGTTTGTTTTTGGTAATAGGAATAATATTTCTTGGCACCAGAAAAAAGTTTCAGATTTTTCAGCTGCGTGAATTATTTTTGAAAAATATAAACAGTTTCCTCACTTACGTTTTAGATGAGGGACGGTCAATAGGTAGATACTTTCCTTGATCCGTCTCATATTACCCTACTTAAAGATTTTTTTGGGTCAAGAACGGTCTATTGACCGTTCTTGACCCAAAAAAATCTTTAAGATCTGTGCTTTTTTGACACTGGTAATGACAAATATAACACCTGCAACTGTCAATATCATTGCCAGTGTCAGTTTAACAAAGATTTTAAAGATATTTTTTTGTAATATGAGACCGATCGAGGAAAGTGCCGTCCCTAACCCAAAACGTAAGCGAGGAAATTGTCTATATTTTTCAAAAATAATTGACGCAGCTGAAAAATCTGAAACTTTTTTCTGGTTCTAAGGCTAAGGCTATCAACAAAAAAAAAATAAGGCGGTTCAAAAATTTTCATCCATTCCCAATTGTTTTATTTAAAAAAAACGCATTCGCGAGTTCTACAGCTCACGTAGCTACTTAACTATAGTTATTATTATAGCTATTAGCTATAACTTTGAATCAGTTACGTTGTATCCTAACGGCCCGCGACGGTAATGAATACCCACGCGATGTTGTATAAGTTACCATTTTCTTCTGTGTCCTGATGGCGGTGTGATGATATCCATTAAACTACGCCGCGGCTAAGGACACGTCTTACAACGAGCGATTATTTCGCATGTGTTACATCCATACTAAAACTAGTGGCTCTGTCTGTGTGTAGAGTAGTCTAAACTTTCGAAAAACTGAATACCACGAAAATACCTACTAATTATTGAACCTGCTCACACAATTTCGTTCGCTTCGCTCGCTCGTTCAATTTTATGCGAATGTAACTAGATGTCTGTTACCGCTAAACCGATTTGAATTTTTTTATTCCAGAAATCATCCGTTTGAAATGGTATATAAAAGTTTTTTTTAGGGTTCCGTTCCTCAAAAGGAAAAAAAGGAACCCTTATAGGATCACTCGTGCGTCTGTCTGTCCGTCTGTCACAGCCGATTTGCTCCGAAACTACTGGACCGATTGAGTTGAAATTCAAAAATATGTAAATTGGTGACTCAAAGATGGACGCATAAAGTAAATTAAGGAATTCTGAACAAGGGGGCCACTTTTGGGGGGTAAACTGGAAAATTAAAAAAAAGTTTCGCAAACTGTATTGTGTGACATATCAAATGAAAGGGGTTGTTGTAAGCATCTCAGATATTTTTTTTATAACTTTAGCAAAAACAGATTTATAGTAATTTAGGAAAAAAGACAAAAATTGACCATCCCCCCTTACCTCCGAAACTACTAGGCTTAAAATTCTGAAAAAAATATGGAAAATAATTCATTGCTTAAAAATTACAGGAAAACCTATAAGAAGTTTGAGTATTCAAAGTAACGGGAAAATTCTCAATATTTCTATGAAATTTAGATTATATACGGAACCCTCACCACGTGATTTGAACTCGCACTTGTCCGTTTTTTAATTTCGAAAATGTGACTAGACCAAAAAAATCTATATAATCAACGAACCTGCTCAAAAAATTTCACGAGAATCGGTTGAGAAATGCGACCTGGGCTGTTATTCGCTACGCGCAAATGCGGCTCACCCCGCCGGTCACCCGTTACGAAACTAGACCTCTACCTACGCTTAGTTACTACGCATCGCGGTGTCAAGGTATATTTGTGGGTGAGCGTTGAGGTGAGCTTAAACAAGTTACAGAATAGGGGGGGCTGTAGAGGATAACAGCGCGACAGACACCGGACACCGGACGCAGGACACTGGACACCGGACAGACAAACGTTCTTCTCGAACTTCGTTCGCTTTCGCTTCGCTCGCTCGTTCGACTAGCCTTTATATCGTTCGTTCCTTGGAAGGTTTTTTTTTTAGTTTAAGAGTATTAAAAAATTGAGTAAAGCAATAGCCCTCACACTAGGTCGAGCCTGTGTCGTGAGAACTTAAAATGACCTCTAAAATTTAGTTCGACGCTCCGTTTGTTCCTCGGCCACAGCCTTAAGTTGCCAAAAAACGCTTTTTGCGCGTCAGCCGATGAGTTGTTTATTATCTTTTTATTTTTTATCTGTAATTGTACACCGTACGTGGTGGCGGGCGAGGTGATGCCGCGGCAAAAACTTGTATTGTTTGCTTCCATTTATTATCGAAGGGTTCTGTTTAATAGTTTTGGCAACTAGTCAAAGTGGGCATGTACGTATGTATACGGTTTGCCTGTAGGTAAGTTAGACATCACAGCCTACTGCGACAAAGCCCCGCCCCGGACCCTCATCATCATCATCATCATATCAGCCGAAAGACGTCCACTGCTGGACATAGGCCTCCCCTAGACAGTGCCAAATTGACCGGTCCTGCGCCACCCGCATCCAGCGGACTCCCGCGACCTTTACCAGGTCATCAGTCCACCTTGTGGGGGGCCTACCCACGCCGCGCCTTCCGGTACGTGGTCGCCACTCGAGAACCTTTCCGCCCCAACGGCCATCGGTTCTACGTGCAATGTGCCCCGCCCACTGCCACTTAAGTTCAGCAATTCGGAGGGCTATATCGGTTACCTTGGTTCTGCTGCGGATAAGCCTCATTTCTGATACGATCACGCAGAGAGACTCCTAACATAGCCCTCTCCATTGCCCTTTGGGTGACTTTGAGCCTTCTTATGAGGCCCATAGTAAGCGACCAAGTTTCAGTGCCATATATCATCACTGGCAACACACACTGGTCAAAGACTCTCGTCTTGAGACACTGCGGGATATTGGACGAAAAGATCCCTGGACCCTATTCAAATTTAACTCTCCTGGATGGGGTTTTGGAGTGAAAGAGATAAAGGTTCATGTTGTTTCAGGAGCCGTAGCATGGTTGGCCTTGTCACGCGATAGGTGATAGGGTAGAGCGTGCGTCACTGGCTGACACCGTTCGATAGAACGAGACGACGCTCTTATCTTGTCACTTGTCGCGTGATAAGGCCAACCATGCTACGGCTCCTGGTGACATGTTTTAACTTACAAAATTCAAGAAGACGTGACCCCCCTGGGGGTCGCGACCCACAGGTTGAAAAACACTGACCTAATCTATACTAATACTAGCTGACCCCGCGAACTTCGTTCCGTCATATAAAACGCATGAAAAAAAAACATGTATTTTTTCAATTTTTTTTTTAAATTTGAACTGTTTATTTCTTTAAAAAAATTGCAGCGATAAGGCTTAATCTTATTCTTTTAAGATTTTAGATTGCCTAATCGATGTTATAATTACACTTATTATATTAATAGTTATTCTGCTATTCGGAGCAAAGAAAAATCCAACTAACCCAACATCATCAAAATCGGCACTGCCGTTCTTGAGTTATAAATGGTGTAACTAACATGACTTTGTTTTTTATATCCTATTTAATATTATAAATGCGAAAGTTTGGATGTTTAGATGTTTGTTACTCAATCACGTTTAAACGGCTGAACCTTTGTATCCTTGCAAATTTGTATTGTACACTGAGAAAACTGTTCACCGTAAATTAAGATGAATTCACTAAAAGTAGGGACCATACTGACATCACCAAAAAGTACGATGAAAGTGACGATTTTTACTATGACAAGTATCGTAATATTTTATTATCTACCCAAACAATTCTATTACGTCCTAAAACATTTCAATTATAGCGTAATATTGACATGATATCTCCTTATTTTAAGACAACGCCCCTAATTTAGACGGACATCTCGATATTTTAAGATTACCCCAAAGTGACATTTTTTTCAGTGTAGGTGAATGAATTTCTGATATCGGGTGAGTAGTTTCGAAGATCACCCCTACATACAAACTTACAAAGCTAACCACTCAAAAACTTTACCTCATAAAAACATTATAATTAAATTAGTATACACTGGTATAAGTGTGAAAGATCGTATCGAGCCCCTAGTAAAGTAGCGTAGATCGTAATCGATCGATGTACAATGAGAAAACAATGCGGTCCGCGGCTCCTGCGCATCTCCGAATATGATTTATAATATTTGCCGAGGGGTCGGCGACCGCGCTGACAGCCAACCTAAACAATACAGACGAGATCACACGAGCGGATGCGAGGTGATAATTGTCAAATGCGAGAAGAGGAACAGAAATATAAAATATTCTTTCTAAAAATCAATAACATGATCTCAGACACAACCAAACCCTCATTAACACTTTTACAAGCTTTTATTTAACTGGCACTGTTCATATGCAGGTAAGTTTGTATATGTAGAATGGGATCGGGGGGCATGGCAGTGCCCCCGCCAAGTCGAGCGCGAAGCAAACACTGCCGTACCATCCTTTACTGGAACCATTTCGCCGCATTTTCAGGCCCCTATTTGAGAACCTCTGGATAAGACCAGAACGCAGAAATTTTCGTCATCCAGTAAGCTATAATCACATACTTAAAATCCAAAATTTCAAGTCTGTAGGTCATTTAGTTCCGAAGTTAAGCGAAAGCAAAGTTTCGCATTTATGACACTCACTCACTCATGATCATCAGAATAGAACTAGTACTTCCCATAAACTCAGAGAGCTGAAATTTGGGTAGATAACACAAGAGCCCAACCAAACTATTAGAGATCGACATACCGTCTTTACAAAAAATATTCAACTTGGTGGGCCGCTTCAAAAATAAATCAATATGCCCACGTTTTCTAATCAGGGTCACCAGGTACTCCAGATCTTCGATTATCCTAGTTTTTATAGTTTTCCCTTTATGTGGCCATCAAACCCTAACTCTGTACCAAATTTCAGCTCTCTGAGTTTATGGGAAGTACTAGTTCTATTCTGATGATCATGAGTGAGTGAGTGAGTGTCATAAATGCGAAACTTTGCTTTCACTTAACTTCGGAACTAAATGACCTACAGACTTGAAATTCTGGATTTTAAGTATGTGATTATAGCTTACTGGATGACGAAAATTTCTGCGTTCTGGTCTTATCCAGAAGTTTTCAAATAGGGGCCTGAAAATACGGCGAAATGGTTCCAGTAAAGGATGGTACGGCAGTGTTTGCTTCGCGCTCGACTTGGCGGGGGCACTGTAAATACGTCCAGTAGTTTTTGGGATTAAATGGAACGTACGTCCTCCATCCATACATCCAAACTTTTACGTTTATAATATAGTAGAATGTGCGGGCGTATGTAGATGCGCGGGCAGCTAGTACTTACTTTAAATTAAAGCGTAATACGTTGTTTGTAGATAGATATTACATATATAACTCACATGCATACCCTTTTTATGTGCCCCTGAGTTCAATAAACTAAATATTCGATGCACAAAAGTGACATTGCAGTTCAAAGAACTCATCCACCTCCAGTTTTCATCTAAATTCAATCCTAAATGTTCACACGCAAAACTTATTTTTAAAAGAACTCTTGGATTCGAGATGTAAACTGGTAGGTGATGAGAATTTTATGAGGTTTCTTATGCATCTTGTAAATTATTGCAAATTGGGAAGGTTTTTGCCCTGCTTCACTAAGCCAAAAGGGTAACTTTGGTGACTCTGAGTTTTTTATATTACTTTTTGTATGGAACGCCTCCTAAAATAGGCATAGGGTTTATTGCAAGCTTTATATTAACTTGACCTGTTCGTGTGTAGATAAGTATGTAAGTTATCCGTGAAAATTTGCAACCCAATTTTAAATTACATATCTTCAAGCGATTGAGATGAAATTTTGGGTACAGGTATCATCATCATCATCATCATATCAGCCGAAAGACGTCCACTGCTGGACATAGGCCCCCCCCAAAGAGTGCCACAAAGACGGTCCTGCGCCACCCGCATCCAGCGGACTCCAGCGACCTTTACCAGGTCATCAGTCCACCTTGTGGGGGGCCTACCCACGCTGCGCTTTCCGGTACGTGGTCGCCACTCGAAAACCTTTCCGCCCCAACGGCCATCGGTTCTACGTGCAATGTGCCTCGCCCACTGCCACTTAAGTTCAGCGATTCGGAGGGCTATATCGGTTACCTTGGTTCTGCTGCGGATAGCCTCATTTCTGATGCGATCACGCAGAGATACTCCCAGCATAGCCCTCTCCATTGCCCTTTGGGCCTTCTTATGAGGCCCATAGTAAGCGACCACGTTTCAGTGCCATACGTCATCAGTGGCAACACACACTGGTCAAAGACTCCCGTCTTGAGACACTGCGGAATATTGGACGAAAAGACGAAAAGATGTGATTGGTACAGGTATAATATTCAATAAATATTATAGTTTAAGTATTTGCCGACTAAATCTTTCCAAATTTATTCAAGAAATATTTTTGCAAACAAGTGGAATAAAAGATTTTTCGAAAAACTCAACTGCTTTTTCGCAAATATTATAGCCTATGTCACTCCCACGATTAAGAGGAATCCAACGACACCTCATATGTCGAAATCCGTCAAACGGTTTGGCTGCAGAGCGTGTCAAAGAATAAGACATACTCACATACATTATACATTCATACATACGCTCGAAAAACATAACCCTCCTTCGGCAGTCGGGTAAAAAGGCTCGCGATTTCTACTGCGCACAGACCCACTACTTGGCTGTTGTTCACTACGCGCAAATGCGGCTCACCCCGCCGGTCACCCGTTACGAAACTAGACCTCTACCTACGCTTAGTCGCTTACGCATCGCGATGTCAAGATATATTTGTGCGTGAGCGTTGAGGTGAGCTTAAACAAGTTACAGAATAGGGGGGCTTAATAGAAACGTCACACGGCCAGGTCGAAAGACGATCAGTCACTCAATCACGAAGATCTACATTCTCTGATTGCAATCAAGCGGCGGCCAATAATGCGTGTCACGGCGCGCGGTAGTCCCATGACCATCGCGATCGCCGCAGATTGAATCTGAATATCGTACAGTCGGCTGCACAACTAGCACTGGTAAATACTGCGTATCTACACAACACCCATAGGGCAAATCCGCGTAACTGGCACTGGTTAATACCGCATATCTAACAAATGTATTCAAATTAAGATTTCCCGCCAACGAACGTACAATCCTGATTAGAATAGTACATTGTTGAAGGGGCTAGAAAGTAAGCAATAGATGGTCGAGTTAGTTCGAGGACCGACGCGTAGCGGAGGCCCTCGAAAGTACGAGTCCAGCTATTGCACTTTCGGCCGAGGCTTAACACAGTGCTTTTCACGCCTACTGCGAGGAAATTGCAAATAATTATAATTTTAAATCAAAATTAAGTATCTAATTGAAGATCATAATACTAAACAGGCTCGCTTGCCTCGCGCCCCGGCGGAGGGAGGAGCTGCACAGGCAGCGCACGCCGGCGCGACCGCGCGGGGCCCTGTGATTGGTCGATCGCTGTTCAAACTGTCCAACAATAACTTTCTGCAGCTTCCGCCACGAAGTTAGTATTAGTATTTATTTACAAGAAAGTATATCCTGTTCCAGTGCCCCACGCTTTTACATCAAATATTATAATTAAAAGCACATAGTTTACACTTGAGTTGTTTGATTCTTAATGCTGGTGACTGTACCTGCGCGTGAGCACAAATGACGAACGGCAATCACGCGCCGCCTGAACTTTGCTGACACATGTATGCAATGTTTGCGCGGCTATTGTTTGCGTACGAGCTATTTTGTCCGCTATTTGCTGTCTGCGTTCACGTATTCATATCGAGCAGTTTCGTGACTGAATTAGCTGGGTATTATGACAGAAAACGTATTTAAAAAACCGGCCAAGTGCGTGCCGGACCACGCACAACGTAGGGTTACGTGCCTATTAAAAAGGTCGTATCGTCGCAGAAACCTTACGGCACTTAAGTCTTTAAGAAAGGCAGTTTTTCAGCAATATCTCGAAAACCTTTGAACCGATCTTGTTCAAAGTAATTTTCGGTGAAAGAATATAATAAATCCTATGTCCATGATTTTTTTCATATTTTTAAAATACACCGTTCAAAAATTAGAGGGGGGCGGGGGGGACACACAATTTTATTGACTTTTGGGGCGATTATCTCCGACTCTATTCACTTAATCAAAAAATTGCTGAGAAACCTTATACTTATTTTGAAAGGCCTATCGGGTGATGTGCCACACGTGGGCATACAATAAAAAAAAATTGACTTTCAGTTTTATGTACGGAGTGCACCCCTAACAAAATACACCTATACCCAAAATTTTATTCAAATACACTTTATAGTTTTCGAATAAAATGCCCGTGACATACGAACAGACGGACATGACGAAACTATAAGGGTTCCATTTTTACCCCAAATTACGGTCTCATCACGTTTACTGTGTCTAGACTGCCTAGTCCTGGTGTGCAGCTAGTAATCCATTCCGTCCATACGAAAGTAAGTCTGTCTGTCTTGTCTCTTATCTTTTTCACGTTATAACCGCTGAACCGATTGAGATGAAATTTGGTATGAAGATAGTTTGAATATCGGGGAAGGACATAGCATAGTTTTTATCCCGGAAATCATCCCCTAAGGGAGGGAAATAGGGGGCGAAAGTTTGTATGGAGGCACGATACTTCCACGCGGCGTCGCGGGAACAAGCTAGTAGTTACATATATAGTAATCAGAGAGAGTACAACTTTGTACCCTTTGGCGTCAAGACCCTCAATCCGTGGGGTCCCAGTGCGCATAAGTTATTTGCAGAGATCGCGAAACGTCTGGTCGATGTAACTGGCAACCGAAGAGCTGGCGGCTTTCTCGCGCAACGCATCAGCATTGCAATTCAGCGAGGAAATGCCGCCAGCATCCTCGGTACAATGCCTCGAGGGCCTTTATTAGATTTAACTTAGTTTTAATTTAATTTAGTTAATGTTAACTATCATTAACTATATATGTACTTTGTAATTTAGTTTAGTATCGTGGGGGTGATCTCCGGAACTCTGGATTCAATATGTATGAACGCGCTCGTTCTAATACTTTGAATTGCGAAACGTAAATCTCAGATTGGTCCGCAGTCCGCGTTGGAACCAACCTGCAGCGGAAGCGAAGACCTACTTTGTGCAACTGCGCCAGTGAAGTGAGCCAGTATTAATAACTAGCTGTCCCACTCTGCCAGCGTTTTACAAAGAACGCGAAGCCACGGGACAAAATGTATTACATACCTACTTAACTTCTGCCCGCGAGTCCGTCCGCGTATAAAGTGCATTCAAAATTACCTGGCGTGTTTCCACTTGAAACCGTCATTAGCAATAACAATAGGATTAAGTCGTGGCGGGAGAATTCTTTGTAAACACACGTAAAACACTTTTTTCTACTCCTGTACTTTTATCTGTCATTTACATAGTCACGAACACTAATATAAAGACATACAAAATAAGTTAGCAGAAAAGTCTATACTCTATTCCCCATAACAGTACGGCACAACCGTGCTGTTATGTCGCCAAAACGATACGCTTAGCAGCCATACGCTTCTAAACCTATACATTAGGTACTACCAACTTAACAAACCACTGAATGTTTTTACTTTTTAGAAATTTTTGAACTAAAGGCATTGATGTAGGAAAAACCTTTATTCTTAATATGGCAGTACTGGCAAGTTGACATCAATTAAAAACAAAGTTAACCATAGACACCCATTTGTCTCATTTTCATGTTTCCCGAATTCCCGGTTATTTTATAAATTGTTGTTTGACTATGCGGCCGTTGTGTTTGCTAGAAAATAGTTGGTGTTTCTCAAAAGTAATAATGGATGACGATGAAAATATTGCTTCTACACCAGAAATACACCGGGGCAGCCCACAAGCAGTGACCGAACATTTGTTGCCTACTAAATCTCGGCACCTATACGACAAAGTTTAAGAAAAGTTTATTCTTTGTTTAATTTTGCATTTTATTTCATAGTAGCTAGTCGTAGAAAAAGTATTGTATGCAACGTTGTATAACTAAGTCAAAAAGCGCTCGTGGCGTCTTTCTTTACAATGTTCGCCTTCGGCTCACATTGTAACCCACGCCACTCGCCTTTTTTGACCTCTCTTATACAACTGTTGCATAAAATACTATAATAATATAAGCAAATAGAAATATACCACTCCGTTCCGTTGTGTTTTAAACTTTGAAGAGATTACTACGTATACGAATATTAACGTCTTTCGATATGTTTCGTCCTTGGGTGAAATCACCTTCCACTGTGCATAGTGAAAATAATAAAGACGATAGTCTGAATGTGTTCAACAAGCATCTAAGTCGTGATGCACAAATAATTATATTGAACATTTATTTTAATTTAATTGCAGTTATTAGTGAAAAAGGTGCTCTGAAAGAAACTTGCCGCTTAACAAAAGTATCGGTGCGAACGATACAGCGAATTATTTCAAATGGACCAATTACTGCCCCGCGGAAAAGATCTAAAATCCCGTTTAAAAAAATTGATAATTTTGTTATGGATAATATAATCAGAATTGTTCATGATGGGCTTTGTATTATATTATCATATGGACATTCAAAAGTATCAACACTGGTTGGTTTGCAACAAAATAGATAAGGCCGAAACAGCTCCTTTAAAAATGAATGGGCTCTATGAGTGTTTGGTTTATTACCCCAATTGTTTACGTTCAAGTGGAAAGGCGTCAGTTAAAACTGAATCCACTATATAACTCGTTTATATCCTAGCTCCAGCGAACGAAAAAAACCATTGAAGTCTAACTAGCGCCGAAAAGTGGCCCCACAAAAAGGATGCACATTGCCATTATGCGGACGTATGCGGACGTGGGGGCGGGTGTCAAAAGGATGCCAAGCAGCCGTTTAGTTGGAACATGCGCACACACGCCGGGTTTTGGGCACGTGTATGGGTTTTCGCTTTTTTTTTGGTAGGGTTTTTTTGTAGGAACATTTGTAGGGAGTTCGCTTCTATGGTTTTTTCGTTCGCTGCCTAGCTCCACACAAATGTTTACCACCCATTTCACCCCCTTAGGGGTTGATTTCCGGGATAAAAACTATCCTATGTCCTTCCGCGGGACTCAAGCTATCTCTATACCAAATTTAATCTAATTCAGACAGACAGACACACTTTTGCATTTATAATATTACAGTATGGATTTTTTGAAATTGTATGAGTAATTCCGGAGATTAGGTACCTACCCCCCTTCCCACCCAACTTACAAATTAACTGATTTCCATCTTTATAATATTTTATTAGTATAGGTTATCGCCTCATTTATGTCCTGTAAAACATTCTTTGCAAGGCTGAATATCGACATTAACGCTAACATTTAATTCAGCACACAGGTTGTAATTATATGAATCGGCGTGGGAAATCTCAGAGAACTGTAATGGGTGTGATCTGATTGGTTTAAGCAAATCTCGTTGGCAGTGGGCCACAAGAATTCCGCTCTGTGAATGGTTGAAAAAAAATCTAGGTGACCACGAGCCGCTGTACTGTTCTGTGATTGGTTGAATGAAATATTGAAGCTGCGCGCTCCACTCACTCGCAATGATCTGGAAGTGAAGTTGGGTCGTTCTTCTTTTTTACCGACAATGAACCGAGGTTTTTCTGTTTTTTTGGTTTTTGAACTATCGAAAAATGTGGTTTTGAAGTGCGATTTAAAAAAAAATGCATAGGTTTCTTCATTAGAACTAATTAAAGTTTCCTTTCTGGCCAATCCAAATATTTATTTACGGTTGGTATCTAAAAAAAACATGTGACAAAGTGGACTCTTTCAGTGGGGACAGCATTTTTGTTTACCACTCTGTCACGGCATTCTACGAAAAAAAAAACATTTAAAAAAATGCTAGTTAGAGAAAGTGAAATATTACATATCACTAATTAATAAAATAATATGGACGTTCATTCGAACATTATGAAACCGTAAACATCATTACTCAAATGAGATGCCGTAATAAGACGAAGGACAGGCTATTGTCGGTCGAAAAGAAGAACGACCCAGTTGTCAATTTCGTCAAATTTTGATTGGTGCTGTTGTATGAAACATAGATTTTTCTGTCTTTTGTAGTTATTTATTTCTTCGCAAATGTGATGATAAACATTGTATGCGTCGTACGGTAAAATTGTTACAAACTCGAGTCATCAAAGCCCTCCGCCTTCGGCGTCAGGCTTCTGTCTAATAGGTAGACTCTCGTTCGTAATTCATATCTTACCGTACTTGTAACACTATGTACAATTGCATTTGGGGAAGGTCGCTGCGGTAGGTAATATGGATGTTGTCTTATCTTATCTTATCTAGTTGAGGGCCCTTTCGGATACACTTCGACCCAGTGGGATCTTTTGTGCATTTGCCCTCCCCTTTATAGCTACTCCCAAGCTCGCTCCATCATTTCCACAAAGCGGATGATGAATTCCTTTGGTTGCGGGTAGCCGTTACCAAAGTGATTCATTCTTTGTCTGGCAAGGGCATGACATTCACACAGTAAGTGTTCCATAGTCTCATCCTCCTCGCCACACATTCTACAGTCTGTACTGTTCGATAGTCCCATCTTGGCCAAGAGATCCTTGACGCCGAAGTGACCTGTGAACACCCCAGATATAATCCTGAGTTGCTTCCTGCTGGATTTCCAGAGTTTTTTGGTCCAGCCCGAGGCCACTCCTTCTATGAAGAGCTTTGAGTGTCTTAAACCCGCCTCAATATGGATGTTACTAAGTATCAGTGAATTTGCGATGTTTTCGCGACATTACCTAAGCTTGTCGCGTTATGTAACAGTGGACGGCTATTTCCACAGACTTTGTTATTCAAATCTATCGTCCTCAATAGATGTCGAGATGTGCGAGTAGAGTATGCTTATTTGTATAGCGTTTATTGGCAATAAAATAACACTTGTGTCTGACTGATGAGTTATAAGTTGACACGAAGAATAAGGGTCACGAAATTCAATGATGCAGCTATTGCCTGTGATGTTTTGAAGATTTACAGTATGATATTGTTGATGTAAAAATGCTGTAAGTAGTTTCTTTTAGGCGTTAGCCATGTCAACGCGATGCTGTCGTGAGTGAGGGACGGAAGCTAGGACCAGAGGGTTTCACCCAATTAGGGTTCCGTAGCTAAAATGGCAAAAACGGAACCCTTACAGTTTCGTCATGTCCATCTGTCCGTCTGTCCGTATGTCACAGGCATTTTACTCGAAAACTATAAGGTGTATTTGAATAAAATTTTGAGGATAGGTTAGGTTTGTAATTAAAATAACTAAAAAAATTTTTTTTAGGGGTGCACTCCATATATAATCCTGAGAGATTTTTTTTTCATTGTAAGCCCACGTGTGGCACATCAACCGATAGACCTTTTAAAATATATGTATAATAATTATTTCAGTTGAGTTGGGAGCTTCATAGTAAAAATGTATGTTGTTTTAGTTTAGTGTACGAAGTCTTAATTCAAATATTAAAGTCGACGAGTATAAAAACGCATATTTCGACACTCAAGGGAATCAAAATATATAGGGTACTTTTCGTTGACCTAGAACTATAAAATTTGACAAGTAATATCGTCTTATACTACAAGTACAGGGAAAATTTTAAAAACTATACATTTGTCATTTTGTACAGAACCCTCGGTGGGCGGTTCCGACTCGCACTTGTCCGGTTTTTGTTAATCAATGTAGTCTGGAAAACGTTTGTTAACCCCCGACGCAGAGAGAGGGGTGTTATAAGTTTAACGTGTCTGTGTATCTGTGTACCTGTCTGTGGTATCGTAGCTCCCAAACGGATGGACCGATTTGAATGCGGTTTTTTGTGTCGTAAATAATTTTAACCCGAGTGTTCTTAGCCATGTTTCGATTCAGCTGTGTTTGAGATATTGAACTTTGAAATGAAAAAAATCGGGGGTTTTCATTTAGATATTGAACTTTGAAATGAAAAAAATCGGGGGATTTTCATTGAGATATTGAACTTTGAAATGAAAAAATCGGGGTTTTTTCTACTTTTCTAAGTTGTTACTCATTCACACCGTCGTTTCACTAATGTATGACGATGATATATTTAACAGGTGCTGAGAAGTGCGCAGCAATACATTATAGCTAGTCTCGAGATCCATATGAATGACTGTAAGAGCTTACGTCGTGGATACAACATAATGTCATAATCACACCCGCCTCTCAGCTTTGTAACAGTTAGGTAAACGAGCTGGCTGTGGGCGGGTGTAGGCCTAGGGCCACATTCGACACTGCTTTATTACAATTTGTGACATCGCTAATCTTGTGGCACATAATTTGTTTCTTATTTGGTTCTCATTTGGAGCATCCTAATCGGGAAGTACCTCCTTACGGAAGACCCTGCCATAATCTAAAATTCCTAGAGCATGCAATATTAACTAACTTAATTCATAATTAGTTATAAAAATACACGTGATCTTGAATGGGGGGGGGGGGGGGGGGGAGGGAGTCGCGTTATTAATCACCAAATGTCACCAAGGGGTAGGGGGGATCAAAAGGACAATAATGATCACATGATTTCTGGACGAGCCCTTATAAGACTTCAAAATTGTATTGATCTCAAGTCTTCAACTATCCCGTTCATAAAAGCCACGATTGCTGACAAGACTTATTATTTACCAGCCCTGCTATCATAACTTGACTCTACTCGCGCGCGAGATAGACGTCCGTCACTTTCTGATTAATGCTGTCAAAAAGTGACAGATAGTCTATCACGCGCGCGAGTAGAGTAGAGAGTCAAGTTATGCTAGCAGGGCAGCTTCCGCCCGCGACTTCGTCTGCGTGGACCCGGGATAAAAACTATTGTATATTTTAATTCAAGCTATAAACTATCTTCGTGCAAAATTTTATCAAAATCGGTTCAGCCGTTTAAGCGTGATTGAGTAACAAACATCCAAACATCTAAACATCAAAACTTTCGCATTTATAATATTAGTAGGATAGGATTGGTAGGATTATTTATAAGTTAGAGCAAACTAACTGTAAACTGTTTTTATTTTAATTTCACTGTTAATTGATGCATGATAATTAATAATATACCTAGGTACTTAGTTTTAATTTGTGCATCATCATCATCATCATTTCCGATAATATAAGCCGAGTTTGTGCATATAAGAGCAATATTATGTAATGGTATACTTATTGTTCAAGGTCCTAATAAATAAATAAATAATAGGGCTGAAGACACTAAATAAAATAATCAATAATGTTGAATTTTCTCGAAAATGGATTAAAAATGTAGTCAAATCGAGAAAAAAGCAACACAAGAGGTTCATCACAAAGTATTAAGAGGGGTATGTTCTGTCCCTTTTCCGCAAAACGCATTTTCATATGAAACGATTGTCATTTACTATTGACGCTAGAGGATCGTGACGTCACGATCTTCGAGCGTTTTTAGGGTTCCGTACCCTAAGGGTGAAAACGGGACCCTATTACTAAGACTTCGCTGTCCGTCCGTCCGTCCGTCCGTCCGTCTGTCTGTCACCAGGCTGTATCTCAAGAACCGTGATAGCTAGAGAGTTGAAATTTTCACAGATTATGTATTTCTGTTGCCGCTATAACAACAAATACTAAAAAACCGGCCAAGTGCGAGTCGGACTGGGGCTCCCATACAACAGACATGATTTTTTTGCCGTTTTTATGGATAATGGTACGGAACCCTTCGTGCGCTAGTCCGACTCGCACTTGGCCGGTTTTTTCTCTCTAACTAGCAACACTAAAACGGTTGTAGCTTTGTAATTTTTTGACATACTTGAATGGGATTTTCGTCGTTAGGCATATTTGTTTGCCTTTTTTCTTTTGAAGTTATATAAAATTTTGAGTCTACAACCCTACCCTACCAACCCTTTTGTACCTACCTACGGCGCGCCTTCCGGTACGTGGTCGCCACTCGAAAACCTTTCCGCCCCAACGGCCATCGGTTCTACGTGATATGTGCCCCGCCCACTGCCACTTAAGTTTAACGATTCGGAGGGCTTTATCGGTTACCTTGGTTCTGCTGCGGATAGCCTCTTTCAGGATAACCATATCTTGCACAATTTAGATTCTATAGTCACCCTTTTAACCCTTCCTTTCTTTTCAACTTTTTAAGGGATGATTTACGGGATAAAAACAATCCTCTGACCTTCCCAGGGTCTCAAACTATCCCCATCATCATCATCATCATCATCATCAACCTATATAGGTACAGTAAAGGAAATGTATTCACGTACCACCGTAGAACCCTATCGCAATAAGGTTACATATCACTCGAGTTTGAGTGACGGCAGCCTGTCAATTGCGACAGGGTTCTACGGTGGTAAGTGAATACATTTCCCTGACTGTACGTCCCAATGCTGGACACTGGCCTCCTCTCATGGAACTAGGAAATGACCCAATTTCATCTAAATCGGCGTGAAAACGTAACACAGACAGAGTTCCTTTTGGTATAAGTTCAATCAGTTATGTTTAGGCTTCCGTACCTCAAAAGGAAAAACCCCCGATTTTTTCATTTCAAAGTTCAATATCTCGATGAAAAACCCCCCGATTTTTTCATTTCAAAGTTCAATATCTCAAAAACGGCTGAACCGATTTTGATGAAATATAGCTAATAACACTCGGGTTAAAATTATCTATGACACCAAAAAAACCGCATTACGACAGACAGATACACAAGCACAGATACACAGACACGTTAAACTTATAACACCCCTCTCTTTGCGTTGGGGTCGGGGGTTAAAAACGGAACCCTTATGGGATCACTTTATTGTCCGTCTGTCTGTTTGTCTGTCAAGACCCTTTATCTTGGGAACAAGTGGAGTTGAAATTAAAACCATATACCCTGAGTACAGGGTATATGGTTTTAAACTTTCCTCGCAACCTGTATGTTTTTCCAAAATCTGTAAACGCCAATCTTCATTCATTTGAAATCGAAGGAAGGTCTCCTAAGACCATTTTCGCCTAGCAACACGGGATCTGGTGGCTGCCCTCACTGACCCAAAATGTATTTCCACCCTGTATAGTAGCACTACCTATACAATGTTGGTGACTAGAAACCAGTATCAAAACGTGCAGTCTAAGGCCCGCGGCGGCATGCAACTTACTTTCACTGCCCGGCCATTGCGGCCCAGGTGCTTATATCGCTCCGGACAAATTTAATTAACTGGGTATTTGACCACTTTAAACCATATTCGTCCTTGAGAAAAAAACCGCACAAGTGCGAGTCGGTTTCGGCCACCCAGGATTCCCTACAACATAACAAATGTTTTCAGATTTTTCCCTTTACTTGTAGTATAAGACGATATTACTTGCCAAATTTCATAGTTCTAGGACTTCTAGGTCAACGGAAAGTACCCTAAAATTTTTAATTGCCTTGAGAGTAGTTGAGAGTCAAAGTCAAAGTCAAAGTGATTTATTCTTCAATTTAGGCATATTACATGCACCTATGAATGTCGATAAACTACCACCGGTTCGGAAAGAAAACCTCTGCCTCGAGAAGAACCGGCGTAAAAAACTCGGCGAGGTGTCATTTTTTCAAAACAGTATACAATATATCATTTCAGTATCAGAGTATTATAAAATTTAAAATTACATTGCTACAGTAGAAAGCCTATTTATTTTACGACAGATTTCTAGTGCAGGATTTTATCGCTGCCAAATATCCCTGAGTGTCGAAATATATACGTTTTGGCGGCATAAAAGGCCGTATCTTTTTTTACGTTACTCGTAACTTAGAAGTTTGATTTTTTCACAGCTTCAAGGGACTGTAGACTTGAGTAAATGGTTTTAATTTCAACTCGACACCTCTACGCGTTCACGAGATAGAGGGTATTGACAGACAGACAGACAAACAGACATACTCGATACCTTTACGCGTTCACGAGAAAAGGGTCTTGACAGACAGACAGACAAACAGACAGACAGACGGGCAACAAAGTGATCCTATAAGGGTTCCGTTTTTTCCCGTTGAGGTATGGAACCCTAAAAACGAAAGACAGAGACATAGTACATCTCTTCGTTAATCTATATTGTTGACGGAGAAAATAGGGAACTACGGCACTGCGGCTCGAAATGCAAGTTTTTATATAGGGCGCGTGCGAGCCCGCATTTCCCCTTAACTACTGCCCCCACAAGGTGGACTGATGACCTGGTAAAGGTCGCGGGAGTCCGCTGGATGCGGGTGGCGCAGGACCGGTCAATTTGGCACTCTCTGGGGGAGGCCTATGTCCGGCAGCGGACGTCTTTCGGCTGATATGATGATGACTGCCAGGTACGGATTAATGACACTACTCTTAGTACCTACGGCCAAATATACACATTGGTGTAACTGGCAACCTGCAGACGTTTAGTCTGAGTAATGGCTGGTAGGTGCGCTGTGCGAATATTCGGTTGCGACACCGAACCGAACGAGCGTGCGCGCGGTCGCTGCCCCGCCGCGGTACCATTGGTGCCATCAAGATTGGCGTTTATAGGCTCGCCGAGCCGAGTCGAATCGAATCGAAAAAAACCGGCCAAGTGCGTGTCGGACCACGCAAAACGAAGGGTTCCGTGCCTATTAAAAAGGTCGTATCATCACAGAAATTTTACGGCACTTACGTCCTTTTCTTTGAGGAAGGCAGTTTTTCAGCAATATCTCGAAAACCTCTGAACCGATCTTGTTCAAAACAATTTTCGGTGAATGAAATTAATAAGCCCTATGTCCATGAATTTTTCTATATTTTTAAAATACACCGTTCAAAAATTAGAGGGGGGGGGGACAGAATTTTAGTGACTTTTGGGGCGATTATCTCCGGCTCTATTCACTTAATCAAAAAAAAATGCTAAGAAACCTTATATTTATTTTGAAAGGCCTATCGATTAATGTGCCACACGGGGGGTCACAATGAAAAAAAAAATTTTGACTTTTTTTTTGTCATTTTAATTACAAAACTGTGTAGCGGCTAACAAAATACACCTTTCCTCAAAATTTTATTCAAATACACCTAATAGTTTTCGAGTAAAATGCCTGTGACATACGGACAGACGGACAGACGGACATGACGAAACTATAAGGGTTCCGTTTTTGCCATTTTGGCTACGGAACCCTAAAAATCGCCTTCATACATTACTATGAAAGTGCGTCCATTGATTCGGCGCGCCGCGGCTCTGCGTCAATCGACGCACTTTCATAGTTAACGTATGAAGGCGAATTATTTTCGATTCGATTCGACGCGCCTCGGCGAACCTACTGGACGCCAGCGCCAGCCTTCACACATAAATCACCGGGCGTAAGATGGTTGCCATGTTATATCACTTATCGTTGTGGATAACCCGTTGGCCACGACTTTGGTCTTAAGCGACCTGCGGCAGCGTTTTATCTGTTCATTGCGCGGTCGAGACGCGCAACGCACTGTAGTTAGTTGGGATCACGCGCAATGAATTAGAAAAACCGCTGCCGCAGGTCGCTTAAGACCAAAGTCGTGGCCAAGGCCGTAAGATCTATCTCTCGACTTGTAATTTTTATTATCAATAAATATTGAGTATGAGTATGAGTATCAGGTTCTGGCGAGTAAGCGAGTGCGAGAGTGGCGGATATTGCGGCAGGTATTATCACACCACGAATAGAATGGGATTGCTATATAAATACGTCAAAGTTTTATGAACCGACAGCTTTAAGGTGGACTTCCGACCAGCGCGGCTCCGGCGTCACTAACGCAGCGTCAGTGACGCGGCGATGGAGCGATAGTACTATGCAGTACGGAAATGTATGAGGGAACGTTCGAGCGCAGCGTCAGCTGTCGCAGCGACAGCTGACGCTGCGCTCGAACGTTCACCTTTACTGCTCGTAACGATTTTTTAATACCACGGTGGCAAAGACGCTTAGACTGCCAGATGGTTAGCGGTCACTTTTGCAACTCCAGAGTGCGGCATACATGCGCATTGCTGACCCAACAAAGCAAAGGAAACAGGCAGGGGCACTGTTTTTATGTGTAGATATGTGACTATCTGATAAGCGCCGTATTTCCATAGAATTTTGTTTATCAGTCAAAAACCTTTGCTAACATAATTTCCTTGGAAAATCTAATCGTATTTGTACAAATACTATTAGCAATTATTTACTTAACAGTGCAATGTCCTGACACAAAGAGGTTTTTAAATTGTACAGCAAGACTGATGACTCGTGTACACGCAGTCCACACAGATAATTGCATAATTTTGTGAACAAAAAATCGAGCACTATATTCTTTAGGAAAATTACACACTATATTCAGAGCTTTTATATAGAGGCATAGAGGCCTCCGAATTGCTAAACTTAAGTGGCAGTGGGCGGGGCACATTGCACGTAGAACCGATGGCCGTTGGGGCGGAAAGGTTCTCGAGTGGCGACCACGTACCGAAAGGCGCGGCGTGGGTGGTCATCAGTCCACAAGGTGGACTGATGACCTGGTAAAGGTCGCGGGAGTCCGCTGGATGCGGGTGGCGCAGGACCGGTCAATTTGGAACTCTCTGGGGGAGGCCTATGTCCAGCAGTGGACGTCTTTCGGCTGATATGATGATGATGATGATAGAGGCCTTGTAAAGTGCTAAAGAGGATTGCAAATGGCATATTGAAAAGCGAGTTTCATTCGAGTACCAATAGTGGTAACTCAACCTTTAGGCATAGGTCGGGGAGAGAGCGTTAGGAATGCTTTCGATGAGAAAATGCTTGGATACTCGATGATGGCTGGTGCTCTAATACGCAATTTTAGATTGTAAGGGTTCCGTTCCTCAAAAAAAAGGAACCCTTAAAGGATCACTCGTGCGTCTGTCTGTCCGTCTGTCACAGCCGAGTTGCTCCGAAACTACTGGACGGATTGAGTTGAAATTTGGTACTCATAATGTAAATTGGTGACCCAAGGATGGACGCATATAGTAAATTAATGAATTCTGAACAAGGGGGCCACTTTTCGCACAAAAAAGTTTCGCAAACTGTATTGTGTGACATATCAAATGAAAGGGGATGTTGGAAGCATCTCAGATATTTTTTTTATAATTTTAGCAAAAACAGATTTGAAGTAATTTAGGAAAAAAGACGAAAATTTACCATCCACCCCCCCTTATCTCCGAAACTACTAGGCTTAAAATTCTGAAAAAAATATGGAAAATACTTCCTTGCCTAAAGATTACAAGAAAACCTATAAGAAGTTTGAGTATTCAAAGTAACGGGAAAATTCTCAATATTTTACGGAACCCTCACCACGCGAGTTGAACTCGCACTTGTCCGATTTTTTTTATTTTTAGATTTAGTGCCAACTAATGACCAAGTTCGAGTCCAAGGCTAGGAGTCCAACTCCAAAGCTTCTAGAGGAAGGCAGAAGATCGGTCTGTTTGGAGAGTAATGCAGGCTAAAGCAACTAAAGGTGGTCACGACCCTCAGTGATGAAGTCTCGACGAGGCAAAAGAATGACCCCATGTTCTACCGGAAAATAAAATCATGTGCCCACGGACTCAGACAGATCTTTAAATGAAGGGTACACGGAAATAACATGTTTAGTCCTTTTTTAGGGTTCCGTAGCCAAAATGGCAAAAACGGAACCCTAATAGTTTCGTCATGTCCGTCTATCCGTCTGTCCATCTGGCCGTCTATCCGTCCGTCTGCCCGTCTGTCCGTATGTCACAAGCATTTTACTCGAAAACAATAAGGTGTTTTTGAATAAAATTTAGAGGATAGATGTATTTTGCTAGCCGCTACATAGTTTTGTAATTAAATGATAAATGACTAAAAAAATTTTTTTCGGGTGAATACATAAATTATACATAAAACTGAAAGTTAATTTTTTTTCATTGTCAGCCCACGTGACATCAATCGATAGGGCTTTTAAAATATAAGGTTTCTCAGCAATTTTTTTCATTAAGTGAATAGAGTCGGAGATAATCGCCCCGAGTCACTAAAATTCTGTCCCCCCCCCTCTAATTTTTGAACGGTGTATTTTCAAAATATAAAAAAAATCATGGACATAGGGCTTATTAAATTCTATAACCAAAAATTATTTTGAACAAGATCAGTTCAAAAGTTTTCGAGATATTGCTGAAAAACTGATACGACCTTTTTAATAGGCACGGAACCCTACGTTGTGCGTGGTCCGACACTCACTTGGCCGGTTTTTTTTAGGCAAAGTATTAATCTATCTATCAATGTTGAATTGTTGCGTACCATACAGATAAATAATCCTAAGTTATTAAAAAAAATATTATTAGTATTTTTCTTTTTACTTTAATCTTTGAACGAGGATTTATCCCGCCACAATGCAATAACACTCGTGAAGTATCTACATTCTACAGTAACGTAAAAACGCGGGTAAAGATTTCGCGAAGCCGAGACCAAAGTTGTTGATAACATCAAATGCAACGAAGCTGATAATTCTGACACATGTAAAAGTCAGTCGCAGAAACGGTCGTATGGCCCTTGACCAGATGACATTGTCATTGCGATCCTCAATCAGCGGGCATGACTTAGCAAAGTACCTTCCGAGAAAACCACAACTTAAATTACTGGAACATGATGCTTCGGAATTTGGTGATCAGATACGAATCATAATAAACTTTGGTTTGTTTGCCTGTGATGCTTTAAAAGATGAGCAGGGCACATGCTGCTCAAAATTTACGTCCCTTTGTTCATCAAAGGATTTGCATCCTTCAATTCAATCAATTACATTGATTAGGTTATGTAACAAACATATTTTTTGAAAACGCGATTTGACTTTCATAGTTTCATGTCTCCAGCATGTTATAGGGATATCCCCAACTTCATCTCTCGTGGCTTTCAAAATGAGAATGACAGAGACATAAAACGAGAGACATGATGCGGGCACTTCACTTAGTATCATGAAACCATACTGAATAACATCAACTTATTGCATGGAAACTTAATGAGTAGGTACTAGGATTCCATCAATCTAAAAAATGCCACTTACCAACGCTGGCGAATCAGGAGGCGGGGCAGTTCTGGACTTGGTCCGCCTGCGGTCGTCGTCAGAAGGCCGCAGTTCGCTCTCTCTGTCTGAAGAGTTGTACCGCCTCGCTTCTCTGCGCTCCTGGTATTTTCTTTCTTCCTTTATTGATCTTTCGTATCTACTGTAATAGAAGAAAATGATTAGACGAAGAGTTATAACAGATATCATCATCATCATCAGTTCATATACGTCCCACTGCTAGATATGCCTACCGTCACAGACATGAGGAAAGGTTTTGTAATTTCTGAAAAAAATATATACAAATTACCTCCTCTCTAGTTCTGTTTCCTTGTATTTGCGCTCAGGATCACTGTCTCGTAGTTCCGATGGGCGGTAGCGGTCCAATTTCTCACGAGACCCTCTATATCTCCTGTCATCTTGAGGCTCGTATCTCTTTTCTTCCTTGGGTTCATAGTCTCCCTTCCTGACGTCGATGTCGCTCGGTTCAGGGTCAGTATATCTAGAAAAAAATAATTAATTAATACCATGGCGACCGAACATTGATTTTCTGATAACCTTGAGGCGTAATATGTATTTTAATGAACAGTATCAAACTAATTTGAATACAAAATATAGATGGCATGGCATCTTCTCCACTAAGTGGGTAAACTCTGTTCTCGTCTGGTTTAAGTATACTTACCTTCTGTAGTCGGAGTCATCTCCAGCAAGATGTTCCGGGCTCTTGAGCACCCTGGTGCGTGGCTTTGGCTGGACCTCCTTCTCCTTCTTGCTCTTCTTGGAAGAGTCGCGAGAGAACAGCTGTTTCATCTACAAAATCAGTGAATTCAAGGTCAGTGAAGATTACAGAAATATGTTGGTTTTATATGAGGATATCAGGTATTTTAAAATGTAAATCTTGTACTTATAGTGTATCTTGTAGTTTAGTTGGGCAAAGCTTTTCTAGCTTAATAATGGAAATTATAATTTACCTTCTCCAGTCCAGATAATTTCTTCGTAACTTTAGGCGGTTTTGCACTAACTTTGTCATCACGGCTTGTACTATTTTCGTACCTCTCGCTGCGGGGCTCGAAGTGTGACCCATCGTCAGCATTCCTCTCCCTGGGTACGTAACCATCTTTCTGATACCCATCAGGCCTATAGTCTTCGAAACGAGCCATATATTCACCGTTGGCATATATCTGTTCACTGGGATAGTTGTCTTCAGTATGCTGTCGTTCGCTAGCTAAAAGCAAAGATGTGTTACGAACATCATCTATGCTGTCATGTTTTTTAGATCTATGTATTTCACCACAAGAATCCTTACGAAAATCATTTTCGATCCCGGAATCAACTAGTCGATTATCAACTTCAAATCGACGTGGAGTTTCTTCGCGGTAATAATCACGACTATCACCTGAATCGTGACGACGTATTGCGTAGTCTTCCTTGTAGTATTTATCTTTATTTTTTATTCGACGAAGAGAGTTGTGGTACGACTCTGCATGTTTAGCGTCATAACCAATGTTCGCGTATTCTTCTTCTCTTTCTTGGGCAATTTCCGGATTAGAAGCGTAGTGTCCTTTTCTTTTACCGTAGCCATCGTCTTTCTTATACTTGTGACCACTCTGAAGAACGTCGTGACTAGAAGTCAATTGTTTCCTAACCCTATATTTCTGCTCTTTATACTCGTCGGGAGTGAGCACTGGTTTTCCAGCATTAACCTCTAAGTTAGGAGGTTCGTATTCTGGTTCTGGTGGAAATCCGTTTCTTTTATCTGCAATTTTTTTCTTGGACTCCAATTTATCGATAAACTCACGTCTATCAAGTTCATTTTTGGAAACTTTGTGAAAAGTTCTAGATTCTGTGTTATATTTAAGCTTGTGATTATCAGAATCATATTTGTTATAATCTTCAGTAATGCTACTCTCAGCAAAACCGTCTCGTTCTACGGTGTGACGGTAATACTTCGCCGTTTCATTTACATATTTTTCAGTGGCTAGCCTGCGTTTCTCGGCTTCATAGATCGGATCGGTTTCGACTAGATATTTTGTTATCGGCTCACCTACATTGAGTCTCTCGCGTTCGTATCTCCGAGCGTTTAATCTTGATTCTAATAATTGTCGTCTGTGACTTAATTCATTAAAATCTAAATCAACCTTATCTTCACTCTCAAATGGTTTTCTTTTAGTGTCCATACCATCAGCTTGTCCTCTGGAAGATTCTATGAAATCTCTCGATTTGTCCTCCTTAATAGGATACTCGTTGGCGTAGGTTGGTTCGATATCTTCAAAACTTGTCAGTTTATATTCTCTAAACCTTGGTCTTATTGGCGAATCAATAATTTTATACGAGTCGGAATTTTTGTTTATTGTATTCTTTTTATACTCTGACTCATATTGACGGTTATTAGAATATTTGTATCTCTCCTCATACCCAAGCCCTTCATCTTCGTCGGAGTGCTGAGCATATCGGTCTCTAGGAGGGGTAAAGGTTTTGTGAACAGTTTGTTTGGTAAGATTGTTGGATTTTGTGTCTCCGAGATCTCTCACTACGTGAGCATAGACAACTCCTCTATCCGTCATTTTATTAACAGGCGAAGGAACTCTATCTGGACTAGTATTTCTGGCAAACAAATTTGGGTCAGGACTTACACTAGGCTTAGTATATGAAAATGGTTGATTTATATTGGTACCGTTTGATGGAGCTATTAAATGTGTTTTTGGAGGAGGAACGTGTTGGTCCTCCTTAAGAAGCTTTACCATATGATCTACAGTATTTCCTCTAGTCAGTGGAGGCTTATCCGGAGGTTGCTGACTACTGTGTATCATATCTTTACCAGCATAAATGTTTTCTTCAATCTTTCTGATGCTATCCTTGATTCTATCTTTAAGTTCAACGGGGTTTATATCCTTAGCTTTGATAGAATCAATTTCATCGACTAAAAGAGTCTTTTTAATTTCTGTTTTTCTTTTAGGCGTTTCTTTTATGGACGGTGATTTGTCTTTATCATCTTCGAGGGACTTGCCTCGTTTAGTTCTAGCTGGTGGTTTAGGTTCTTTTTTCTCAGGTATTTTATATCTGGGAGGTTTTTCGATCGGGTTAACTTTAGAGCTTTCGCTAGGACTTTGTTCTTCAGATTTGATACTATCCTTTTGAGATAGTTTTTGCTTTTGGAACACTTCTAGCGGGGGGGTTTTCTTAAAGTAATCTTCTCTTGGTGAACTTTCAATGATTGGTGACAGTTGACTCTTCTTGTTTCTTAATGATTTTAAAAATTCTTCTGATTCGCTGCCAGATCTTTTACGGATAGGTTTGGGCTGCGTATTCAAGTTAGTGTCTTTTGATTTTAGGTCCGACACATCACTTTTACTTCTTTTCACAACAACAGTAGGTTTAGCAGTCACTACAACGGAAACATCAGGTTTAGTTTTTTGTTCCTTAGCCCGTCTAAACAGCGTTGAAATTGACGTGCGTTCTTTCTTCTTTTTGGAACCTACATCGCTGATAGATCGTTCTAAGGGCGACTTGGTTTTATCGCTATTATCATCGCTGTTCCTTCTGTTCCTGTCCTCTTTTTTTCGTCTGTGAGGGAGTGAGAAGAACTTCTCCGGGTTGTCGGAGGTGCAGGTGACGCTGTCTGCTTGCGCGCGGACTCTGTTGGCCTCGTCGATAAGTTCTTGCTCTGACAGGTGGGTGAAAGGTTCCTTCCGCACAGCCGGTGGAGGTTCCTTTGAGGTACCTCGTTCACGCGGTTTTCCTGTAAAAGATTTTGAATATTTATTAAAGCTGCTGCTGTCTTGTGTCACTTTGACAGAAATATCTTGAACTGACATGCACATGCAGTGATGTATTTTCGTTCTTGATCTTAGTAACAATGTGATACACACTTTATATTAAAAATGTATAAACTTGATTAGTTGAATATGCAGTTTATTAAACCCCAACAACGATTAATTATAGAACAGGAAATGTTATTTATAGCTTTAGTCCATGCAGTACGATAACTTTAATTCAACCTTACAAAAAAAGTTGAGAATTACCTACATTAACTAAACGACTGGCTGTAAAATAGATAATTAATTAGGTTCTGCTAAAGATGAGGTATACAAAAAGTTTAGTAAAAACGTGTTGTCTTGTATCTAACAAACACAATCTCGTTTTATTGGAAAACCTGCTTCGGACGGAGCCAACTTAACTGTCAGAGAAGAAGTGTCTAGTTTGCAAGTGGACATGATTGTTTACAAAGACTGAGTGCCACGTGTGTTTTTTTTCTTCAATGTAGGAGATACGAATATAGGCACGACCTTCGCCCATGTTTTAATGGATGAAAAGTATTTTATATCGAATTTAGTACCTACATATAAAAATATTTTGCTAATGGGTTGGCTAAAAAAATCCTACACTGAAAAATATATATATAAACGAGTAAAATTAAACAGATCAGCGTAAATTACCAGTTTATATCTGCCAACCCAATATTACAGGCCAGGAAAAAAAATTACAACCCAGCGTTTGTATATTCCATAGGCTTCATATTTTCGATTAATATAAAACTTAAACAAAAACTTAAAAATTTTTTGATTCATTTTTATTTAGCCAATTGATTGGTGAATTTTTTTTTTATGTACTAAATTCTATATAAAATAAAACTCCATACATTTAACAGATAAGTGAAGGTCGTGCCTCTATTCGTAATCTATCTTAAGCTATGAATAAATAATAGTAGATAGGTCCCCTGTCTAACGGAATCGGGTTATTCCCACCTGTTACCACCAATTTGTTACCAGTGGTAACAGCTGGGATTTTTTTCCCCATCTTTTACCAATAATAGGAATAATAGTTGATGATAATTACTGGGTTTTTTAGGATTCCGATACCTCAAAAGGAAAAAACGGAACCCTAATAGGATCACTCGTGCGTCTGTCTGTCCGTCTTTCACAGTCGATTTTCTCCGAAACTACTGGACCGATT
Organism: Epinotia nisella; assembly: GCA_932294315.1. Classification (NCBI taxonomy): domain Eukaryota; kingdom Metazoa; phylum Arthropoda; class Insecta; order Lepidoptera; family Tortricidae; genus Epinotia; species Epinotia nisella. The sequence goes on from OW028693.1 coordinate 1,736,710, forward strand.
GAGTTGTAATGTGGTACGCGTATGTAAATTGGTGACCCAAAGATGGACGCGTAACGTAAATTAGTGAATTCTGCACAAGTAAGCCACTTTTGGGGGTAAACTGCAAAATTAAAAAAAAAAAGTTTCGCAAACCGTATTGTGTGACATATCAAATGAAAGGGGTTGTTGTAAGCATGTCAGATATATTTTTTTAAATAATTTTAGCAAAAACAGATTTGAAGTAATTTAGGAAAAAAGACGAATTTTGACCATTCCCCCCTTATCTCCGAAACTACTGGGCTGAAAATATAGAAAACAGTTCCTTGCCTAAAGATTACAGGAAAACCTTTAAGAAGTTTGAATATTCAAAACGGGAAAATTCTCAATATTTTACGGAACCCTCACCACGCGAGTTGAACTCGCACTTGTCCGGTTTTTATTTCCTTTTGAGGTACGAAACCCTAAAAAACTCCCAAAAAGTAAGGGTACTAAACCCATAAAACGAATAAACTGTTAAGGCTTCTCTGAAACTGTCCAAGAATAGCCGTGAGCGCAGAGTGACGTCATCAGTAAACACTTCTGCAAATACAACGATACCTACAACGAGAAAACGGTTGTATTGAATATTCAACCGTGGACTAATACGTATAAGGTTGAATCTTAAACAGCGCTTTGTTTAAATCGATCATTGTTTAATTAGTGTGGCAAGTAGGTAGGTATCTGTGACTTTTGTGACCGTATATTGGGTTTTTCAACTCTTCATACCAATGCCATAATTGCTTTCAACTTTAAATTGATGTTAAAGGGTCGTCAACATTAGCAAGTGTTATACAGGATGTATTGTAAACCGTGTGTAGGTAGGTCCCCATACTACAAACTTTGGGTAAACCCGGCTAGCAGCGCACTAGATGTGTAAAAATAGTACATTTCGATGCTAGTGCGGAAAGTATGTCATTACGTCACGAGTACGTCAGTGAAGACAGACATTTCCGCACGTGTATCGAACGACGTTTTTTAATACAGTTGCGAAAAAATAAGAAACACAACAAGTAAAGAATTCAAAACTTTTATTTTATTAATTCTGTAACATCCTTGTAATACAGTTGAAAAATAATGAAGTTTAATAATACAGTTCTATCTTATTTATTTTTTATTGACATAATAACTAATCGTACAATTTGTACTAGGAAAAGTGAAAAGCACTAGTTCGCGAAAACCAACTTTCCGCACGCTAAACATCTACGTAAAGTAGCACTCTTTGAGCAACTGTATTAAAATAGTACATTTCGATACTAGTGCGGAAAGTATGTCATTACGTCACGAGTACCGAGATATCTTGCTACGAGCCGTAGACGAGTGGCAAGACTCGGGACGAGTGAAGAATGACATTTCCGCACGTGTATCGAACGACGTTTTTTAATACAGTTGCGGAAAAATAAGAAAAACAAGAAGTAAAGAATTCGAAACTTTTATATTATTCATTCTGTAACATCATTGTAATACAGTTGAAGAAAATGATGTTTAATACAGTTTAATACAGTTCTATCTTATTTACTTTTTATTGACATAATAATTAATGGTACAATTTGTACGAGGAAAAGTGAAAAGCACTAGTGCGCGAAAAACAACTTTCCGCACGCTAAACAGCTACGTAAAGTAGCAGTTTTTGAGCAACTGTATTTAAAAAATCTATATGCGAAATATCATTCGATATTTTAACAGTGGAGCGAGCTTGGGAGTAGCTATAAAGGGGAAGGCAAATGCACAAAAGATCCCACTGGGTCGAAGTGTATCCGAAAGGGTCCTCATCTAAATAAGATAAGATTCTAACAGTAGCTTTTCGGAGAAAGAAAACATCGTGAGAAAACGGGTCTAATTCCTCCTGGGTTGCAAGGTCAGATGGCTCACGGTTTCTTAAAACGGGAATGGGTGGTCGAGGTGCTCGGGGGATGATAATGAGAAAATTTGTGACTTTATTAACCCCCGACGCAAAAAGAGGGGTGTTATAAGTTTGACCCGTCTGTGTCTGTGTAGCTCCTAAACGGATGGACCGATTTTAATGCGGTTTTTTTTGTCCTAAAGCTGACGTGATCGAGATGGTTCTTAGTTGCGTTTCATCAAAATCGGTTCAGCCGTTTTTGAGATATTGAACTTTGAAATGAAAATATCGGGGGTTTTTCAACTTTTCTAAGTTGTAGTTATTGAATAATATAACCAGAGGGCCTACCGCGATACGAAATTCGTTTTCGTTCGTGTATCTCCGTCTCTGTCGCACTTGCAATTTCGGGCGACAGAGACGGAGATACACGAACGAAAACGAATTTCGTTTCGCGGTTGGCCCTCAGCGCGGGAATATTCTATATTACAATTCGTGAAAATTCCCGGGAACAGATTTGCAAGATAAGTAAATATAGAGTAACTTAGTACAGATCGGTTATTAAAAGAGGGCGCGGGAGCTGTGTCGCGGCGATATCCGTCTCTTTCTAAGTGTTCTAATTAGAAAGAGATAACCATACTGATTCATTATCGAATAAGAGCGAGCGAAGCGAACGAAGTTCTATGCTTCAGCTTGGGCCGAAAATCGTTTGTCCGGTGTCTGTCCCGCTGCCCGCTGTCCGGCTGTTCTCCTCTACAGGTCGCATTTCTCAACCGATTCTCGTACAATTTTGTGAGCAAGTTCGTTAATTATATAAAAAAAAACCGGCCAAGTGCGTGTCGGACCACGCAAAACGAAGGGTTCCGTGCCTATTAAAAAGGTCGTATCGCCACAGAAATTTGACGGCACTTACGTCCTTTTCTTTGAGGAAGGCAGTTTTTCAGCAATATCTCGAAAACCTTTGAACCGATCTTGTTCAAAACAATTTTCGCTGAATGAAATTAATAAGCCCTATGTCCATGAATTTTTCCATATTTTTAAAATACACCGTTCAAAAATTAGAGGGGGGGGGACAGAATTTTAGTGACTTTCGGGGCGATTATCTCCGACCCTATTCACTTAATCAAAAAAAATGCTAAGAAACCTTATATTTATTTTGAAAGGCCTATCGATTGATGTGCCACACGGGGGGTCACAATGAAAAAAAAATTTTGACTTTTAGTTTTATGTATGGAGTGCACCCCTAAAAAAATTTTTTTTGTCATTTTAATTACAAAACTATGTAGCGGCTAACAAAATACACCTATCCTCAAAATTTTATTCAAATACACCTTATAGTTTTCGAGTAAAATGCCTGTGACATACGGACAGACGGACAGACGGACAGACGGACAGACGGACAGACGGACAGACGGACAGACGGACAGACGGACATGACGAAACTATAAGGGTTCCGTTTTTGCCATTTTGGCTACGGAACCCTAAAAATTGTCGAGTCACTTTTTCGTTTTTAGGGTTCCGTAGCCAAAATGGCAAAAATTTTTGAGGATAGGTGTATTTTGTTATCCGCTACATAGTTTTGTAATTAAAATGACAAAAAAAAATTTTTTTAGGTGTGCACTCCATACATAAAACTAAAAGTCAAAATTTTTTTTTCATTGTGACCCCCCGTGTGGCACATCAATCGATAGGCCTTTGAAAATAAATATCTTAGCATTTTTTTTGATTAAGTGAATAGGGTCGGAGATAATCACCCCGAAAGTCACTAAAATTCTGTCCCCCCCCTCTAATTTTTGAACGGTGTATTTTAAAAATATGAAAAAATTCATGGACATAGGGCTTATTAAATTCATTCACCGAAAATTGTTTTGAACAAGATCGGTTCAGAGGTTTTCGAGATATTGCTGAAAAACTGCCTTCCTCAAAGAAAAGGACGTAAGTGCCGTTAAATTTCTGTGACGATACGACCTTTTTAATAGGCACGGAACCCTTCGTTTTGCGTGGTCCGACACGCACTTGGCCGGTTTTTTTTTTTACGCAAGCTTGCCAGTTCTATAGCTCACAGAGCCATGAGTAATATTAGTATAGATGAGAATCATGGAAGGATTATGAAATGACACTTTCAAAGTAGGATCCATCCCATGAGCACCATAACACGTAAACCCGCTCACACTTGACCAAAATCCAAGTCACGATCTGATACGATACAGCACTGAGTTTTTATGTCTTCTCATAACTTGGACTTTTAATTAACGATTTCATATACGATGAAAACAAAAATAGGGTACTTTTAGTTTATTTTTTAACAATAGGGCGTAAAATTTATAATTAAAACTTGAATTATTTTGTTACCGGCTTATAATCAGTTAACAGATAAGTGATAATAAATCGGAAATTGATTTGTCCGTCTGTTCGTTTGCAGAGTCCGTCACTAATTTACTAGGAAGCAGTAAAAACAAAACCGACTCGCACTCCGTTTTATAGATAATGATCTATAAAAACGAGCAAAAGAATCACGTTGTATGGGAGCCCCTTTAAATATTTGTCTGTTTTTAGGGTTCCGTACCTCGAAAGGAAAAAACGGAACCCTTATAGGATCACTGTTGTCCGTCCGTCCGTCCGTCCGTCTGTCAAGACCCTTTTTCTCAGGAACGCGTGGAGGTATCAAGCTAAAATTTATAGCAAATACTCAGGTCTACTGTCCCCTGGAGCTGTGAAAAAATCAAACTTCTTTTATTTGCCACAACTGATTTAGCAAGGAGTTGTGGCAAAAAAACCACTACCCGCCCAAATTAAGTAGGGTGTTTATGGTAAGCCATCTGCCATTTTAAGACCAGTTCTTAATTTAGCTGCATAGAAGCCTTTCCGTCCCTCATTGTGGCATCATGTATAGCTTGTCCTGAGTATCATAATGATCTGTCCGACCGTTTTCGGCCATGGCGACCACTCCGACTCCTATCTAGCGTTTTGGCGCTCGTGCGCTCGAATATGGCTTATGTAGCCTATCTTTGCGGCAAAATTCCGTGCACATTGCGGGCACGTAAGTACGCCGTTCTGGTAATTGTATGCTATGGCAGCAGGTGGGCGGGCCTTTAACTGGTCGCGTTTATAGTCAAGGTCAACTTTGCGCTGATCCTCGAACTCGCGAACTTGGATGTTCACCATCCTGCGCCATTCTGACCGCTGTGCTGCCAAACACTCCCATTGAGAGGGCTCAATGTCGCATCTCTTCATATGTCGCTTTGGACATCCTTGTACCGGAGGAGTTGTCCGCCTTGCTTCCGCTTGCCCTCCTCTATTTCAGAGTAGAAGATGAGTATCATAAGTCCATGTACAAAACAGCCCAAGTTTTCAAAGAACTAAAGAAAGAGAAAGGAAGAAGTCACTGATCTAATAGACAAACAAACTAACAAAAACTTACGCATGCACTTAAAAAAGTTTCATGCTTTAATATTCCGATTTTGTTGGAAAATCAATTACTTATCATTGGCCATATCGGCACCCGAAACGTGAGCAATTAAGAGATCCCAGCCAAAGACAGCTCTTATTTATACCAAAATAGAGATCAAAACTTAATGACATCGTTTGGGATCTAAACGCATTAATTCAGTAGGCAGATTTATATGTCTTAAAACCTTCTTCTTCTGAATCAGAACAAGTGGCCGTACTAAATCAGTCGCTTCCGTTTATTAGGGTTCCGTAGCCGAAATGGCAAAAACGGAACCCTTATAGTTTCGTCATGTCCGTCTGTCCGTATGTCACAGGCATTTTACTCGAAAACTATAAGGTGTATTTGAATAAAATTTTGAGGATAGGTGTATTTTGTTAGCCGCTACATAGTTTTGTAATTGTATTACTAAAAAAAATTTTTTTAGGGGTGCAATCCATACATAAATCTGAGTAAAAAAAAAAACAGTTTTTCATAATTTAAACACTTTGAACCTTTGATTTCGTGGTTGGTCCCATGGGAAAAGTGGTTCATAATGACCATGTTATTCGCTTTTAGTCTTCTTGCTCCACGACCCCTAAATCACCCTGTATTTAATACAAATACAAATACTTAAATACATAGAAAACATCCAACACTCGGGAACTATGTTCATGCTCATCACACAAATATTTGCCCGTGCCGGGATTCGAACCCAGGACCTTCAGCTTCGTAGGCAGCGTCACTACCCACTAGGCTAACCGATCGTCAAACACCTACATACTGTGTATATCTAAATAATTTAACCAATCCATTACGCCTGCTAAGTAGCCGCCATGTCATATATACCGTTTTTGGCCTAGAATGCAGTTTTATTTGTATAATAAATTACCACAGCTCTAAGTTTTTAGGGTTCCGGACCAAAAAGGTAAAAACGGAACCCTTATGGTGCGACTCCGTCCGTCTGTCTGTCTGTCACAAAGTTAAATATCTCAGGAACTACTAATGCTTTCAATTTGAAATTTGGAATAGTTATTAACAAAGCTAATCCACGTGTATGGAAAATGAAAAAATTAAATATAAATTTTTAATTTCTATAAAAAAGGACGGATGAAAGGGGGGAAAATATTAAAAGTCTAGTAAGTAGGTAATGTAGGGTATCATATGAAAGGGCTTGGATTGTACGTTTTAAATCATTTTTCTTTTTTTTTCTACAGTGGTAAAATTTTGATTTATAATGGAAAATGTTGAAAAGAATACCATTATACTGAAACGGAGAAGTTCGTTCGATTCGCTAGCTCGTTCAATTATTTGGCAACACCACGTTAACGGTCAAATTTCCAGGAAAACAAGACGTTTACTTAAAGTGTGGTGTTGCTAAATTAGCGGAGTATCGTGGACGCACTCTAACTTTGTGCAGTCGCAGTCGCTACCTATCAGACCATCGGAGCGGCCAAAGTGCTCACAAATATCGAAATATTTGTGATCACTTTGGCCGCCCCGATATATCTGACGGTGACTGTACACATCACTATTTACACGCAGACACACGCTGCTTGATTTCAAAGTCGAGACCTTAACACTACAGTGTCACGCTGTTACGGATACCTCAGGTGCTAAGTAGACCTTCCATTGGCGCTAAGTCCAGTCATTATGGCTGGACCTTGGAGGTTTCCTGCATTTACGCGAAAGTGGGAATGAATGAAGTATTATTTTATTAAATTTTGCAGTATTTGTTATTTTCTCCTTAATTTTTTTTGTCATTTTAATTGCAAACTACGTAGTGGCTAACAAAACACAGGTTTGTTCCCAATTCTACAGATTTCTATTACAGATTTCCAATTCTACAGATTTCCAATTCTACAGATTTCCAATTCTACAGATTCGCAATTCTACAGATTCCCAATTCTACAGATTCCCAATTCTACAGATTCCCAACCCTACGGATTCCCAATTCTACAGTAGACATGAGCCCAAAGGAAAATACACCTATCGTCAAAATTTTATTCAAATACACCTTATAGTTTTCGAGTAAAATACCTGTGACATACGGACAGACGGACCGACGGACACGACGAAACTTTAAGGGTTCCGTTTTTGCCATTTTGGCTACGGAACCCTAAAAAGCACCTAGGGTCTCCGGGCACACTACGGAACGCAGTCAGTAATACCGACTCATAAACTTTTTAGAGGAGCTGGGGTGGTTAGAGTAGCGCCACCCCGCCGTTTCACGCAAAATAGGCACATTGGATATCGACTTGCGGAAAATGCCCAGTAAAACTAACTAACTACCCACCGTGGTTTCAAAAGTCATAATAGTCCAGGCAATGAACTGACAACTTGTATGGAAAAAATGACATATTTGGAAATAATTTATAATAGCTAATTTTTTTAATGTAACGGATATATTATCAATTAAATTGTTACCTAGAGGCAAAATCCACCAAAAAATCAGACATCAAAAAAATCAATATTCAATTAGCTCCTAAAAAGTCCGGATAAATATTAATATTTTTTATCTTTATTTAGGTTCATTTACATTTGCTTTACAATATTCAATATAAATAAAATAAAAAAGACAATGAATGTTTAATTTATATCTATATAATTACTTCCGGGTGGAAAGTTTGGTGGATTCTTGAATAAAGCATCTCAGAATAATGTCTTAAAATGAAATAAACAAAAAAAACGCTATTATAAATTAATGTTTTTCGAAACCGTATTTTGCCTCGGCTATAAGTAAACGGAGAAGAGCAACGAACAAGCTACTGTCTGGGAGGGTTCTCATCGGGTGACGGATCTCTAATAGCGAATGTTAGGAACCTGTTCAGAGCAAATAATCGCAGGGCACCCACGTGCTCGTTCTGTCACGACAAGAATGCGAAGGACGGGTCCAATGTTACCGCATAATCACGCTCATCCGGTGCGATCGAGTAATCAAGGCGTAGGTATTTTATGTTGGTGTCGGGCGAAATGTTCGATTTTGGGCGCCAAAGCATTTAACCAATCAAAAATAAAACATAAACCCGACAAGTGCGAGTTCAACTCGCGTGGCGAGGATTCCATAAAATTGCTATGCTCTAAGCATCAGGCGCTCCATACAAAATACACAAAAATATTGAGAATTTACCCGTTATCTTTAGGCAAGTAACTATTCCGAATTGCTAAACTTAAGTGGCAGTGGGCGGGGCACATTGCACGTAGAACCGATGGCCGCTGGGGCGGAAAGGTTGTCGAGTGGCGACCACGTACCGGAAGGCGCGGCGTGGGTAGGCCCCCCACAAGGTGGACTGATGACCTGGTAAAGGTCGCGGGAGTCCGCTGGATGCAGATGGCGCAGGACCGGTCAATTTGGAACTCTCTGGGGGAGGCCTATGTCCAGCAGTGGACGTCTTTCGGCTGATATGATGAAGTAACTATTTTCCATATTTTTTCAGAATTTTAAGCCCAGTAGTTTCGGAGGTAAGGGGCGGAATAGTAAATTTTCGTCTTATTTCCTAAATTACTTCAAATCTATTTATGCTAAAATTATAACAAAAAATATCTGAGATGCTTACAACAACCCCTTTCATTTGATATGTCACACAATACAGTTTGCGAACCTTTTTTTTTTAATTTTCCAGTTTACCCCCCGAAAGTGGCCCCCTTGTTCAGAATTCATTAATTTACTTTACGCTACCAAGTCCAACATTATAGAAACAATATTGTAAGACAACTACATTTCGCGACAAAAACAGAAATTTACTTGATTTTCCATACAACGATTAATACAAATAGGAAGCTATGACGTCATACCTGTGTGTCAATTAGTATGAAGCGTTTCGGCTGCCATCAGCGAGGTCAATCAATGTATCAATTTTTTGGGTATTTATGTTCTTTAATTGTAGTTGCCCCCATACTAAAAATTAGTTCCTCTCCAAAAACTTATTTGAATGTCATCGTAAAAAAAAATTAGTCCACAAGCCTACATATTATTGGCTAAACAGTTGTATCTAAATTGTAAGACTGTCATTATAATATATTAAAGCTGTTGGTTTTTGTAATAAAATAAAATAAATAAATTATGATAATAGAAGGTCCCAGATCACCACCCTGCGGCGCTTTCCTTCATCGCGGGGGCGTTCCAAGTTTCTCGTTACTCAGACATTACCAAAAACGTCCGCGATGACGTTACGCGACACACATCGACTAGAAACTTTGCATTAATCCTATGTTATGTAAAAAAACAGTTGGAAAATTAACCTTCCTCTTTGGAAACAGAGTCCAAACTTAAAGTAAAATCAAAAACGTCATGCGGATTCACAAAAGTTAAGCCGTTACACGTATGCCGTCTTGGCATTGACCTGTGCAGGATTCCTTTTCTGGTCATCGTTGCAAAAGCACCGGACAGATCTCGATGATCATGATCGACCATTTATAATGATACGATTGCGATCTTACGATTAATCAGTTAAGGAATTCAATTTTGGCAATGTTTTTGGGTCATTGAAATACTTAATGCTTTTAATGTGTCTAATAGTTGCGAATTAATTTGTGATTTATTCGAACTATTAGAAGATACATGGGTGTGTAATCAATTCTATTAAGTACGACACGCAATGTATTAAATCAAATTATTCGGAGATGCATACTGGCTGTAGATGGTACTGTTGTAGGAGATTCAGTTAGTATAATAGTAATATTACTTGCACTCGCTCATTATGTACAAAATTATTCATACTTAATATGGAAAAAAAGTTAGGAATTCTTCAATCCTTTACGAGCCCATAAATGACGGGAATCATAAGACACATTTTATTGTTTTTTTTTTTCAAATTGATGATTGCTCCAAAGAAAAAATAAAACGGCCACACTAGCAGACCAGATAGGGAATCGAACTCGGTATCTTTGGATTACCTCCTGCGTATAAGCTTAAGCTACAATTAAATTACAGTGTATCTTCCACATTTAAATTACAAAACATAGCTATGCACAATGTTTCAAAAAGCTTTCTTTCTTACGTTTTAAGGTTTACAACCTAGAGGTTACGTTACACTTAACCGAATATTTATAGAAGTCTATAATCAAATAATTATGTCTGTACCTGTCTAATGATGTCAGAATTGTGAATGATCTCTCAATTGAGTAGTTATTATGTTATGATATTCATTGAAAAAATTGACAAGGTTTTTTCCGATTGATGTTTTAACTGACGTGACGTATCAGATATGGATGAGGCATGTCTTTATTGGGCGCAAAAATTAAAACCAGTTTTTAAGTGTATTAGACGATAAAAAAATAATTTAAGAACTTATAATCGTTAACGGCAATTGGCATTACGGTCACAAGAAATACCTAGTACAGAATGACAGAAATAAATGAATAATCAGAAAGCTGATTTAAAAACAAAAAAAAAGTAAACTGGAAATCATATTTCGTTGAACCTATTTTGAGATTTTGTGCCTTATTTTTAATGCTAACTAATAATTTCTTTGCATGGATTTTACCTTGACCTCTGCTCAAATAGTAGATTGTATGACAAGGGGCTAAAACAAGCCATATTACCACGAGATGGATATTTTCCCGAGCGAAGCGACTCTACTTTTCACTTCGACTGCGAGAAAATAGTAAAACAAAGATTATCCATCCACAATCAATAACAAATTTCACTGCGAAGAGATTGTTCAATTTAGCGTTTAGACGCGCTATTAACGGTCAGAGGCGTTTTCTTTTTTAATGATTTGGAATTAGGGACTAAAAAACACCTGATGTTTGATTGGTCGATTTTAATATGTAGCTGTATTCTGGTTGGTTGATAGCAAAGAGAAATGTTTTTTGAAACAGTTGTGATTGGTGGATTTAAATGATTTGGAATTAGGGACTAAAAAACACCTAATGTTTGATTGGTCGATTTTAATATGTACCTGTATTCTGGTTGGTTGATAGCAAAGATAAATGTTTTTTGAAAGAGTTGTGATTGGTGGATTTATTATGGTGAAGTGTTTTGATTGGTCAAATTAAATGTGTTAAAAATCATAAATATGTAGGTATACATATTTATTTTCCCTAGGGGCTAAATGTACTACTTTAGCCCCGCTTATTAAGCCTATTATGACACACTTTTCGAGCATGAGAAGTGAAAATTATATTATAACGTGTTATACTTTTGAACTTAAATAGATGATATGTTGCATTTGTCCATCGTTTTCTAGAAATACATTTAATGTACTGCATACCAAAAATGTGTTGAACATCTCAGATCAAATCAAGATACTCCTGAAAGAATGATATCCCTTTTCCTTAAGATCTTACAAAGCATGGTACTGTTGCAACTCTGGTAAGCTAAGTCATGACATAACCGTAACAGCCGACTGACTCTTGACATGGAAAAGCCTCGCAAATATCACGATGGTATTTAACTTGCACTTTGCCGCGATGTTATAATGGGATAGTAGAGCGCTGGCGCCGAACTATTTGACCCTTGCCTCATGTTTCACAGGTCTTTTGTTTGTTAGTGGACTGGAATTTGGTCTTAACCGGGCATAAATCCTCATCATATTCAGTCTATATACGTCCCACTGCTGGGCACAGGCCTCCTCATGAAAGAGGAAATGAGAATTATTATTTACTTAGATACTTAATTCAAATTTATTTCCAAATTTTACCTGAGCCAACCTTGAATTCGACTTGATCTCTCAAGTTATTTATTTACGATCCCAATAAATCTTGTCTAATGATCCGGCACGAAAATCGACATCATTTGTCCTTATTTCACACAGCAGTTTTGAGAGAGGCAGGGCAAAGGATCGAATTTCGTCTTCAATTAACCATGACACGGTGAGGCAGACGGCAAAAACGGAGCCGGTTGTTGCTCTAATGGAAAACGCAGTAAGTATAATAAGATTAAATACTTTTGATACCTTTCCTCGTGACGACAGAGAATTGATCGCAGGCGCGGCTGCGATCGTATCGCGAAATATATTCCCACAAAATAACAAGATTGGCTCATTAGCTACACGTACTGAAAGATTAATCATTCCATCCTCAAGTCGCAAAATTAAACCGCGCAGAATAACGTCTGAAAATGAGTGAAATGTGAAAAATATCTTAATTTATTTCAATACCCTTTTTTTATTGCACTCAAAATTACATACATATACAAGCTTTTATTTCACTTGTAATGTTCATACATAAATATAATTTGTCAGTTACAACTGTTACAAGATCTGCAAACCAATTATCGACCACTTGCTGATTGATTTGGGCACGTTTATGTAACTTTGGTAATAATGTAATAAATATTATGGTGTCATCAAGTTTCTGATGATAGGCTTAAAGTTTAAAGATAATATACCTTCTTTGAGAATTCTCAACTTACATATGACGTTCATATGGTATTAGGGCATTGTTGAGCTTGTCTCAGAAATTAAATTTTCATTGAGCGACTTAGGAAATCGATACAATAATTTTCGTGTCCACACATTTCTTACGATATGCGATAGAACATCGCCTCTTACGTAATACGGAACATTTTTATCATAAACGCAAAAAGTTCTCGTCCACAGCGAGACATTGTCTCGTTTTTTGCACACAATTGAGTGTTTGAGTTGTTATCAGTGTTTTTGCGAACAAATTAGCCTGCACGCCCGACTGGTTTGACGGCAAATATTTTTATACGCCAAGTTTGGTATTCTGGCCATATATGTATAGTCTGGGCAGAACAATTTAAAGTGTGTACATATTTAGTATGTATAATATTTGTAAAAGGATTGCTGGAGTTAAAAAAAACAGTTTTTGAACAATACAATGTAATGTAATTGTACTGAACACCTCTAATAAATTAGGATAAATTAATAAAGACCTTCCAACGAATGATATGAGTACACAAAAGAACAATCTCCAACGTACCTATAGCTAGTCCAGCTTGGTCAACGCATTCCCGAATTTGCATTCGACCTTGTATTTATCTATCTTTCTTGCTCCAGTATCAATCAGCTAGCCCACAAAAGCAATTATTCCCCATCGCGCAAAAAATATCTATTTGCACTGAAGTATTACCGTAAAATTACGTCGTCACTCGTGCCCGTTTTGACCTTGTTTTGTTTCGGATCTGTTAACAATGGGCTCTTTATCTCCATCTGCATCGGATACACCTACTGTCTGCCCCAGATCGACCATATCCGCAACGATATCAGGTATTAATGGACCTGCTTCATTGATAACATCGCCTTTTCCCAATGGAAAAGAATTGGCTATAAGACAAAAATGCGCATTAACTAACTGAGTCGTGTAAATGCACAAATAATCAGATCTTGTTATATTTAAGTTACCTACGCAGTATTGTTCAGTGTAAAAACAGGATTTACGCGCAAATTGATTACTTCCTTTACTCTGAAGTGAGTCAGCGGAGTTCGTTCGTTAAATGTTAGCACAATGATGTAGATGCGTGCTAATCTACACAATAAACTGGAACTTTAATTTATGGAAGTATTGTGTTAGTATTTTGCAGTTTCCTGATATTTTTATTAGTATGAAACTGTAGTGCACCTCAATTAGTTCCTTCACTTCTTTGTTGTATTGTTTTTTTCTAATCTTATGCTCACTTTAAATTACGTTGAATGGTTCAGAGCAAAATAGAATCACCCTATATTATTTACCATTAAACGAATGAATGTGCGAAATAAGTTTACGAAATGAATAAAATATTTTACAATTAACTTCTTCGTACGCTAAACTTTTATCAATGACAGATAAAGGTGTATTTTCGTATGCTGTCTCCAAGGTTACTGGCTATATTTACTTCCATGGAGGCATGGAGAACATATTAAGAAAATATATTGGTATTGTAAAAAACTATTCTTACGTTAGACAAAAAGTTGAGGAAAAATCAGAGCTTGGTGTTATTTAAGCTAAGAGTTTCCACAGACATACCAGTTAGATGTGAGAGTTAATCGAAAATTAGTATGTTAACAACCCGTTCTTTTCTTTCAGTAAATGTGAGTGGTTAATGATAGACGTATATTTACCGGGTACTCTTGAACACACCATTAATATCGGCGAATTAGATCATCGTTTACACTGCTGCTGAAAATATTTACGAAGTTTTCGACTGTGACCACTGACGGTACACTATGCAGTCCAAAGGGCATCCAGTCAAATTCATATTGTTCAAATGGATATCTTCATCAGGTCTTGAACCGATTTTTTTAAATATAGCAAAGCAAAATTGAAACATCGTCATGAAGTAAGGTCAGTTCAAACAATGAAAATGTTTTGTATGAATATGGACTATTATATGTCTGATATGGTGTTTTAAAATGTGTAAAAATGGCAGGGTGATAATATACATAAATCATGACAATAGTAATTTCAATCAAAACGTTGGAATATTGTCTAAATTTAGAATAGATTTTACTTGTTACTATTCTATTATCTTCACCAGAGATATATAACTGAAAAATAGGTTTAGATAATACATGAAGATTTCTTTTATTACGATTTTGTTGCGGAGTTTGCTTTGCGTAAAAAAATAACAGTTTATAAAAAAACTGTTAATTTTGTCTTTTATTATAACTACCTACAACTTGGAAAAGTTAAAATACCCTCGATTTTTTATTTCAAAGTTCAATATCTCGATTTTGTTGAAACGTAGCTAAGAACCACCTCGATCACGTCAGCTTTTGGATAAAAAAACCACATTAAAATCGGTCTATTCGTTTACGAGCTACGATGCCACAGACACACAGACACGTCAAACTTATAACACCCCATCTTTTTGCGTGTCGAGGGTTAAAAAGAGTTGACGTGGATTTAAAAACTCTTAATTTTCTACGCCAAGCAAAATCAGCACCAAAAACGTATATGTATCTTTCTGTAGATTGTAAGAAATGTTATTATGTTGCAATTATTAAATTGATTCTACTGACTACGGTCGCTTCGATACGAATGGTAGTGTTCAAGAGCGGCATCAGTCCGAGACTCACCGAATCTCTTCACGTGCACGTCTCTGTTAAATGAAACTGTTCTCTTCGGTTCTTTCGGTTCGTTTTCGGTTTTTACGTTATCGCCATCTTCAGGTTTGTCTGTGGCGCCGGTTTCATCTGTCATTTGTTTATTGGCACCGTTTTCACGGTTTCGTTGTTGGTTATGTTTATTGAAGTTTCGATATCATCGGTATTATCTGTAAACATTTGGTAATTTGTTGAAATGAGTGAATGTGATGAACATACAATAATTTACTAATGTGTTCTTATTGACTGGTTTCCAAATGTCAGATATAACTCTCAATTTTACATAAAGCAAAACGTGCAGAATATACTTTACAAATATTATAATTACGGGCCTGTCCATAATCTTGAAGCAACATAAAGTCATGAACAATTACGGCCCCCCTATTCTGTAACTTGTTTTAAGCTCACCTCAACGCTCTCCCACAAATATATCTTGACGCCGGGATTCGTAGTACCTAAGCGTAGGTAGAGGTCTAGTTTCGTTAGGCGTGACGCGTGGGGTGAGGCGCATGAGCGCGTAGCGAATAACAGCCCTTATCAATAATACCGTCACAGTCACGACCCATTGTATATGCTTTAGTACTTTGTCACATTTAAGCAATCAATATATTAGCTAAGCGATCTTTCAAGCAAATACATCATGCTAGTAAGTTTAAAGTGACAAGGTTCTGAAAAATATTGCATTCGTGACAATATAACGTAATTTAACCTTGAAAAGTAAGTAATACATCTACTATTGACATGTGTGACATAACGTTATATCTTATTATCTTCCAACTTGAATCATCTTTCCTCTACAAAGCAAAAATAAATCTAAAGTCTACTTCAGTATCGAGACACGACTTATTTTGCAAGATGTACTTATTTGTAAATTATTGATCTGGATTTAGAATTATAGTACAAATCCCTTTTCTAGAACGAATTCGCTTCTCTTTGTTCTAGCCGCAAGGAAAAGACAAATCCCACATGCTTAATAAATTTAATTTCATTTCAAAGTCATTGTCTTTCATTGCTAAGTGTGACCGCTAATTTTTTACGTTGTACTAAGTATGCTGCAACTACTAATAAAAAGTTGTTAATACCAATATAACTTTCGTTTTAATTTGAACCTTGCTGCTTTAACGATAGAGCCAAGTATTTATTATGGCCTTCTCATTTCGAAGCGTTTGTGGCACGTGGCTAAATAATACTATTGTGTACCGATGGGTCTTAAGATAAGATATCCGTTCTAGAAAAGGGATTCGGACTATACCAGAATCTCCCACTATAGGAGATTATTTGCCTGTTTATAGTAATGACATGAGCTGTCGTTTTTAAGTGTGTTACGCCATTTGTTAAATTTACCTGGCTATGTCTGGTTTGGCATCGGTTATGCTACGCTCTCGCTATTTGGTAACTTCAGTCTCATCTTGCGGAATCCTGAAACAACAGATGAATAACAATAAATACAGTGTTTATTACTTATGTGTTCCTTCAATTAAACAAGTGCGAGTCGGACTCGCGCACCGAGGGTTCCGTACAAACCTGTAGGTATATAAGTAAATTATTAAAAATATTTTTATTATATGATGTAACTAAAAATTTACGGTTTTCGCAATTTTTCCTTTATCTGTGCTATAAGACGTTGCTTCGTACCAAATTTCAAGATTCTGAGTTCACGGGAAGTACCCTGTAGGTTTTGATACCCTTGCGAGTTTCGAAAATTTGTGACATAAACGGCTGTATCTTTTGATTGCATTGGCTTAAAAGTTTGATTTTTTCACAGCTCCAAGGGACAGTACATTTGAGTATTTGATATAAATTTTAGCTTGATAACTTCACGCGTTCTTGAGAAAAAGGGTCTTGACAGATGGACGGACGGACAACAAAGTGATCCATAAGGGTTCCGTTTTTTATCTTTCGAGGTACGGAACCCAAAAAAAAACCAAGCGTGCGCGAGTTAGACTCGCACTTGACCGGGTTTTTAGGGTTCCGTAGCCAAAATCGCAAAAACGGAACCCTTATAGTTTCGTCATGTCCGTCTGTCCGTCTGTCCGTCTGTAGTCTGTCCGTCTGTCCGTATGTCACAGGCAGTTTACTCGAAAACGATAAGGTGTATTTGAATAACATTTTGAGGATAGGTGTATTTTATTAGCCGCTATATAGTTTTGAAATTAGTGACAAAAAAAATTTAGGGGTGCACGCACACCATACATAAAACTGAAAGTCAATTTTTTTTTCATCGTAAGCCCACGTGTGCTTTTTAAAATAAATATAAGGTATTTCAGCAATTTTGTGATTAAGTGAATAGAGTCGGAGATAATTGCCCCGAAAGTCACTAAAATTCTGTCTCCCCCTCTACTTTTTGAACAAGATCGGTTCGAAGGTTTTCGAAATATTGCTGAAAAACTGCCTTCCTCAAAGAAAAGGACGTTAATGCCGTAAGATTTCTGTGACGATACGACCTTTTTAATAGGCACGGAACCCTGACCGGTTTTTTTCTGTAACTACTTTTTCCAATAAAGAGTGTTTATAATCCTCCTCCTACTATGATTGTGAATATACACATTATTAGTGAAACCACTTTAAGAGTGACATATTCAAATCGGCATACTGCACGCACAAACTGACGATGTTTCATAAAACCCGAGATATTCTTCAACATGACATAAAGGTCCATCAGATAACGATCTGATGTCTCGGGTCGTCAGTTGCAAAACTCGTGGTCAGTCGCGAAATGTGCAAGTATTGTTGCAGAATTTGTGGTTAGGTTTGTGCATCGTTAGCTTCTTTTAAGGTGAAAGTAGAGTGATGAGGGTAGACAATATAACAGTTTACAGTGTATTTTCATGTGTAGTTGATATTCGCGAGAGCCCACCCTTTCTACTCGTACCAGCCTACGCTACCTACCTACCATAGTACAGTCGAGTTCTCCAATATCTATACAGACAACCTGTCAAAAATATCTGTACATAGTCTTTATTGTTACTGACATAAGGTGCATGTGTAGATATTTTTGAAAGGTCGGCTGTATAGATATTGGTGAACTCGACTGTACAATTTAAGGAGAACGTAACGGCAAAACGGAAACGGCAGGACAAGTGCGAGTTCAACTCGCGTGTTGAGGGTTCCGTAAAATATTGAGAAATTTCCCGTTACTATGAATACTCAAACTTCTTATAATTTTTCCTGTAATCTTAAGGCAAGGAACTATAAAAGTACTTATACTGTAAAGCAAGGGTTGTTTAACTGAATAAACTTTTTTCATTTCATTTTCAGTTTCGGAGATAAGGGGGGGGGGGGGGGGGGAATGGTCAATTTTCGTCTTATTTCCTAAATTACTTCAAATCTATTTTTAGTAAAATTATAAAAAAAATATCTGAGATGCTTACAACAATCCCTTTTATTTGATATATCACACAGTACAGTATGCTAAACTTTTTTTTTTAATTTTCCAATTTACCCCCCACCCCCGTGTTCAGAATTCATTAATTTACTTAACTCGTCCATCTTTGGGTCACCAATTTACATATGTTTACCAAATTTCAACTCAATCGGTCCAGTAGTTTCGGAGAAAATCGGCTGTGACAGACGGACAGCACGAGTGATCCTATAAGGGTTCCGTTTTCTTCCTTTTGAGGTACAGAACCCTAAAAATTTATATTAAGTATCCGAGTAGAGTGTAATATTTAATTGTAACCTAAATTCCTCCCCAAAAATTATGATTCAATTCAAAAGAGTGTTTTTTGAAGCCAGTCTTTGTTTTGTCTAACAGTATTTTGACATGTCATTGGTCTAATCACCTTTCAGAACTGATTGGAACCACTCCAAGCACGGCACTCTTCAATGTCGCAATATAAATGGATTGTTATGACATAACAGCCACGTGGGTGCACAGAGAGCCACTGCTTGCATCAGTGTCCGACCTGTCGGTCAAGCCACCGGCTATGTTGCATAAGTGCATTTACGAGTTAAAACATGGTCAATTGATTGCACGCAGTGATTAAGACGTACACACAAGGCATTCGTTGCAAATTCTAATGTATAAATTACCTTAGCTCTTACGCAGTATTTCTACTGAGTAAGCTACCGATTGGCTGTATGTCGCAGTGTAGGTTAGGTACCTAACCTACTATATTGTCAAATCAACTTTTATTATCGATTAAAAAATTTACAAGACTACCCAGGTAGGCTTGTAAAAATTTTCAAAAATGAAATTTCTGACAGAAACTTATTGGACTCGTTGTCCACTTATATAAATGTGTCTATATCACAGCCCAGCCCTGCTAGCATAACTTGACTCTCAACTCTACTCGCGCGCGAGACAGACTGCCCGTCACTTTCTGATTAATGCTGTCAAAAAGTGACAGATAGTCTATCACGCGCGCGAGTAGAGTAGAGAGTCAAGTTATGCTAGCAGGGCTGCTATCATAACTTGACTCTGGACTCTATTCGCGCGCGAGATAGACTGTCCGTAACTTTCTGATTAATGCTGTCAAAAAGTGACAGTCTATCACGCGTTCGAGTAGAGTAAAGTCAAGTCCCCAGTCATATCCTCCAAAAATCAAAATTCATGATGGCGAACGACATTGGCGAAATACCCCCTGCCAAAATTAGCAAGGAGTGAAAGCCATAAAAAAAAAACAAGTTATGTTAGCAGGGCAGATAGATATTTGGCCAGAAAATTAAGTTATTACAATCTTAAAGCTTGGTAATCGTGACTCATTTAGTAAATTTTAATTCTTAATGCCGATAACGAAGCATTTCGCTGTGGGTGGACGTAGGAAGGCGCGCGTCAAGGCGCTACTGGCCTTTACTTGCCATCCTCTGCATTTCTGGTTTCCTGGTACTTTGTATATTTTAAGGTTATTTGAATTGCATTAAATATGAGTACGTATCATCGGTAGCGGTGCCGGTTTACTGATTGAGCGAGCGATCCAAGCGAAAGAAGTTTTACAGTACACATGGTATTACTTTCCCGCACTAGTGCGGAAATGAGCACTTTTCGTGCATATGTTGAAAGTTTAAAGAGCCATATGTACTGAAAACATTGTAAGATACACGTGCGAATAGGTAATTCGCAACTCGTATCGATTTAAAACACTCCCTTTGGTCGTGTTTTAATTTATCGCAACTCGTTGCGAATTTCCTATTTTTTGCACTTATATCGTAAATAACTATTCCGTTTCAGATTGGGAAAAAATGCTTTCGTATGTCCCTGTCCGGGTGTCCAGCTGTTCTTCTCTACATGTCGTATTTCTCAACCGATTCTCGTGAAATTCGGTGAGCAAGTTCGATGATTACGTGATATATTTTCTTATCGATTCAGTTTTTGGAATTAAATAATTTACTTTAAAAACAAAGTTTTAACCGACTTCAAATCAGTACATAAATCGCTCCAAATGTAGCCGTATAATTTGAATAATTCCTTCGATTTCTCCAGGATCCCATCATTAGATCCTGGCTTATCCTTATGACCATGGGACCACCCGTATTTACCCTTTGGGTACGGAACCGTCAATGTTTGTCAAAAATTTCATTTTTAGGGTTCCGTCCGTACCTCAAAAGGAAAAAAACGGAACCCTATAAGGGATCACTCGTGCGTCTGTCTGTCCGTCTGTCACAGCCGATTTGCTCCGAAACTACTGGACCGATTGAGTTGAAATTTGGTAAACATATGTAAATTGGTGACCCAAAGATGGACGTGTAAAGTAAATTAATAAATTCTGAACAAGGGGGCCACTTTTGAGGGGTAAACTGGAAAATTAGAAAAAAAAGTATCGCAAACTGTATTGTGTGACATATTAAATGAAAGGGGTTGTTGTAAGCATCTCAGATATTTTTTTTAATAATCTTAGCACAAACAGATTTGAAGTAATTTAGAAAAAAATACGAAAATTTACCACCCCCCCCCCCACACTTATCTCCGAAATTACTAGGCTTAAAATTCTGATAAAAAATATGGAAAATAGTTCCTTGCCTAAAGGAAAAGCTATAAGAAGTTTGAGTATTCAAAGTAACGGGAAAATTCTCAATATTTTTATGAAATTTAGATTATACACGGAGCCCTCATCACGCGAGTTGAACTCGCACTGGTCGAGTTTTTGGTACAAGCTTTTATTGTCGACTGTACTTTTTTTTGAATAAGTACCATCAATCATCATCAAGTACTCATTGAGACGATTCTAACGAGCTCAAATACAACGGGGTTACGTCGGTTAAATACTGAATTCCCATGGCCACCTTCTGTCTCAATCGTCAGATCAGCTCGATGGTACCATAATATTAAATTGTCATCCAACTATACTACTACTCAAAATTGCAGCTCTGCAGCAGCAGTGATTGAAAAATGGATTGCAAATTTTGACGGACAACTTACATACTTCATCATCATATCAGCCGAAAGACGTACACTGCTGGACATGGGCCTCCCCCAAAGAGTGCTAAAGTGACCGGTCCTGCGCCACCTGCATCCAGCGGACTCCCGCGACCTTTACCAGGTCATCAGTCCACCTTGTGGGGGACCTATCCACGCCGCGCCTTCCGGTACGTGGTAGGTACTTACATACTTATTTTTGTTGCATACGAACAGGTAAAGTTAATATAATGCTTGTAAAAAAGAACAACTGATGTGGAAAGGAGAGGAGAACAGCCGCACATCCGGATATCCGGACATACGATAGAGTTTTGGCCCAAGCTGAAACGGAGAACATCGTTTCTTCGGAGTTCAATAAAGTTATGATTTACAAACCATTAACTTTTTTGCCAAACTATTATTCAGTATCGTTTGTCCGATACCTTGTTCCGACACCTACTACCATACCATCAGATGGCTGTACGCTCATTAAGTCATGACTGTCAGTGCAAATGGGCGGTGACGTCACGGCGGGGTGACGTCACTCGTGGGCGCCCGATATGGCGCTGGCATGAGGACGGCCTGCAAGTTTTTGTTGTCCGTGTGGTTAGTATAGGTTTAAGTAAACATCATTATTATGGTCTGTATACATACATTATTTTTATTCAGAAACTGTTTCATGATTGTTATAGAGCAAACGTCCAACCCAACCTAAGGGCTTCTACAAAATGAGCTTAGGTAATAGCTGCCCCAAAAAAAGTTAACGGTTTGATGGAAATTTTGCGAAACGCATTAGGTGAAACGTTCGTCGATGAAATAAACACACCGTAAGCCCTTAAGAACCATCTCGACGCACGGTTTAAAGTTACGCCATCCTCCGTATCTCACTGCCATGAAGCTTCTAGGTAGCCACTTTGAAATATCGGAGCAGTGGAAACAAGAATGGGCCGAAAATCCACCGAAAGATGGCTGGTATGATATACAATAAACCCCATAGTGAAGTTGCCGGGGTGCTCACTACCGGGAAGAGACTGGTGCCAGCTAAACCGACTGCGAACCGGCTGTGGTCGCAGCCGCATACATGCACCAGTGTGGATGGATGGAGAGACTCGCCGGCGTGCGCGTGCGGCGCCGCCGTGCATAACGCCTTGGCCACGACAGCGTTACATCTGTTCATTGCGCGGTCGAGACGCGCAACGCACTGTGGTTAGTTGGGGTCACGCGCAATGAATTAGAAAAACCGCTGCCGCAGGTCGCTTAAGACCAAAGCCGTGGCCAAGGCGCGTCGCGCACATCATCAGCGCGTGCCCGCTCACCAAGTACAGCGGGCAACTGGAGGACTTGTTCACCATGGAAAACGACGACGCTACCCTATGGGTCCAGCAGATGATTATTAGATTATAGGAACGAACGATTGAATTAGCCATACTAATATAATAAATAAACGCCAAGTGAAGCGCCCGCATTACACGCCTTGTTTGCGTCGGAGGTGTAAAGTACTCACGCAATAAATAATAATTAATTAAATAAATATAGTAGTACAATTCACACCAATTGATCTAGTCCCAAACTAGGCAAAGCCTGTACTATGGGTACTAGACAAAAGATAAACATACTTATATAGATATATACATACTTAAATAGATATTAAACATCCAAGACTCGAGAACAAACATTCGTATTCATCATACAAATATCTGCCCCGACCGGGGATCGAACCCGGGACCTCAAGCTTCATAGTCAGGTTCTCTAACCACTAGGCTATTCGGTCGTCAATGACAGAGGATAGCACGTCCCTCACCCACTTACATGCTTGCTAGTATGGGACGAATACTTTATGTCAGACATAAATGCGATCATGCTAGGCAGAAATCATTAAGACTAGGTGCATTAAAATTTTAATATTTTCCCCATAAAAACATCTGAAAGTCATTTAAAAGTAGCCTGCCAGAAATGTCGGCATAACTCGACGGTGAGTTGCGGCGTTCATTTTAAAACTAGCTGCGCGCACGCATACATCATGCGTTTATCGGACAGGGCGGTTGTTTACAACACCGGCACCTCACGACTGGTGGACCGGTATAGCTGGTCTCTGATCACGTATGCTTGATAGGGTTCCGAGAGTCCAGTTATCAGGAGAGCACACATAAGTGTACTTTGTTTTGTGAATAGATCTACAGGTGCCAGGCGATCGATACAGATTCAAACATGGTTTCCATGATTATAATTATTTAGTTTCTTCGTGGACCTCGTTTATATCGTGGCTCCATACAAATTTTCATCCCCCCATTTCATCCCATTATTGGATGATTTCCGGGATAAAACTGTTCTATATCCTTCCCCGGGACTCAAACTATCACTATACCAAATTTCATCTAAATCGGTTTAGCGGTTTAAGCATGAAGAGGTAAGAGACAGACAGACACACTTTCGCATTTATAATATTAGTATGGATTTATAATTTCATTTTTAGGGTTCCGTCCGCACCTCCGTATATAATCTAAATTTCATAAAAATATTGAGAATTTTCCCGTTACTTTGAATACCTACTCAAACTTCTTATAGGTTTTTCTGTAATCTTTAGGCAAGGAACCATTTTCCATATTTTTTTCAGATTTTTAAGCCTAGTAGTTTCGGAGATAAGGGGGGGATGGTCAATTTTCGTCTTTTTTACTAAATTCCTTCAAATCTGTTTTTGCTAAAATTAAAAAAAAAAACTAAGATGCTTACAACAATCCTTTTAATTTGATATGTCACACAAATCACACAATACAGTTTGCGAAACTTTTTTTTTAATTTTCCAGTTTACCCCCCAAAAGTGGTTCCCTTGTTCAGAATTCATTAATTTACCTTACGCGTCCATGTTTGAGCCACCAATTTACATATGTTTACCTAATTGTAACTCAATCGGTCCAGCAGTTTCGGAGCAAATCGGCTGTGACAGACGGACAGACAGACGCACGAGTGATCCTATAAGGGTTCCGTTTTTTTCCTTTTGAGATACGGAACCCTAAAAACCACCATAGGAAGATATGCGTGCGCGAAGCTAGCGTTGCTATTGGTGGATGTTTCCTCACCGCTCCGCTATCGCTCCGCTCTGGTATCCACCAGCAACGACCAACACAACTGCGACCTTATAATTATGAGTATACTACTCGCCAGTTTAGTCCGCGCGTAACGAGGGGCCCGCGGCGGCGCGCGCGCATAAATCTTGCCGCTTTTAATTATCGCGCGATCCCGAGATTAGCCACGTTTATAGATCACTGGCGTTTTACTCCTTTTTAACAGACTAAAAGGAGCTTGACACTGTTAAACTTGTAGGAATTATGAACTATGATGAGCATCTTTGAGAAAATAATTGCTAATACACTTGACCATTCACTTGTAATGAGCAATACAAGTAACAGCGCCCAAAATAAACAAGAGCGTTTTAGAGAGCATTAACGAGAGGTCTACCAAGCAATCTAACGAAAAGACAGTGAATTTGCTTACGGCTTTTTAGGGTTCCGAACCAAGAAGGTAACAAGTGGAATTAAAAAAAAAACCCGACTGCTTTTTGCAAATATTATAGCCTATGCCACTTCCACGATTAAGAGGAATCCAACGACACCTCATATGTCGAAATCCGTCAAACGGTTTAGGCTGCAGGGCGTGCCAAAGAATAAGACATACACACATAGATACATACATACGCTCGAAAAACATAACCCTCCTTTCCTTCGGCAGTCGGGTAAAAATGGAACCCTTACGGTGCGACTCGGTCCATCTGTCACAGTCAAATATCTCAGGAACTACTAATGCTAACAACATTGAAATTTGGTATAGCAAACAAAGCTAATCCAAGTGCATGGCAATTTTTTTTTGTTTTTTAAATTTCTATACAAAAGAACGGATAAGAGGGGGGGGGCAAAAGTCTAGTTAGTAGGCCAAGTGGGGTATCATATGAAAAGGCTTGAATTGCATATTCTAAAACAGTTTTTAGGGTGCCGTACCCAACCGATAACAGCGGGACCCTATTACTAAGACTTCGCTGTCCGTCCGTCTGTCTGTCACCAGGCTGTATCTCCAGAACCGTGATAGCTAGAGAGTTGAAATTTTCACAGATTATGTATTTCTGTTGCCGCTATAACAACAAATACTAAAAAACCGGCCAAGTGCGAGTCGGACTGGGGCTCCCATACAACAGACATTATTTTTTTGCCGTTTTTATAGATAATGGTACGGAACCCTTCGTGCGCGAGTCCGACTCGCACTTGGCCGGTTTTTTTCTTCTACAGTCGTCTAATTTAGATTTATAAAGGTTTTTTTTTACAAAATCGTTGTGTACTAATTTTTTTTGTTTGGTTTAAATATATTTACTTCGAAGTAAGCAGGTATGCATAATTTTTCCGAGTCTACGTGGTGGCTACGATCGATCAAGCCATCGATAGTCGATCGAGTGTAGCAACACCCTCCGCGACTTGCTGCGCCCGCGCGCGCCGTAAAAGGCCGCGTCCTTGCGCGACGGTAACGCAGGGCTACATTCTAGTCTCTGGCGAACGGAGACCTAGATACTAACCTAACCGAATATGGGCTCGAAGAAAGTACTCAGGTACTTACTGTGGTGCAAAGAACCAAAGTGGATCTTGGCCTCAGACACTCAAACTCAAACTCAAAATGATCTTTATTCAAGTAGGCCTAGTAACAAGCACTTTCAAATCGTCAGTTAATTTTTTAGAGTAATTTTTAAACATAAAGAATAAAATATATATGATAAAAAAAAATTGTATAAAAATACTAGTAGAATATTTCTAGAAAAACAATCTAATGTCAAAAAACAAAATATTACGAAAATAATAGATTAAAAATTCAGTCAAAATTAGTTCCATGGAGTTTTATCATTCATGTAGTCTTGTGTGCTATAATAAGCTTTCGAGATAAGTTTACGCTTCACATAGTTCTTGAATTTATTAATAGATAACTCAGTGAAGTTTCCTGGAAGTTTGTTATAAAACCTTACACAATTACCCATGAACGATTTTTTAATTTTTTGGAGCCGAGTGGTGGGCACCGCGAGCTTATGCTTATTTCTAGTATTAATATTATGTATGTCACAGTTTTTCCTAAAATTGGCAATGTTTTTATGTACATACAGAAGGTTTTCATAGATATATTGACAATGTAATGTCATTATATTAATATTTTTAAACTTATCTCTAAGTGAGTCTCTATGGTTCAATTTATATATCGCCCGAATAGTCCGTTTCTGCAAAACAAAAATCGAATGAATCTCTGAAGTACTGCCCCACAATAAAATACCATATGACATAATGCTATGGAAGTAGCTGAAATATACTAATCGAGCTGTTTTCACGTCTGTTTTCACGTCTGTTACACTAAACACTGCCAGGCTTCCCTGTCCATTAACCTTTTGACAGCGAGGGTGCAAAACAAAACGGTGACCAACTGTGGTCGAAACGAAACAATAGCCAGACAAAATATGAATAAAATGAAACGTCTGATAAATATTGTCACGTCAAAATGACAATATTTATCAATATTATCATGTGGCCGTCCGTGGCTTCAGTGGCACGAGTTTTCGTCCGCGTCCACAGCCGTCTTTAGCTCTCAAAGCAAAAATTAAGAAAGCACTGTACTTAGTTTTAATAGTTATTTGGCAATGTTGGTATTTCTTAAGACACGTACGAACAACCTCGTGATATTAAAAGATTAAAAAAAAAACTCAACTGCTTTTTTCCATATATCACACGATTAAGAGGAATCCAACGACACCTCACATGTCGAAATCCGTCAAACGGTTTAGGCTGCAGGGCATGCCAAAGGACAACACATACACACATACATACATATACTATACATACATACATACATAATTATAATCATAATCATTCCTTTATTTGTCTAAAAGCAGGTGATGTTAAAAACAGGTGTTACCTACAGATATTGCTTAACTGTCCTAGCTTAAAGTACTTACTCAACTTTTTGCCATATAAGTCATACAAATATCTGAAGTAGAATCAGAGGTTATGTACATAACAAACAAGCTACTCAACACGTCATTTTACAATATCTATACAAGTTCTTAATTCACAATTTTCTTTTTCTGTAATTACAACATACATACACAATGACGCAACATACATACGCGAAGACACACACAATGTGTCAATTGTATTGTATGTCTACTCCCTTTATATCTGTGTGTCTTTTGTGTAGTGAATAAATGTCTTCTTTCTTTCTTTTTTTCTTTATACATACGCTCGAAAGACATAACCCTCTCCTTCAGCAGTCGGGCAATGAGGCGTTTCTATACGCGTATCATAATTCAAGTTACCTTCCTACAGTGGGCGAGCGCGACCTCCTAACGAGTTTTTTCCATTCGTATTCCACTGAATTATTGCCAAAATCCCAAACAAAGGTTTATTAAAATTCCAGGCCCGTTCGGCGAACATAAAAATATTGAGCGGAGCTGGTAGTATGTACAATCGTTCGCATTTGCAAAATATACTTTGAAAACAAAGTTTTAACCGAATTCAATTCAGTAATTAATCAGTATTCAGTAGCAAAATCTATCGGCAACCTCAAATCCCTTCTTAAAGAACATTATTTTGAAATTTTTGGCTGACTGTTTATGTATCATATATTTTTATTTGTATATATGTATGATTGTATGTATGTTTATATATAGAGCTATTTATGTAAGTTTATTTTTATAATTATTTTGATTTTTGGTTAATAATAATCTCTGCACCACCTGCTGCATAATCTAGTTTTATCTCTTTCTCGATACCCAAAGGTTGTCTGGAAGAGATCGCTCTTCAGCGATAAGACCGCCTGTTGTCTACCTCTACCTACATGTTATAGTATTGTTTCTCTCTGTAACTGCTTTGTTTGTGTGAGGTGTGCAATAAAGAGTATTTGTATTGTATTGTACTCCGCTTCAATTGTGCCTATAAAATTTGAATAGTTCCCTCGATTTCTCCAGGATCCCATCATCAGATCCTGGCCTGATGATCATGAAACCATCTGAGAAAGATATCCTTCCAACAAAAAAAGACTTTTACAAATCGGTCCAGGAGTATTCGAGTAGGTAATCGTTGAACATAAACAAGTGAAATCAAAAGTATTTTCCAAAAACCCGACTGCTTTTTGACAAATATTATAGCCTATGTCACTCCCACGATTAAGAGGAATCCAACGACACCTCATACATCAAAATCCATCAAGCCGTTTAGGCTACAGGAGGCCACAAAGAAACCGACATACATACATACATACACCCGAAAAACCTCCCCCTTTGGTAGTCGGGTAAAAATAAAAGATTGACGAATTGAGAAGAATTTGAAGTTGGTTACTATAGCATTGTAGGAAGCTAAGCAGGGAAGATGTATGTTAAGACAGCGCCGCAAATATAGCTATATAGGGTTCACTTCTTGAAAACCACATAGCTTTTGGATGCTGCGCAGCCTAAAGAATAATGTTACGCAATAAAATGTGTAAATATTTGTCTAGTATTGATAGAGGCTATTATACTTTACAGTACACATGGTGTTACTTTCCCGCACGTGTGCGGAAATAAGCACTTTCCGTGCATATGTTGAAACTTTAAAGAGCCATATGTATCGTAAAACGTTGTACGATACACGTGCGAATAGGTAATTCGCAACTCGTGTCGATTTAATACACTCCCTTCGGTCGTGTTTTAATTTATCACCACTCGTTGCGAATTTCCTATTTTCTGCACTTGTATCGTAAATAACTATTTTGTCGTAGTATAGTTTCAAGTAGGTCGAATTGTGTAAGATTAAATAAAAAACCACATAAGTGTTTCATTTTGCAAAACAAAAGCAGTTATTCTAACGCGCGTGTACAGAATACAAGAGTTTAGAGTCGTTGTGCAAGGATCTGCCTACACAATATCGGCCCCGGTGCATCTTGATCGCGCATTTCGGATGCGCAGACGCATCCAGGGTTGCCGGGAGACTTAAAGCCGATAAGGGTGATCTCAAAATGAAAAAATAAAATAGAGCATAAGCCGAAAATAAAAGTGAATTCAGTCTTGAAGTTTAAGCCGCGCAACAGAAAAAGTGATATCGATTGTAGCATTTTGTTAGTTTTCTACTCATAGTTTCCGCCCATGAAACTTAAAAAGCTGAAATAAGTGTGCAGTAAGGTAAGCTTTGTTAAGTGAAACTGCCTAAGAAGCTGAAGGTCCTTGGTTCGAATCCCGGTAAGGGCAAATATTTGTGTGATGAGCATGAATATTTGTTTCAGAGTCGTGGATGTTTTCTATGTATTTAAGTATTTATATCTATTACATATATCGTCGTCTAGTACCTATAACACAAGCCTTATTGAGCTTACTAGGAATAGATAGGTAGGCCTAGTTCGATTTGTGTAGGAATGTCCGCTAATTATTATTTATTTATTTATGTACGCTATTATATGCCTAAGTAATCAGAAATCAAGGCGAAGACACACTGTAGGTATACATCATCATCATATCAGCCGAAAGACGTCCACTGCTGGACATAGACCTAGAGAGTGCCAAATTGACCGGTCCTGCGCCACCCGCATCCGCCGGACTCCCGCGACCTTTACCAGGTCATCAGTCCACCTTGCGTGGGGCCTACCCACGCCGCGCCTTCCGGTACGTGGTCGCCACTCGAGAACCTTTCCGCCCCAACGGCCATCGGTTCAACGTGCAATGTGCGCCGCGCCCACTGCCACTGACGTTTAGCAATTCGGAGGGCTATATCGGTTACCTTGGTTCTGCTGCGGAGAGCCACATTTCTGATACGATCACGACCTCTTTCTCGAAGTTGGACCTACCTAACTGTATACATACTTGCATGGAACTCATATTTTAGGTTACATACATACTAAGGCCTAATTTCGCAAGAATTCGTCATTTATCAAAAATGTTAAGGTTCTTGTCACCGGTCGACCTCTGCAAGGCGGTACCGGGTCGATGGACCTTGTGTGGCCATTTTAGGACGCGCGTCGGCAGCGGGTCGACAATGACAGTTTGACAGCGTGGGCCGCCATGGTGGCGTGACGTCATGGGTCTGACGTAATGATGACCTGCGAAAGAATTCACTGCGAATATGCTTCGTCCGTCACCTGAGTACGATTTGGAGTTGAGATATGTGCCTATGTTGCGTTCCGCGGTCAATTTCAATGTATTATTATGTGTACAAATGGCAAGAGTTTGAAGTAACCATTTTTTTATAGCGTTACTTACGAGATCTGGCATTCTGCAGCATGTGTGATTCAAAGCAAACAGGACAATACGTGTAGAAATTATATGCGTTTACCCGGAGATTAATTTTAGACATACATTTAGCATTTCAAATTGTCTTCAGCGCTTCGTGCACTCCTATCTTACTTGTGTACACCTTGAGTAGTGATTACATATGTGGTACGAGCATTTGCTGCAAGCGCGTGTAGCTTTTGCTGCAAGCGCATGTATAGCTTTTGCTGCAAGCGCGTGTAGCTTTTGCTGCAAGCGCGTGTAGCTTTTGCTGCAAGCGCGTGTAGCTTTTGCTGCAAGCGCATGTATAGCTTTTGCTGCAAGCGCGTGTAGCTTTTGCTGCAAGCGCGTGTAGCTTTTGCTGCAAGCGCGTGTAGCTTTTGCATGCATTCGCAGTTCGCACTAATCACTAATCTAAGTGTAAACAGACCCGAAGCGAGAGATCGAAATTAGAATAAAACAATTACATTTTCAAACCACATGCTCGACAATGCCGAATTATAGGTCATGTAAACCCTACCGAAAGCAAGACATTAAATCCCTTGGTATTAGCCGGGTTATAATGTTGTACTGAATTTCATTATAGCCCGCTGGTTAATAATATGATTTCACTTTTCATAATTCTTATTACTATATGCATAAAGTTTAATTTTGCTAAACACAATTTGTCCTAGGCCATGGCCTACTTGATTTGACAAAATAAATGAAGTTTGCCTCCGTGTGAACCCCGGTCCGGAGGAGCGCGGTGTTCGAAATTCGAATTTCGAATCTAGGACCACGGCTTGTGCTTTCGAATTTGGAACGTCGCGCGCCTTCTTTTGTTCACGCGTGACGAACAAATCGAGTTCTTGTAGGTGCCTATAGAAGATTTAATTTCAAAAATAATATTGAAAATGTCGAGTGATGAAAGTGTTTTGACTCCTGAGTTTATCAAATTAGATGCCATAGGCATTGTCAACAATCTGCTGCCAGAGAAGTCAAAGGAAAAATACCTAAAAGCCTACAACGATTTTGACAAATGGAAAGCTGTAAAAGGCGTAAAGTCTGTGTCTGAATCAGTGCTTCTGGTCTATTTTGAATATTTGTCAGCTACAAAGAAGCCAAGTAGCCTGTGGTGTATATATTCGATGCTGAGGGCAACAATAAGTGTCAAACATGACATACAAATTAATACATATGCCAAGTTATTGGCCTTTTTAAAAAGGAAATCGGATGGACATCGAGCAAAGAAATCAAAGATACTTACGACACAAAACGTGGAGACTTTCTTGAATGAAGCCCCCGACCACAGTTTTCTTGCTATAAAAGTGAGTACAACCTATGAACCTAATTGTTGATTGAATTTATCTCTACACTAAGTATTTCTCATTTTATGTTACGCAGTTGAAAAATTAAATCCGAGTTTACTACCTACATATTTAATCGTTAAAACATATACAGCCTTGGCCAAAAGTGTTGAGAGCAGTCCTGTATTTTTCATACAAATATCGAATTTGGAACTGTTTCCTACCTATCTTTGTAACAAAAAAATACAAACTCTAAGGCACCTTGAATGGTGTGTTATAAGAATTGTACAGACAAGTTATAATATCTCGCTTTATGTGAGACTCGGTATTTTGTCTTTCGTTTCCCTGAGGCCGCCTTTACACCTGTAAGTGTTGCTTACGAAAGTAGGGACGCAGCCATCCATACAGATGAATGAGATGGAGATCTCGCTTTCCCGCTCTATTGTATAGCGGCGTCCCTACTACTTACGTAAAAACTTACAGGTGTACAGGCCGCCTTACATGAACAAATACTTTGAGTAGTGATTCAATTTTTTTTATTAATACTTTTTATATTCTGCGTCATCTGATGTTTTTTGTAATTCGGAAATAAGGTTTTATTTAGAAGTTATATAAAAATGAAGTCGAGCTCAAAACTTTTGGCCAAGGCTGTATATATTTTAATTATAATATAAGTATACATATACTCGGATGCGGGTGGCGCAGGACCGGTCAATATGGAACTCTCTGGGGGAGGCCTATGTCCAGCAGTGGACGTCTTTCGGCTGATATGATGATGATGATGATGACATATACTCGACCCTCGACCATGTATATACCTATAATACCTAAAGGCCCGTAGAATAACTACTATCTCAATATTACCTATTCCTACCTACATGTAGGCAGGTATATAATTATTATGAGTAAATTGTTTACTTACTTAATTATGTATTATTTTGTTAAAGGTGGCCCTGATTTTTGGAGTGAACGGAGCTTGTCGTGGAAATGAACTCGTGAACATAAAAGTCAATGATATCGAAAAACATTCAGAGTTATTACTTGTAAAATTGCCGGATACAAAAACAAATAGAGAACGGTCATTCGTAATTCGTGAAGACCATGCCAAAATAGTCCAAAAGTACCAAGCACTACGCCCTGCTAATATAAACACCAACAGATTTTTTGTAGGCTACAACAATGGCAAATGTACCAGGCAAGTCATTGGCAAAAACAAAATTAGTGGCATGCCAAGAGACATTGCAAAATACCTGAAATTGGAAAATCCCGAGCTCTACACAGGCCACTGTTTTAGAAGAACATCGGCGAGCCTATTGGCTGATTCAGGAGCAGACATGGCCCAAATAAAAAGACACGGTGGCTGGAAGTCTGACGCTGTAGCAGAGGGCTACATAGAAAATTCTATAAAAAATAAAGAAAGAACGAGCTATCGTATTGGTGAAAAAATACTTTTGAAACCATCGTCTACTATTGATGATCCTTGGACACCTCTGCCACCACAGCCATCTTCCTCAAAACACATCCCATCCACATCAAGCTCACTGCCTGAAAATCCACCTTCCCCAACCTTTACGGTACATCTCGACCCTCAGACGCAAGTATCCGAAGCTATGAACGCAACTCAAATAAACTCCAACTCAACCTCAATAAACGTACCAAATAAAAACATTACCTTATCTTTCCATAATTGGACTAACGTGTCTAATGTTACTATGTACTTTTAATTTGCTAAATAAACATTATTTATCTACTGAGCCTGTTTTTTTGTCTCGCATAAGGTTTGAAAAGTAGAGTATACACCTCGGGGATAAGACTGTTTTAGTCTTGGGCGGTTGAACCCCTCACTGCACTCAGGACTCAGTCTTAATTCCCTCGCTTCGCTCAGGAATTAACTTATAACTCCCTCGCTACGCTCAGGAGTTAAATTATGAGTCCTTCGTTACGTTCGGGATTCAATTCGCTCCCGTGACATAAAACAGTGCTTTATCCCCTTGGTGTATAATCTACTATTAATTGATATATTTGTTTGGCGCAGCGTGGGTAGGGCAAGGTGGACTGATGACCTGGTAAAGGTCGCTGGAGTCCGCTGGATGCGGGTGGCGCAGGACCGGTTATTGTGGCATTCTTTGGGGGAGGCCTATGTCCAGCAGTGGACGTCTTTCAGCTGATATGATGATGATGATGTAATTGTAATCTTATGAAATAAATTTAATGTCGGCAATTACATTGAAATCAAATTGGAATACGGAATTAATGTCTCAGATGGATCCCCGGTTACCAGGATAACATAATACGATAGAAGGCTCACTAATTTGTTTGTTATTCCACGAAGGACATTATCTCACTTATTTAGGCTTCGCGTGGCAGTAATTGCCTTGCATGTCGGCATGCCGAATGCAACTTGCATACTTAAATCCGTTTATTAAATATTAATGAACTGAAAACAGTGTATTTAGGTTTTAAACAAGCCTCGGTCCGTTATTTGGAAGTAAAAAATAAAAATTGTATTCCTAATTGGATTGTTTCCTTGTTTTACGTATGATTCTTAAATAATATCAAGTCAATTAGTCGAACAAATTGATACACCTTAATATGTCACGCCAAGACGTCTACAATTCGGATGAAAAACAAAAATCGGCCAAGTGCGTGTCGGGCCACGCGCAGGGTAGGGTTCCGTAGTTGCCCGTCTGTCACAGAATGCGGACTTAAAAGGGGCTTTTGAGGTTTTTATTATAGCTTACCCTCGTTTGCGCGCTCGCCGCGGGCAAGAAGCACCGTGCCGTGAAAAAGCAACTCTACCGTCCACGGTAAAAGGTTCAAATTCCAATGACAATGTATATGCACCCGAAATTAAGTGCATTTCTTACCAGGAGCCGTAGCATGGTTGGCCTTATCACGCGACAAGTGACAAAATAACAGCGTCGTCTCGTTCTATCGAACGGTGTCAGCCAGTGACGCACGCTCTATCCTATCACCTATCGCGTGACAAGGCCAACCTTGCTACGGGGCCAGTTAACTAGTTATATCTACTACTCGTTAACTAGTTATGTCTACTTAACTGTGATTGTTTTTCTTTTAAATTCATTATATGTACTACTGCCACGAATTTTTAGCCGGCAGGGGGGGGGGGGGGGACACATGACTCGAACAAAATTAGGGCTTTAAATCCCATTATCTCGCAAACGCATAACTAAGTTGAAAAATAGTTTTAGTAAACCCATCATATTTGGCGAAACTATAAGGGTTCCTTGTTGACTACGGAACCCTAAAAACGATCTTTAAGGTAAACGTCCCTATGTTCGACGTTTTAATTTCAATAATTGACACCCAGCTTGTTTACTTATTGCCGGAGACACACTTGTTTCATGTTTATTTTATTGTTTAATGTATGTGTCCTGTGTGTTTGTAAATAAATGTATCTTTTTCTACTCCTGTACCGTTATCTGTCATTTATATATGCGCTGACTCAAATACAATGACATCGATAATAAGTCGTCGATAAACTCTATGCTCTATGGCCCATAAACGCACTGTTTAGCGTACTTTTATGGTTCATACATTTTTCATAAATGCACTGTCAGAATGAGAACTGAGGGCCTACCGCGAAAGGCATTCGAAGTTTTCCCTCTCTGTCAGACTTGTGAGTTCGTACGTAAGTGCAACAGAGAGGGAAAACTTCGAATGCCGTTGGCGGTAGGCCCCCAGTCCAGTCAAGCTTTTTAATTTAAAATCATTGCTGCCAACACCGCGAAAGAAAGCACACTACAAACGATACAATTTGTTTCCCCATCTAGCGATAGTTAGAATGAAAGGTATATTGTTGTTACAAATTATTAGGTGCGTAATGGCCTTAAACCATAGACAGATTTGTATCTCTTATTTAGTTTGCGGACTGACATTTTGAACTTCACTTGTTTCCCGCTAGTTTGTCCTCCTGGCGTAATTTGTTCGGTTGAATAGGTAGAAAGTGCTAGTTTAAGTAGTCGTAGAAAAAGTATTGTATGCAACGGTGTATAACTGGTCTAAAAACACTCG
Source organism: Epinotia nisella (assembly GCA_932294315.1). Taxonomy (NCBI): domain Eukaryota; kingdom Metazoa; phylum Arthropoda; class Insecta; order Lepidoptera; family Tortricidae; genus Epinotia; species Epinotia nisella. The sequence continues at coordinate 1,772,889 of OW028693.1, forward strand.
TGGCGTCTTTAATTGCGATGCTCGCCAAGGCTCGCATCGCAACCCACGCCACTCGCGTTTTAAGACCCCTCTTATACAACAATTGCATAAAATACTATTAACCTAACATGTTTAATCCTAATATAACGCAGACATCTTTATAAAACCACCTCGGCCTCACCTCAAGGATCACATCTGCATAACCAAACATTCTCGCGATAATTGAAGGCGATTCTAAATGGTTTAACTAGTGTTTGTGTGTGCTGCCAAGGATTTCAGGGTGAAGACACATATATCAGCATCGAATCGCATTTTGTAGTACAAAAACGCAATATTATATGGAGATGCGTCCGCATCAATTCACCCTTCCGCATCGATTCAGCTTCAGCATTAAATGCGTATAAGTGTAGCTATCCATTTAACATACTTAAGAATGCTTATTCATGATAAAGCATGAGGACGGCTGCTTAAGACGTCAAAGTAGATGCTTGCGAATGAGAATACTTGATTACGTGTGAGACATAACGCTTGCGATTGATAAAGGCTGCCTAAGCGTGAGCCGGAAAGCTTGCGAATAAGAAAGCATGCTTAAGCATGGTATTCACAGAGTGCGGGCGGACGAACGCGTCATTATCTTATCACAACGTTTCCATAGCGAAGTGCACTAGTTTGTTTACATTGCAATAATTACTTACTTGCGAAAATGGACGAGGAGAAATTGATTATGCTAGTGCAAAAATATCCTTGCCTTTATGACATGGCTTCACCAATATATAGTGATCACCGGAGGAAGGAAAATGCATGGGAAGAAATAGCGAAAACGGTTTTCAACTTCAACTGCGGCATAACGTATGAGATTCAATTCAATAGCATGCGATCGCATGCTTTAGCGGATGAAAGCATGCTAAATGATACTTCAGCTTTAAAAACGTGCGTTAGCTCCCTTTAGCACCTGAACACATGTAACAGCATACTTTAACTTCCGATGCGTATAGTGTGTCCAAAATCATCCAGCTAAATGCGATTCGATGCTGATATATGTGTCTTCACCCTTAAATGGACAAAAACAATGGACTATTGTGATGAGAATATGTTTACTTTACAACCTGATTTCATGAAACTACCCGTTACAATTTTACAAGTCCAAAGGCATTATATGTATCAAGCGGAATTAAAAGATTTTTCAAAAATCCCAACTGTTTTTTTTTGCAAATATTAGCCTATGTCACCCACGATTAAGAGGAATCCAACGACACCGCATATGTCGAAATCCGTCAAACGGTTTAGGCTGTAGGGCGTGCCAAAGATTAAGACATACACACATACATACATACATAGATACATACATACGCTCCAAAAACATAACCCTCCTTTCCTGCGGCAGTCGGGTAAAAAACTGAAGAAGATTATCTGTTGTATGTAGGGGTGACGTGTTCGAATAGGCGTTTGTTTTGTTTGTGTTGCACAATTTAAATACATGTTTATTCGAACACATTACTCAAGTCATGTTCTTAAGTTTATACACCAATGAAGAAGTGCTGAACTGTGCCCCGCTTTAGGGCAAACCAGGTATTTAGAGAAATAGAAGCGGGAAAATGATAGGGCACCTCATACGGCATGACAACTTCATAAGGCGTGGTGAGGGTTCCGTAAAATAATGAGAATTTTCCCGTTACTTTCAATACTCAAACTTCTTATAGGTTTTCCTGTAATCTTTATACAAGGAACTATTTTCCATATTTTTTTCAGAATTTTAAGCCTAGTGTAGTTCCCGGAACCCTTATAGGATCACTCGTGCGTCTGTCTGTCCGTCTGTCACAGCCGATTTGCTCCGAAACTACTACACCGATTGAGTTGAAATTTGGTACACATGTGTAAATAGAAGACCCAAAGAGGGACGCGTAAAGTAAATTAATAAATTCTGAACAAGGGGGCCACTTTTGGGGGGTATACTGAAAAATTTAAAAAAAGTTTCTCAAACTGTATTGTGTGACATATCAAATGAAAGAAGTTGTTGTAAGCATCTCAGATATATATTCTTTATAATTTTAGCAAAAACAGGTTTGAAGTAATTTAGGAAAAATACGAATTTTGACCATTCCCCCCCCCCTCCTCCTTACCGGAAAAGTATAACGAGATCTCTATCTAGCGTATTTTTTTATTCTTCATAAATCATATGTTAATTTTGTTTGTAATTTAATACTTCTGTGTTTAATTTTTTTCCTTCAAATTCGTATAAAAGTGTTCTGAAATTACCTTCTAGCAAATAAAAAGAGAATTATCGAAATTAATTCACTTGATAAAGAATTATCGCTGAAAAACCAACATACCGTAAGGGAAATGTATTAACGTAGAACCCTAACCCTAACCACCGTAGAACCCTATCGCAATAAGGTGACATACCACTCGAGTTTGAGTGACGGCGGCCTGTCAATTGCGACAGGGTTCTACGGTGGTACGTGAATATATTTCCCTTACTGTACATACCGAGTTCCTTGGTCGCGCAAATTAGTAACAAAATGCACCGATAAATGGCGCTATAGGTTCGGTGCGCGAGTCAGACTCGCACTTGACCGGTTTTTTTAGCATTAATGTGACGTCACGCGAAACTTTAACGGGCTATATCTTCATTATTTTTTAAATACAAAAATACGTGTCCAATATTTTTTGATAATCTAACTGATGGACTAAATTAAATTATATATTTTTTACCCAGGAAAATACCCAATAGTCTCGTTCGCTTTCGTTCGGTTGATCGCTGTTGTCGCATGTCTGCGCCTGCGCCGGCTCGCCTTGACCATTGCGCGTGATTACAAGTCTTTATAACTGTCACTGCTGATCAAATGATTCGAGTTCAGAACAATTTAATTACACGCCAGCGTACGTAAGTCAGTAAATTGTGGAACAACTTGCATTATCTCCGATAGCCAGAGATAATAGGCAGCACGCACGGACCAGCCGATAGCCAGAGGTTGTCTGGAAGAGATCGCTCTTTAGCCTGTTCTTTACCTCTCTCTTAAGTTTTATGTTCTGTATTGTTTTATTTTTTGAGGTGTGCAATAAAGTGTACTTATTCAGATATAATATGACTTTGCGGAGTCGGTTATCAAGAGTCTATATATTAAATAATATATAGACTCTTGATAACACTAGCTTCATTTTCATCTAAATCGGTTGAGCCGTTTAAGCGTAATTGAGTAACAAACATCTAAACATTCAAATATCCAAACATCCAAACTTTCGCATTTTTTACATTAGTAGAATTATTGCACAGTAAAAAGTTACAAATACAAAAGGCGAACTTAATACCATAGCATGTCAACTGTACTTATTGGACAGGACAGTTTATATAATAATTACAACTTAAAAAGTTGATAAACCCCGATTTTTTCATTTCAAAGTTCAATATCTCAAAAACGGCTGAACCGATTTTGATGAATCATTGCTAAGAACACTCGGGTTAAAACTATCTATCACACAAAAACCCGCATTCAAGTCGGTCCATCCGTTTGGGAGCTACGATACCACAGACACGTTAAACATATAACACCACTCTCTTTGCTTCGGGCGTTAAAAAGCCAAAAATTAAGTCAGTCCAGCAGTGCCAATGGAAAGAGTTGCATACCTGTAGAATCTCTCACAAGATGACCATACCTGAAAGAAGAAAACACATTGTTCTTATTATAACAGTCATTATAAACTCCTTCATGAGTGAGATATCACAAGATAGACGATGTCATGAGCTGTCAAACAAATGTCATTTTTGGTACAAGCTTTTATTGCCGACTGTAATTTTCTGTATACCGTCATCAACTGCTCCTTGAGACGATTCTAACGAGCCCAAACTCGATGAGGTTGTGTCGTTTCATTGCCAAGTTCCTGTATGCAAAATTTCAGCTCAATCGGTTACTGGCAAGTGGATTAAATTTAATTTGCAAGATTTGATGGCAAACATCGGGACAGGTGAAACTAAATAAAATCATGTAGGTACCTACAACTTAGAAAAGTTGAAAAACCCCCGATTATTTAATTACAAAGTTCAATATTTTAAAAAGGGCTGAACCGATTTTGATAAATTAAAACATAGCTAAGAACACTCGGGTTAAAATGATCTATGACACAAAAAAACCGCATTCAAATCTGTCAATCTGTTTGGGAGCTACGATACCACAGGCAGATACATAGATACACAGACACACAGATACACACACGTTATAGTACATTGTTTAACGAGAGGCGTAAGTGCAATATTGCTAACGAGAGTCTATCAGAAGCCCGACGCCAAAGGCGGAGAGCTTTTGATGACTCGAGTTTGGAATATTCTTACGCCCGTGTTACGAGTATACACAATGTTTTTCATCCATTTGCGAGCAAATAAATAACTACAAAAGACAGAAAAATCTAAGTTTCATACAGCCGCACCAATCAAAAATTGACAACTTCACTTCCAGATCAGTGCTAGTGGAGCGCGCAGCTTCAATATTTCAACCAATCACAGAGCAGTATTCTTACGGGGCGGGGCGGCTTGCCCAACTTTTTTTTTTTCAACCAATCACAGAACAACCAGATTTGCTTAAGCCAATCAGAGGGTTCCATATTTTAAAACTAAACTTAACAGCCCGTGGAAGGTAAAACGGCTATAACTGCTCTGTACGCTCGCAAGTAATAACGCCATTGACGAGCAAGTGTGATGAAAAACTTATAACACCCCTCTCTTTACGTCGGGGGTTGAATTATATAGTCAAATACCACCACATGTCAATCTGTTTAACACTACGACATGGTATTTGACCTCTGTATGCCCGTGAACTGTACTAGATCACCTCTGGTAGAGCACGGAGTAGTTAAGTTAGGGTTGACCGCTCGACAAGGTCAGTGCGTGGAGCAGCCGTCCCCACATTTCCAAATTTAATTAAAAAATATTTACTTTAAGAACAAAATCTTTTCTTTTTACCCGACTGCCGAAGGAAAGGAGTGTTATTTTTTTCGTATCTATGTGTGTATGTCTTATTCGTTGGCACGCCCTGCAGCCTAAACCGTTTGACGGAATTCGACATATGAGGTGTCGTTGGATTCCTCTTAATCGTGCGAGTGACATAGGCTATATTGCAAAAAAGCATTTGGGTTTTTTTTAATTCTTTTAATTCCACTTGTTATAGTTGGGTTTTAGTATGTATGTTACTTCCTTTCTTTATTAGTTTATTTTAATACCTACTAGCTTACGCCCGCGACTTCGTCTGCGTGGACCCGGGATAAAAACTATCCTATATTTTAATCGAGGCTATAAACTATCTTCGTGCAAAATTTCACTCAAATCGGTTCAGCTGTTTAAGCGTAAGTAACAAACATCTAAATATCCAAACTTTCGCATTTATAATATTACTAGGACGTAGGATAGGATTATGTTTTTATTTTCATATTTCATGTCAATATTATGATATTATTTTTATCAATTATTGTATATATATCGTCCTCATAAATTGATTAAGTATATCTATTAAAAATAAGGGAGGCACTTTTTCAGCAATATCTCGAAAACCTATGAACCGATCATTCCATGATTTTTTCATATTTTTAAAATACACGCAGAGGCGGGGGCAGCATTTTAGTGACTTTCGGGGCGATTATCTCCGACTCTATTCACTTAATCAAAAAAATTGCTGAGAAACCTTATATTTATTTTAAAAGGCCTATTGATTGATTGCCACACGTGAGCTAACAATGAATTATTTTTTTTTGACTTTCAGTTCTATGTACCTGTAGAGTGCACCCCTAATTTTTTTTTATTATTTTAATTACAAAACTATTTACCTACCTAGCGGCTAACAAAATACACCTATCCTCTAAATTTTATTCAAATACACCTTCTAGTTTTCGAGTAAAATGCCTGTGACATACGGACAGACGTACAGATGGACAAACGGACAGACGGACAGACGGACAGACGGACATGACGAAACTATAAGGGTTCCGTTTTTGGCATTTTGGCTACGGAACCCTAAAAAACAAAGTGTTAACCGAATTCAAATTGTTGAGAAATTCAAGACTGTGTAGCGCTATTATATAATCTGTGGTAGCGGCACAGGATGTTAAGGATTCTGGAGCGTATTTCTCGGCTGTTAATAGAAACCCCTTATTCTCATAAGTATAATCAATAAGTAATAGTACTTGTATTTTACTGCACCACGCATTAGAAACCGTTTCAAGTACAGTAACCGCATGACAAGGTCGGTGCGTGCGGTCATGTCAAGTCTCACTTTACCTTATACCTAACACACGACCAGTCTATGTAGGTAAGTGATGCAGAACTATGATTGTAGTATTTTGTGTATCTTGGGAATTAATGAAAATTTTAGAAGTGCCTGATTATTTTTTTGGCGATAGGAATAACCTTCCTTAGCACCAGGAAAATTTTCAGATTTTTCAGAAAAATATAAACAGTTTCCTCGCTTACGTTTTAGATCAGGGACGGTCAATAGATACTTTCCTTGATCCGTCTCATATTACCCTGCCTACGAAGCAAGAGGTTCTGGGTTCGAATCCCGGTAAGGGCATTTATTTGGTGTGGAATGGATGGAGATAATTATAGTCACGAAAATTGAGAAGGGTATGTTAAGGTGGTTTGAGCATGAAGAGAGGATGGATGAGAGAAGATTAACGAAGAGAGTGTATATAAAAGGAGTGGAAGGGCAAGTTGGAAGGGGAAGACCTAGGCGAACTTTCTCTGATCAAATTGGAGAAATGTTACAAAAAGGCCAGGTCAAAAGTACCCTAAACCGAAGAGCATGTATGAGAAATGTTATGAAGGTGAGTGAAGCGAAAGTGGTTGGTCAGGATCGTAGCAAATGGAGATCCGTGATCTCTGCCTACCCCTCTGGGAAAGAGGCGTGATTATATGTATGTATGTATGTATGTATGAGCACAAATAATTGTGCCTGAGTCATGGACATTTTATTTTCTACTAGCTTCTGCCCGCGACTTCGTCCGCGTGGAACTCGTTAATATAGTAGCTCGCCCCCTTAAGGGATGGATCCCGGGATAATAAGTATTCTATATGTTAATCCAGGCTATACTCTATATGTATACCAAAATTCATCTTAATCCGTTTAGCCGTTTTTGCGTAGCCGTGTTTGAGTAACAAACATCCAAACATCTAAACATCCAAATTTTCGCATTTATAATATTAGTAGGATGTATGTATAGTATTTTATGCAACTGTTGTATAAGAAGGGTCTTAAAACGCGAGTGGATTAAAGACGCCACGAGTGTTTTCAGACCAGTTATACACCGTTGCATACAATACTTTTTCTACGACTACTTTTATTAGTGTTAAAATTACACAAAACTAGCACTTTCTACCTATTCAACCGAACAAATTACGCCAGGAGGACAAACTAGCGGGAAACAAGTGAAGTTCAAATGTCAGTCCACAAACTAAATCAGAGATACAAATCTGTCTATGGTTTAAGGCCATTACACACCTAGCAATTTGTAACAACAACTTGCTATAGTTAGAATGAGACAACACTATGTACCTTTCATTCTAACTATCGCTAGATGGGGAAACAAATTTTATCGTGTGTAGTGCGCTTTCTTTCGCGGTGTTGGCAGCAATGATTTTAAATTAAAAAGCTTGACTGGACTTATGGGGGCGCCAACGTCATTCGAAGTTTTCCCTCTCTGTTGCACTTACGTACGAACTCGCAAGTCTGAGTTTACCAGATAAGGAGATATGGACAAATGTCAATGCCATTACTTAATTAAGTTACCTGTTAGTATAAAACTATGTATGTAAAAACTTGACATTCAAAAAGTGTTCGCCATGAATTTATTTTGAATAAATGAAATTGAAAATTGAATTGAAATAGTTTGGGACTAAAAGGCAACTCAAAGGAGTCCGCTTCGTTGAGTTGTCATGCACGACACGAGACCTGTACACAGCTAATCAATCTTCGATTTGAATAAAAATCGATATGCTAATGTGCTACGGCCTATTATCCTAAACAATTCAGTACAAGTATGCCATTGTGCGAGCATGTCTTTATCATGAGACACGGAGTTTTATGGAGTCATGGCCTTGCTTCAATATGCAGTCACAGTATTAGTTATTTACGATACAAGTGCAGAAAATAGGAAATTCGCAACGAGTGGCGATAAATTAAAACAAGACCGAAGGGAGTGTTTTAAATCGACACGAGTTGCGAATTACCTATTCGCACGTGTATCGTACAACGTTTTACAGTACATATGGCTCTTTAAAGTTTCAACATATGCACGGAAAGTGCTCATTTCCGCACTAGTGCGGGAAAGTAACACCATGTGTACTGTAAAATAATATATTATCTAGGTAGGTAACTAGTCTAGTGGCCATGTGGGCTGTAGAAATACGCAACGAACTCATTTACGAAAAAAAAAACCCGCCAAATGCGAGTCGGACTCGCGCACGAAGGATTCCGTACCATTCTCTATAAAAACGGCAAAAAAATCATGTCTGTTGTATGGGAGCCCCAGTCCGACTCGCACTTGGCCGGTTTTTTAGTATTTGTTGTTATAGCGGCAACAGAAATACATAATCTGTGAAAATTTCAACTCTCTAGAGTCTGGCCAACGAAAGCTGAACTAAGGAAAACGCGGCAATTTCAAAAAATCATGACAGGGTAACACAGGGTACACTCACGCAGCCGCAATTTTCTCAGAGAAGTTTCAATTTGACATACGACATGACACCTCAGATAGACACACATAGAGACAAAGTGTTGCCAATCAAATAACTACGAGATTCAAATTTCGTTTGCCAGACTCTAGCTATCACGGTTCTTGAGATAGAGCTTGGTGACAGACAGACGGACGGACAGCGAAGTCTTAGTAATAGGGTCCTGTTTTTACCCGTTGGGTACGGAACCCTAAAAACTAACGTCATCGGCAAAAAATCTATTAGTAGGTATGCCGCAGGCATATTGTGTAATCCGCCATTTTACATAACAACTGGCCGGTTTTTAGGGTTCCGTAGCCAAAATGGCAAAAACGGAACCCGGAAAACCCTTATAGTTTCGTCATGTCCGTCTGTCCGTATGTCACAGGCATTTTACTCGAAAACTATAAGGTGTATTTGATTAAAATTTTGAGGACAGGTGTATTTTGTTGGCCGCTACACAGTTTTGTAATTAAAATGACAAAAAAAAATTTTTAGGGGTGCACTCCATACATAAAACTAAAAGTCAAAAAAAAAATCATTGTGACCCCCCGTGCGGCACATCAATCGATAGGCCTTTTAAAATAAATATAAGGTTTCTTAGCATTTTTTTTGATTAAGTGAATAGTGTCGGAGATAATCGCCCCGAAAGTCATGAAAATTCTGTCCCCCTCATCTAATTTTTGAACGGTGTATTTTAAAAATATGAAAACATTCATGGACATCTGTCCGTCTGTCCGTCTGTCCGTATGTCACAGGCATTTTACTCGAAAACTATAAGGTGTATTTGAATAAAATTTTGAGGATAGGTGTATTTTGTTAGCCGCTACATACTTTTGTAATTAAAATGACAAAAAAAATTTTTTTAGGGGTGCACTTCATACATAAAACTAAGTCAAATTTTTTTTTTCATTTTGACCCCCCGTGTGGCACATCAATCGATAGGCCTTTCAAAATAAATATAAGGTTTCTTAGCATTTTTTTTGATTCAGTGAATAGGGTCGGAGATAATCGCCCTGAAAGTCACTAAAATTCTGTACCCCCCTCTAATTTTTGAACGGTGTATTTTAAAAATATGTAAAAATTCATGGACATAGGGCTTATTAATTTCATTCGCCGAAAATTGTTTTGAACATGATCGGTTTAGAGGTTTTCGGGATATTGCTGAAAAACTGCCTTCCTCAAAGACAAGGACGTAAGTGCCGTAAAATTTCTGTGACGATACGACCTTTTTAATAGGCACGGAACCCTTCGTTTTGCGTGGTCCGACACGCACTTGGCCGGTTTTTTTTACAAATGTCTTAGCCTATGTCACTCCCACGATTAAAAGGAATCCAACGACACCTCATATGTGCCAAATAATAAGACATACACACATACATACGCTCGATAAACATAACCCTCCTTTCCTTCGGCAGTCGGGTAAAAGGGAAAGATATTTTGATAAGTTTTCGATGTGACGACAAGACGTTAGTCCATGTCAACCCTCCGTTGACTAGTATTGTCGTCTTAGCTTAGGCATTGAAAGGGTTAGTCAAGTTCATAATCCAGCTAAACGTCAATGTGACACCCACCGCGGACCACCAAGAGGCTTCATTACCACACAAGCCCCCATAACACGACAGGCTGTCTGGTGACACCACGCCCTCGACCTTAATGTGAAGGACGGAGGGGTGAGATTGGCTTGGGGTTCGAGACTTAAATAGGTAGGCGAGGCTGTATGTAACCTGAGTGGCTACTATGTTAAGTGATTGTGTAGAATAACTTAGTCGGCAACAGAACTATTTGCATGCTGTTAAGACATAGCTGGAGAAGGTTGGACAGTTTGTTAACCCAAGACCTGTAACTTACCCTTTTTCTGCAAATAAATCTTTATCTTATCTTATCTGATCTTATCAGATTTTGAATAAAGTGGGGGTAGTGGACTATAGTTGTGTGGTTTTACGGTAGTTAAGGGCCTTAATCTAATGTATGGGTAATTAAAAATAATAAATTGTAAAAGTTACATAATGGAAAAGATAGATTGAGGCTCTTAACTACGTACATTTTTTTTGCAATCCAACCAAATGAGTATGAGTATAATAACTATCGTGATCAGGGGGGGTTACTCACGTAACGTTCCCAACGCGCCCCGAAAGTCACTAAAATTCGGTCCCCCCCCCCCCACCAAATTTTTGAACGGTGTATTTTAAAAATATGAAAAAAATCGCTTATTAAATTTTTTCACCGAAAATTATTTTGAACAAGATCGGTTCAAATGTTTTCGAGATATTGCTGAAAAACTGCCTTCCTCAAAGAAAAGGACGTAAGTGCCGTAAAATTTCTGTGACTATACGACCTTTTTAATAGGCACGGAACCCTTCGTTCTGCGTGGTCCGACACGCACTTGGCCGGTTTTTCCGTATAAAAATTGACATTTAGATCTACCCGACGCGCGTACAATACGTTACGTGATCGACCAAAAGATCTACAACACGCTTACGTACATGGCAAAATGTCAAGAACTGTCCGTCAAGATCACACAACATCCAAGCATTAAATTACACGTCAGTAAATGAATATCGCAAGTTAATTTCCTCACAGAACTCGGTATGTATATTGACTCGCCACTAAACCACTTGACATGCAAGTTATTCACCAGCACTGCGCACTTGTGGGGGCATATATTATATTATGAAGTCATTAAGGCGACTTAGGTTCAGAAAACGGATTTTTATTAGGGTTCCGTTTCTCAAAAGGAATAAAGGAACTCTTATAGGATCACTTGTGCCCGTCTGTCACAGCCGATTTGCTCCGAAACTACTGGACCGATTGAGTTGAAATTTGGTACACATATTTAAATTGGTGACCCAAAGATGGACGCGTAAAGTAAATTAATTAATTCTGAACAAGGAGGCCACTTTTGGGCGGTAAACTAAAAAAGTTTCGCAAACTGTATTGTGTGACATATCAAATGAAAGGGGTTGTTGTAAGCATCTCAGATATTTTTTTTTTATAATTTTAGCAAAAACAGATTTGAAGTAACTTAAGAAAAACCTCCTTATCTCCGAAACTACTAAAAAATATGCCTAAAGATAAACAGTTCATTGCCTAAAGATTACAGGAAAACCTACAAGAAGTTTGAGTATTCAAAGTAACCGGAAAATTCACAATATTTTACGGAACCCTCACCACGCGAGTTGAACTCGCACTTGTCCGGCTTTTTTTTAAAGTCCTAGCGCTTGTTTGGATCATAATCGGCTGTCCTAAATTTAATTAGCAATCTTCGAGGTCTTTCAATTTTGAGCAATTCGAATCCTGAGTTGACTTTCGCTGTTATATTACTCAGGCAAAGACAGCGGCTGGAACTCCACACGTTTCTGACGACTACAAACGACGACGTACCCATGTTTGCACAAGTTGTTCACAAATCATCATTTAGAACAACGACTCAGCAGCGCACCTACAGCCTCGCTCTCACAGCCAAAGGGACGTAACTGCTGTGGTTGCACTGTGGAAACACACCTTTTTCTGGTAATGTATGCGTGGGTGACAAGGTGACGTGTGACGTCATCGGCGCACGAGTTGTAATAACTTTAAGTGTTATTTATGTTGTGAAGTGTGTGATAAACTTGGTTTTGAATAGACAATGTCCATGGATAATCATAGGTAGGTACCTAAGTCATACCGCGTCTTCGTATGCGTGGACCAGCTAGTCGATCACGTAATGCGTTGTACGCGCGTCAGGTAGATCTTAATGTCAAGTTTAGTATGGGAAAATGACAGTTACATTGTCTTAACGCGTACGTGTTTCCCACTCTGGGATAAAAACTATCCTATATTTTAATCCAGGCTATAAACTATCTTCGTGCAAAATTTCAACTAAATCAGTGCAGCCGTTTAAGCGTGATTGAGTACCTAACAAACATCTAAACATCCAAACTTCTGAAAAACTAAGTTCTGTAACTCGCAAAAATGACAGCAAAATATTTCAATTTCAATTATTATTGAACAAGCGAGCGAAGCGAACGAAGTTCTGTGTCAGCTAGGGGACAAAATTCTTTTGGATGTCCGATTGTCCAGCTGTTCTCTTCTCAACCGATTCTCGTGAAATTTTGTGAGCCGGTAGTAAATGGGTAAAATAATATGTATAATTCTTAACAAAAACAAAAGTGCGAGTCGGACTCGCCCACCGAGGGTTCCGTACAAAATTAAAAATGTATAGTTTTCAGATTGTTCCCTGTACTTGTATGACGATATTATAAGACGATATTACTACATTACAGACAGACAGACGGACAACAAAGTGATCCTATAAGGGTTCCATTTTTTTTCCTTTTGAGGTACGGACATTAAAAAAAAACAGGCTCGCGAGTTCTGCGGCTCAGAACAGAACCAATAGTTTTTAGTTGTTTATGTATGTTTTATAACAAAATTATTAGCACCCAGTATTGAACAGTCTTCAAGGCTGTGACCAGCTGAGCGTAATCAGCGCGGAATCCGGAAACTGGCCTATGACGGACCAGTGACTCTGCAAGATGTCGCGATGTTACGGAATATTTATAGGTAGAGAATCATTCGTTATATGTAATTATACTGGTTGCTCTGCTCATTAAATTTTATAGTATAATCCTGGGTATATTATATCATGTTATTGTTATGTTTATCTTTGCAACCATTTCGTTTAGAGTAATAGTACATAGTACATTGTTTAACGAGGCGCGTAAGTGATTTTCATCACATTTGCGAGGAAATAAATAACTACAAAATACAGAAAAATCTAAGTTACATACAGCCGCACCAATCAAAAGTTGACAACTTAACTTCCAGATCAGTGCTAGTGGAGCGCGCAGCTTCAATATTACAACCAATCACAGAGCAGTATTCTTGCGTTGCGGGGCGGGGCGGGGCGGCTTGGCCAACTAGATTTTTTTTCAATCAATCACAGAGCAACCAGATTTGCTTAAGCCAATCAGAGGGTTCTATATTTTAAAACTAAACTTAACAGCCCGTGGGAGGTAAAACGGGTATAACTGCTCTGTACGCTCGCAGATAATAACGCCAAGTGAGATGAAAAATAAATAAAGAGTGTGCGGTGTGCAATAATTAGTAACTACCTACCTATTTGTATCATATTGTATTGTATAAAAAAAAAAAAAAAAGATATATACAGATATATACTACTAATTGGGAGGATTGCAAAAAAATTGTACATAGTTAAGAGCCTTAATCTAATCTACGCTTTGACTTTTTCCCGACTGTCTAAGGAAAGGAGGGTTATGTTTTTCGAGGGTATGTATGTATATATCTATCTATATATCTATATATGTGTGTATGTCTTATTCTTTGGCACGCCCTGCAGCCTAGACCGTTTGACGGATTTCGACATGAGGTGTCGTTGGATTCCTTTTAATCATAGGACATAGGCTATAATATCTGTAAAAATGCAGTTGGGTTTTCCAAAATTCTTTTTTTCCATTGTGTAACGGCAATTACCCATACATTTTATATGGGTCACTTTCGTTACACAATGGAAAAAGTTAAAGCATAGATTAGATTAAGGCCCTTAACTATGTACAATTTTTTTGCAATTCACCCAATTATTATATGTAAATGCAGAAGTAGCAATATGTATCTATCACTATCAGTTTCTTACATGTTTAGGGTTTGAACCACTTGAATCTCGTAGGAGAAAGGTGGAATTCAATGTAAGTAAAATCCAGTTTTGCGCTGGCAAAGTCGTCGGCCAAAGTTGATATAGATAGTTTCTTTGCACCCAACGTCGAAGCAGCGAAAACCAAACAAATAAAACCCAGTAAGTATCCTTATACTTCCTAGAGCAAAAAGTGGGAAAACATTTAGATTATTGCAAAAAAACAAATACAGGCGCGTGGGCAAGCCAAGGTGACAGCATCGGCCAATCACGGCGCAGGAACCGTGTGACGTCACGACACCTCTAGCGCCCGCGCACTCCGTGTTACTCGACATATGCAAACGTAACATTTTTTATTAACGTTTAGTTCACAAATATATACACAAATTTCCACCTTAAAGCCTTGAGATGAGATTGAAAAGCGTGTACCTATTTGCGACTGTGTTGTGAAGATTTCTAGTACCTATAGATACTGCGCCGATCTAAGAACGTAGGTTTAATGTTGTTGTTGTATTGATATAGGTAATAAAGTAATGTTCTTTGTGTTCAGAGGCGTCTCTAGCGCATTTAGCGCCCGTGTGCAATCAGTAACCTAGCGCCATCTATTATTAATTTGTTAACGGTTTCCAGAAAACTGACTGAACAACAATTCGATCTAAGACAGTCCTTATCGGATAAAAACTGGCCAAGTGCGTGTCGGACCACGCAAAACGAAGGGTTCCGTGCCTATTAAAAAGGACGTATCGTCACAGAAATTTTACGGCACTTACGTCCTTTTCTTTGAGGAAGGCAGTTTTTCAGCAATATCTCGAAAACCTCTGAACCGATCTTGTTCAAAACAATTTTCGGTGAATGAAATTAATAAGCCCTATGTCCATGAATTTTTCCATATTTTTAAAATACACCGTTCAAAAATTTGAGGGGGGGGACAGAATTTTAGTGACTTTCGGGGCGATTATCTCCGGCTCTATTCACTTAATCAAAAAAAATGCTAAGAAACCTTATATTTATTTTGAAAGGCCTATCGATTGATGTGCCACACGGGGGGTCACAATGAAAAAAAATGGTTAAAAATTGTTTTTATCATTTTAATTACAAAACTGTAGCGGCTAACAAAATACACATATTCTCAAAATTTTATTCAAATACAATTTACAGTTTTCGAGTAAAATGCCTGTGATGACATACGGACAGACGGACATGACGAAACTATAAGGGTTCCGTTTTTGCCATTTTGGCTACGGAACCCTAAAAACGTACACATAATAGACAAATAATAAAGTCCAAAAGAGATAGGCCACTTCCTTTGCAGCTCTTAAAATATGTTTAAAAAATTCACGGACATATACATAATATAACATACATACATATAAATATATATACGTTTCTGAGCGTATGTTGGTGGAATAAAGATGAAAATTTGAACACACACAATACACACATAATAAAAATAAATAAATAAATAATAGTGGGACAATTCACACCAATTGATCCAGTCCCAAACTAGGCAAATCCTGTACTATGGGTACTAGACAACGGATAAACATACTTATATAGATAAATACATACTTAAATAGATATTAAACATCCAAGACTCGAGAACAAACATTCGTATTCATCATACAAATATCTGCCCCGACCGGGGATTGAACCCGGGACCTCAAGCTTCATAGTCAGGTTCTCTAACCACTAGGCTATTCGGACTTCGGACAAGACTGTACTTTACTCAATACATTATATACAATCTCCCTAATCATTGGTCATGTCATCAGACTTTTGTAAGAAAACTTGTACAGCATTCTTATGCACAAATGACCTTCGAAAAAAACCTTACCGGATATTCGCGAGCAAAGGTTTTCCCTGATGCGGCCAGTTTTCCAAGGTTGGTGTAAGGTTAAGGTAAGGAAAGAGAACAACAAGCAGTCAACACGTGTCCAGTCAACAATTTAAAGCAACAAACTGGTCAATCTGTAATGCATGATGCTAATAAATAAATATTAGAAGACAACATTGCACAATTCGAAATAGCCCCATTGTAAGCTGAATAAGGCTTGTGTTATGGTTTCTAGACGACGATATATTTAATAGATATAGATCAATACAAAGAAAACACCCAAGACACAGAAACTAATATTTTTTCATCACACTTGCTCGTCAATCGTCGGAACGAGCACGTGAGAGGATCTTTCAGAGTAGCACCAATAACAGAGAAACTAAAGGAAAGCAGGCTCAGGTGGTACGGTCACGTGATGAGAAGAGATGACAATTTCTCGGTAAAAACCGTTTTGAACATCCCTACGAAGCCCCGAGGAAGAGGAAGACCCCCCGCTACATGGTGGTCCAGCATTGAAAGGGAATTGAAAGCGCAAAATCTTACACCCATGACAAACCCGGGACAGAGCGTCCTGGCGCCGCTGTACAAGGAGGCCCGACCCCAGATAGAACTGGGACCAAGGGAAGGTAGCAGAAGAAGAAGACACTTGCTCGTCAATGGCGTTATTACTTGCGAGCGTACAGAGCAGTTATAGCCGTTTTACCTCCCACAGGTTGTTAAGTTTTGTTTTAAAATATAGAACCCTCTGATTGGCTTAAGCAAATCTGGTTGCTCTGTGATTGGTTGAAAAAAAAATCTAGTTGGCCAAGCCGGCGCCCCGCAAGAATACTGCTCTGTGATTGGTTGAAATATTGAAGCTGAGCGCTCCATTAGCACTGGTCATTGATTGACGGGCCATTGATAATTTATCTATTGTTTTGCTGTTCTAATTTTTTTTTGATCTGGAAATGAAGTTGTCAATTTTTGATTGGTGCGGCTGTATGAAACTTAGTTTTTTCTGTCTTTTGTAGTTATTTATATCCTCGCAAATGTGATGAAAAAGAAAACACGGGCGTAAGAATATTGCAAACTCGAGTCATCAAAAGCCCTCCGCCTTCAGCGTCGGGCTTCTGATAGACTCTCGTTAGCACTTACGCCCCTCGTTAAACAATGTACTATAAAACATGCTACATTCACTGCATTATAATTATAATAGGAATCGGCAATAGAGCTAATATTTAGACTTTGTCTTGACTTTAAGAACCTGAAATCTTATATCGTCATTAAAACTAGTCCACAGTCCAACCGAACACAATATTTCCCAACGACAAATCAACTTGACTAATTGCAATTGTCAACATAAACACCGTCACTGACGGCCGCGTTACAAACACTTCACATACATACTATTACGCTTCGGAATGCATTTTTGCAATATATCCCATCGGTATCACCAACGGCAGATATAACTTGGTTTTACAACATTGTTTTTGCCGTCGTTGAACCATGGGTTACAATGACGTGGTTAAGATTATATCTGTTCGCGAACGGCAAACAGGTTGGTGCGTTGGGCAATTGGTCCAGATGCTTAATGGAGATGTTCGGAGCACGAAGTGTGTCAGCCATTGATGACTTAGTTAAACTTAATGTGTGTTTGTCAAGTTATCAGTTGCGCAAGTGCTCTTGATAAATAGATCGGTTCAGCGTCTGATTTGACACAGACGAAATATTTTAATTTGTGTTGTGATTAAGTGTACGGCCGACCCTTGTAGACTCGTACTTATAATACGTCTACTCGCAAGCCTTTCATTTTAACCCCCGACGAAAAGAGATGGGTGTTATAAGTTTAACGTGTCTGTGTATCTGTCTGTGGTATCGTAGCTCCCAAAGGGATGAACCGATTTGAATGCGGTTTTTTTTGTGTCATAGATAATTTTAACCCAAGTGTTCTTGTTTATGTTTCATCAAAATCGGTTCAGCCGTTTTTGAGATATTGAACTTTGAAATGAAAAAATCGGGGGTTTTTCAACTTTATTTCAAATCTAAAAACAAATTTATAATAAATATCTAAGTATGTAGTTATTGAACCTGCTCACAAAATCTCACGACAATCGCGTGAGAAATGCGACCTGTACTTAGAGGAGAACAGCCGGACAGACAACAACTGAAGACTCGCGTTAACTCTGACTTTAGAGCATACATAACTGGAGTAGCCTTATGTCGTATTTGCGTACAAAAATGTCAGCCAAATTTTGCGGGGGCGGGGGGAGCATCTTAATAGGATATTGAAACTCAATTGTATATTGAGAGCTTGAAGTGGTGCTTACAGCAACATGTGGGCATTTTTATGACCAGTGTTCTCTTGCGAGGAGATTTTGTGAATGTCCATTAATCGATTGTGAAATTGTCTTTGTATGATTTTTTGTAGAACCGATGGCCGTTGGGGCGGAAAGGTTCTCGAGTGGCGACCACGTGCCGGAAGGCGCGGCGTGGGTAGGCCCCCCACATGGTGGTCTGATGGCCTGGTAAAGGTCGCGGGAGTCCGTTGGATGCGGGTGGCGCAGGACCGGTCAATTTGGAACTCTCTGCGGGAGGCCTATGTCCAGCAGTGGACGTCTTTCGGCTGATATGATGATGATGATTTTTTGCACATTGTGCAAGCTTTTCTACCGAGGGGTAAGTTACTTCAGTAAGGCAGTTATGTAAGCTCTAAGACTCTGATGCATTCTCTACCAGTCAGCATTTGGGCACAGCAGACAAACCGTTTCGTTTTGACCTTTCAAAGTTTCGGTGACCCACGAGTAGGTACGGTCAAGCACTTTAATTGTTGGGCCATTTAGGTGTCAACTAATCTTGGTTTTTAGGGTTCCGTAGCCAAAATGGCAAAAACGGAACCCTTATAGTTTCGTCATGTCCGTCTGTCCGTCTGTCCGTCTGTCCGTCTGTCCGTATGTCACAGGCATTTTACTCGAAAACTATAAGGTGTATTTGAATAAAATTTTGAGGATAGGTGTATTTTATTAGCCGCTACAAAGTTTTGTAATTAAAATTACTGAAAAAATTTTTTTTAGGGGTGTACTCCATACATAATACTAAAACTCAAAAAAAAATTTTTCGTCGTGAGCCCACGTGTGGCACATGAATCGATAGGCATTTCAAAATAAATATAAGGTTTCTCCGGAATTTTTTTGATTAAGTGAATACAGTCAGAGATAATCGCCCCGAAAGTCACTAAAATTCTGTCCCCCCCCCTCTAATTTTTGAACGGTGTATTTTAAAAATATGAAAAAAATCATGGACACAGCGCTTATTAAGTTCATTCACCGAAAATTGTTTTGAACAAGATCGGATGAAAGGTTTCCGAGATATTGCTGAAAAACTACCTTCCTCAAAGAAAAGGACGTAAGTGCCGTAAGATTTCTATGACGATACGACCTTTTTAATAGGCACGGAACCCTTCGTTTTGCGTGGTCCGACACGCACTTGGCCGGTTTTTGAAGCTTCAAGTGTCCAGTGAGCTCTAAATGGCTCAACAATTAAAGTCCGTGACTGTACATAGGTGTAGGTAATTGGTATGTATAATTTCCACACAGTTTAAACATCTCGGGCCGTCACGGTCACTTGTACGACTATTATTATGACAGGTGACCGAGTTTCAGTGACAAATAGTTGGCCGACTTCGAAAACGGAGCGAGACCAACCAAATCAAGTGTTTTGATTTTTAAACGAGCGAGCGAAGCGAAAAATGTTCTACGCTTCAGCTTGGGCCAAAGCTCTTTCGTATGTCCGGGTGTCGGGATGTCCGGCTGATCACCTCAACAGATCGCATTTCTCAACCGATTCTCGTGAAATTTTGTCACCCCGTTCAATAATTATTTGGATTTCATCTGTCGATTCAGTTTTTGGAATAAAAAAAACCGAACAATACAGTTTGCGACTTTTTTTTTATTTTTCCAGTTTACCCCCCAAAAGTGGCCCCCTTGTTCAGAATTCATTAATTTACTTTACGCGTCCATCTTTGGGTCACCAATTTACATATGTGTACCAAATTTCAACTCAATCGGTCCAGTGGTTTCTGAGCAAATTGGCTGTGATAGACGGACAGGCAGACGCACGAGTCTATAAGGGTTCAGTTTTTGTCCTTTTGAGGTACGAAAAAAACATTTAGGTATTTTAAAAAGGACAGACTCGCGACATCCACTAGTTAGCAGAGCTACACTCAAGAGCAAAAGTTTCGGGTACAGTTTGTACTGAAATTCTATACAAAGTGTACCCGAAACTTTTGCTCTTGAGTGTATATGACAATGACAAATGACTACAGTATTTTAATACGATTACGTCCGTGGCCGCTCCAGTTACACGCGAAACGAGTCTGTTACTACACGAACGTCATATGCCCCTTGTTATATAATCGTGAATTTATTAGATTGCGGTGGCCAGTGATTGATATCACGGATAAACTTGAGGCTAAGTTTAGCGAAGGCAAAACATAAACTTGTTTGATGACTGTTTTTTGACAGCTTGTGGCAATGATGTAATATAAACTAGTGGAATCAAAAGAATTTTCGATAAACCCAACAAACATTATAGCCTAGGTTTAGGCTGCAGGGCGTGCCAAAGAATAAGACATACACACTTATATATTTACATACATACGCTCGAAAAATATAACCTCCTTTCCTTCGGCAGTCGGGTAACAACTAGAGTAGCTCTGTGAGCTCCAGAACTCGCGAGTATCTTTTATAAACAATTTTTTTTCTGTAAAACTTATCCAAAAACTCAATATACAAAAAAAATCCTATTATAATTATTGAACCTGCTCAAAAAATTGCACGAGATTCGGTTGAGAAATGCGACCTTTACCTATAGGAGAACAGCCGGACATCTGGACATCCGGACATACGAAAGAATTTTGGCCCGAGCTGACACGGAGAACTTCGATCGCTTCAATAAAAACAAGTGCGTCTCGGACCACGCAAAACGAAGGGTTCCGTGCCTGTTAAAAATGTCGTATCGTCACAGAAATCTTACGGCACTTGCGTCCTTTTTTTAAAGGAAAGCAGTTTTTCAGCAATTTCTCGAAAACCCCTTCAAAAAAACTGATCATGTTCAAAATAATTTTCGGTGAAAGAATTTAATAAATCCTATGTCCATGATTTTTTCCAAATTTTTAAACACACCGTTCAAAAATTAGAGGGGGGGACACAATTTTAGTGACTTTCGGGACGATTATCTCCGACTTAATCAAAAAAATTGCTGCCACACGTGGGCTTACAATGAATTTATTTTCAGTTTTATGAAAAATCCCCTAAAAAAAAATCTTAGTCATTTTAATTACAAAACTATGCAGCGGCTAACAAAATACACCTATCCTCAAAATTGTATTCAAATACACCTTATAGCTTTCGAGTAAAATGCCTGTGACATACGGACAGACGGACATGACGGAACCGTAAAAAAGCTCATTTCCTCATCCAGTTCCAATTTCGAAACGACCTGAGCAGGTGGAGCAGGTTCGAGTCGAAAGCCTCGTGAGGCAATCTGTCACACCACACGTTTCGACACCAGTAGGTATGTGCACTTTGCTTAACTGCGACAGTTTTCGTTCAAGGTGCGGTCAGCGGGCTATTGATCGACTGTTACAATTCCAAACTATAGTACATTTCACGCCACTGCTCGGAAATGTGGCAAAAGGTGGCCAGAATTCAGGCTTCAAAGCTGGGGTTAGTTGGACGTCGCACGAACAGGCCATTTAAGACTTCAAACTGTCCAACAATGGTTTTGTTGGACAGTTTGAACAGCGATCGAACGAATCACAGGGCCCCGCGCGCGGTCGCGCCGGCGTGCGCCCACCGCTCCTGCACGGCTATCACAAGACGGCGCGCGAGCTCTCTCGATTTTTCTCGCACTGTCCGTCTCTCTCTTATTAGAACACTTAGAAAGAGAGGTATAGTGCGAGAAAAATCGAGATAGCTCGCGCGCCGTCTTGTGATAGCCGTGCTGGGCTGTTATTCGCTACGTCACGCCTAACGAAACTAGACCTCTACCTACGATTAGTTGCTACGAATCGCGGCGTCAAGATATATTTGTGGGTGAGCGTTGAGGTGAGCTTAAAACAAGTTACAGAATAGGAACCTGCAGGCAAACCAGGGAGGCCCTCCCGACAATCAACCCCGGATTGTCAAGGAAGCTAAAGAAGCTAAAGAGGCCGGCACTTCGTCTCCTGACGGGAGCCATAACTGGTCATGCACTATTAAACAAACATCTTTTCACCCTAGGTGTTACAGACAGTCCTCTCTGCAGAGCCTGCATGGAAGAGGAGGAGACAGCCGCCCACGTCATCCTGACGTGCCCTGGGGTGGCAGATTACCGGGCAAAGCACCTCGGAACACCGGGGTCACTACCGGAGGCCGTCGGCAACATAAAGGGTCTGCTAGGCTTTCTGGTGGAACTGGGTTGGCACGAATAATAGTAGTGCCAACCCCCACGCAAAATAGGCGCAATTATGACGTCGAGTTGCGGAAACCCAGCCCGCGTACACCTATAACCTATAACCTATAGGGGGGCTGCTCCTCCGCCGGGGCGCGAGGCAAGCGAGCCTGTTTAGTATTATGATCTTCAATTAGATACTTAATTTTGATTTAAAGTTATAATTATTTGCCATTTCCTCGCAGTAGGCGTGAAAAGCACTGTGTTAAGCCTCGGCCGAAAGTGCAATAGCTGGACTCGTACTTTCTAACTCGTCCATCTATTGCTTACTTTCTAGCCTCTCCAATATTTTCATGATTTTATGAGTTGAACTCGCACTTCGGTTTTTTCAAGAAACGCGAATGTTATCACACGTAGCTTTGAGTTCAGATTAATAATCAACTATTGAAATAACTGGTTACTTAGGTACTTGAGCCCTTTAGCAAGGATGCGCCAGTATAGGTGTACCTTAATCCGACACCAAAAGTGATAAGTAAGCCCTTAATTTTTACAAATAATCTTTCCACTTGATAGCCGAGGCAAAATACGGTTTCGAAAAACATTAATTTATAATAGCGTTTTTTTTGTTTATTTCATTTTAAAACATTATTCTAAGATGCTTTATTCAAGAATCCACCAAACTTTCCACCCGGAAGTAATTATATAGATATAAATTAAACATTCATTGTCTTTTTTATTTTATTTATATTGAATATTGTAAAGCAAATGTAAATGAACCTAAATAAAGATAAAAAAAAATATTAATATTTATCCGGACTTTTTAGGAGCTAATTGAATATTGATTTTTTTGATGTCTGATTTTTTGGTGGATTTTGCCTCTAGGTAACAATTTAATTGATAATATATCCGTTACATTAAAAAAATTAGCTATTATAAATTATTTCCAAATATGTCATTTTTTCCATACAAGTTGTCAGTTCATTGCCTGGACTATGAATGTAGAATAACCCAACTGCACAACAAAGTGTGTCCCGTTGTCTAGATATAATGGAGATAGGGATGTAGCGCAATTACACGTGATATCACACGCATGTGCACGCGCAGGGGACATGTTCAAAACAGTAGGCAACAATTTCTAGAAAAGTTTCTAACCAATAAACTACGTCAACAAGTTCACTGCCAAATATTTCGTCGCCACGCTTGTAGCTAGGGTTGCCAACTTTTTTTGGGGATATATAGTATTTTCCAGAAAAAACCGACAAAAATATAGTACACTGTAAAAAAATATAGTACTTGGCTGGGCAATGTTGCTATTTAGTAAAATGTATTTGAAACCTGCGCCGCTGAATGCGGGTGACGCAGGACCGGTCACCTCGGTACTCTTTGGGGGCAGCCTATGTCCAGCGGTGGACGTCTTTCGGCTGATATGATGATGATGATGAATTGAAACCTGGGCAATTTGAAGCGCTTCGTAAGGACCCCCAAGATATAGTATTTTTGCGTACTATATATTTCGTCAACAGTATATAGTACAAAGAGTCAAAATATAGTAAAATACTATATCATATAGTACGGTAGCCGAAGCCTGGGTTTTCCCGTTATGTAGCGGAAAGCTGCTGGGCGCTAGCTGGGTTCCCGATACTATGAATTTCGCTCTATTGTTACCAATTGTTTTAGTAATATCTAATACTATGTTTTGAGATTATTTCGTACTAGCTTTTACCCGCGACTCCGTCCGCTTGGCACTTGTTTATACCGTAGCTCGACACAAGCTTTCACCCCCTATTCCACCCTCTTAGGGGAAGATGTCCTGCCTCGGGACTCAAACTAACTCTATACCAAATTTCATCTAAATCGGTTTAAGCGTGAAGAGGTAACAGACAGACAGACACTTTCGCATTTATAATATTAGTATGGATGGATTAAGGAAGTATACGTATGCCAGAAATTATAAAGCGCATATAATACTAACAAAATATACAACAATAATAGTATGCTTTAATTGACGTACTTAGTTTAATGACGGCTTTTCTGTGGACATTGCCAATGTTAAGGGCTATAAAGCTTAATTTTTTGGTTGGACAAATCCGCATAGACGCCATATCATATTTAATTATATGCTTCAAAAACATTTCATGCACGTTAGCCCTTAACTAGTGATCTCGGGTAAGACTGTTTTTAGGGTTCCGTACCCAACGGGTAAAAACGGGACCCTATTACTAAGACTTCGCTGTCCGTCAGTCCGTCCGCCCGTCCGTCTGTCTGTCACCGGGCTGTATCTCAAGAACCGTGATAGCTAGAGAGTTGAAATTTTCACAGATTATGTATTTCTGTTGCCGCTATATGAACAAATACTAAAAAACCGGCCAAGTGCGAGTCTGACTCTCCCATACAACAGACATGATTTTTTTGCCGTTTTGATAGATAATGGTACGGAACCCTTCGTGCGCGAGTCCGACTCGCACTTGGCTGGTTTTTGTTTTTTTCGAACGAGCGATCATTTCTCAACCTTGAAATTTTGTGAGCAGGTTCGTTAATTATCTAGTTTTTTTTTGTCGAGTCACTTTTTTGAAGTTATTTTTTTAAAGCAGGCTTGCGGGTTCTACAGCTCACAGAATCACTAGTTTTAAGCTACTGTTACACATGCTGATTACTAGCACGCAAGCATGCTACTATTGAGCAATTGCTACTTACTAGCACGTGTGTATAAACATTGCTAATAATGAGCATGCTAATGTCGAAATGTCGAGTTTGCTCAAAAATCGCCGGTCGTGCGATTTTTAGGCATGCTACCTGCACGCAACTAGCATGATTATTGCTAGCAAATATAAACAGTTCATAAGCATGCTCATATTAAGCATACTGATAGCACGCTTTTTAGCATGCTATTCTAGAGCATGTGTAACAGTAGCTTTACTCTGTATTGGCCCATATAGAACTCTCGAGATTGCCATTTCTGGACCTAAGGAAATAATTGCCATGGAACCTACTGCTTAAACTCTGTGCACTGTCCGCGTCCATCACTTGACACCGCGGGCCTATTGTGGCTCCACCTTTTATTTTTACATTAAAACATAACACTACAATAGACAACCTTGCTCCCTATTGCATAAGGGTTATAATCGTTTAAGAAGAGGGTCCCTGTTGTGACAACTGAAGCGGACCGTGATATCGTAATACGTATCGTATATCTTCGCCTAATAATTATCTATAGATACGTTTTGTTACAAACAGGGT
This sequence comes from Epinotia nisella, assembly GCA_932294315.1. Lineage (NCBI taxonomy): Eukaryota > Metazoa > Arthropoda > Insecta > Lepidoptera > Tortricidae > Epinotia > Epinotia nisella. The sequence goes on from OW028693.1 coordinate 1,798,671, forward strand.
TGGGAACTATCAAGACAATTAGTTATACTCCGTGATAATTACCATGAAGTACATTAAAAAAAAAAACAAAACTTAGAATAGTTGAAAAAAACCGGCCAAGTGCGTGTCGGACCACGCAAAACGAAGGGTTCCGTGCCTATTAAAAAGGTCGTATCGTCATAGAAATCCTACGGCACTTACGTCCTTTTCTTTGAGGAAGGCAGTTTTTCAGCAATATCTCGGAAACCTTTCATCCGATCTTGTTCAAAACAATTTTCGGTGAATGAAATTAATAAGCGCTGTGTCCATGAATTTTTTCATATTTTTTAAATACACCGTTCAAAAATTAGAGGGGGGGGACAGAATTTTAGTGACTTTCGGGGCGATTATCTCTGACTGTATTCACTTAATCAAAAAAAATCCCGAAAAACCTTATATTTATTTTGAAAGGCCTATCGATTCATGTGCCACACGTGGGCTCACGACGAAAAAAAAAATTTTGACTTTTAGTTTTATGTATGGAGTACACCCCTAAAAAAATTTTTTTTAGTAATTTTAATTACAAAACTTTGTAGCGGCCAACAAAATACACCTATCCTCAAAATTTCATTCAAATACACCTTATAGTTTTCGAGTAAAATGCCTGTGACATACGGACAGACGGACAGACGGACAGACGGACATGACGAAACTATAAGGGTTCCGTTTTTGCCATTTTGGCTACGGAACCCTAAAAAAACCCCCGCTTTTTAGGGTTCCGTAGCCAAAATGGCAAAAACGGAACCCTTATAGTTTCGTCATGTCCGTCTGTCCGTCTGTCCGTCTGTCCGTCTGTCCGTCTGTCCGTCTGTCCGTCTGTCCGTATGTCACAGGCATTTTACTCGAAAACTATAAGGTGTATTTGAATAAAATTTTGAGGAAAGGTGTATTTTATTAGCCGCTACATAGTTTTGTAATTAAAATGACAAAAAAAATTTTTTTTAGGGGTGCACTCTATACATAAAACTAAAAGTCAAAAAAATTTTTTTCGTTGTGACCCCCTGTGTGGCACATCAATCGATAGGCCTTTCAAAATAAATATAAGGTTTCTTAGCATTTTTTTTGATTAAGTGAATAGAGCCGGAGATAATCGCCCCGAAAGTCACTAAAATTCTGTCCCCCCCCTCTAATTTTTGAACGGTGTATTTTAAAAATATGGAAAAATTCATGGACATGGGGCTTATTAATTTCATTCACCGAAAATTGTTTTTAACAAGATCGGTTCAGCGGTTTTCGAGATATTGCTGAAAAACTGCCTTCCTCAAAGAAAAGGACGTAAGTGCCGTAAAATTTCTGTGATTATACGACCTTTTTAATAGGCACGGAACCCTTCGTTTTGCGTGGTCCGACACGCACTTGGCCGGTTTTTTTTCATTTCAAAGTTCAATATCTCAAAAACGGCTGAACCGATTTTGATGAAACATGGCTAAAAACACTCGGGTTAAAATTATCTATGCCACAAAAAAACGCATTCAAATAGGTCCATCCGTTCGGGAGCTACGACACTACAGACATATACACAGATAATACAGATACATAGACACGTTAAACTTATGACACCCCTATTTTTGCGTCGGGGGTTAAAAATAATAATAATGCAACATTTTGCTGACAACAAAGTCAAAGTCAAAGCCAAAGTGATTTATTCTTCAATATAGGCATATTACATGCACCTATTAATGTCGATAAACTACCACCGGTTCGGAAAGTAAACCTCTGCCTCGAGAAGAACCGGCGTAAAAACTCGGCGAGGTGTCATTTTTTCAAAACAGTATACAATATATAATTTCAGTATCAGAGTATTATAGAATTTTAAAATTACATTGCTACAGTAGAAAGCCTATGCAACGTGTTATGTTATCCACTCCGTTGAACCCTAAAAGGCAATAAATACACGATGACACATGTAATAGAATTCGCTCGTGTCGGCAGGTCGACAATGGGTGACGTAACGCGGTGGAAAGCTGTAAAAAACGGTGACTATGGATGGTAATGACCCGACAGGCCGCGTACATGGTGGCATGTCGCCTACACGTCAGCTATGGAATACCACCACCTCGTATTTTTAGGGTTCCGTACTTCAAAAGGAAAAATCGGAACCTTTGTAGGATCACTTTCTTGTCCGTCTGTCAAGGTATCTCGGATACCTTGCCTACAAAGCTGAAGGTCATCATCATCATCATATCAGCCGAAAGACGTCCACTGCTGGACATAGGCCTCCCCCAAAGAGTACTGAAGTGACCGGTCCTGCGCCACCCGCATCCAGCGGACTCCCGCGATCTTTACCAGGTCATCAGTCCACCTTGTGGGGGGCCTAGGCCTACCCACGCCGCGCTTTGCGGTACGTGGTCGCCACTCGAGAACCTTTCCGCCCCAACGGCCATCGGTTCTACGTGCAGTTAAGTTTAGCGATTCGGAGGGCTATAAGCTGAAGGTCCTGGGTTCGAATCCCGGTAAGGGCAAATATTTGTGTGATGAGCATGAATATATATTTGTTTCGAATCTTGGATGTTTTCATATATCGTCGTCTAGTACTATAACACAAGCCTTATTGAGCTCACTATAGGGCTAGTTCGATTTGTGTAAGAATGTCCCGGACGGACACGGATACGGAAACAAATATTCAAGCTCATCACACAAATATTTGCCCTTACCGGGATTCGTAACCAGGACCTTCAGCTTCGTAGTCATGGCCACTATCCACCAGGCTAAACCAGTCGTCTAATTATAAAACAGTGTTATAATTAATCCTAATAGAAGCGTCCATTCTAGCCGAGCCCTAACAAAGCGACGAAAAGTGACAAGTCACGTGAACAAATGACTGTTCCTTATGGGTTTATAAGCTTTTTACACCCGAGCTTTAGCTGAGCTTCGAGCATGTGGGAAGATGACATTACGAAATAACCTTGGAGATTCCATTATAATAATTAATTTATTATAATGCATTAGTTTTTCGTTTCAATTTGTGATCATTATAATAAAGTATATAATTATATTATAGCGCAATTATTTTATAGATTCAGCTCGCATTATTATTTATTCATTTTATATCATCATCATCATCATCATATCAGCCGAAAGACGTCCACTGCTGGACATAGGCCTCCCCCAGAGAGTGCCAAATTGACCGGTCCTGCGCCACCCGCATCCAGCGGACTCCCGCGACCTTTACCAGGTCATCAGTCCACCTTGTGGGGGGTCTACCCACGCCGCGCCTTCCGGTACGTGGTCGCCACTCGAGAACCTTTCCGTCCCAACGGCCATCGGTTCTACGTGCAATGTGCCCCGCCCACTGCCACTTAAGTTTAGCAATTCGGAGGGCTATATCGGTTACCTTGGTTCTGCTGCAGATAGCCTCATTTCTGATGCGATCACGCAGAGAAACTCCTAACATAGCCCTCTCCATAGCCCATTCTATGTACTTGTTACCCTCTATAGACAAACTTACATTTCAGAGACAGCCAACGTTAAATATGGCGGCACCAGCTGTCATTACATACAAACTTTCCATGCGTTCAGAGGGCCTACCGCGAAACGATATTCGTTTTCGTTCGTGTATCTCCGTCTCTGTCGCACTTGCTAGTTCGAGCGACAAAGAGGGAGATACACGAACGAAAACGAATATCGTTTCGCGGTAGGCCCTCAGATTTTAATGAACACCGTGTACTATTACAGACGATTCGGCCTGGCCACGTCTACGTTGCGGCGTCGCAGAAAAACAGATATGGACCATATCACACGTAGGTATGTAGCTTTTTAAGAGTAGGGCTTATTCCACCTAATTTGGATAATGCTAAAATCACTAATTTCACTAAATTTCAAATTCCCATGGGCTCATAATACCTAAATATCAAATTGTCTCATTCCTAAAGTGAACAAATGTCATACTGACTTTGAACTAAAACGTCACCTGTTCAAAATGCTTAAATATTGAAATAGTCCAGGCAATGAACTGACAACTTGTATGGAAAAAATGACAAATTTGGAAATAATTTATAATAGCAATTTTTTTAAATATAACGGGTATATTATCAATTAAATAGTTACCTAGAGGCAAAACCCAACAAAAAATCAGACACCAAAAAAATAAATATTTAATTTGCTCCTAAAAAGTCCGGATAAATATTAATATATTTTTTTATCTTTATTTAGGTTCATTTACATTTGCTTTAAAATATTCAATATAAATAAAATAAAAAAGACAATGAATGTTTAATTTAAATGTATATAATTACTTCCGGGTGGAAAGTTTGTTGGATTCTTGAATAAAACATCTTAGAATAACGTTTTAGAATGAAATAAACAAAAAACCGGCCAAGTGCGTGTCGGACCACGCAAAACGAAGGGTTCCGTGCCTATTAAAAAGGTCGTATCGTCACAGAAATTTTACGGCACTTACGTCCTTTTCTTTGAGGAAGGCAGTTTTTCAGCAATATCTCGAAAACCTCTGATCCGATCTTGTTCAAAACAATTTTCGGTGAATGAAATTAATAAGCCCTATGTTCATGAATTTTTCCATATTTTTAAAATACACCGTTCAAAAATTAGAGGGGGGGGGACAGAATTTTAGTCACTTTCGGGGCGATTATCTCCGACCCTATTCACTTAATCAAAAAAACCGGCCAAGTGCGTGTCGGACCACGCAAAACGAAGGGTTCCGTGCCTATTAAAAAGGTCGTATCGTCACAGAAATTTTACGGCACTTACGTCCTTTTCTTTGAGGAAGGCAGTTTTTCAGCAATATCTCGAAAACCTCTGAACCGATCTTGTTCAAAACAATTTTCGGTGAATGTAATTAATAAGCCCTATGTCCATTAATTTTTCCATATTTTTAAAATACACCGTTCAAAAATTAGAGGGGGGGGGACAGAATTTTAGTGACTTTCGGGGCGATTATCTCCGACCCTATTCACTAAATCAAAAAAAATGCTAAGAAACCTTATATTTATTTTGAAAGGCCTATCGATTGATGTGCCACACGGGGGGTCACAATGAAAAAAAAAATTTGGACTTTTAGTTTTATGTATGGAGTGCACTGCTGAAAAAAATTTTTTTTGTCATTTTAATTACAAAACTATGTAGCGGCCAACAAAATACACCTATCCTCAAAATTTTATTCAAATACACCTTATAGTTTTCGAGTAAAATGCCTGTGACATACGGACAGACGGACAGACGGACAGACGGACAGACGGACAGACGGACAGACGGACAGACGGACAGACGGACATGACGAAACTATAAGGGTTCCGTTTTTGCCATTTTGGCTACGGAACCCTAAAAAAAAAACGCTATTATAAATTAATGTTTTTCAAAACCGTATTTTGCCTGGAGTAAAATGTACATTTGGTTCAAATACCAAATCACAGATACGACAAAATTTCAAAATAACTTAAACTGAATACTTCAGAACGGCAAAATGTCACAGTTTCATAGTGCCAATTTTTTTTTTGCAATCTATAAAGCTTTATGTAGCAATATTTGACCAGCACTAAAGAAGATAAGTAAATGAAGGTTAACTACCGTAAATGCACACAACTATAGTCCACTACCCCCACTATGGTCCAAAAGTAAACTCATTCGTTTCTATCAATACCGATTTTGTATTTGTGATTTTTAGGTTTTGATTTAAATTTGTGTTATTATATTGCCTGTCTTCAAGTTCACCCATGAAAACAGTCCCACCTGAGCAAGTAATATGAGAATTAATTTGGACCATAGTTGGGTGACCTGGACTATAGTTGTGTGGTTTTACGGTAGCCTTTTTGAAATTTAGTTATTTTGGCACCTTGTTGTTTTGAACTTATGGTGTTCTGCGATGAAGGTGTTGTGAAGTTTGTCTATTTATGAAACGAAGGCATTTTGAAATTCAGCATCAGCATTATGAGAAAAAAGTTAGGTATGCTGTGATATAGGTATTTTGACACTAAGTTATTTTGAGATCTAGGAGTATTGGTAAAAGGGTAAAATGGAAAATAGATGGCATAAGCCCTACTCCTTTTTAATCCGAGGTGATATTTTGCTTAGTTAGTTCTTCAAAACATGATATCGTCGTCATTCTAAAATAATCATGAAACATGTCACTGGTTTTCAAAGCCTCATATTTACTCTTGAAATGATCTCATCAGGATTCATTTTTGGAAAGACATGGGTTCACCCAAAATCTTATTATTTCCTTTCTTTTCTTGCGTCTTTTTAACAACAACATCTGTTTGAAGACTGAATGTTGGGAACTTAGGAAAACACCATGCATCGCGGCGCCGTAGAAACTCAAGGCGCGGCGTGATTTTCTGCAGCGCCGCAACGCGAGGCATGTGGCCAGGCACTAAGTGTTTATAACCTAACGGATAATATAACTAATAAACTACATTAAATGGTTGTGTAAATAAGCAAAATAACTTAAATCAAAGTTTGTTCAAAAAGTGCGTCGAAATGAAAAATGTTTTACAGTACCGAGGGATTTCGTTGATGTCTTTTGTTCGGACAATTTCGTGTCGCTTATTAGCGTACTTATTCTGTGATAATTTCAACACATTTCTTATTTATCACGACATCGACATCGACAATGGGAAACAGATAGACATACATCTCTTATGATGGTATGCCGTACCCTATGGATGCTTGCGATTCTATAGTCATAAGCGCGACGTCGCTTTTATCGAACGAGAGAGCGACGCGAACGAAGTTCTATGATTCAGCTTGGGCCGAAAATCGTTCGTATGTCCGGTGTCCGGTGTCTGTCCAGCCCGGTTGTTTTCCTCTACAGGTCGCATTTCTCAACCGATTCTCGTGAAATTTTGTGAACAGGTTCGTTAATTATATAGATTTTATTGTTGAGTTTCTTTTTAGTTTTTTTTTAATACAGTTCTAAATTACACAAGATACCCGGCGTAAATACTCAAAGAAGGAAATGATGGTTGTGCTAAAAAAGTACAGTCAGCTTCGAAGTTTGTGCCAAATACTTATTTATTTGTGTGTTGTTGGGTTACATAAGCTTTTGGACTTCCATCCCGTGGGATTCCTAAAAGTCGACTGCTGGATCGGATTGTGTGTTGTGGGTGATAGGCTAGCAATATCACAATTGTTCCGTATGTAAACCCACAATTCTGGAAATCGCACTGAAAATTTAACTTAATGTGCCCAGCCTACCCCATGTGGAACACGGGCGTGAATGTATGTTTGTAAATAAGTACACTTAGTTTATATGATAATGGATTCTTCTGTGAATTGTATACGCATTTCGATTACTAAACATTGATTGTTTTCACGAAAAGTACCAGGAGCTCACGACTTCCAAGGAGGTATGTTGGGACGTGAGGTGTTTGTCAAAAGGCTTTGTAGTTGTGTGACGTCACTACTCGAACCGGTCCCACAGATGAAATACTAGTTACTTACCCGGACCTAATAGGGTATTTGACAACGGTAATAGTACATTACTGCAGACGCCGGGAAAGAAGGGCTTGCCGGGTGAGTAGGTATAGACGGCCGACCGTAGGGAGGCCGGATAGTGATACGAAGCCGGCAAGCCCTTTTCACGGCGAGGCATGTATAGTGCTTTTCTCAAACACATGCAATGAAATAAAACAATACACCACTCACAATCGTACATTAATTTTCCCTCCAATCCCTCTATACTTAATGTTTTTTTTACGAAAGTCGTCCGTATTTCGCGTGTGTAGTGTTTGAATAGACCCTATTAGGGCCATTATACATAAGCTGATAATAAGAATCTTAATTTCTATAATGAATAAAATAAATGCAGAGGATTCTAAATATTGTCTATGGTCTCTGGTGACTTATGTATAGATAATATTTTAATTTATTCATCAACACATTGAATCATACAGATTTGTTTTCTTAATAAATGTTCGTGTGTAATAGGCATTAACGCGGATATTTTTGGTCCGATAACCATCCAGCCACTAGAAAAAATAAAAAATATATAAATCAGCTGTTTAGCCTGTTGATGAACACAGACGCCATGTTAACATTAAAATTTAAAAAAAATTACTTCCCGGCCTAGGCCTTCAATTTGGTATGAAATTCCTTTACAGTTCTCTCGAGTTGTTCCGCCCGAAACGTGATACTTTGAAGCCTGTTATAACGCACGTAAGGACGACATTTCATTGCATGTTTGAGAAAAAATTCTTTATGTAGACATTGCCAACAAACTATAATAAAATATTAACGAAAATACTCAGAAAATATCAAGCCTCAAGTTACTTTTTCTATTTTAAAACAAAAAAAGTGCACGCACGTGTACAAGTGCGAGTCGGACTCACCCACCGAGGGTTCCGTACAAAATTACAAATGTATAGTTCCCTGTACTTGTAGTATAAGACGATATTACTTGCCAAATTACGTAAAAGTATCCTATTGAGCTGAAATTTTGCATACATGTGTACAACGCGTGACAGTGCAATATTGTGATGACATGGTGCTGATCTGATGATAGAGCTGGAAGGTGTTCATTGGAACTTCGCAATGAAACGACACAACCTCATCGAGTTTGGGCTCGTTAGAATCGTCTCAATGAGCAGTTGATGACGGTATACAGAAAAGTACAGTCGGCAATAAAAGCTTGTACTAAAAATGTAACTTTTACAGAAACTTATTTTATGCTGCTTTTTGTAAAACGTGGGCAAACGTAGAGAACAACCAGTCGTTAATATTTTCGCGAAAAGTACCAGGGACCCATGAACACCAAGGAGCTATGACCCAGTGTTTGTGCGCGGGCGGGCGTGACGTCACCGCGCCAACAAGTTCGTGACAAATTGAACAAATAATGGCACAGGGCCATATGTGGGTGATGATGAACAACTCACATTTATTTATTATATATTAATTATACTTTGTACATTTGGTTGACTAGTAGAAATAAAACCGTCAAGTATGGGTCGGTTTCACGCACGAGGCTTCCGTACCGTAATCGCAACAGCTAATTAAACTCTAATTGGGAATGGATGAAATTTTTTTGGCAATAGGAATAACCTTCCTTAGCACCAGAAAAAAGTTTCAAATTTATAGCTGCGTCCATTTTTTTTTATAAATATAAAGAGTTTCCTCACTTACGTTTTGAATCAGTTACGGCACCTTCCTCGATCGGCCTCATATTACAAAAAAAAAAATTATATGTGTGGTAAACTGACACTGGCAATGATATTGACACTTGCAGCAGCTATATTGGTCATTACCAGTGTCAGTTTACCACAGATATTTAAGATAGTTTTTTGTAATATGAGACAGATCAAGGAAAGTGTCTATTTACCGTTCTTGACCCAAAACGTAAATGAGGAAACTGTTTATATTTTTAAAAAATAATTGTCGCAGCTGAAAAATCTGATTTTTTTTCTGGTGGTAAGGAAGGTTATTCCTATCACCAAAAAAATATCCAAGCATTTCTAAAATTTTCATCCATTCCCCATTGGGCATTTATAATTGTCTATGTTTACTGGGGTCTGGGTGTCTCTTTACGCTGGTTACTTTCAGGTACCTTTGAATCAATTATGGAAGTCTGGGCGAACAAAAGACACCGCCGGTTTATGCCGTATATAACCCTACAAAATTGCACAGAATCCATGGTGCGCGAGTCGGAATCGCACTTGACTGATTTTGTGTTCACAAAAAACTGAATAGTGCCTTCTGTTGGTGACTAATTTCCTATTGTTTCAATGTATGATTCAACCTGACTCAAAACACCCACGGAAAATGGTTTCCTAGTAAACACTATAAAAGTCAGTTCTAGAAAAAAATATGAACAAGTTATTCCTTATCAAGCCAATCAATCAAGATCAGAGGAAGAATCAAGATGATTTATATGTGTTTTAAGGATGCAAATCTGAAATAAATGACTATTTAATTTTAATTTATATAAATTAAAAAACAAGTGGAATTAAAAGATTTTTCAAAAAACCCTACTGTTTTTGCAAATATTATAGCCTATGTCACACCCACGATTAAGAGGAATCCAACAACACCTCATATGTCGAAATCCGTCAAACGGTTTAGGCTGCAGGCCGTGTCAAAGAATAAGACATACACACATTGATACATACATACATAGATACATACGTACATACGCTCAAAAAACATAACTCTCCGTTTCTTCGGCAGTCGGGTAATAAGAGACAACCGGGATAACTTCCCTGTGGTATTGGACCTGATAAATTCCTACTTTCTGATTTTACGTTTTCTATTACTCTAGTTTGAGAATTATGATATTCTACTTGGACATCAATTTGATAGGTTAGAATAGAACCGTTTATGAGCAATACCTCTCATGCCTATGTCATAAAGAAAACTTATCCGTAAGTGCCGTAAGATTTCTATAAGATACGGCCTTTTTAATAGGCATGGAACCCTTCGTTTTGCGTGGTCCGACACGCACTTGGCCGATTTTTTAGCTTTCGTTTTGTTTTATATATTTCTGTATCGCTAATCGGTCTTAAGTAAAAAGAGTTTGTTGGTGAATCAATATTTGAGAGAGTATCCGATGGTGGATTTGCGATGTTTGTCGATGGAGCATGTTGTCCGTCAAAATTTGCAAACTATTTTTCAGTCACTTGCCGTTATCCGATTGAACTGAAACTTTGGGTATTAGTTTAGATGACAATTCAATATTATCGTACCGTCGAGCTGATCTGATGATGGAGACAGAAGGCCATGGGAATTCAGTATTCGACGCAACCCCGTTGAGTTTGGGCTCGTTAGAATCGTTTCAATGAGATGATGATGGTTTACAAAAAACCACAGTCGGCAATAAAAGCTTGTACCAAAAACTACATTTTTGACAGAAACTTATTGAATGAACTCAAATAATCTCACCGCATAATGAAGCCATTTGTATTCAAACCCGAGTAATCGGAACCAATCGACTGCAAGGATCGAATCCGCACCAAATTCTGTCCCACATCTAACCGGTCTTCTAAATCAGGATCGTGACGACTACCCTCGTGACGACTATCGACCTTACATATGATTAAGGACTTAATACTCTTTTAGTCTTCATCGATAAGAGTAAGTATTTCCAGCTGATTGGAGTTATTGTTATTACTCCTATTGTATAGCTTCTTCATTTTCTTCACGATGCCATTGCCATTCCAATCAGTTGTTAGAGAGGACAAATTTCTGTATACCTACCTATATCTACCTACTACCTACAATAAGACCACAAAAAAAGTCAAATCTAACCTACTTTAAATTCTCACATTTTTAAATAACAGCAATTGTTATATGTATCCAATAAAGCAAAGAAATAGAGTTTAATACTTGTTCATAATGTTATTTTGTTCCTATAAATACATATTTGGATTTTGCATAACTTGGCACTCATTTAGATCTCCATTCTTTTTGCGGCGAATACCACAGCCAAGCAATTTTTGTATTGATTAAAAAACTAAAATAAAATGTATTTATTTCAGACCAATGTTTGCCCATATTTTGTTAGTAAGTAAAACTTAAACTTATATCTAAGATTAACTTAAATAACTATCTTAGGTGCTATTGAACTTGGCTCTTCTTTTTTATATTTATGTTTTTGGCGTAAAAGTATTATTTTTATTAACTCTTAATAATTAGCTACGAGTATATAATACAATTTTGCAAACCTTTTATCTGTTGAATATTATATTATTTATTCACTTTGTAATTCATTTACTGTTTTCCTATCTACTGTGTTACAAACTTCGATAAGCATCGTCATCCCAATTTCCCTTGATGTTGTAATTGGACACATGATTCCAAATTCAAAATTAGACCCATTTGCCGGCACGATGGACTCGCCCGGGGCATGATGACGAATGCCCAAACCATTTTTCGGTTAAAAAACAAAATTGTTGACTCTAGGGATGTAGTAGGTCGCCGTTCGACAGATTATCGGATTATCGATTATTGTAACCATCTGCTACCTTCTTATATTAATAACATATTTGTAAACACGAGAAAAAAAACCGATAACATTCCTTATTAAACTAGGAAACGCGAATACTATTCATAATTCTAATCTCCGAGCGCGGACAATGTAGAATATGTCGCTTTTACACAACACCGTCATTCTCTAGTAGGTTAGTGGCATGGCATACCTATCGTATATAGTGTTAATGTCATAGATTGCCGATACACAAAAGACAATTACTGTGTGTGTACTTTTTTTATAATTCAGCATTGTAAATACATTCTTTATATAGGTCCCCGTCTCTACACAGGCTTTTGAAAGCTTCACGAGTCGACCTAAACAGTTCTCCGACCGAGCAGGTTGTGTAACGCAATGATCGATACGTAGTTTGCGCAACTTTTATGAGCTTTTAGACCATATTATTGACCGTTTGGGAGGTAAATAGTAGAAATAAAGGCACTGTTACTGGTTTCTGAGAACGGTTTCGTTTCATTACTTGTTGAGTATTGAAACAAGTATTCAATATACTTGACCAAGAATAGTAACAAGGGAAATAGTTCTTAAGCTTAAGCTAGCGTTAATAAGAGGGCTAATTATATGCTTCATTTTGATTACCGTAAAACCTCCCAACTATAATCCAGATGAACAGTTGACTAACAATTGTATGCCAAAGCTAAGGACTTTTTAGGGTTCCGTAGCCAAAATGGCAAAAAAGGAACCCTTATAGTTTCGTCATGTCCGTCTGTCCGTCTGTCCGTCTGTCCGTCTGTCCGTCTGTCCGTATGTCACAGGCATTTTTCTCGAAAACTATAAGGTGTATTTGAATAAAATTTTGAGGATAGGTGTATTTTGTTAGCCGCTACATAGTTTTGTAATTAAAAGTACTAAAATATTTTTTTTTAGGGGTGCACTCCATACATAAAACTGAATTTAAAAAAAAAAAATTCATTGTAAGCCCATGTGTGGCACATCAATCGATAGGCCTTTCAAAATAAATATAAGGTTTCTCAGCAATTTTTTTGATTAAGTCAATAGAGTCGGAGATAATCGTCCCGAAAGTCACTAAAATTCTGTCCCCCCCCCTCTAATTTTTGAACCGTGCATTGTAAAAATATGAAAAAAATCATGGACGTAGGGCTTATTAAATTCTTTCAGCGAAAATTGTTTTGAACAAGATCGGTTCAAAGGTTTTCGAGATATTGCTGAAAAACTGGCTTCCTCAAAGAAAAGGACGTAAGTGCCGTAAAATTTCTGTGACGATACGACCTTTTTGATAGGCACGGAACCCTTCGTTTTGCGTGGTCCGACACGCACTTGGCCGGTTTTTAGTTGTTTTCTTAGTTATTATTTGCTGTTTTGTAGTCACAATGCCTGTCATAGTTCATCCACATAGTAATATTCAATCATGTAACATCGAGTTCATTTGGACCATAGTTATATAGGTATCTGGACTGTGGTTGGGAGGTTTAGCGGTACTTAATAAAAACCGGACAAGTGCGAGTTCAACTCGCGTGGTGAGGGTCCCGTAAAATATTGAGAATTTTTCCGTTACTTTCAATACTCAAACTTCTTATAGGTTTTTCTGTAATCTTTAGGCAAGGAACTATTTTCCATATGTTTTTCGGAATTGTAAGCCTAGTAGTTTCGGAGATAAGGGGGGGGGGGGTCAATTTTCGTATTTTTTCCTAAATTACTTCAAATCTGTTTTCGCTAAAATTATAAAAAAAAAAATCTGTGATGCTTACGACAACCCCTTTCATTTAATATGTCACACAATACATTTTGCGAAACTTTTTTTATTTTCCAGTTTACTCCCCAAAAGTGGCCCCTTTGTTCAAAATTTATTAATTTACTTTACGCGTCCATCTTTGGGTCACCAATTCACATATGTATACCAAATTTCAACTCAATCGGTCCAGTAGTTTCGGAGCAAATCGGCTGTGACAGACGGACAGACTGACAACCGAGTGATCCTATAAGGGTTCCGTTTTTCCTTTGGAGTCTAAAAAGTGTAAAAATGAAATGAATAATTATCTTCGCAGCAGGACCTAAGAATCTTGTCATGTCAATGTTTCAAATTAATTGTGTCTGTGTAGAAAGCGCTTACTATATTGATTTTCAATTTATGTTCAACTTTTAAGAATTGTAAAATTCAACCGGACCTAAAAGCATTTCATATTATAATTCCAATAAAATTACGAGTATGACCTTGTAATGCGCAAAACTTGGTAAACGACGTGGGACATATACTCGAAATTATTGGAAATGGCCGAATTGCATCAAAGTAGTCCATTCCAAAAGCAACCCTACCGTTCAGTGTAAAAGACACCACTTCCAAAGACAGTTTTATAAAAAGTCGGCCATATTGAATACACTCAACCATAAACTATCGACGGCTCGGTCAGGTTTATACTAAATATGTGCAATTTTTTACCTTGCTCCATCGAAACAAAGTTACAAATGTAAATATAATCAGCTCGGCTTCCAAGGTTTTTAACACCAGAACGAGAGTAACAATCGCCGTCAAATTAATGACAGCATTTATCTTTGAGGTTATTTATTATGCGTTTAAAAGCTTTGTGATGTAAGTGATATCTTGTTGGTTGCAGGTTTATTTCACTTGTTCCAGTAGCGAGCGAAGTCTGACAGCTGTCATCCCAGCTCAATAGTTAGGATTAAGGATTGAAATAAAAACGGCGTTCCGGTTATAAACCGGTATTTTGATAAAACGAATAACTTAGCAATCCCTACTTAACACATCGAAGTGTTAAGAATATATTATGACATACAACTCTACATTACAAAAAATGCCTTGAGAAACATGTGACGTGAGCCGGTTTGCAAATAGCATTAAATATATTGAATAGTATTATAGGAAGATACTAATGATTTTGAATTACTAGAACAGAATTCTGCTTAGAGCAACCTCAATTTTAGAACGCATATGTATCTATCACCGATGTACAAGCATGTAAATATTGTAAATTGTTAACAAGTTTACTATTTAATAATGAATACTTTGAGTACTTTGACCCATAATGGCTAAATGCTCAGTGATCCTGGAGTCTTGGTTTTCTGAGCTTTCTGCCAAACATAAATAGTTAACTAATGTTTATTTTATATGATTACTTGTTCATGTAAACATAGTTGGTACCATTTGGTAAGCGTAACAGCTAGGTTTTTCAACGGTATTAAGTATTGTGTACACGTACCTAATATGTGCGTGGTTTTTCGTGGAATTGTTAATTTTCCATTTGTGCCGAATGACAGTAAATAGTTTTAAAAAAACAATCTAGACTCCGGCCCAACGCGGTTAAACTGGATATTTTAGTAAATAGGTAGGTATACAAACTTCACCCGTTTTTGTTTCACAGGAGGTAAGTGAGAAACCTGTGTAAAGTACTTAGCATTAGGTAGGGGGTGCAGTACCGGTACCACCCCAAGAAACGGGACTGTGATTTCCGGTACTGAACCAGTCCGGGAATTCAAGGTACTTTTCGGTACGAAGTATTTTTTTGTAATTAAGTGACAAATTATTGAACTAAAACGCCATTTTCAATTCAATTATGTGATTCTGGATAAACAAAACTGGGAAAAGTAAGCTAATCAACAAAATAATACAACAATACAATACAATACAACTACTCTTTATTGCACACCTCACACAAACAAAGCAGTACAACATAATTTCAATTTGTTTAAAATCTATAAAATCATAGAAGGTGCAAATTTTTGCTAAATAAGATAACTCCGGACTCTAGCCAGAGCTACCGAGGATATAATTTGTTGAGAGTAAGGGAGGTGTCTCGAGCTATCAACAAAACAAATCCTCAAATTAATAATAGCCCTTGTGATTCTTCTGGAATCGCAAGTGTCATTAGGCTACAGTATCTGCTAATCACAGTACTTCACGATTTTATAACAATAACGAGTTAATAAGATAACAGCTTGCACCTAAAATTATTATTATAGATCTTTAGCAAAAATGTAGTAGTCTTATGTTGATTTGATTACTTATCCGGGTTGTGTTTATTCTGAATGATATAAGGGTCGTTCTTCTTTTTTACCGACAATGAACCGAGGTTTTCCTTTTTTTTTTGGTTTTTGAACTATCAAAAATTGTGATTTTGAAGTGCGATTTAAAAAAAATGCATTTTTTCTTCATTAACACTAATTAAAGTTTCCTTTCCGGCCAATATACACATTTGTTTACGGTTGGTTTAAAAAAAAAATATGTGACAAAGTGGACTCTTTCAGTGGGGACTACATTTTGGTTTACCACTCTGTCACGGACTTCTACGATAAAAATACGTTTAAAAAAATGCTAGTTAGAGAAACTAAAATATTAAATAATACTAATTAATAAAATAATATGGACGTTCATTTTTGAACATTATAAAACCGTAAAATCATTACTCAAATGAGATGCCGTAGTAAGACGAAGGACAGGCTATTGTCGGTCGAAAAGAAGAACGACCCATAATTGAATGAAAATACGAGTTTTATTTTAAGAATTTGTCATTTAAATTCAAAAAAATACTCAGTACCGAAGATCCGGGATTTTCACCCACCAGAACCGGTACTGAGTTTTTTGAAAAATCCCGGGAAATCCCGTTACTCTGGTACCGTGAATTTCCGGGAGCATGCCCTAGTTAAAATATTGCATTTAGAGCAGGCAGTTTATCTTGTTTAGAATCATTTTTGGTGAAAGATTTTAATAAGCACTATGTTCATGATTTACTTTATATTATTTGAGTTGGCCGAATTGCTTCAAAGTAGTCATTCAAAAAGCAATTCTACCATCCAAGGTAGAAGATTTCAATTCCAACGACGGTTTTATAAGAAGTTAAACATTAAATAATCTCAACTCAACTATAAGCAAGAAGCCGTCTTCGAAACATAAGAAAATATCATAAAAAGTTTAAAAAGGTAACGTAAATTAGAAACAGACCCATGGGATAAGTCATCTTATTGGGGGACGAAGTTGTCAATAAAATAAACTTCATTTTTAGGATAGCAACTATAGCAGTCAGGAGCAACAAAACCCAATCAAACTTTTGCTCTTTTTCTTCTACATGAGAATCATGAACATTTACGTTTTATTTGTTCTTTATTCCAACCAGGAACTCTAAAATGACCTTGTCAATCTTGTCATTTTACAAAAATGTCGACGATACGTTACTATGATAATATCAGTTCGTTCCTATTAAAAAAAAAAACCTGTTATTGCAGTTTTTAAAGTTTAGATACAGATTATAACGGTTACCACCTGTATCTGCGCAAAAAATAACGACAGTTAAATGACAAAATAAACCAGATGTAGACATTAACATAGCATATCAACCGCTTCTTATAAGAATGGCAAATAACAGTACGAAATTCGCAATACTCGATTAATATTCACTCACCTTGAATGTCCTGTTGAAATTGTTTTTTTAAACACAAACCACAAACACCGATAACACTCACAAACCGCACTGGGATCGGAGCACAGCACTATTTTGGCGCGAAGCTTGACAGAGGAAGATGGCGACCGCTCGGTCGGGCGCTCGAGGTCGACTGAATGTCTGAATGAGTAGCGAGCGAGCTAGCGAGAGGCTGCGACGCTGGCTGTGGCTGGTGCTACTATTCTGCGAACGCGAAGGAAAACAACTTTTTTTAAGGTTCCGTAGCCAAAATGGCGAAAACGGAACCCTTATAGTTTCGTCATATCCGTCTGTCACAGGCAGGCTCGAAAACTATGAGGTGTATTTGAATGAAATTATGAGGATAGGTGTATTTTGTTAGCCGCTACATAGTTTTGTAAGTAAAATGACTAAAAAAATTTTTTTCACCTCAGCGGCTCGAACATGGCGGTTTTGCTGCTTGAAACCAGTGAGGAAAATGCAATTTTGCTGCGAGCGTGAAGAAAACTAACTTTTTAATTTTTCATATCGTAGGTTAGTCGCAGGTCATCTTTTCATACTGCGGGGTGTAATACAAACTTGGAAAATTTTAACTTCATTATCTCTGTCACTTTCACTCCGTTACAAAAAAAGAGAGAGATAAAATATGTCGATTCGTCGTTCGACTTCGAAACCTTCGTAGTAGGCCCCCAAAAAGCGGGAACGAAAAACTCGTTCCGAAATAAAATAAAATTCGACTCGTGTTAAACTCGTATAAAAATATGAAACATATATTAACTCTAATATTATTTTAATCATATTAGTATTAAATTATTCTTAAAATACAATGAAGAAATGCGATATTTATCGCGAACATTTATTATTATAAGTCTTTAGTTTTTTTATATGGTGAACGAATATAAATTTATATACAGTTTCAGAACGCACTTTATATTCTTTAAAAAGTTAGCGCGATTGAACTTCTTTATTACGTTTTCTTGGAGATAAAACATAACTTAAACAAAAACTAAAAACTGTACTAAATATGAGTGAATCAAGTGACGAAGCCGATGTTTTAACTCCTCAAGAGTTGAGAGATACCGTCAAAGAGGCTGAACTGTGTTTTCTAAGTAAGTTCATCTTGGACATTGGACAAGTATCAGCAAAATGCATAAACAAACGGAAACGGACTTAGCTCTTTCTTAATGTCATGTAAAGTTAATGATATGGGAAAGAGTAATTGTAGTTAATGTTTGTTATTTCATATGTATTTGTTGTTCGTTTTTAGGGTTCCGTACCTCGAAAGGAAAAAACGGAACCCTTATAGGATCACTTTGTTGTCCGTCCGTTCGTCCGTCTGTCAAGACTCTTTTTGTCAGGAATTTGTGGAGGTATCAAGCTAAAATTTATATCAAATACTCATATCTACTGTCCCTTAGAGCTGTGAAAAAATCAAACTTCTAAACCAACGCAATCAAAAGATACAGCCGTTTATGCCGCAAATTTCCGCAAATTTTCGAAACTCGCAAGGAAATCTAAACCTACAGGGTACTTCCCGTGAATTCAGAATCTTGAAATTTGGTAAGAAGCAACGTCTTATACTAGCACAAATAAAGAAAAATTGCGAAAACCGTAAATTTTTAGTTACATCATATAATAAAAATATTTTTGATAATTTATATACCTACAGGTTTGTACGGAACCCTCGGTGCGCGAGTCCGACTCGCACTTGGCCGTTTTTTTTACATAAAAATGGTTTAATTGCTTCTATGAGGCGTTTTATTCCTGTGTGTTATATGTTCTCGCCGCTGAGGTGAAAAGTTGTATGTATCACACGAGAGCAAAGATATTTGCATCTCGTGCCTTTGAGTCCCTCGCTACGCTCAAGATTCTAATTTTGAATCACTCGCTACGCTCGTGATTCAACTATAGAATCTTTCGCTTCCTCGGGACTCAACATCAACACTCGCAGCAAAAATCTACTTTGCTCTCTTGTTGAACAAATAACTATTAATTGATATATTTGTTTGGCGCAGCGTGGGTAGGGCAAGGTGGACTGATGACCTGGTAAAGGTCGCTGGAGTCCGCTGGATGCGGGTGGCGCAGGACCGGTTATTGTGGCATTTCCAGCATGGGGGAGGCCTGTCCAGCAGTGGACGTCTTTCAGCTGATATGATGATGATGATATAATTGTAATCTTATAAAATAAATTTAATCTCGTCAATTACATTGAAATCAAAATGGAATGAATGTCTCAGATGGATCCCCAGTTACCAGGATAACATAATACGATAGAAGGCTCGCTAATTTGTTTGTTATTCCACGAAGGACATTATCTCACTTATTTAGGCTTCGCGTGGCAGTAATTGCCTTGCATGTCGGCATGCCGAATGCAACTTGCATACTTAAATCCGTTTATTAAATATTAATGAACTGAAAACAGTGTATTTAGGTTTTAAACAAGCCTCGGTCCGTTATTTGGAAGTAAAAAATAAAAATTGTATTCCTAATTGGATTGTTTCCTTGTTTTACGTATGATTCTTAAATAATATCAAGTCAATTAGTCGAACAAATTGATACACCTTAATATGTCACGCCAAGACGTCTACAATTCGGATGAAAAACAAAAATCGGCCAAGTGCGTGTCGGGCCACGCGCAGGGTAGGGGTCCGTAGTTGCCCGTCTGTCACAGAATGCGGACTTAAAAGGGGCTTTTGAGGTTTTTATTATAGCTTACCCTCGTTTGCGCGCTCGCCGCGGGCAAGAAGCACCGTGCCGTGAAAAAGCAACTCTACCGTCCACGGTAAAAGGTTCAAATTCCAATGACAATGTATATGCACCCGAAATTAAGTGCATTTCTTACCAGAGCATGGTTGGCCTTATCACGCGACGAGTGACAAAATAACAGCGTCGTCTCATTCTATCGAACGGTGTCAGCCAGTGACGCACGCTCTATCCTATCACCTATCGCGTGACAAGGCCAACCATGCTACGGGGCCAGTTAACTAGTTATATCTACTACTCGTTAACTAGTTATGTCTACTTAACTGTGATTGTTTTTCTTTTAAATTCATTATATGTACTACTGCCACGAATTTTTAGCCGGCAGGGGGGGGGGGGGGGGGGGCACATGACTCGAACAAAATTAGGGCTTTAAATCCCATTATCTCGCAAACGCATAACTAAGTTGAAAAATAGTTTTAGTAAACCCATAATATTTGGCGAAACTATAAGGGTTCCTTGTTGACTAAGGAACCCTAAAAACGATCTTTAAGGTAAACGTCCCTATGTTCGACGTTTTAATTTCAATAATTGACACCCAGCTTGTTAACTTATTGCCGGAGACACACTTGTTTCATGTTTATTTTATTGTTTAATGTATGTGTCCTGTGTGTTTGTAAATAAATGTATCTTTTTCTACTCCTGTACCGTTATCTGTCATTTATATATGCGCTGACTCAAACACAATAACATCGATAATAAGTCGTCGATAAACTCTATGCTCTATGGCCCATAAACGCACTGTTTAGCGTACTTTTATGGTTTATACATTTTTCATAAATGCACTGTCAGAATGAGAACTGAGGGCCTACCGCGAAAGGCATTCGAAGTTTTCCCTCTCTGTCAGACTTGTGAGTTCGTACGTAAGTGCAACAGAGAGGGAAAACTTCGAATGCCGTTGGCGGTAGGCCCCCAGTCCAGTCAAGCTTTTTAATTTAAAATCATTGCTGCCGACACCGCGAAAGAAAGCACACTACAAACGATACAATTTGTTTCCCCATCTAGCGATAGTTAGAATGAAAGGTATATTGTTGTTACAAATTATTAGGTGCGTAATGGCCTTAAACCATAGACAGATTTGTATCTCTTATTTAGTTTGCGGACTGACATTTTGAACTTCACTTGTTTCCCGCTAGTTTGTCCTCCTGGCGTAATTTGTTCGGTTGAATAGGTAGAAAGTGCTAGTTTAAGTAGTCGTAGAAAAAGTATTGTATGCAACGGTGTATAACTGGTCTAAAAACACTCGTGGCGTCTTTAATTGCGATGCTCGCCAAGGCTCGCATCGCAACCCACGCCACTCGCGTTTTAAGACCCCTCTTATACAACAGTTGCATAAAATACTATTAACCTAACATGTTTAATCCTAATATAACGCAGACATCTTTATAAAACCATCTCGGCCTCACCTCAAGGATCACATCTGCATAACCAAACATTCTCGCGATAATTGAAGGCGATTCTAAATGGTTTAACTAGTGTTTGTTGCTGCCAAGGATTTCTTAATGGACAAAAACAATGGACTATTGTGATGAGAATATGTTTACTTTACAACCTGATTTCATGAAACTACCCGTTACAATTTTACAAGTCCAAAGGCATTATATGTATCAAGCGGAATTAAAAGATTTTTCAAAAATCCCAACTGTTTTTAGGGTTCCGTAGCCAAAATGGCAAAAACGGAACCCTTATAGTTTCGTCATGTCCGTCTGTCCGTCTGTCCGTCTGTCCGTCTGTCCGTCTGTCCGTCTGTCCGTCTGTCCGTATGTCACAGGCATTTTACTCGAAAACTATGAGGTGTATTTGAATAAAATTTTGAGGATAGATGTATTTTGTTAGCCGCTACATAGTTTTGTAATTAAAATGACAAAAAAAAATTTTTTTAGGGGTGCACTCCATACATAAAACTAAAAGTCAAAAAATTTTTTTTCATTGTGACCCCCCGTGTGGCACATCAATCGATAGGCCTTTCAAAATAAATATAAGGTTTCTTAGCATTTTTTTTTGATTAAGTGAATAGGGTCGGAGATAATCGCCCCGAAAGTCACTAAAATTCTGTCCCCCCCCCTCTAATTTTTGAACGGTGTATTTTAAAAATATGGAAAAATTTATGGACATAGGGCTTATTAATTTCATTCACCGAAAATTGTTTTGAACAAGATCGGTTCAGAGGTTTTCGAGATATTGCTGAAAAACTGCCTTCCTCAAAGAAAAGGACGTAAGTGCCGTAAAATTTCTGTGACGATACGACCTTTTTAGTAGGCACGGAACCCTTCGTTTTGCGTGGTCCGACACGCACTTGGCCGGTTTTTTTTTGCAAATATTAGCCTATGTCACCCACGATTAAGAGGAATCCAACGACACCGCATATGTCGAAATCCGTCAAACGGTTTAGGCTGTAGGGCGTGCCAAAGATTAAGACATACACACATACATACATATATATAGATACATACATACGCTCCAAAAACATAACCCTCCTTTCCTGCGGCAGTCGGGTAAAAAACTGAAGAAGATGACCTGTTGTATGTAGGGGTGACGTGTTCGAATAGGCGTTTGTTTTGTTTGTGTTGCACAATTTAAATACATGTTTATTCGAACACATTACTCAAGTCATGTTCTTAAGTTTATATACACCAATGAAGAAGTGCTGAACTGTGCCCCGCTTTAGGGCAAACCAGGTATTTAGAGAAATAGAAGCGGGAAAATGATAGGGCACCTCATACGGCATGACAACTTCTTATAAATAAATAAATAAATAAATAAATAAATAAATAAATAAATAAATATTAGGGGACATTCTTACACAAATCGAACTAGCCCTATAGTAAGCTCAATAAGGCTTGTGTTATAGGTATACTAGACGACGATATATATAATAGATTTAAATACTTAAATACATAGAAAACATCCACGACTCAGAAACAAATATCCATGCTCATCACACAAATATTTGCCCTTACCGGGATTCGAACCCAGGACCTCTTATGAAGGCTTGTTCACGAAAAAAACCGGACAAGTGCGAGTTCAACTCGCGTGGTGAGGGTTCCGTAAAATATTGAGAATTTTCCAGTTACTTTCAATACTGAAACTTCTTATAGGTTTTTCTGTAATCATTACACAAGGAACTATTTTCCATATTTTTTCAGAATTTTAAATCTAGCAGTTTCGGAGATAAGGGGGGTGGCCAAAATTCGTGTTTTTTCCTAAATTACTTCAAATCTGTTTTTGCTAAAATTATAAAGAATATATATCTGAGATGCTGACAACAACCCCTTTCATTTGATATGTCACACAATACAGTTTGCGAAACTTTTTGTTAATTTTTCAGTTTACCCCCCAAAAGTGGCCCCCTTGTTCAGACTTCATAAGTTTACTTTACGCAGCCATCTTTGGGTCACCAATTTACATATGTGTACCAAATTTCAACTCAATCGGTCCAGTAGTTTCGGAGCAAATCGGCTGTGACAGACGGACAGACAGACGCACGAGTGATCCTATAAAGTTTCCGTTTTTTTCCTTTTGAGGTACGGAACCAAAGTAGCTGTCGAAAACTAAGTCTCCACTGTCTGTGTCACCCAGTAGGTCTAGGTAGTTCAAACCGCAATTAGATAGCCAACTGAGTATTATTTTTTTAAGTGTAAGAATCTAAAATCCATCCATCATTTTGTTTAAAAGTTGTGAAATCCTACATAATGCCAGTTAAGGCTTAAAGCTAAAATGATTGCATATGTGTCAGCTCCCAGCTAGCACGATAAGTTTTATCGTTATATTTTACGTGACGTCTCAGTAAATTTTCGCCGTAAAACGTTACGATAAAACCTATTGTGCTAGGGCCTCTGCTGGCATGATTTAAAACAACTTATTCCGCGTGACGACACATGATACACTTTTTAGCATAATGTGACGTCACGCGTTACTTTAACGGGCTATATCTTCATTATTTTTTGTTTAATTGACAAACTAAAAAAACACGTGTCCAATATTTTTTGATAATCTAACTGATGGACTAAATTAAATTATATATTTTTTACCCAGGAAAATACCCAATAGTCTCGTTCGCTTTCGTTCGGTTGATCGCTGTTGTCGCATGTCTGCGCCTGCGCCGGCTCGCCTTGACCATTGCGCGTGATTACAAGTCTTTATAACTGTCACTGCTGATCAAATGATTCGAGTTCAGAACAATTTAATTACGCGCCAGCGTACGTAAGTCAGTAAATTGTGGAACAACTTGCATTATCTCCGATAGCCAGTGATAATAGGCAGCACGCACGGACCAGCCGATAGCCAGAGGTTGTCTGGAAGAGATCGCTCTTTAGCCTGTTCTTTACCTCTCTCTTAAGTTTTATGTTCTGTATTGTGTTATTTTTTGAGGTGTGCAATAAAGTGTATTTATTCAGATATAATATGACTGCGGAGTCGGTTATCAAGAGTCTATATATTAAATAATATATAGACTCTTGATAACACTAGCTTCATTTTCATCTAAATCGGTTGAGCCGTTTAAGCGTAATTGAGTAACAAACATCCAAACATCAAAACATCCAAACTTTCGCATTTTTAACATTAGTAGAATTATTGCACAGTAAAAAGTTACAAATACAAAAGGCGAACTTAATACCATAGCATGTCAACTGTACTTATTGGACTGGACAGTTTATACAATAATTACAACTTAAAAAGTTGATAAACCCCGATTTTTTCATTTCAAAGTTCAATATCTCAAAAACGGCTGAACCGATTTTGATGAATCATTGCTAAGAACACTCGGGTTAAAACTATCTATGACACAAAAAACCGCATTCAAGTCGGTCCATCCGTTTGGGAGCTACGATACCACAGACACGTTAAACATATAACACCACTCTCTTTGCGTCGGGCGTTAAAAAGCCAAAAATTAAGTCAGTCCAGCAGTGCCAAAGGAAAGAGTTGCATACCTGTAGAATCTCTCACAAGATGACCATACCTGAAAGAAGAAAACACATTGTTCTTATTATAACAGTCATTATAAACTCCTTCATGAGTGAGATATCACAAGATAGACGATGTCATGAGCTGTCAAACAAATGTCATTTTTGGTACAAGCTTTTATTGCCGACTGTAATTTTCTGTATACCGTCATCAACTGCTCCTTGAGACGATTCTAACGAGCCCAAACTCGATGAGGTTGTGTCGTTTCATTGCCAAGTTCCTGTATGCAAAATTTCAGCTCAATCGGTTACTGGGAAGTGGATTAAATTTAATTTGCAAGATTTGATGGCAAACATCGGGACAGGTGAAACTAAATAAAATCATGTAGTTACACCTTAGAAAAGTTGAAATACCCCCGATTATCTAATTGCAAAGTTCAATATTTTAAAAAGGGCTGAACCGATTTTGATAAATTAAAACATGGCTAAGAACACTCGGGTTAAAATGATCTATGACACAAAAAAACCGCATTCAAATCTGTCAATCTGTTTGGGAGCTACGATACCACAGGCAGATACATAGATACACAGACACACAGATACACACACGTTATAGTACATTGTTTAACGAGAGGCGTAAGTGCAATATTGCTAACGAGAGTCTATCAGAAGCCGGACGCCAAAGGCGGAGGGCTTTTGATGACTCGAGTTTGGAATATTCTTACGCCCGTGTTACGAGTATACACAATGTTTTTCATCCATTTGCGAGCAAATAAATAACTACAAAAGACAGAAAAATCTAAGTTTCATACAGCCGCACCAATCAAAAATTGACAACTTCACTTCCAGATCAGTGCTAGTGGAGCGCGCAGCTTCAATATTTCAACCAATCACAGAACAACCAGATTTGCTTAAGCCAATCAGAGGGTTCTATATTTTAAAACTAAATTTAACAGCCCGTGGGAGGTAAAACGGCTATAACTGCTCTGTACGCTCGCAACTCGCAAGTAATAAAGCCATTGACGAGCAAGTGTGATGAAAAACTTATAACACCCCTCTCTTTGCGTCGGGGGTTAAAAAATTAAGT
Organism: Epinotia nisella; assembly: GCA_932294315.1. Lineage (NCBI taxonomy): Eukaryota > Metazoa > Arthropoda > Insecta > Lepidoptera > Tortricidae > Epinotia > Epinotia nisella. Next base: position 1,824,741 of record OW028693.1, read on the forward strand.
CAAATACCACCACATGTCAATCTATTTAACATTAAGACATGGTATTTGACCTCTGTATGCCCGTGAACTGTACTAGATCACCTCTGGTAGAGCACGGAGTAATTAAGTTAGGGTTGACCGCTCGACAAGGTCAGTGCGTGGAGCAGCCGTCCCCACATTTCCAAATTTCTTTATAAAACATTTACTTTAAAAACAAAATCCCTTCTTTTTATAGTTTTGAGTATGTATGTTGCTTTCTATATTTGTTAGTTTATTTTAATACCTACCTAGCTTACGCCCGCGACTTCGTCTGCGTAGGCCCGGGATAAAAACTATCCTATATTTTAATCGAGGCTATAAACTATCTTCGTGCAAAATTTCACTCAAATCGGTTCAGCTGTTTAAGCGTAAGTAACAAACATCTAAATATCCAAACTTTCGCATTTATAATATTAGTAGGAAGTAGGTTAGGCGTATGTTTTTTTTTCATATTTCATGTCAATATTATGATATTATTTTTAGCAATAATTGTATATATATCGTCCTCATAAATTGATTAAGTATATCTATTAAAAATAAGGGAGGCACTTTTTCAGCAATATCTCGAAAACCTATGAACCGATCATTCCATGATTTTTTCATATTTTTAAAATACACGCAGAGGCGGGGGCAGCATTTTAGTGACTTTCGGGGCGATTATCTCCGACTCTATTCACTTAATCAAAAAAATTGCTGAGAAACCTTATATTTATTTTAAAAGGCCTATTGATTGATTGCCACATGTGAGCTAACAATGAATTATTTTTGACTTTCAGTTCTATGTATCTATAGAGTGCACCCCTAATTTTTTTTGTTATTTTAATTACAAAACTATGTACCTAGTGGCTAACAAAATACACCTATCCTCTAAATTTTATTCAAATACACCTTATAGTTTTCGAGTAAAATGCCTGTGACATACGGACAGACGTACAGATGGACAAACGGACAGACGGACAGACGGACAGACGGACATGACGAAACTATAAGGGTTCCGTTTTTGGCATTTTGGCTACGGAACCCTAAACAACAAAGTTTTAACCGAATTCAAATTGTTGAGAAATTCAAGACTGTGTAGCGCTATTATATAATCTGTGGTAGCGGCACAGGATGTTAAGGATTCTGGAGCGTATTTCTCGGCTGTTAATAGAAACCCCCTATTCTCATAAGTATAATCAATAAGTAATAGTACTTGTATTTTACTGCACCACGCATTAGAAACCGTTTCAAGTACAGTAACCGCATGACAAGGTCGGTGCGTGCGGTCATGTCAAGTCTCACTTTACCTTATACCTAACACACGACCAGTCTATGTAGGTAAGTGATGCAGAACTATGATTGTAGTATTTTGTGTATCTTGGGAATTAATGAAAATTTTAGAAATGCCTGATTATTTTTTTGGCGATAGGAATAACCTTCCTTAGCACCAGGAAAATTTTCAGATTTTTCAGAAAAATATAAACAGTTTCCTCGCTTACGTTTTAGATCAGGGACGGTCAATAGATACTTTCCTTGATCCGTCTCATATTACCCTGCCTACGAAGCAATAGGTTCTGGGTTCGAATCCCGGTAAGGGCATTTATTTGGTGTGGAATGGATGGAGATATAGTCACGAAAATTGAGAAGGGTATGTGTGAGCGACGCCCCGTCCCGACCTGGGAGCGCGGATACACTCGCGCGCTCAACGCGCCGCGTGGTGCCGCGCGGAACGGGCGTATGACGTCACCGGGGTCGCGGTAGAGATTATCCCGACCGGGCTCTCCACGACTCCACAAGTCACCTAACAACGCTGCCCTTTTTAGGTACTGAGGCGGCGCCGACGGCAGCCAACCTGACACGCCAGAGGGGCAGCAGCAAATCTGGAGCAGTATGAACTGCTGGGGAGTGCTAATCCCGCGTAGTCGCTCGACACGCTGATGAAGGAGGGGTTTTAAGAAACACTTGTTCAGAAAATAAATTATAATATATTTGTACACGAATTATTTACAGACTGTCCTATCACTATTGCCCTATCACTTTTATACTACTGAATTTACTAGTTAGTTATGACTCTTCTGGTTGGGAGTCGAGCGAACACAAATTGCTAGATGACCCGGGCTCCCTTTTATACTAGTTTTCTAGGTGGCCCGGAGTCAAGTCTGAACCTGTCTAGACTTCAGGTTGCCGCCCACTTTTCTTAAGGAAAGTGACGGCTTTTCCTCTCATGGGAATAACTTCGAGAAAATAAGCTTTTTCAGCCTTTACATATGTACCTTGAGTGGTTACGAACGTCTTACCAACATATTGCGTTCTGATGTGGTCATCTAATGACTTTTAATCGACATCGAATTCAACTTATTAATGAGGGTGCGACAATATTTTCCTCTTATGAGATTCCTATTGGAATTGTGCGGTCTTTACCGACTTAACTCTAGTTTACAAACAATAAGGACGTCTGTGCGCAACTTTTAACATATCATACTATGTAACAGCATTACAGGATAGTTTTCCACTGAAGGTGATACAATTATGATACTGTGATTGACTTTTCCCTAATTTACATATTGCAATTTTCTTACACTATTTTAAGCCAATCACAGGCGATTGCGGGCCACGCCCATGGCTTCCGCATGGTCGAGGTGCCGAGATATACACAAAAAATAATTCGAATTAAATTTGGACCAATCACGGATAGCCTTGGTAACGCCCCCGGCTTACTTTACGGTCAAGGCAGGCCGATATACTCGATTTCACATCTACGAGTCTCGACTTGTCTTTTCTCATATGTTAGCGTGATAGCGATGTGCCCCTTTACTGGACTGTCTGGGGATATAGTCTCATGCAATGGACTTTCATAACTTTATACATTTAATTTCGCTATTCGCGCTACTTATACCGCCCGTTAATGGACTGGCGTGAGATATACTCAAAATAGTGAATTTACTAATTCTCTTTTCGCTATTCGCGCTACTTATACCACCCGTTAATGGGCTTGTGTGAGATATACTCCTACACAGTGACTTTAACAATTCTCTTCTCTATGGATAACTTTAGATTATTATGAGTACATGCTGAGGCTACTTCAATGATACTTTATATTTATAATGGGCTATGTACTGGGGCATTTATTACACTTATAAACCTACCCTAACTTTACAAATTGGTGCATTTACATTTGCACGAGTCATCCATTAACATGGGGCGAGGTATTACCGGTGGGGCTGGCGCCCGTTGCCCTCAGGAAAGCTCGTCTGAGGCGGGTGTCGTCCACAATACCCCCCCTTTAGCAAGAGGTACTCTTGCTACCAGGTTGCAACGGTGTCGTTGGGTTCGCACACGTGGCGTGACGTCGCACTGTCACGGCTTACTACCGGATCACTGCCGGGTGGCGACCGGGTTGCACTGTCTTTAAAGTCACTTGAATTGATTTAGCTCGGCGGCTCACTTAAATTTTGGTTCTTTTAACACTTTTCACTTATTGGTTCAAAAACTTACTGTTTGTTACTGTGGGGTGCACTTGCACTTGAATTTCACTCTTCTATTCCCTCAGAGCCACCAGTCTCCATGGTGCTCCGGGGACCGGCGAGGTTGCTCCCTCTCTTCTACCGGCACTGGAGTGATGTACACGTTCTCCTTGTCTTCCTCCGTTATGCGGATGGGTATGGAGAGTCGCAGGCTGGCTTTCTTCGCCTTCTTGACTGCTGCTTGAATAGCTTCAGCCGATGGCTGATTTATTTTCAGGCGCCTCTTCCGGCTGCCTGTTCGCTGTTTGTTCAGGAGCTCCGGCGGCGCCGGGCTTGCTGAAGTTTTGAGGGTTATTCCCTGGTCAGGCGGCAATGGGTCCGTGCTCGCTGGCACGGGTTGCGCGGCTGCTTTGGTAGAGGACAGTATCTCCGCTGTCCTGCGTGCTGACGTCACTCGTAGTAGCTCCTTCACGGCTACGAGGGTCTGCAAGTCTGTGGGGCGACCTCTGCGCCATGTTGATTTCGCCGCGGCATCTTCTTGCTTCGCGGTTGCGGTCGGAGGAGCTGCTGTCGCGCCCCGTGTCGGTGGGGGCGAAGCGGGTGTGGGCGCTGCTAGCGCGAAGGCTGGAAGGGGGCCTTCAAAGGGAACTCTCCCTGCCGAGGGCGACCTCGGATAAATGTTGCCTCTCATACTGAGGACGTGAGCGAACCCCTCGCTCAATTTTCTTCTTATGTTGTCTAGGCTTTCCCGCCAGTGTTTCTTCATTTCTTCAACTGCTTCTTCTTTCTGTATTCTATCCTCTTCCATTTTCTTAATTTCAGTCTCCAGCTTTTTGATCTGGTTTCTGTTTTCCGCTAGCTCCTCCGCCGAGTAGCCCCTCGGGTCGCACGGTGTTCGCTCTTGAAGGTACGGGTCCCGGCAGTGGGAGCCGTACATGTTGAGCGACCCGGGGGGTAAGTCTGCCATGCTGTAGTTTCCGCGCAGAACGCCTTGGACCTGAGCATCAGGTCCTTGTGGTGGGGCACCGCACCCATGGGGCTGTAAGTGCCCTTGCTGGTCCTCCGAGGAAGTGGTCCGCGTGTGGGACGGAACGTCGCGGCGGCTACACCGGAATTTCCCGTCGGTGGCCCGCGTACGTTCATGATGCGACTGACGCATGTCGCTTGCACTTTAGCCTGAGGTTACAACCTCGGTAACAAACTACAGGCCGTTGCAGTAGATGATGAATGCCGTACTTTGTCACCCCGACAAACACGTGGCAATTTGGCAATTTGACTTGTAACTATACTTCGTAACTTGACGCAAGTAGAGAGACAATCCGGAGAGAAGGACCAGTGCGACAACTATCCGACGTTGTGGCGGGTTGTGTGGGCGGACTCTGCAGCGATGATTTGAAAAACTGAATTTAATAACTTTTATAAAAACTGACGTAAACTTTGACGAATTTGCAATTAAACTGTATACTTGAGCACTAATTTTCACTTTGGAGACTTTTACTTGTTGAGAAGCTTCTTGCTTGGGAGTCGAGCGAACACAAATTGCTAGATGACCCGGGCTCCCTTTTATACTCGTTTTCTAGGTGGCCCGGAGTCAAGTCTGAACCTGTCTAGACTTCAGGTTGCCGCCCACTTTTCTTAAGGAAAGTGACGGCTTTTCCTCTCATGGGAATAACTTCGAGAAAATAAGCTTTTTCAGCCTTTACATATGTACCTTGAGTGGTTACGAACGTCTTACCAACATATTGCGTTCTGATGTGGTCATCTAATGACTTTTAATCGACATCGAATTCAACTTATTAATGAGGGTGCGACAATATTTTCCTCTTATGAGATTCCTATTGGAATTGTGCGGTCTTTACCGACTTAACTCTAGTTTACAAACAATAAGGACGTCTGTGCGCAACTTTTAACATATCATACTATGTAACAGCATTACAGGATAGTTTTCCACTGAAGGTGATACAATTATGATACTGTGATTGACTTTTCCCTAATTTACATATTGCAATTTTCTTACACTATTTTAAGCCAATCACAGGCGATTGCGGGCCACGCCCATGGCTTCCGCATGGTCGAGGTGCCGAGATATACACAAAAAATAATTCGAATTAAATTTGGACCAATCACGGATAGCCTTGGTAACGCCCCCGGCTTACTTTACGGTCAAGGCAGGCCGATATACTCGATTTCACATCTACGAGTCTCGACTTGTCTTTTCTCATATGTTAGCGTGATAGCGATGTGCCCCTTTACTGGACTGTCTGGGGATATAGTCTCATGCAATGGACTTTCATAACTTTATACATTTAATTTCGCTATTCGCGCTACTTATACCGCCCGTTAATGGACTGGCGTGAGATATACTCAAAATAGTGAATTTACTAATTCTCTTTTCGCTATTCGCGCTACTTATACCACCCGTTAATGGGCTTGTGTGAGATATACTCCTACACAGTGACTTTAACAATTCTCTTCTCTATGGATAACTTTAGATTATTATGAGTACATGCTGAGGCTACTTCAATGATACTTTATATTTATAATGGGCTATGTACTGGGGCATTTATTACACTTATAAACCTACCCTAACTTTACAAATTGGTGCATTTACATTTGCACGAGTCATCCATTAACATGGGGCGAGGTATTACCGGTGGGGCTGGCGCCCGTTGCCCTCAGGAAAGCTCGTCTGAGGCGGGTGTCGTCCACAGTATGTTAAGGGGGTTTGAGTATGAAGAGAGGATGGATGAGAGAAGATTAACGAAGAGAGTGTATATAAAAGGAGTGGAAGGGCAAGTTGGAAGGGGAAGACCTAGGCGAACTTTCTCTGATCAAATTGGAGAAATGTTACAAAAAGGCCAGGTCAAAAGTACCCTAAACCGAAGAGCATGTATGAGAAATGTTATGAAGGTGAGTGAAGCGAAAGTGGTTTGTCAGGATCGTAGCAAATGGAGATCCGTGATCTCTGCCTACCCCTCTGGGAAAGAGGCGTGATTATATGTATGTATGTATGTATGTATGTATGAGCACAAATAATTGTGCCTGAGTCATGGACATTTTATTTTCTACTAGCTTCTGCCCGCGACTTCGTCCGCGTGGAACTCGTTAATATCGTAGCTCGCCCCCTTAAGGGATGGATCCCGGGATAATAAGTATTCTATATGTTAATCCAGGCTATACACTATATGTATACCAAAATTCATCTTAATCCGTTTAGCCGTTTTTGCGTAGCCGTGTTTGAGTAACAAACATCTAAACATCCAAATTTACGCATTTATAATAATTAGTAGGATGTATGTATAGTATTTTATGCAACTGTTGTATAAGAAGGGTCTTAAAACGCGAGTGGCGTGGGTTGCGATGCGAGCCTTGGCGAGCATCGCAATTAAAGACGCCACGAGTGTTTTCAGACCAGTTATACACCGTTGCATACAATACTTTTTCTACGACTACTTTTATTAGTATTAAAATTACACAAAACTAGCACTTTCTACCTATTCAACCGAACAAATTACGCCAGGAGGACAAACTAGCGGGAAACAAGTGAAGTTCAAATGTCAGTCCACAAACTAAATCAGAGATACAAATCTGTCTATGGTTTAAGGCCATTACACACCTAGCAATTTGTAACAACAACTTGCTATAGTTAGAATGAGACAGCACTATATACCTTTCATTCTAACTATCGCTAGATGGGGAAACAAATTTTATCGTTTGTAGTGCGCTTTCTTTCGCGGTGTTGGCAGCAATGATTTTGAATTAAAAAGCTTGACTGGACTGGGGGCCTACCGCCAACGTCATTCGAAGTTTTCCCTCTCTGTTGCACTTACGTACGAACTCGCGAGTCTGAGTTTACCAGATAAGGAGATATGGACAAATGTCAATGCCATTATTTAATTAAGTTTACTGTTGTATAAAACTATGTATGTAAAACTTGACATTCAAAAAGTGTTCGCCGTGAATTTATTTTGAACAAAATGAAATTGAAAATTGAATTGAAATAGTTTGGGACTAAAAGGCAACTCAAAGGAGTCCGCTTCGTTGAGTTGTCATGCACGACACCTGTACACAGCTAATCAATCTTCGATTTGAATAAAAATCGATATGCTAATGTGCTACGGCCTATTATCCTAAACAATTCAGTACAAGTATGCCATTGTGCGAGCATGTCTTTATCATGAGACACGGAGTTTTATGGAGTCATGACCTTGCTTCAATAGCTGTCACAGTAAATAATATAGTATCTAGGTAGGTACTAATGGCCATGTAAGCTGTAAAAATACGCAAGAAAGTCATTTACGAAAAAAAAAACCGGCCAAGTGCGAGTCGGACTCGCGCACGAAGGATTCCGTACCATTCTCTATAAAAACGGCCAAAAAATCATGTCTGTTGTATGGGAGCCCCAGTCCGACTCGCACTTGGCCGGTTTTTTAGTATTTGTTGTTATAGCGGCAACAGGAATACATAATCTGTGAAAATTTCAACTCTCTAGAGGCCAACGAAAGCTGAACTAAGGAAAACGCGGCAATTTCAAAAAATCATGACAGGGTAACACAGGGTCACTCACACAGCCGCAATTTTCTCAGAAAAATTTCAATTTGACATACGACATGACGCCTCAGATAGACACACATAGAGACAAAGTGTTGCCAATCAAATAACTACGAGATTCAACTTGCGTTTGCCAGACTCTAGCTATCACGGTTCTTGAGATAGAGCCTGGTGACAGACAGACGGACGGACAGCGAAGTCTTAGTAATAGGGTCCCCTTTTTACCCGTTGGGAACGGAACCCTGAAAACTAACGGCATCGGCAAAAAATCTATTAGTAGGTGGCCGCAGGCATATTGTATAATCCGCCATTTTACATAACAACTGGCCGGTTTTTTTTACAAATATTTTAGCCTATGTCACTCCCACGATTAAAAGGAATCCAACGACACCTCATATGTGCTAAATAATAAGACATACACACATACATACGCTCGAAAAACATAACCGTCCTTTCCTTCGGCAGTCGGATAAAAAGGAAAGATATTTTTAATACAGTTGCTCAAAAAGCGCTACTTTACGTAGCTGTTTAGCGTGCGGAAAGTTGGTTTTCGCGCACTAGTGCTTTTTCCTTTTCCTTGTACAAATAGTACCATTCATTATTATGTCAATAAAATAAATAAATAAAGAACTGTATTAAACTGTATATAAACTGTATTAAACTTCATTTTTTTTTCAACTGTATTAAAATGATGTTACAGAATGAATAATATAAAAGTTACGAATTCCTTACTTGTTGTTTTTCTTATTTTTTCGCAACTGTATTAAAAAACGTCGTTCGATACACGTGCGGAAATGTCATTCTTCACTCGTCCCGAGTCTTGCCACTCGCCTACGGCTCGTGGCAAGATATCTCGGTACTCGTGACGTAATGACATACTTTCCGCACTAGCATCGAAATGTACTATTACAGTACACATGGTGTTACTTTTCCGCACGAGTGCGGAAATGAGCACTTTCCGTGCATATGTTGAAACTTTAAAGAGCCATATGTACTGTAAAACGTTGTACGATACACGTGCGAATAGGTAATTCGCAACTCGTGTCGATTTAAAACACTCCCTTCGGTCGTGTTTTAATTTATCACCACCCGTTGCGAATTTCCTATTTTCTGCACTTGTATCGTAAATAACTATTGATAAGTTTTCGTTGTGACGACAAGTCGTTAGTCATGGACCCTCCGTTGACTAGTATAGTCGTTTTAGCTTAGGCATTGAAAGGGTTAATCAAGTTCATAATCCAGCTAAACGTCAATGTGACACCCACCGCGGACCACCAAGAGGCTTCATTACCACACAAGCCCCCATAACACGACAGGCTGTCTGGTGACACCACGCCCTCGACCTTAATGTGAAGGACGGAGGGGTGAGATTGGCTTGGGGTTCGAGACTGAAATAGGTAGGCGAGGATGTATGTAACCTGAGTGGCTACTATGTTAAGTGATTGTGTAGACTTAGTCGGCAACAGAACTATTTGCATGCTGTTAAGAAATAGCTGGAGAAGGTTGGACAGTTTGTTAACCCAAGACCTGTAACTTACCCTTTTTCTGCAAATAAATCTTTATCTTATCTGATCTTATCAGATTTTGAATAATCGTGTGTATTAGTTGCGGAGTACTTGTGTCACTTTTAACTTTTAAGACGGGCATTTGGAGATAACTAACTATTTATTTTCCCCTACAAAAATACCAGTTGATATCTCCTAATATACGTACTAAAAGTTATCAAAAATAAGTTTCTGTCAAAAATTTCATTTTTGGTGCAAGCTTTTATTGCCGACTATACTTTTCTGAATACCGTCATCAACTATTTCACTGAGACGATTCTAACGAGCCCAAACTCAACGGGGTGACGTTGGTTAAATACTGAATTCCCATGGCCACCTACTGTCTCATCCGATCAGATCGATGATACCATATTATAATTCATATTATTTATGACATGTAAAATTTTATTATTAAATGGATGATTGCAAAAAAAAATCGGCCAAGTGCGAGTCGGACCACGCAAAACGAAGGGTTCCATGCCTATTAAAAAGGTCGTATCGTCACAGAAATCTTACGGCACTTACGTCCTTTTCTTTGAGGAAGCCAGTTTTTCAGCAATATCTCGAAAACCTTTGAACAGATCTTGTTCAAAATAATTTTCGGTGAATAAATTTAATAAGTCCATGATTTATTTCATATTTTAAAATACACCAAATACACACGCACTTGGCCGGTTTTTCCGTATAAAAATTGACATTTAGATCTACCCGACGCGCGTACAATACGTTACGTGATCGACCAAAAGATCTAAAACACGCTTAGGTACATGGCAAAATGTCAAGAATTGTCAGTCAAGATCACACAACATCCAAGCATTAAATTACACGTCAGTAAATGAATATCGCAAGTTAATTTCCTCGCAGAACTCGGTATGTATATATTGACTCGCCACTAAACCACTTGACATGCAAGTTATTCACCAGCACTGCGCACTTGTGGGGGCATATATTATATTATGAAGTCATTAAGGCGACTTAGGTTTAGAAAACGGATTTTTATTAGGGTTCCGTTTCTCAAAAGGAAAAAAGGAACTCTTATAATAAATAAATAAATAAATAATAAATATCGTGGGACAATTCACACCAATTGATCTAGTCCCAAACTAGGCAAAGCCTGTACTATGGGTACTAGACAACGGATAAACATACTTATATAGATAAATACATACTTAAATAGATATTAAACATCCAAGACTCGAGAACAAACATTCGTATTCGTCATACAAATATCTGCCCCGACCGGAGATCGAACCCGGGACCTCAAGCTTCATAGTCAGGTTCACTAACCACTAGGCTATTCGGTCGTCAACTATATATATTTATAGGATCACTTGTGCCCGTCTGTCACAGCCGATTTGCTCCGAGACTACTGGACCGATTGAGTTGAAATTTGGTACACATATTTAATTTGGTGACCCAAAGATGGACGCGTAAAGTAAATTAATTAATTCTGAACAAGGAGGCCACTTTTGGGCGGTAAACTAAAAAAGTTTCGCAAACTGTATTGTGTGACATATCATATGTAAGCATCTCAGTTTTTTTTTTATAATTTTAGCAAAAACAGATTTGAAGTAACTTAGGAAAAAACCTCCTTATCTCCGAAACTACTAGGCTTAAAATTCTAAAAAAATATGCCTAAAGATAAACAGTTCATTGCCTAAAGATTACAGGAAAACCTACAAGAAGTTTGAGTATTCAAAGTAACCGGAAAATTCACAATATTTTACGGAACCCTCACCACGCGAGTTGAACTCGCACTTGTCCGGCTTTTTTTTAAAGTCCTAGCGCTTGTTTGGATCATAATCAGCTGTCCTAAATTTAATTAGCAATCTTCGAGGTCTTTCAATTTTGAGCAATTCGAATCCTGAGTTGACTTTCGCTGTTATATTACTCAGGCAAAGACAGCGGCTGGAACTCCACACGTTTCTGACGACTACAAACGACGACGTACCCATGTTTGCACAAGTTGTTCACAAATCATCATTTAGAACAACGACTCAGCAGCGCACCTACAGCCTCGCTCTCACAGCCAAAGGGACGTAACTGCTGTGGTTGCACTGTGGAAACACACCTTTTTCTGGTAATGTATGCGTGGGTGACAAGGTGACGTGTGACGTCATCGGCGCACGAGTTGTAATAACTTTAAGTGTTATTTATGTTGTGAAGTGTGTGATAAACTTGGTTTTGAATAGACAATGTCCATGGATAATCATAGGTAGGTACCTAAGTCATACCGCGTCTTCGTATGCGTGGACCAGCTAGTCGATCACGTAATGCGTTGTACGCGCGTCAGGTAGATCTTAATGTCAAGTTTAGTATGGGAAAATGACAGTTACATTGTCTTAACGCGTACGTGTTTCCCACTCTGGGATAAAAACTATCCTATATTTTAATCCAGGCTATAAACTATCTTCGTGCAAAATTTCAACTAAATCAGTGCAGCCGTTTAAGCGTGATTGAGTACCTAACAAACATCTAAACATCCAAACTTCTGAAAAACTAAGTTCTGTAACTCGCAAAAATGACAGCAAAATATTTCAATTTCAATTATTATTGAACAAGCGAGCGAAGCGAACGAAGTTCTGTGTCAGCTAGGGGACAAAATTCTTTTGGATGTCCGATTGTCCAGCTGTTCTCTTCTCAACCGATTCTCGTGAAATTTTGTGAGCCGGTAGTAAATGGGTAAAATAATATGTATAATTCTTAACAAAAACAAAAGTGCGAGTCGGACTCGCCCACCGAGGGTTCCGTACAAAATTAAAAATGTATAGTTTTCAGATTGTTCCCTGTACTTGTATAAGACGATATTACTACATTACAGACAGACAGACGGACAACAAAGTGATCCTATAAGGGTTCCGTTTTTTTTTCCTTTTGAGGTACGGACATTAAAAAAAAACAGGCTCGCTAGTTCTGCGGCTCAGAACAGAACCAATAGTTTTTAGTTGTTTATGTATGTTTTATAACAAAATTATTAGCACCCAGTATTGAACAGTCTTCAAGGCTGTGACCAGCTGAGCGTAATCAGCGCGGAATCCGGAAACTGGCCGATGACGGACCAGTGACTCTGCAAGATGTCGCGATGTTACGGAATATTTATAGGTAGAGAATCATTCGTTATATGTAATTATACTGGTTGCTCTGCTCATTAAATTTTATAGTATAATCCTGGGTATATTATATCATGTTATTGTTATGTTTATCTTTGCAACCATTTCGTTTAGAGTAATAGTACATAGTACATTGTTTAACGAGGCGCGTAAGTGATTTTCATCACATTTGCGAGGAAATAAATAACTACAAAATACAGAAAAATCTAAGTTACATACAGCCGCACCAATCAAAAGTTGACAACTTAACTTCCAGATCAGTAATAGTGGAGCGCGCAGCTTCAATATTACAACCAATCACAGAGCAGTATTCTTGCGTTGCGGGGCGGGGCGGGGCGGCTTGGCCAACTAGATTTTTTTTCAATCAATCACAGAGCAACCAGATTTGCTTAAGCCAATCAGAGGGTTCTATATTTTAAAACTAAACTTAACAGCCCGTGGGAGGTAAAACGGGTATAACTGCTCTGTACGCTCGCAGATAATAACGCCAAGTGAGATGAAAAATAAATAAAGAGTGTGCGGTGTGCAATAATTAGTAACTACCTACCTATTTATATCATATTGTATACTACTAATTGGGAGGATTGCAAAAAAATTGTACATAGTTAAGAGCCTTAATCTAATCTACGCTTTGACTTTTTACCCGACTGCCGAAGGAAAGGAGGGTTATGTTTTTCGAGGGTATCTATGTATTTATGTGTGTATGTCTTATTCTTTGGCACGCCCTGCAGACTAGACCGTTTGACGGATTTCGACATATGAGGTGTCGTTGGATTCCTTTTAATCATAGGACATAGGCTATAACATCTGTAAAAATGCAGTTAAGTTTTCCAAAATTCGTTTAAAAAAATTAAAGCATAGATTGGATTAAGGCCCTTAACTATGTACATTTTTTTTTGCAATTCAACCAATTATTATATGTAAATGCAGAAGTAGCAATATGTATCACTATCAGTTTCTTACATGTTTAGGGTTGGAACCACTTGAATCTCGTAGGAGAAAGGTGGAATTCAATGTAAGTAAAATCCAGTTTTGCGCTGGCAAAGTCGTCGGCCAAAGTTAATTATATTGATTGTTTCTTTGCACCCAACGTCGAAGCAGCGAAAACAAATAAAACCCAGTAAGTATCCTTATACTTCCTAGAGCAAAAAGTGCGAAAACACTTCGATTATTGCAAAAAAACAAATACAGGCGCGTGGGCAAGCCAAGGTGACAGCATCGGCCAATCACGGCGCAGGAACCGTGTGACGTCACGACACCTCTAGCGCCCGCGCACTCCGTGTTACTCGACATATGCAAACGTAACATTTTTTATTAACGTTTAGTTCACAAATATATACACAAATTTCCACCTTAAAGCCTTGAGATAAGATTGAAAAGCGTGTACCTATTTGCGAATACATGTATTGTGAAGATTTCTAGTACCTATAGATGCTACGCCGATCTAAGAACGTAGGTTTAATGTTGTTGTTGTATTGATATAGGTAATAAAGTAGTGTTCTTTGTGTGAGGCGTCTCTAGTCCATGTAGCGCCCGTGTGCAGTCAGTAACGTAACCTAGCGCCATCTATTATTCATAAGTAAAGTAACCTAGCGCCCTCTATTATTCATTTGTTAATATAGTTTCCAGAAAACTGACTGAACAACAATTCGATCTAAGGCGGTCCTTATCGGAAATGAAAGTATATATTTTTTTAAAACAAGCTTTTATTTATATGCGCTAAAAATAATAAAATAAACTTTTCCTTTAAAACTTTTACTATCAACTTAAACGTCATAAAACATTTTAGATGATATAAAAGCTGGTCGCGAGATTTACCTGAGTATATACGAGTACCTAAATATCACGACAAGCTTTTATATCATCTAAAATGTGTTATGACGTTTAAGTTGATAGTAAAAGTTTTGAAGGAATAGTTTATTTTATTATTTTTAGCGCATTTAAATAAAAGCTTGTTTTTTTTTGTTTTTTTACTTTTCATTTATTTTTTACTTTTTAGTCATCGCTGGACAGGTTTCTCAGTATATTGTCCGCCATATTGGATTTAGAGTGACGTCACTTTATTTTTCGAGTTATTCTTAGCAAGCCCTTTCATTTGATACCCATATTGTAGGAGTGCATTAAAAAAAAAACCGGCCAAGTGCGTGTCGGACCACGCAAAACGAAGGGTTCCGTGCCTATTAAAAAGGTCGTATCGTCATAGAAATCTTACGGCACTTACGTCCTTTTCTTTGAGGAAGGCAGTTTTTCAGCAATATCTCGGAAACCTTTTATTCGATCTTGTTCAAAACAATTTTCGGTGAATGAACTTAATAAGCGCTGTGTCCATGATTTTTTTCATATTTTTAAAATACACCGTTCAAAAATTAGAGGGGGGGGGGACAGAATTTTAGTGACTTTCGGGGCGATTATCTCTGACTGTATTCACTTAATCAAAAAAAATCCCGAGAAACCTTATATTTATTTTGAAAGGCCTATCGATTCATGTGCCACACGTGGGCTCACGATGAAACAAAAATTTTTGACTTTTAGTTTTATGTATGGAGTACACCCCTAAAAAATTTTTTTTTAGTAATTTTAATTACAAAACTTTGTAGCGGCTAACAAAATACACCTATCCTCAAAATTTTATTCAAATACACCTTATAGTTTTCGAGTAAAATGCCTGTGACATACGGACAGACGGACAGACGGACAGACGGACAGACGGACAGACGGACATGACGAAACTATAAGGGTTCCGTTTTTGCCATTTTGGCTACGGAACCCTAAAAACTAGCCCGCCATCTTGGGTGTTCCACCATGTTGGATTTTTTTGCCGACTGTACTTGTTTTTTGCACGCTCATCAACTGCTCATTGAGATGATTGTAACGAGCCCAAACACGATGGGTTTATCTTCTGTAATTAATGAGTTCCTACGGCCACCTTCCATCTCCATCATCAGACCAGTTTTATGGTACCATATTATTGCATTGTCATCTGACTTACATAATTGTACAAAATTTCAACTTGATTGGACTCCGGGAATTTAACCTGCAAGATTTCATTACATAGTTAGTTACATACAGGTCGACCTAATAAAAGCTTGTTAAAATGTACACATAATAGACAAATAATAGAGTCCAAAAGAGATAGGCCACTTCGTTTGCAGCTCTTGAAATATGTTTAAAAAATTCACGGACATATACATAATATAACATACATACATATAAATATACATACGTTTATGAGCGTATGTCGGTGGAATAAAGATGAACATTTGAACACACACATAATAAAAATAAATAAATAAATAAATAATAGTGGGACAATTCACACCAATTGATCCAGTCCCAAACTAGGCAAATCCTGTACTATGGGTACTAGACAACGGATAAACATACTTATATAGATAAATACATACTTAAATAGGTATTAAACATCCAAGACTCGAGAACAAACATTCGTATTCATCATACAAATACCCGGGACCTCAAGCTCCATAGTCAGGTTCTCTAACCACTAGGCTATTCGGAAAAGACTGTACTTTACTCAATACATTATATACAATCGCCAGTTAATGAGAACCTAATCATTGGTCATGTCATCAGACTTTTGTAAGAAAACTTGTACAGCATTCTTATGCACAAATGACCTTCGAAAAAACCTTACCGGATATTCGCGAGCAAAGGTTTTCCCTGATGCGGCCAGTTTTCCAAGGTTGGTGTAAGGTTAAGGTAAGGAAAGAGAACAACAAGCAGTCAACACGTGTCCAATCAACAATTTAAAGCAACAAACTGGTCAATCCGTAATGCATGATGCTAATAAATAAATATTAGAAGACAACATTGCACAATTCGAAATAGCCCCATTGTAAGCTGAATAAGGCTTGTGTTATGGTTTCTAGACGACGATATATTTAATAGATATAGATCAATACAAAGAAAACACCCAAGACACAGAAACTAATATTTTTTCATCACACTTGCTCGTCAATCGTCGGAACGAGCACGTGAGAGGATCTTTCAGAGTAGCACCAATAACAGAGAAACTAAAGGAAAGCAGGCTCAGGTGGTACGGTCACGTGATGAGAAGAGATGACAATTTCTCGGTAAAAACCGTTTTGAACATCCCTACGAAGCCCCGAGGAAGAGGCAGACCCCCCGCTACATGGTGGTCCAGCATTGAAAGGGAATTGAAAGCGCAAAATCTTACACCCATGACAACCCGGGACAGAGCGTCCTGGCGCCGCTGTACAAGGAGGCCCGACCCCAGATAGAACTGGGACCAAGGGAAGGCAGCAGAAGAAGAAGACACTTGCTCGTCAATGGCGTTATTACTTGCGAGCGTACAGAGCAGTTATAGCCGTTTTACCTCCCACGAGCTGTTAAGTTTAGTTTTAAAATATAGAACCCTCTGATTGGCTTAAGCAAATCTGGTTGCTCTGTGATTGGTTGAAAAAAAAATCTAGTTGCCCAAGCCGGCGCCCCGCAAGAATACTGCTCTGTGATTGGTTGAAATATTGAAGCTGAGCGCTCCATTAGCACTGGTCATTGATTGACGGGCCATTGATAATTTAACTATTGTTTTGCTGTTTTAATTTTTTTTTTGATCTGGAAATGAAGTTGTCAATTTTTGATTGGTGCGGCTGTATGAAACTTAGTTTTTTCTGTCTTTTGTAGTTATTTATATCCTCGCAAATGTGATGAAAAAGAAAACACGGGCGTAAGAATATTGCAAACTCGAGTCATCAAAAGCCCTCCGCCTTCAGCGTCGGGCTTCTGATAGACTCTCGTTAGCACTTACGCCCCTCGTTAAACAATGTACTATAAAACATGCTACATTCACTGCATTATAATTATAATAGGAATCGGCAATAGAGCTAATATTTAGACTTTGTCTTGACTTTAAGAACCTGAAATCTTATATCGTCATTAAAACTAGTCCACAGTCCAACCGAACACAATATTTCCCAACGACAAATCAACTTGACTAATTGCAATTGTCAACACAAACACCGTCACTGACGGCCATGTTACAAACACTTCACATACATACTATTACGCTTCGAAACGCATTTTTGCAATATATCCCATCGGTATCACCAACGGCAGATATAACTTGGTTTTACAACATTGTTCTTGCCGTCGTTGAACTATGGGTTGTAATGACGTGGTTAAGATTGTATCTGTTCGCGAACGGCAAACAGGTTGGTGCGTTGGGCAATTGGTCCAGATGCTTAATGGAGATGTTCGGAGCACGAAGTGTGTCAGCCATTGATGACTTAGTTAAACTTAATGTGTGTTTGTCAAGTTATCAGTTGCGCAAGTGCTCTTGATAAATAGATCGGTTCAGCCTCTAATTTGACACAGACGAAATATTTAAATTTGTGTTGTGATTAAGTGTACGGCCGACCCTTGTAGACTCGTACTGTTAATACGACTACTCGCAAGCCTTTCATTTTAACCCCCGACACAAAGAGAGGGGTGTTATAAGTTTAACGTGTCTGTGTATCTGTCTGTGGTATCGTAGCTCCCAAAGGGATGAACCGATTTGAATGCGGTTTTTTTTGTGTCATAGATAATTTTAACCCGAGTGTTTTTGTTTATGTTTCATCAAAATCGGTTCAGCCGTTTTTGAGATATTGAACTTTGAAATTAAAAAATCGGGGGTTTTTCAACTTTTTGAAGTTGTAGTTATTTCAAATCTAAAAACAAATTTCGAAAAACTGAATTTATAACAAATATCTAAGTATGTAGTTATTGAACCTGCTCACAAAATCTCACGAGAATCGGTTGAGAAATGTGTTCTGTAGACGAGAACAGACGCCGGACAAAAACTGAAAAGACTCGCGTTAACTCTGACCTTAGAGCATACATAACTGGAGTAGCCTTATGTCGTATTTGTGTACAAAAATGTCTGCCGAATTTTGCGGGGGCGAGGGGAGCATCTTAATAGGATATTGAAACTCAATTGAATATTGAAAGCTTGAAGAAGTGCTTACAGCAACATGTGGGCATTTTTATGACCAGTGTTCTCTTGCGAGGAGATTTTGTGAATGTCCATTAATCGATTGTGAAATTGTCTTTGTATGATTTTTTGTAGAACCGATGGCCGTTGGGGCGGAAAGGTTCTCGAGTGGCGACCACGTGCCGGAAGGCGCGGCGTGGGTAGGCCCCCCACATGGTGGTCTGATGGCCTGGTAAAGGTCGCGGGAGTCCGCTGGATGCGGGTGGCGCAGGACCGGTCAATTTGGAACTCTCTGCGGGAGGCCTATGTCCAGCAGTGGACGTCTTTCGGCTGATATGATGATGATGATTTTTTGCACATTGTGCAAGCTTTTCTACCGAGGGGTAAGTTACTTCAGTAAGGCAGTTATGTAAGCTCTAAGACTCTTATGCATTCTCTACCAGTCAGCATTTGGGCACAGCAGACAAACCGTTTCGTTTTGACCTTTCAAAGTTTCGGTGACCCACGAGTAGGTACGGTCAAGGACTTTAATTGTTGGGCCATTTAGGTGTCCACTAATCTTGGTTTTCTATGAAGCTTCAAGTGTCCAGTGAGCTCTAAATGGATCAACAATTAAAGTCTGTGACTGTACATAGGTCAAAGTTAAAGTCAAAGTGATTTATTCTTCAATTTAGACATATTACATGCACCTATGAATGTCGATAATCTACCACCGGTTCGGAAAGAAAACCTCTGCCTCTAGAAGAACCGTCGTAAAAAACTCGGCGAGGTGTCATTTTTTCAAAACAGTATACAATATATCATTTCAGTATCAGAGTATTAAAAAATTGTAAAATTACATTGCTACAGTAGAAAGCCTATTTATTTTGCGACAGATTTCTAGTGCAGGATTTTATCGCTGCCAAATATCCCTATCCATGATGTAATCGTTTATCTTATAATATGCTTCTGAAATAAGTGTCCGTTTTACGACAGATTTGAATTTAGAGTCAGTAAGTTCGGTAATGTGTTTTGGAATTTTATTGTAGAATTTTATACAATTTCCCAAGAATGACTTTTTCGCTTTTACTAGGTAGCCTGTAAAAAGTTGTTTTGTGCTTCCCTGCGCTTCTGGTAACCTTGGGCCTATCAGTGTTCCAGTCAGGTGTGTAATTGGTATGTATAATTTCCACACAGTTTAAACATCTCGGGCCGTCACGGTCACTTGAACGAGTATTATTATGACAGGTGACCGAGTTTCAGTGACAAATAGTTGGCCGACTTCGAAAACGGAGCGAGACCAACCAAATCAAAAGTGTTTTGATTTTTAAACGAGCGAGCGAAGCGAAAAGTGTTCTACGCTTCAGCTTGGGCCAAAGCTCTTTCGTATGTCCGGGAGTCGGGATGTCCGGCTGATCACCTCAACAGATCGCATTTCTCAACCGATTCTCGTGAAATTTTGTCACCCAGTTCGATAATTATTTGGATTTCATCTCTCCATTCAGTTTTTGGAATAAAAAAAACCGGACATGTGCGTGTCAGTTTTCGCCCACACACAATACAGTTTGCGAGACTTTTTTTTTAATTTTCAAGTTAACCCCCCGAAAGTGGCCCCCTTGTTCAGAATTCATTAATTTACTTTACGCGTCCATCTTTGGGTCACCAATTTACATATGTGTACCAAATTTCAACTCAATCGGT
Organism: Epinotia nisella; assembly: GCA_932294315.1. Classification (NCBI taxonomy): domain Eukaryota; kingdom Metazoa; phylum Arthropoda; class Insecta; order Lepidoptera; family Tortricidae; genus Epinotia; species Epinotia nisella. Next base: position 1,845,037 of record OW028693.1, read on the forward strand.
CCAGTGGTTTCTGAGCAAATTGGCTGTGATAGACGGACAGGCAGACGCACGAGTCTATAAGGGTTCCGTTTTTGTCCTTTTGAGGTACGAAAAAAACATTTAGGTATTTTAAAAAGGACAGACTCGCGACATCTACTAGTTAGCAGAGCTACACTCAAGAGCAAAAGTTTCGGGTACAGTTTGTACTGAAATTCTATACAAAGTGTACCCGAAACTTTTGCTCTTGAGTGTATATGACAATGACAAATGACTACAGTATTTTAATACACGCGAAACGAGTCTGTTACTACACGAACGTCATATGCCCCTTGTTATATAATAATCGTGAATTTATTAGATTGCGGCGGCCAGTGATTGATATCATGGCTAAACCTGAGGCTAAATATAGCGAAGGCAAAACATAAACTTGTTTGATGACTGTCTTTTGACAGCTTGTGGCAATGATGTAATATAAACTAGTGGAATCAAAAGAATTTTCGAAAAACCCAACAAACATTATAGCCTAGGTTTAGGCTGCAGGGCGTGCCAAAGAATAAGACATACACACTTATATATTTACATATATACGCTCGAAAAATATAACCTCCTTTCCTTCGGCAGTCGGGTAACAACTAGAGTAGCTCTGTGAGCTCCAGAACTCGCGAGTATCTTTTATAAACAATGTTTTTTCTGTAAAACTTATCCAAAAACTCGATATACAAAAAAATCCTATTATAATTATTGAACCTGCTCACAAAATTGCACGAGATTCGGTTAAGAAATGCGACCTTTATAGGAGAACAGCCGGACATCTGGACATCCGGACATACGATACGTTCGAATTTTGGCCCAAGGTGAAACGGAGAACTTCGTTCGCTACAATGAAAACAAGTGCGTGTCGGACCACGCAAAACGAAGGGTTCCGTGCCTGTTAAAAAGGTCGTATCGTCACAGAAATCTTACGGAACTTACGTCCTTTTCTTTAAGGAAAGCAGTTTTTCAGCAATATCTCGAAAACCCCTGAACCGATCATGTTCAAAATAATTTTCGGTGAAAGAATTTAATAAATCCTATGTCCATGTTTTTTTTTTTATACACCGTTCAAAAATTAGAGGGGGGACACAATTTTAGTGACTTTCGGGACGATTATCTCCGACTTAATCAAAAAATTGCTGCCACACGTGGGCTTACAATGAATTTATTTTCAGTTTTATGAAAAATCCCCTAAAAAAAAAATCTTAGTCATTTTAATTACAAAACTATGCAGCGGCTAACAAAATACACCTATCCTCAAAATTGTATTCAAATACACCTTATAGCTTTCGAGTAAAATGTCTGTGACATACGGACAGACGGACATGACGGAACCGTAAAAAAGCTCATTTCCTCATCCAGTTCCAATTTCGAAACGACCTGAGCAGCTGGAGCAGGTCCGAGTCGAAAGCCTCGTGAGGCAATCTGTCACACCACACGTTTCGACACCAGTAGGTATGTGCACTTTGCTTAACTGCGACAGTTTTCGTTCAAGGTGCGGTCAGCGGGCTATTGATCGACTGTTACAATTCCAAACTATAGTACATTTCACGCCACTGCTCGGAAATGTGGCAAAAGGTGGTCAGAATTCAGGCTTCAAAGCTGGGGTTAGTTGGACGTCGCACGAACAGGCCATCTAAGACTTCAAACTGTCCAACAATGGTTTTGTTGGACAGTTTGAACAGCGATCGAACGAATCACAGGGCCCCGCGCGCGGTCGCGCCGGCGTGCGCCCGCCGCTCCTGCACGGCTATCACAAGACGGCGCGCGAGCTCTCTCGATTTTACTCGCACTGTCCGTCTCTCTCTTATTAGAACAACTAGAAAGAGAGGTATAGTGCGAGAAAAATCGAGATAGCTCGCGCGCCGTCTTGTGATAGCCGTGCTGGGCTGTTATTCGCTACGTCACGCCTAACGAAACTAGACCTCTACCTACGCTTAGTTGCTACGAATCGCGGCGTCAAGATATATTTGTGGGTGAGCGTTGAGGTGAGCTTAAAACAAGTTACAGAATAGGGGGGCTGCTCCTCCGCCGGGGCGCGAGGCAAGCGAGCCTGTTTAGTATTATGATCTTCAATTAGATACTTAATTTTGATTTAAAGTTATAATTATTTGCCATTTCCTCGCAGTAGGCGTGAAAAGCACTGTGTTAAGCCTCGGCCGAAAGTGCAATAGCTGGACTCGTACTTTCTAACTCGTCCATCTATTGCTTACTTTCTAGCCTCTTCAATATTTTTGTATATTATACACGGAACCCTCACCAGTCACCACGCGAGTTGAACTCGCACTAGTCCGGTTTTTTCAAGAAACGCGAATGTACACGTAGCTTTGAATTCAGATTAATAATCAACTATTGAAATAACTTGTTACTTAGGTACTTGAGCCCTTTAGCAAAGATGCGCCAGTGGGTGTACCTTAATCCGACACCAAAAGTGATAAGTAAGCCTTTAATTTGTACAAGTAATCTTTCCACTTAAATGTAGAATAACCCAACTGCACAACAAAGTGTGTCCCGTTGTCTAGATATAATGGAGATAGGGATGTAGCGCAATTACACGTGATATCACACGCATGTGCACGCGCAGGGGACATGTTCAAAACAGTAAGCAACAATTTCTAGAAAAATTCTAACCCATCAACTACGTCAACAAGTTCACTGCCAAATATTTCGACGCCACGCTTGTAGCTAGGGTTGCCAACTTTTTTTGGGGATATAGTATTTTCCAGAAAAAACCGACAAAAATATAGTACTTGGCTGGGCAATGTTGCTATTTAGTAAAATTTATTTGAAACCTGCGCCGCTGAATGCGGGTGGCGCAGGACCGGTCACCTTGGCACTCTTTGGGGGCAGCCTATGTCCAGCGGTGGACGTCTTTCGGCTGATATGATGATGATGATGAATTGAAACCTGGGCAATTTGAAGCGCTTCGTAAGGACCCCCAAGATATAGTATTTTTGCGTACTATATATTTCGTCAACAGTATATAGTACAAAGAGTCAAAATATAGTAAAATACTATATAATATAGTACGGTAGCCGATGCCGTGGTTTTCCCGTTAACCCGTTATGTAGCGGAAAGCTGCTGGGCACTAGCTGGGGTCCCGGCAGTAAAAGTGTTAAGGCATAGATACTATGAATTTCGCTCTATTGTTACCAATTGTTTTAGTAATATCTAATACTATGTTTTGAGATTATTTCGTACTAGCTTTTACCCGCGACTCCGTCCGCTTGGCACTTGTTTATATCGTAGCTCGACACAAGATTTCACCCCTTATTCCACCCTCTTAGGGGAAGATGTCCGGTATAAAAACTATTCTATGTCCTGCCCCGGGACTCAAACTAACTCTATACCAAATTTCATCTAAATCGGTTTAAGCGTGAAGAGGTAACAGACAGACAGACAGACACTTTCGCATTTATAATATTAGTATGGATGGATTAAGGAAGTATACGTATGCCAGAAATTATAAAGCGCATATAATACTAACAAAATATACAACAATAATAGTATGCTTTAATTGACGTACTTAGTTTAATGACGGCTTTTCTGTGGACATTGCCAATGTTAAGGGCTATAAAGCTTAATTTTTTGGTTGGACAAATCCGCATAGACGACATCTCATATTTAATTATATGCTTTAAAAACATTTCATGCACGTTAGCCCTTAACTAGTGATCTCGGGTAAGACTGTTTTTAGGGTTCCGTACCCAACGGGTAAAAACGGGGGTCCCGGGTATTACTAAGACTTCGCTGTCCGTCCGTCCGTCTGTCTGTCACCGGGTTGTATCTCAAGAACCGTGATAGCTAGAGAGTTGAAATTTTCACAGATTATGTATTTCTGTTGCCGCTATATCAACAAATACTAAAACACCGGCCAAGTGCGAGTCTGACTCTCCCATACAACAGACATGATTTTTTTGCCGTTTTGATAGATAATGGTACGGAACCCTTCGTGCGCGAGTCCGACTCGCACTTGGCTGGTTTTTGTTTTTTTCGAACGAGCGAGCATATCAACCTTGAAATTTTGTGAGCAGGTTCGTTAATTATCTGGTTTTTTTTGTCGAGTCACTTTTTGAAGTCATTTTTTTTAAAGCAGGCTTGCGGGTTCTACAGCTCACAGAATCACTAGTTTTAAGCTACTGTTACACATGCTGATTACTAGCACGCAAGCATGCTACTATTGAGCAATTGCTACTTACTAGCACGTGTGTATAAACATTGCTAATAATGAGCATGCTAATGTCGAAATGTCGAGTTTGCTCAAAAATCGCCGGTCGTGCGATTTTTAGGCATGCTACCTGCACGCAACTAGCATGATTATTGCTAGCAAATATAAACAGTTCATAAGCATGCTCATATTAAGCATACTGATAGCACGCTTTTTAGCATGCTATTCTAGAGCATGTGTAACAGTAGCTTTACTCTGTATTGGCCCATATAGAACTCTCGAGATTGCCATTTCTGGACCTAAGGAAATAACTGCCATGGAACCTACTGCGGAAACTCTGTGCACTGTCCGCGTCCATCACTTGACACCGCGGGCCTATTGTGGCTCCACCTTTTATTTTTACATTAAAACATAACACTACAATAGACAACCTTGCTCCCTATTGCATAAGGGTTATAATCGTTTAAGAAGAGGGTCCCTGTTGTGATGTGACGTATCGTATATCTTCGCCTAATAATTATCTATAGATACGTTTTGTTACAAACAGGGTTGGGAACTATCAAGACAATTAGTTATACTCCGTGATAATTACCATGAAGTACATTAAAAAAAAAAAACTAAAACTTAGAATAGTTGAAAAACCCCCGCTTTTTTCATTTCAAAGTTCAATATCTCAAAAACGGCTGAACCGATTTTGATGAAACATGGCTAAAAACACTCGGGTTAAAATTATCTATGCTACAAAAAAACGCATTCAAATCGGTCCATCCGTTCGGGAGCTACGATACTACAGATAGATACACAGATAATACAGATACATAGACGTGTCTAACTTATAACCCTCTTTTTGCGTCGGGGGTTAAAAATAATAATAATGCAACATTTTGCTGACAACAAAGTCAAAGTCAAAGCCAAAGTGATTTATTCTTCAATTTAGGCATATTACATGCACCTATGAATGTCGATAAACTACCACCGGTTCGGAAAGTAAACCTCTGCCTCGAGAAGAACCGGCGTAAAAACTCGGCGAGGTGTCATTTTTTCAAAACAGTATACAATATATAATTTCAGTATCAGAGTATTATAGAATTTTAAAATTACATTGCTACAGTAGAAAGCCTATGCAAGGTGTTATGTTATCCACTCTGTTGAACCCTAAAAGGCAATAAATACACGATGACACATGTAATAGAATTCGCTCGTGTCGGCAGGTCGACAATGGGTGACGTAACGCGGTGGAAAGCTGTAAAAAACGGTGACTATGGATGGTAATGACCCGACAGGCCGTGTACATGGTGGCATGTCGCCTGCCTACACGTCAGCTATGGAATACCACCACCTCGTATTTTTAGGGTTCCGTACTTCAAAAGGAAAAATCGGAACCCTTATAGGATCACTTTCTTCTCCGTCTGTCAAGGTATCTCGGATACCTTGCCTACAAAGCTGAAGGTCATCATCATCATCATATCAGCCGAAAGACGTCCACTGCTGGACATAGGCCTCCCCCAAAGAGTACTGAAGTGACCGGTCCTGCGCCACCCGCATCCAGCGGACTCCCGCGATCTTTACCAGGTCATCAGTCCACCTTGTGGGGGGCCTACCCACGCCGCGCTTTGCGGTACGTGGTCGCCACTCGAGAACCTTTCCGCCCCAACGGCCATCGGTTCTACGTGCAGTTAAGTTTAGCGATTCGGAGGGCTGTAAGCTGAAGGCCCTGGGTTCGAATCCCGGTAAGGGCAAATATTTGTGTGATGAGCATGAATATATGTTTGTTTCGAATCTTGGATGTTTTCATATCGATATATCGTCGTCTAGTACATATAAAACGAGCCTTATTGAGCTTACTATAGGGCTAGTTCGATTTGTGTAAGAATGTCGCGGACGGACACGGATACGGAAACAAATATTCAAGCTCATCACACAAATATTTGCCCTTACCGGGATTCGTAACCAGGACCTTCAGCTTCGTAGTCATGGCCACTATCCACCAGGCTAAACCAGTCATCTAATTATAAAACAGTGTTATAATTAATCCTAATAGAAGCGTCCATTCTAGCCGAGCCCTAACAAAGCGACGAAAAGTGACAAGTCATGCACGTGAACAAATGACTGTTCCTTATGGGTTTATAAGCTTTTTACACCCGAGCTTTAGCTGAGCTTCGAGCATGTGGGAAGATGACATTACGAAATAACCTTGGAGATTCCATTATAATAATTAATTTATTATAATGCAGTAGTTTTTCGTTTCAATTTGTGATCATTATAATAAAGTATATAATTATATTATAGCGCAATTATTTTATAGATTCAGTTCGCATTATTATTCATTCATTTTATATGCTTAATAACTATTATAGAGGTATACGTGAAACCCTATTGGGATTCTTTTTACAAATATTTAAACTCACAGAATAAGTAATTAGGTATTACTGAAAATCCTCCGAAGGTTCATTCTATGTACTTGTTACCCTCTATAGACAAACTTACATTTCAGAGACAGCCAACGTTAAATATTACCAGCTGTCTGCATAGAAACTTTCCATGCGTTCAGATTTTAATGAACAGCGTGTACTATTACAGACGGTTCGGCCTGGCCACGTCTACGGTGCGGCGCCGCAACGCAAAAAACTCGCGTATATATCAAATTGTCTCGTTCCTAAAGTGAACAAATGTCATACTGACTTTGAACTAAAACGTCACCTGTTCAAAATGCTTATAGTATTTTATGCAACAGTTGTATAAGAGAGGTCAAAAAAGGCGAGTGGCGTGGGTTACAATGTGAGCCGAAGGCGAACATTGTAAAGAAAGACGCCACGAGCGTTTTTTGACTTAGTTATACAACGTTGCATACAATACTTTTTCTACGACTAGCTACTATGGAATAAAATGCTAAATTAAACAAAGAATAAGTAAATTTTTCTTAAACTTTGTCGTATAGGTGCCGAGATTTAGTAGGCAACAAATTTTCGGTCACTGCTTGTGGGCTGCCGGTGTATTTCTTCTGGTGTAGAAGCAATATTTTCATCGTCATCCATTTTTATTACTTTTGAGAAACACCAACTATTTTGTAGCAAACACAACGGCCGCAAACTCCAACAACAATTTATAAAATAACCGGGAATTCGGGAAACATGAAAATGAGACAAATGGGTGTCTATGGTTAACTTTGTTTTTAATTGATGTCAACTTGCCAGTACTGCCATATTAAGAATAAAGGTTTTTCCTAAGTTAGCAGCAATGCCTTTAGTTCAAAAATTTCTAAAAAGTAAAAACATTCAGTGGTTTTTTAAGTTGGTATAGGTACTACCAACTTAACAAACCACTGAATGTTGTATGATGTATAGGTTTAGAAGCGTATGGCTGCTAAGCGTATCGTTTTGGCGACATAACAGCACGGTTGTGCCGTACTGTTATGGGGGATAGAGTATAGACTTTTCTGCAAACTTATTTTGTATGTCTTTATATTAGTGTTCGTGACTATGTAAATGACAGATAAAAGTACAGGAGTAGAAAAAATATTTTTTCTACTCCTGTACTTTTATGTCGCCAAAACGATACGCTTAGCAGCAATACGCTTCTAAACCTATACATTAGGTACTACCAACTTAACAAACCACTGAATGTTTTTACTTTTTAGAAATTTTTGAACTAAAGGCATTGCTGCTAACTTAGGAAAAACCTTTATTCTTAATATGGCAGTACTGGCAAGTTGACATCAATTAAAAACAAAGTTAACCATAGACACCCATTTGTCTCATTTTCATGTTTCCCGAATTCCCGGTTATTTTATAAATTGTTGTTTGACTTTGCGGCCGTTGTGTTGCTACAAAATAGTTGGTGTTTCTCAAAAGTAATAATGGATGACGATGAAAATATTGCTTCTACACCAGAAATACACCGGAGCAGCCCACAAGCAGTGACCGAACATTTGTTGCCTACTAAATCTCGGGACCTATACGACAAAGTTTAAGAAAAGTTTATTCTTTGTTTAATTTTGCATTTTATTTCATAGTAGCTAGTCGTAGAAAAAATATTGTATGCAACGTTGTATAACTAAGTCAAAAAAAACGCTCGTGGCGTCTTTCTTTACAATGTTCGCCTTCGGCTCACATTGTAACCCACGCCACTCGCCTTTTTTGACCTCTCTTATACAACTGTTGCATAAAATACTAGAAATGTACATTTGGTTCAAATACCAAATCACAGATACGACAAAATTTCAAAATAACTTAAACTGAATACTTCAGAACGGCAAAATGTCACAGTTTCATAATGCCAATTTTTTTTTGCAATCTATAAAGCTTTATGTAGCAATATTTGACCAGCACTAAAGAAGATAAGTAAATGAAGGTTAACTACCGTAAATGCACACAACTATAGTCCACTACCCCCACTATGGTCCAAAAGTAAACTCATTCGTTTCTATCAATACCGATTTTGTATTTGTGATTTTATAGGTTTTTATTTAAATTTGTGTTATTATATTGCCTGTCTTCAAGTTCACCCATGAAAATCCCTCCCACCTGAGCAAGTAATATGAGACTTAATTTGGACCATAGTTGGGTGACCTGGACTATAGTTGTGTGGTTTTACGGTAGCCTTTTTGAAATTTAGTTATTTTGGCACCTTGTTGTTTTGAACTTATGGTGTTCTGCGGTGAAGGTGTTGTGAAGTTTGTCTATTTATGAAACGAAGGCATTTTGAAATTCAGCATCAGCATTATGAGAAAAAAAGTTAGGTATGCTGTGATTAAGTATTTTGACACTAAGTTATTTTGAGATCTAGGAGTATTGGTAAAAGGGTAAAATGGAAAATAGATGGCATAAGCCCTACTCCTTTTTAATCCGAGGTGATATTTTGCTTAGTTAGTTCTTCAAAACATGATATCGTCGTCATTCTAAAATAATCATGAAACATGTCACTGGTTTTCAAAGCCTCATATTTACTCTTGAAATGATCTCATCAGGATTCATTTTTGGAAAGACATGGGTTCACCCAAAATCTTATTATTTGCTTTCTTTTCTTGCGTCTTTTTAACAACAACATCTGTTTGAAGACTGATCGTTGGGAACTTAGGAAAACACCATGCATCGCGGCGTAGAAACTCACGGCGCGGCGTGATTTTCTGCAGCGCCGGAACGCGAGGCATGTGGCCAGGCACTAAGTGTTTATAACCTAACGGATAATATAACTAATAAACTACATTAAATGGTTGTGTAAATAAGCAAAATAACTTAAATCAAAGTTTGTTTAAAAAGTGCGTCGAAATGAAAAATGTTTTACAGTACCGAGGGATTTCGTTGATGTCTTTTGTTCGGACAATTTCGTGTCGCTTATTAGCGTACTCATTCTGTGATAATTTCAACACATTTCTTATTTATCACGACATCGACATCGACAATAGGAAACAGATAGACATACATCTCTTATGATGGTATGCCGTACCCTATGGATGCTTGCGATTCTATAGTCATAAGCGCGACGTCGCTTTTATCGAACGAGGGAGCGACGCGAACGAAGTTCTATGCTTCAGCTTGGGCCGAAAATCGTTCGTATGTCCGGTGTCTGTCCAGCCCGGTTGTTTTCCTCTACAGGTCGCATTTCTCAACCGATTCTCGTGAAATTTTGTGAACAGGTTCGTTACTTATCTAGATTTTTTTGTTGAGTTTCTTTTTAGTTTTTTTTTAATACTGTTCTAAATTACACAAGATAAACCCTGTGTAAATACGAGCAAAGAAGGAAATGATGGTTGTGCTAAAAAAGTACAGTCAGCTTCGAAGTTTGTGCCAAAAACTTATTTATCTGTGTTGTTGGGTTAGATAAGCTTTTGGGCTTCCTTCCCTTGGGATTCCTAAAAGTCGACTGCTGGATCGGGTTGTGTGTTGTGGGTGATAGGCTAGCAATATCACAATTGTTCCGTATTTAAACCCACAATTCTGGAAATCTCATTGAAAATTTAACTTAATGTGCCCAGCCTACCCCATGTGGAACACGGGCGTGAATGTATGTTTGTAAATATGTACACTTAGTTTATATGATAATGGATTCTTCTGTGAATTGTATGCGCATTTCGATTACTAAACATTGATTATTTTCACGAAAAGTACCAGGAGCTCACGACTTCCAAGGAGGTATGTTGGGACGTGAGGCGTTTTTCAAAAGGCTTTGTAGTCGTGTGACGTCACTACTCGAACCGGTCCCACAGATGAAATACTAGTTACTTACCCGGACCTAATAGGGTATTTGACAACGGTAATAGTACATTACTGCAGACGCCGGGAAGGAAGGGCTTGCCGGGTGAGTAGGTATAGACGGCCGACCGTAGGGAGGCCGGATAGTGATACGAAGCCGGCAAGCCCTTTTCACGGCCAGGCATGTATAGTGCTTTTCTCAAACTTATGCAATGAAATAAAACAATACACCACTCACAATCGTACATTAATTTTCCCTCCAATCCCTCTATACTTAATGTTTTTTTTTACGAAAGTCGTCCGTATTTCGCGTGTGTAGTTTTTGAATAGACCCTATTAGGGCCATTATACATAACCTGATAATAAGAATCTTAATTTCTATAATGAATAAAATAAATGCAGAGGATTCTAAATATTGTCTATGGTCTCTGGTGACTTAGGTATATATAATATTTTAATTTATTCATCAACACATTGAATCATACAGATTTGTTTTCTTAATAAAGGTTCGTGTGTAATAGGCATTAACGCGGATATTTTTGGTCCGATAACCATCCAGCCACTAGAAAAAATAAAAAATATATAAATCAGCTGTTTAGCCTGTTGATGAACACAGACGCCATGTTAACATTAAAATTTTAAAAAAATTACTTCCCGGCCTAGGCCTTCAATTTGGTATGAAATTCCTTTACAGTTCTCTCGAGTTGTTCCGCCCGAAACGTGATACTTTGAAGCCTGTTATAACGCACGTAAGGACGACATTTCATTGCATGTTTGAGAAACAATTCTTTATGTAGACATTGCCAACAAACTACATATTATAATAAAATATTAACGAAAATACTCGGAAAATATCAAGCCTCAAGTGACTTTTTCTATTTGAAAACAAAAAAACCGGCCAAGTGCGTGTCGGACCACGCAAAACGAAGGGTTCCGTGCCTATTAAAAAGGTCGTATCGTCACAGAAATTTTACGGCACTTACATCCTTTTCTTTGAGGAAGGCAGTTTTTCAGCAATATCTCGTAAACCTCTGAACCGATCTTGTTCAAAACAATTTTCGGTGAATGAAATTAATAAGCCCTATGTTCATGAATTTTTCCATATTTTTAAAATACACCGTTCAAAAATTAGAGGGGGGGGACAGAATTTTAGTGACTTTCGGGGCGATTATACGGTTAAATTACAAACTTAGTTCAGAAATTATTTTTCATCACACTTGCTCGAAAATGGTGTTATTATACGCAAGCGTACTGAGCTGTAATGGGCTATATTACGCCCATGGGCGTTATGGTTTTTTTTTTAAATAATAGAACCCTCTGATTGGCTTAAGCAAATCTGGTTGCTGTGTGATTGGTTGAATAAAAAAATCTAGTTGGTCACGACGCCCCGCCCCGCAAGAATACTGCTCTGTGATTGGTTGAAATATTGAACTGCGTGCTCTACTAGCACTGATCTGGAAGTGAAGTTGTCAATTTTTGATTGGTGCTGCTGTATAAAACTTACATTTTTCTGTCTTTTGTTGTTATTTATTTCCTCGCAAATGTGATGAAAAACATTGTGTATAACACGGGCGTAAGAATATTGCAAACTCGAGTCATCAAAAGCCCTCCGCCTTCGGCGTCGGGCTTCTGATACACTCTCGTTAGCAATATTCCACTTACGGCCCTCGTTAAACAATGTACTATTCAAATATCAAAAACTATTCAACCTATCAAGTTCAAAATATTTTTTCTAGAAAGTTTTTATAAAGTTCTACTTTTGAGATTTTTTTCATATTTTTAAAACTTACGGCTCAAAAGTTAGAGGGGGGGACACATTTTTTTTACTTCTGGAGCGATTATCTCCGAAAATATTAACATTATCAAAAATGATTTTAGCAAACCCCTATTCATTTTTAAATACCTATCCAAAAATATATCACACGTTAGGGTAGAAATGAAAAAAAAACACTCCCCACGTTACGTATAGGGGAGGTACCCTAATAAAATAAAATAAATCACTTTTTATTTTACCACTTTGTTGGCGTGATTAATATACATATTAGTACCAAATTACAGCTTTCTAGTGATAACGGTTACTGAGATTATCCGCTGACGGACGGACAGACAAAGCGAAACTATAAGGGTTCCTAGTCGACTACGGAACCCTAAAAAAGGAGAGCCAAGTTCAATAGAAAAAAAACCGGCCAAGTGCGTGTCAGACCACGCAAAACGAAGGGTTCCGTGCCTATTAAAAAGGTCGTATCGTCACAGAAATTTTACGGCACTTACGTCCTTTTGTTTGAGGAAGGCAGTTTTTCAGCAATATCTCGAAAACCTCTGAACCGATCTTGTTCAAAACAATTATCGGTGAATGAAATTAATAAGCCCTATGTCCATGAATTTTTCCATATTTTTAAAATACACGGTTCAAAAATTAGAGGGGGGGGGACAGAATTTTAGTGACTTTCGGGGCGATTATCTCCGACCCTATTCACTTAATCAAAAAAAAACCTAAGAAACCTTATATTTATTTTGAAAGGCCTATCGATTGATGTGCCACACGGGGGGTCACAATGAAAAAAAAAATTTTGACTTTTAGTTTTATGTATGGATGGAGTGCACCCCTAAAAAATTTTTTTTTTGTCATTTTAATTACAAAACTATGTAGCGGCTAACAAAATACACCTATCCTCAAAATTTTATTCAAATACACCTTATAGTTTTCGAGTAAAATGCCTGTGACATACGGACAGACGGACAGACGGACAGACGGACAGACGGATAGACGGACAGACGGACAGACGGACAGACGGACAGACGGACAGACGGACATGACGAAACTATAAGGGTTCCGTTTTTGCCATTTTGGCTACGGAACCCTAAAAAAGTGCACGTGTACAAGTGCGAGTCGGACTCGCCCACCGAGGGTTCCGTACAAAATTACAAATGTATAGTTTTCAGATTTTTCCCTGTACTTGTAGTATCAGACGATAGTACTTGCAAAATTACATTGCTCTAGGTCAACGGAAAGTATCCTATTGAGCTGAAATTTTGCATACATGTGTACAACGTGTGACAGTGCAATATTGTGATGCCATGGTGCTGATCTGATGATGGAGCTGGAAGGTGTTCATTGGAACTTCGCAATGAAACGACACAACCTCATCGAGTTTGGGCTCGTTAGAATCGTCTCAATGAGCAGTTGATGACGGTATACAGAAAAGTACAGTCGGCAATAAAAGCTTGTACTAAAAATTAAACTTGACAGAAACTCATTTAATCCTGCTTTTTGTAAAACGTGGGCAAACGTAGAGAACAACCAGTCGTTAATATTTTCGCGAAAAGTACCAGGGACCCATGAACACCAAGGAGCTATGACCCAGTGTTTGTGCGCGGGCGGGCGTGACGTCACCGCGCCAACAAGTTCGTGACAAATTGAACAAATAATGGCACAGGGCCATATGTGGGTGATGATGAACAACTCACATTTATTTATTATATATTAATTATACTTTGTACATTTGGTTGACTAGTAGAAATAAAACCGTCCAGTATGGGTCGGTCGGTTTCACGCACGAGGCTTCCGTACCGTAATCGCAACAGCTAATTAAACTCTAATTGGGAATGGATGAAATTTTTTTGGCAATAGGAATAACCTTCCTTAGCACCAGAAAAAAGTTTAAAATTTTTAGCTGCGTCCATTTTTTTTTTAAATATAAACAGTTTCCTCACTTACGTTTTGAATCAGTTATGGCACCTTCCTCGATCGGCCTCATATTACAAAAAAAATTTATATGTGTGGTAAACTGACACTGGCAATGATATTGACACTTGCAGCAGCTATATTGGTCATTACCAGTGTCAGTTTACCACAGATATTTAAGATAGTTTTTTGTAATATGAGACAGATCAAGGAAAGTGTCTATTTACCGTTCTTGACCCAAAACGTAAATGAGGAAACTGTTTATATTTTTCAAAAATAATTGTCACAGCTGAAAAATCATTTTTTTTTCTGGTGGTAAGGAAGGTTATTCCTATCACCAAAAAAAAAATCAGGCATTTCTAAAATTTTCATCCATTCCCCAATTGTCTATGTTTACTGGGGTCTGGGTGTCTCTTTACGCTGGTTACTTTCAGGAACCTTTGAATCAATTAAGGAAGTCTGGGCAAAGAAAGCACACCGCCGGTTTATGCCGTATACTTATAACTCTACAAAATTGCACAGAATCCATGGTGCGCGAGTCGGAATCGCACTTGACTGATTTTGTGTTGACAAAAAACTGAATAGTAACGTCTGTTGGTGACTAATTTCCTATTGTTTCAATATATGATTCAACCTGACTCAAAACACCCACGGAAAATGGTTTCCTAGTAAACACTATAAAAGTCAGTTCTAGAAAAAAATATGAACAAGTTATTCCTTACCAAGCCAATCAATCAAGATCAGAGGAAGAATCAAGATGATTTATATGTGTTTTAAGGATGCAAATCTGAAATAAATGACTATTTAATTTTAATTTATATAAATTAAAAAACAAGTGGAATTAAAACATTTTTCAAAAAACCCTACTGTTTTTTTGCAAATATTATAGCCTATGACACACCCACGATTAAGAGGAATCCAACGACACCTCATATGTCGAAATCCGTCAAACGGTTTAGGCTGCAGGCCGTGTCAAAGAATAAGACATACACACATTGATACATACATACATATATACATACGTACATACGCTCAAAAAACATAACTCTCCGTTTCTTCGGCAGTCGGGTAATACGAGACAACCGAGATAACTTCCCTGTGGTATTGGACCTGATAAATTCCTACTTTCTGATTTTACGTTTTCTATTACCTACTCTAGTTTGAGAATTATGATATTCTACTTGGACATTGGACATCAATTTGATAGGTTAGAATAGAACCGTTTATGAGCAATACCTCTCATGCCTATGTCATAAAGAAAACTTATCCGTATAAGTGCCGTAAGATTTCTATAAGATACGGCCTTTTTAATAGGCATGGAACCCTTCGTTTTGCGTGGTCCGACACGCACTTGGCCGATTTTTTAGCTTTCGTTTTGTTTTATAATATTTCTGTATCGCTAATCGGTCTTAAGTAAAAAGAGTTTGTTGGTGAATCAATATTTGAGAGAGTATCCGATGGTGGATTTGCGATGTTTGTCGATGGAGCATGTTGTCCGTCAAAATTTGCAAACTATTTTTCAGTCACTTGCCGTTATCCGATTGAACTGAAACTTTGGGTATTAGTTTAGATGACAATTCAATATTATCGTACCGTCGAGCTGATCTGATGATGGAGACAGAAGGCCATGGGAATTCAGTATTCGACGCAACCCCGTTGAGTTTGGGCTCGTTAGAATCGTTTCAATGAGATGATGATGGTATACAGAAAAGAACAGTCGGCAATAAAAGCTTGTACCAAAAACTAAATTTTTGACAGAAAATTATTGAATGAACTCAAATAATCTCACCGCATAATGAAGCCATTTGTATTCAAACCCGAGTAATCGGAACCAATCGACTGCAAGGATCGAATCCGCACCAAATTCTGTCCCACATCTAACCGGTCTTCTAAATTAGGAACGTGACGACTACCCTCGTGACGACATATATATATAGATAGATATAGTCTTTATCGATAAGAGTAAGTATTTCCAGCTGATTGGAGTTATTATTACTCCTATTGGATAGCTTCTTAATTTTCTTCACGATGCCATTCCAATTAGTTGTTAGAGAGGACAAAATGTCTGTATACCTATATACCTACCTACTACCTACAATAAGACCACAAAAAAAGTCAAATCTAACCTACTTTCAATTCTCACATTTTTAATAACAGCAATTGTTATAGGTATCCAATAAAGCAAAGAAATAGAGTTTAATACTTGTTCATAATGTTATTTTGTTCCTATAAATACATATTTGGATTTTGCATAACTTGGCACTCATTTAGATCTCCATTCTTTTTGCGGCGAAGCCCACAGCCAAGCAATTTTTGTATTGATTAAAAAACTAAAATAAAATGTATTTATTTCAGAACAATGTTTGCCCATATTTTGTTAGTAAGTAAAACTTAAACTTATATCTAAGATTAACTTAAATAACTATCTTAGGTGCTATTGAACTTGGCTCTCCTTTTTTATATTTATGTTTTTGGCGTAAAAGTATAATTTTTATTTACTCTTAATAATTAGCTACGAGTATATAATACAATTTTGCAAACCTTTTATCTGTTGAATATTATATTATTTATTCACTTTGTAATTCATTTACTGTTTTCCTATCTACTGTGTTACAAACTTCGACAAGCATCATCATCCCAATTTCCCTTGATGTTGTAATTGGACACATGATTCCAAATTCAAAATTAGACCCATTTGCCGGCACAATGGACTCGCCCGGGGCATGATGACGAATGCCCAAACCATTTTTCGGTTAAAAAACAAAATTGTTGACTCTAGGGATGTAGTAGGTCGCCGTTCGACAGATTATCGGATTATCGATTATTGTAACATCTACTACCTTCTTATTAGGGTTCCGTAGCCAAAATGGCAAAAACGGAACCCTTATAGTTTCGTCATGTCCGTCTGTCCGTCTGTCCGTCTGTCCGTCTGTCCGTCTGTCCGTCTGTCCGTATGTCACAGGCATTTTACTCGAAAACTATAAGGTGTATTTGAATAAAATTTTGAGGATAGGTGTATTTTGTTAGCCGCTACATAGTTTTGTAATTAAAATTACTAAAAAAAAATTTTTTAGGGGTGTACTCCATACATAAAACTAAAAGTCAAAAAAAATTTTTTCATCGTGAGCCCACGTGTGGCACATGAATCGATAGCCCTTTCAAAATAAATATAAGTTTTCTCGGGATTTTTTTTGATTAAGTGAATACAGTCAGAGATAATCGCCCCGAAAGTCACTAAAATTCTGTCCCCCCCCCTCTAATTTTTGAACGGTGTATTTTAAAAATATGAAAAAAATCATGGACACCGCGCTTATTAAGTTCATTCACCGAAAATTGTTTTGAACAAGATCGGATGAAAGGTTTCCGAGATATTGCTGAAAAACTGCCTTACTCAAAGAAAAGGACGTAAGTGCCGTAAGATTTCTATGACGATACGACCTTTTTAATAGGCACGGAACCCTTCGTTTTGCGTGGTCCGACACGCACTTGGCCGGTTTTATTAATAACATATTTGTAAACACGAGAAAAAAAACCGATAACATTCCTTATTAAACTAGGAAACGCGAATACTATTCATAATTCTAATCTCCGAGCGCGGACAATGTAGAATATGTCGCTTTTACACAACACCGTCATTCTCTAGTAGGTTAGTGGCATGGCATACCTATCGTATATAGTGTTAATGTCATAGATTGCCGATACACAAAAGAATGTTACTTAGTGTGTACTTTTTTTTATAATTCAGCATTGTAAATACATTCTTTATATAGGTCCCCGTCTCTACACAGAGCTTTTGAAAGCTTCACGAGTCGACCTAAACAGTTCTCCGAGCAGGTTGTGTAACGCAATGATCGATACGTAGTTTGCGCAACTTTTATGAGCTTTTAGACCGTATTATTGACCGTTTGGAAGGTAAATAGTAGAAATAAAGGCACTGTTACTGGTTTCTGAGAACGGTTTCGTTTCATTACTTGTTGAGTATTGAAACAAGTATTCAATATACTTGACCAAGAATAGTAACAAGGGAAATAGTTCTTAACACGTTCGTTGCCAAGCCGAAAATGCAGAATTTATATGGATGGCCAAAAAAAAAAAAAAAAAATTGGAAATACCCTTCCCTAGTGGCCAAAGGAAAAATCAGAAGCCAATACGCAACGGCCGCAATTTTGTGGCTCGGACAATTTTGTATGCGATCATCACACGAACTCGCGTGAGCGGCCACTACGTATACAGCCGCTTCACGCGAGTTCTCGTGATATGGCAACCAACGTGTTAAGTTTAAGCTAGTTGTTAATAAGAGGACTAATTATAATGCTTCATTTTGATTACCGTAAAACCTCCCAACTATAATCCAGTTCCAGATGAACGGTTGACTAACAAATGTATGCCAAAGCTAAGGACTTTTTTAGTTGTTTTCTTAGTTATTATTTGCTGTTTTGTAGTCACAATGCCTGTCATAGTTCATCCACATAGTAATATTCAATCATGTAACATCGAGTTCATTTGGACCATAGTTATATAGGTATCTGGACTGTAGTAGGGAGGTTTAGCGGTACTTAATAAAAACCGGACAACTGCGAGGTCAACTCGCGTGGTGAGGGTCCCGTAAAATATTGAGAATTTTTCCGTTACTTTCAATACTCAAACTTCTTATAGGTTTTCCTGTAATCTTTAGGCAAGGAACTATTTTCCATATTTTGTTCAGAATTGTAAGCCTAGTAGTTTCAGAGATAAGGGGGGGTGGGTCAATTTTCGTATTTTTAGGGTTCCGTAGCCAAAATGGCAAAAACGGAACCCTTATAGTTTCGTCATGTCCGTCTGTCCGTCTGTCCGTCTGTCCGTCTGTCCGTCTGTCCGTCTGTCCGTATGTCACAGGCATTTTACTCGAAAACTATAAGGTGTATTTGAATAAAATTTTGAGGATAGGTGTATTTTGTTAGCCGCTACATAGTTTTGTGATTAAAATGACAAAAAAAAATTTTTTTAGGGGTGCTCTCCATACATAAAACTAAAAGTCAAATTTTTTTTTTTCATTGTGATCCCCCGTGTGGCACATCAATCGATAGGCCTTTCAAAATAAATATAAGGTTTCTCAGCAATTTTTTTGATTAAGTGAATAGAGTCGGAGATAATCGTCCCGAAAGTCACTAAAATTCTGTCCCCCCCCCTCTAATTTTTGAACCGTGCATTGTAAAAATATGAAAAAAATCATGGACGTAGGGCTTATTAAATTCTTTCAGCGAAAATTGTTTTGAAGAAGATCGGTTCAAAGGTTTTCGAGATATTGCTGAAAAACTGCCTTCCTCAAAGAAAAGGACGTAAGTGCCGTAAGATTTCAATGACGATACGACCTTTTTAATAGGCACGGAACCCTACGTTCTGCGTGGTCCGACACGCACTTGGCCGGTTTTTTTCCTAAATTACTTCAAATCTTTCGCTAAAATTATAAAAAAAAAATCTGTGATGTTTACGACAACCCCTTTCATTTAATATGTCACACAATACATTTTGCGAAACTTTTTTTTTTATTTTCCAGTTTACTCCCCAAAAGTGGCCCCTTTGTTCAAAATTTATTAATTTACTTTACGCGTCCATCTTTGGGTCACCAATTTACATATGTATACCAAATTTCAACTCAATCGGTCCAGTAGTTTCGGAGCAAATCGGCTGTGACAGACGGACAGACTGACA
This sequence comes from Epinotia nisella, assembly GCA_932294315.1. NCBI lineage: Eukaryota > Metazoa > Arthropoda > Insecta > Lepidoptera > Tortricidae > Epinotia > Epinotia nisella. The sequence continues at coordinate 1,864,784 of OW028693.1, forward strand.
ACCGAGTGATCCTATAAGGGTTCCGTTTTTCCTTTTGAGTCTAAAAAGTGTAAAAATGAAATGAATAATTATCTTCGCAGCAGGACCTAAGAATCTTGTCATCGTCAATGTTTCAAATTAATTGTGTCTGTGTAGAAAGCGCTTACTATATTGATTTTCAATTTATGTTCAACTTTTAAGAATTGTAAAATTCAACCGGACCTAAAAGCATTTCATATTATAATTCCAATAAAATTACGAGTATGACCTTGTAATGCGCAAAACTTGGTAAACGACGTGGGACATATACTCGAAATTATTGGAAATGGCCGAATTGCATCAAAGTAGTCCATTCCAAAAGCAACCCTACCGTTCAGTGTAAAAGACACCACTTCGAAAGACAGTTTTATAAAAAGTCGGCCATATTGAATACACTCAACCATAAACTATCGACGGCTCGGTCAAGTTTATACTATGTGCAATTTTTTACCTTGCTCCATCGAAACAAAGTTACAAATGTAAATATAATCAGCTCGGCTTCCAAGGTTTTTAACACCAGAACGAGAGTAACAATCGCCGTCAAATTAATGACAGCATTTATCTTTGAGGTTATTTATTATGCGTTTAAAAGCTTTTTCACATCTCATGCTCGAAAAGTGTGTCATATTTGGCTTAATAAGCGGGGCTAAAGTAGTACATTTAGCCCCTAGGGAAAATATGTATACATATTTATGATTTTTAACACATTTCATTTGACCAATCAAAACACTTCACCATATTAAATCCACCAATCACAACTCTTTCAAAAAACATTTATATTTGCTATCAACCAACCAGAATACCTACAGCTACATATTAAAATCGACCAATCAAACATCAGGTGTTTTTTAGTCCCTAATTCCAAATCATTTAAATCCACCAATCACAACTCTTTCAAAAAAACATTTCTCTTTGCTATCAACCAACCAAAAATCAGCTACATATTAAAATCGACCAATCAAACATCAGGTGTTTTTTAGTCCCTAATTCCAAATCATTAAAAAAGAAAACGCCTCACGCAAATTGAACAATCTCTTCGCAGTGAAATTTGTTATTGATTGTGGATGGATAATCTTTGTTTTACTATTTTCTCGCAGTCGAAATGAAAAGTAGAGTGTATAACTCGGGTCTAAAAGCCATATTACCCCTCGAAATATTTTCCCTCGCTTCGCTCTGGAAAATATCCATCTCGTGGTAATATGGTTTATTTTAGCCCCTTGTCATACAATCTACTATGTGATGTAAGTGATATCTTGTTGGTTGCAGGTTTATTTCACTTGTTCCAGTAGCGAGCGAAGTCTGACAGCTGTCATCCCAGCTCAATAGTTAGGATTAAGGATTGAAAAACCGGCCAAGTGCGTGTCGGACCACGCAAAACGAAGGGTTCCGTGCCTATTAAAAAGGTCGTATCGTCACAGAAATTTTACGGCACTTACGTCCTTTTCTTTGAGGAAGGCAGTTTTTCAGCAATATCTCGAAAACCTCTGAACCGATCTTGTTCAAAACAATTTTCGGTGAATGAAATTAATAAGCCCTATGTCCATGAATTTTTCCATATTTTTAAAATACACCGTTCAAAAATTAGAGGGGGGGGGACAGAATTTTAGTGACTTTCGGGGCGATTATCTCCGACCCTATTCACTTAATCAAAAAAAATGCTAAGAAACCTTATATTTATTTTGAAAGGCCTATCGATTGATGTGCCACACGGGGGGTCACAATGAAAAAAACATTTTTGACTTTTAGTTTTATGTATGGAGTGCACCCCTAAAAAAATTTTTTTTTGTCATTTTAATTACAAAACTATGTAGCGGCTATCAAAATACACCTATCCTCAAAATTTTATTCAAATACACCTTATAGTTTTCGAGTAAAATGCCTGTGACATACGGACAGACGGACAGACGGACAGACGGACAGACGGACATGACGAAACTATAAGGGTTCCGTTTTTGCCATTTTGGCTACGGAACCCTAATAAAAACGGCGTTCCGGTTATAAACCGGTATTTTGATAAAACGAATAACTTAGCAATCCCTACTTAACACATCGAAGTGTTAAGAATATATTATGACATACAACTCTACATTACAAAAAATGCCTTGAGAAACATGTGACGTGAGCCGGTTTGCAAATAGCATTAAATATATTGAATAGTATTATAGGAAGATACTAATGATTTTGAATTACTAGAACAGAATTCTGCTTAGAGCAACCTCAATATTAGAACGCATGTATCTATCACCGATATACAAGCATGTAAATATTGTAAATTGTTAACAAGTTTACTATTTAATAATGAATACTTTGAGTACTTTGACCCATAATGGCTAAATGCTCAGTGATCCTGGAGTCTTGGTTTTCTGAGCTTTCTGGCAAACATAAATAGTTACCTAATGTTTATTTTATATGATTACTTGTTCATGTAAACATACTTGGTACCATTTGGTAAGCGTAACAGCTAGGTTTTTCAACGGTATTAAGTATTGTGTACACGTACCTAATATGTGCGTGGTTTTTCGTGGAATTGTTAATTTTCCATTTGTGCCGAATGACAGTAAATAGTTTTAAAAAAACTGGCCAAGTGCGTGTCGGACCACGCAAAACGAAGGGTTCCGTGCCTATTAAAAAGGTCGTATCGTCATAGAAATCTTACGGCACTTACGTCCTTTTCTTTGAGAAAGGCAGTTTTTCAGCAATATCTCGGAAACCTTTCATCCGATCTTGTTCAAAACAATTTTCGGTGAATGAACTTAATAAGCGCTGTGTCCATGAATTTTTTCATATTTTTAAAATACACCGTTCAAAAATTAGAGGGGGGGGACAGAATTTTAGTGACTTTCGGGGCGATTATCTCTGACTGTATTCACTTAATCAAAAAAAATCCTGAGAAACCTTATATTTATTTTGAAAGGCCACACGTGGGCCCACTATGAAAAAAAAAATTTCGACTTTTAGTTTTATGTATGGAGTACACCCCTAAAATTTTTTTTTTTAGTAATTTTAATTACAAAACTTTGTAGCGGCTAACAAAATACACCTATCCTCAAAATTTTATTCAAATACACCTTATAGTTTTCGAGTAAAATGCCTGTGACATACGGACAGACGGACAGACGGACAGACGGACATGACGAAACTATAAGGGTTCCGTTTTTGCCATTTTGGCTACGGAACCCTAAAAACAATCTAGACTCCGGCCCAACGCGAACTATTATATAATCTGTGCCAACGCGGTTAAACTTGATATTTTACTAAATAGGTAGGTATACAAACTTCACCCGTTTTTGTTTCACAGGAGGTAAGTGAGAAACCTGTGTAAAGTACTTACCATTAGGTAGGGGGTGCAGTACCGGTACCACCCCAAGAAACGGGACTGTGATTTCCGGTACTGAACCAGTCCGGGAATTCAAGGTACTTTTCGGTACGAAGTATTTTTTTGTAATTAAGTGACAAATTATTGAACTAAAACGCCATTTTCAATTCAATTATGTGATTCTGGATAAACAAAACTGGGAAAAGTAAGCTAATCAACAAAATAATACAACATAATTTCAATTTGTTTAAAATCTATCAAATCATAGAAGGTGAAAATTTTTGCTAAATAAGATAACTCCGGACTCTAGCCAGAGCTACCGAGGATATCATTTGTTGAGAGTAAGGGAGGTGTCTCGAGCTATCAACAAAACAAATCCTCAAATTAATAATAGCCCTTGTGATTCTTCTGGAATCGCAAGTGTCATTAGGCTACAGTATCTGCTAATCACAGTACTTCACGATTTTATAACAATATCGAGTTAATAAGATAACAGCTTGCACCTAAAATTATTATTATAGATCTTTAGCAAAAATGTAGTAGTCTTATGTTGATTTGATTACTTATCCGGGTTGTGTTTATTCTGAATGATATAAGGGTCGTTCTTCTTTTTTACCGACAATGAACCGAGGTTTTCCTTTTTTTTGGTTTTTGAACTATCAAAAATTGTGATTTTGAAGTGCGATTAAAAAAAAATGCATTTTTTCTTCATTAACACTAATTAAAGTTTCATTTCCGGCCAATATACATATTTGTTTACTGTTGGTTTTTAAAAAAAATATGTGACAAAGTGGACTCTTTCAGTGGGGACTACATTTTGGTTTACCACTCTGTCACGGACTTCTACGATAAAAATACGTTTAAAAAAATGCTAGTTAGAGAAACTAAAATATTAAATAATACTAATGAATAAAATAATATGGACGTTCATTTTTGAACATTATAAAACCGTAAAATCATTACTCAAATCAGATGCCGTAGTAAGACGAAGGACAGGCTATTGTCGGTCGAAAAGAAGAACGACCCATAATTGAATGAAAATACGAGTTTTATTTTAAGAATTTGTCATTTAAATTCAAAAAAATACTCAGTACCGAAGATCCGGGATTTTCACCCACCAGAACCGGTACTGAGTTTTTTGAAAAATCCCGGGAAATCCCGTTACTCTGGTACCGTGAATTTCCGGGAGCATGCCCTAGTTAAAATATTGCATTTAGAGCAGGCAGTTTATCTTGTTTAGAATCATTTTTGGTGAAAGATTTTAATAAGCACTATGTTCATGATTTACTTTATATTATTTGAGTTGGCCGAATTGCTTCAAAGTAGTCATTCAAAAAGCAATTCTACCATCCAAGGTAGAAGATTTCAATTCCAACGACGGTTTTATAAGAAGTTAAACATTAAATAATCTCAACTCAACTATAAGCAAGAAGCCGTCTTCGAAACATAAGAAAATATAAAAAGTTTAAAAAGGTAACGTAAATTAGAAACAGACCCATGGGATAAGTCATCTTATTGGGGGGCGAAGTTGTCAATAAAATAAACTTCGTTTTTAGGATAGCAACAATAGCAGTCAGGAGCAACAAAACCCAATCAAACTTTTGCTCTTTTTCTTCTACATGAGAATCATGAACATTTACATTTTATTTGTTCTTTATTCCAACCAGGAACTCTAAATGACCTTGTCATTTTACAAAAATGTCGACGATACGTTACTATGATACCTAATATCAGTTCGTTCCTATTAAAAAAAAACCTGTTATTGCAGTTTTTAAAGTTTAGATACAGATTATAACGGTTACCACCTGTATCTGCGCAAAAAATAACGACAGTTAAATGACAAAATAAACCAGATGTAGACATTAACATAGCATATCAACCGTTTCTTATAAGAATGGCAAATAACAGTACGAAATTCGCAATACTCGATTAATATTCACTCACCTTGAATGTCCTGTTGAAATTGTTTTTTTAAACACAAACCACAAACACCGATAACACTCACAAACCGCACTGGGATCGGAGCACAGCACTATTTTGGCGCGAAGCTTGACAGAGGAAGATGGCGACCGCTCGGTCGGGCGCTCGAGGTCGACTGAATGTCTGAATGAGTAGCGAGCGAGCTAGCGAGAGGCTGCGACGCTGGCTGTGGCTGGTGCTACTATTCTGCGAACGCGAAGGAAAACAACTTTTTTTAAGGTTCCGTAGCCAAAATGGCGAAAACGGAACCCTTACAGTTTCGTCATGTCCGTCTGTCCGTATGTCACAGGCATTTTACTCGAAAAAACTATAAGGTGTATTTGAATGAAATTATGAGGATAGGTGTATTTTGTTAGCCGCTACATAGTTTTGTAAGTAAAATGACTAAAAAAAATTTTTTAGGGGTGCACTCCATACATTAAACAGAAAGTCAAATTTTTGTTTTCATTATAAGCCCACGTGTGGCACATTAATCGATAGGCCTTTCAAAATAAATATGAGGTTCCTCAGCAATTTTTTTGATTAAGTGAATAGAGTCGGAGATAACCGCCCCGAAAGTCACTAAAATTCTGTCCCCCTCTCTAATTTTTGAACAATGTCTTTTAAAAATATGAAAAAATCATGGATATATCTTTCACCGAAAATTATTTTGAACAAGATCGGGTAAGTCAAGACGTAAGTGCCGTAAGATTTCAGTGACGATATGACCTTTTTAATAGGCATGGAACCCTTCGTTTTGCGTAGTCCGACACGCATTTGGCCGGTTTTTTATACACAGTATTACATAAATAAATACCTAATATAAACATAAGGTGTGGGTACCCACGTACGATCGAATATTGTTATCTTATGCAGACTTGTCCACAACTTGATGTACCTGAAGGCATTTTAGTATAAATATTAAGATAACATATAGGTGTGTTCTTTTAGAAACACAGAAGTCACGCCATAAATGTTCACTATAGTATCCGCAAAACTAAGTGGCGAGTCGGCCAATAACAGTGACAATGAAACCTTTTTGTGCGCAATAATTATGATTCTAATGTTTTACGACCTGACTCGCTACTTAGTTTTGCGTATAGTATAGCTAACGATGTTTATTTTAAATTTAGTCTATATACCTGTTCAACTAACCGTAACATTTTTAATAGCTCAACTTAATTGCCTGCTATATATTGCGCAGTTAATTATAACGAAGATAACAGATAATCTTTCATCAAGAGTCGAACGTTTTGTGTTATGCACCTATATAGGTAATTAACTTTCAATATACGGTTTAATTAAGAAATAACAAAACGCGCCAAACGGGTTTTTTAAAAACCGGTAAATGTAAAAATGTCGGCAACCCTATTTTGTTCACCTATTTGTTGTTTGGCTTCAATGTTCGTTAACAAAAAAATGCGTTAGGTATAACCTCAAGTTAAGGGAACAAAACATATCACAATACATAATAGTACCTACATTACTTACTGCAGACGCTCGTTCGTGTATCTCCGTCTCTGTCACACTTGCTAGTTCGAGCGACAAAGAGGGAGATACAGAACGAAGTTCGTTTTTGTTTTACGGTAGCCCCTCAGGCATGTATAGTGCTTTTCCGGTAAGCTTAGGTATTAATACATATTGCGATAGGTATTTTTTTAATTCTTTTTAATCACCGGCCAACAATTTTAATCTAAAATGGGACTTCGGATGAACTGATGAGATAAGGCGATGAGTGTAAAATGTGCTGCTCTGAGCCGCTATATATATCTGTTGGTGTGATGCGTGACGTTTCGTACGTACGTTAGGTAGATCCAAATGTATTTTTAGGGTTCCGTAGCCAAAATGGCAAAAACGGAACCCTTATAGTTTCGTCATGTCCGTCTGTCCGTATGTCACAGGCATTTTACTCGAAAACTATAAGGTGTATTTGAATAAATTTTTGAGGATAGGTGCATTTTGTTAGCCGCTACATAGTTTTGTAATTAAAATGACAATTTTTTTTTTTTATGGGTGCACTCCATACATACATAAAACTGAAAGTCAATTTTTTTTTTTCATTGTAAGCCCATGTGTGGCACGTGGCACATAATCCGATAGGCCTTTCAAAATACATATAAGGTTTCTCAGCAATTTTTTTGATTAAGTGAATAGAGTCGGAGTACCCGCCCCCCTCTAATTTTTGAACGGTGTATTTTTAAAAAATGAAAAAAATCATGGACATAGGGCTCATTAAATTCTTTCACGGAAAATTATTTTGAACAAAATCGGTTTAAAGGTTTTAGAGATATTGCTGAAAAACTGCCTTCCTCAAAGAAGAGGACGTAAGTGCCGTAAGATTTCTGTGACGATACGACCTTTTTAATAGGCACGGAACCCTTCGTTTTGCGTGATCCGACACGCACTTGGCCGGTTTTTTGTATTAGGAAAATGAAAGTTGAGTTGTTGTAACGCTCCTTTGAAAAGTTAAACAATTAACTCTCAGGACTCGTCCTGTGTGGGCCAAGTATGCACCTAGTCAGATGGGTACACGCCTTAAGGGTATCCGGGATAGCGTGGGCGGGGGCCGAGACGCCTGTTGCGTGTTACCGCGCCGAGGAGGTTCCTAGTAGAGTCGGCCTAAGAAGTGCTTCAATTTGATGGGCTCCTAGTCCATTTCTGGAGAGACACTTCTCGCTGTGACCTCCAGCGGGGCACAAATGAAACCGCGACGCGACGCGCAACGAGGAAAATCTACCCTCGTCTTTCTACTGCTAGTGGAGCGCGCAGCTTCAATATTTCAACATTTTCAACCAACCACAGAGCAGTATTCTTGCGGGGCGGGGCGGCTTGGCCAACTAGATTTTTTTTTCAACCAATCACAGATCATCCAGATTTGCTTAAGCCAATCAGAGGGTTCTATATTTTAAAACTAAACGTAACAGCCCGTGGGAGGTAAAACGGCTATAACTGCTCTGTACGCTCGCAAGTAATAACGCCATTGACGAGCAAGTGTGATAAAATAGTACATTGTTGAAGAGGCTAGAAAGTAAGCAATAGATGGACGAGTTAGTTCGAGGGCTGACGCGTAGCGGAGGCCCTCGAAAGTACGAGTCCAGCTATTGCCCTTTCGGCCGAGGCTTAACATATTGCTTTTCACGCCTACTGCGAGGAAATTGCAAATAATTATAATTTTAAATCAAAATTAAGTATCTAATTGAAGATCATAATACTAAACAGGCTCGCTTGCCTCGCGCCCGGCGCGGAGGAGGAGGGGCGGGCGCACGTACGCCGGCCGACCGCGCGCGGTGCCCTGTGATTGGTCGATTGCTGTTCAAACTGTCCAACAATAACAATTGTTGGACAGTTTGAAGTCATAGATTCGTGCGACGTCCAACTAACCCCAGCTTTGAAGCCTGAATTCTGACCATCTTTTGCCACATTTCCGAGCAGTGGCGTGAAAAAGTTATAACTAGTCCGCTTTCGATTGCAACTGTACCCTACCCCAGAGAGTCCACTCCCCATTAAACGAACTTGCGGACTTGACGCGAACACCGGCGTTAATAAGCGGAGATTGCGGAAGCCGATATTATCTTACTTATTGCCTATAAGCTATCTATTACTGCTTATGTTTATTAAGAACCTGCGAGTAGGTGTTTCATAGTGGAATTACTGATAATGAATATTAATCTTGCATTAATAATAATAATATTTGTGGACATTCTTACACAAATATTTTATAGAACCTGAATATGTCTATATGTAGCTGATGACGATGCAAAAGTGGTTCAATGAATCCTAATTGAATAAATGAATTCTTTCTTTCTCTTTCTCTTTCTCTTTCAAATCAACCTAGTCCCAAACTAAGCAAAGCTTGTACTATGGGTACTAGACGACGATAAACATACCTACTTATATAGATAAATAAATACTACATAGAAAACATCCATGACTTAGGAAAATATTCGTGATCATCACACAAATAAATGCACTTACCGGGATTCGAACCCAGGACCTTCAGCTTCGTAGGCAGCGTCACTACCAACTAGGCTAAATCGGTCGTCATTTGCTACTAAACGAGCGAGCAAAGCGAATTTCTCAAACGATTCTCGTGAAATTTTGTGAGCAGGTTCAAGAATCCTACTGTAAAAGGGTCCCAAAAAGATACACTGCAACTTTCACTATAAACCGTTTATTGGTATAAATGGTATAATATAAGTAGTAATAATATAAGTAGTAGTATATCGGTTCAAATGTCTGATGAGGTCACACATGCAAGTCAACCTTGGTCACTCTAAGGAAACTAGAACAAACTGGTGTTCGCTAGTTTGTAGCCAGTACAGCGCCATCTAGGAGGAAATTAAGTAACTACAAATTCACATGAAATATTAACTTTGAGCGGTTTTGACAAATAGTAATTATTTGTAATATTTTTATGGATATTATTGTGATTTTTAAGACTAAAATATATTAATATAATTTCACAGAATCAGTACTACTAGCGCCATCTGTTGGCGAGTTGTTTTAAACTTTGACATAAAGATTAACGCTTAACATTCCGCCCGCCAAGGACCAAATGAGACAGTTGTCCTTAAAACCGCCCGCCATGACATGTATATAAAAAAAACAAAAAAAGGTGCTAAACCTAAACTTAACACATGAAAACACATGATAGGTTGATATTCAAACATGTATACTATATTAGGAACAGTGTTAATTAAATTAACTTAAACATAATAAAATATCAGCGACTTAATTCACTGGCAAAAAACAAAGTTTATTTACAGCCCTTTTGATAATAGAATCTTTACATTTTAAACTGACCACTCGTGTGATGTTGTCTGCACCTGGATGTTTTTGTACTATAACACCATACAACCATCTAGATGGAGGAAGAGCATCTTCCTTAACCAAAACTACGTCCCCGACACATGGCTCAGGAGTTTGATGGGCCCACTTGTACCTATGGTAGAATTGCGTCAGATACTCACTCGACCAACGGCGCCAAAAGTCTTGTACGAGTTTTTGAGTCAGTTGCCATCTTCTTAAGCTGCTGACGGTGGCTGATTCATAACTGGTGTCAGGTACCAACACAAGAGGTTCCGATATCAGAAAGTGACCTGGTGTTAATGCCTCAGAAGCATTGTCAGTGCCTTTAGCTATTGGCCTTGAGTTGAGGCAGGCTTCTATCTGAGCTAAAACTGTAGTCATTTCCTCGAAGGTCAGAGTCAATTTGCCTATAATTCTTTTGAGGTGGTGTTTTGTCGACTTTATCCCGGCTTCCCAAAGCCCGCCAAAATTAGGGGCATAAGGGGGTATGAAATGCCAGGTTGTGCTGTTTGTTGCTAGTTGAGCGGCTATCTCAGTTGCAATACTAGATTGCTCTTCGGCAAAAAGTTGCTTCAACTCGCGAGCGGCTCCCACGAAGTTGGTGCCATTGTCACTCCATAAGTCGGAACAATGGCCACGCCTAGCCACAAATCGCTTAAACGCCGCTAGAAATCCCTGCGATGTCATGTCACTCACGGCTTCTAGGTGGATTGCGCGAGTGGACATGCAAATGAACAGGCATATGTAGCCCTTGTAAGAGTGGTGGCCTCTGCCCTTGGAGGTTCGGATGTTGATCGGGCCTGCATAATCAACTCCACTATGACGGAAAGGCCGATTTACCACCCCTCTTGCGGCAGGCAGTTGTCCCATTAAAGGATTCTTGGAAGTGGCTGCATACCGAATGCATGTCACACACTTCCTTACGTAGTACTTCACTAAATTTTTTACTCCCAGAATGAAGTATTTGGATCTCAGGTAAGTGAGCATCAAACCAGGACCACCGTGCAGTGTTCTCTCATGTGCATCAGATATGAGCAGATCTGTAAAATGCGACTTCTCTGGAATAATAATCGGGTGCTTCATTTGCTCACTCATCTGAGCATGTTGGAGGCGTCCACCAACTCTCAAGATACCTGCAGCATCGACATAAGGATTCAATGAGGTAAGTTTGCTACTTTTCATAATCTCTTTTCCTTTTTTCAGGTTAACGGTCTCCGCTTCAAAACAGCTGCTTTGGACTAGTATAATGCATGTAACTAAGCTTTCTTGAATTTCCTTAGTGGTAAGCCATGCTTTTATTGCTTCTTTTTGCATGCATCTTCTGACCCACCTTTTGCAGTAAGCTACAACTCGAATCAGCCGCCTGAGATTGGAGAATCTGTCAATGATGTGCAAGCCTTCACCTGGATTACAGGTATTTACTAAACATATTTTACTGGGTTTACTTTCTAAGTCCGTTTCATGATAGGTACTTTTCTTATAAGTGATAACTTTCTCTTTCAGCCACGCTGGACCTTCCTTCCAGAGATGTTCGTCGTGTATGCAGTTCGTACCCCTGGAAGCACAATCAGCAGGGTTTTCTTTAGATGGCACATGTGACCAATGATGTGGCTCCAGTGATGTAAGAATATCTGCCACTCTGTTAGCCACAAACGTTTTCCATCTATTGGGTCTACTGTTCAGCCATGATAACACAATAGTGGAATCAGTCCATGCGTGGACACTTGATTTGTCTATTTTTAATACGTGCGAAATCTCCATTAAAAGCTTAGTAAGTAGCACTGCGCCGCATAATTCCAAGCGTGGAATCGATACTTGTTTTATAGGTGCTACTTTAGTTTTTGCCGTAACTAATGAGACATGAGCGGTGCCGTCCTCACTGATAGTCCGTAAATATATTACAGCGGCATACGCTTCACTAGAGGCGTCGCAAAAGCCTTGCAGTTCGATAGTTTTGCTGCTCTTCTCAAAGTGTATCCATCTTGGAATGTTGAACTTTGCAATTTGGGTTAGGGTTTCCCTAAAGTTCAGCCATTCAAGCATCAGTTGTGGTGGAACCTCGTCGTCCCAGTCAATACCGGTTAGCCACAGTTTTTGAATATATATTTTTGCCCGAATAATGACTGGCGCAAGCCAACCAAGCGGGTCAAACAACCGGCATATGTCGGAGATCATCCGTCTTTTGGTTATGGGAACCTGAAGCGGTGGTAATTGAACTGCATACTCAAACGTATCCGCTCTCCTATTCCAGGTTAGACCCAACACCTTCATTACTGTGTCCAGTTTGAGCTGAACATTGGCATCGCTATCTCCTTCATTGTGACTGATAATGTTCATTAGCTGTTCGTCATTCGTAGCCCATTTTTGCAGCTCAAAGCCTGCTTTACGTAGTAGTTCGTTTAACTCTGTGTATATCTGTTCTCCTTCTTCCACAGTGTCACAACCTGACAAGAGGTCGTCCATATAAAAATCCATGAGCACTCTGTCTGCTGCTAGTGGATAGGCCTCTCCGTGGTCGTATGCTACCTGGTGGAGAGTTCGAACGGCAAGATAGGGTGCAGCTGCGGTTCCGAAGGTGACTCTCAGGAGTCTGAAGTGGTTTATAGGCTCGTCATTGTTGTTTCGCCATAGTATCCGCTGGTAGTCAGCGTCTTCTTGGTAGACCTTTATCTGCCGGTACATCTTAACGATGTCGGACACAAGGCTGATCGGGAAACACCGCCAACGTAGAAGAATATGGCGTAAGTCTTGTTGCAGCTGTGGACCCACTAACAGGTCTTGATTCAAGGACACACCGTTCGTTCCCGGGCACGAAGCATCGAAGACGACTCGGAGCTTTGATGTGCTCTTGTCTTCTCTTATAACGGCGTGGTGAGGTAAGTACACAGCTCCTGGTTTGTTTTGTTCTTCCTTTGGTACTATTTCGATATGACCAAGATCTTGGTACTCTTTTATTACTTCCGTATAACGCGCCTTTAATTGAGGATCTTTATCAAATCTTCTTTCTAATTGACTAAACCGTTTAGTCGCTATAACTTCGGATTTCCCTTCCTTGCATTTTGGACTTTCTTCACGAAAGGGCAATTTCACAATATATCTGCCACTACTGTCTCGTTTAGTAGTAGCAGCGTAGATTTCTTGACATCTTCGTTCTTCTTCGTTGTAATCTTCCTTAGACGCCAAGACACAATTGTCAGCTTCCAGCTCCCAAAATTGTTTCAGGAGTTCGTTATCGTTAACGTTAACGTGATTCACTCTGACAGTGTTCTGTGACGTTGTTTCCTTTCTCAGAATTGGACCTGAAAGAATCCAACCCAAGGCAGTCTTCTGAGCTGTTGGCGCTCCTGGTGATCCCTTAATGACTCCTTCTAGCAATATCTTACCATAGATATCTGCTCCCAGAAGTAAGTCGATTTTGTTCGGTTGATTAAAGCAAGGATCTGCTAACTCAAGATTTGTGAACTCCGACCATAACTGTACGACGATTCTCCTTTCCGGCAAAACCGACGTAAGCTTGCTCAGCACAAAAGCACTAACTTCAAACTCAAGCGAGGCATCAAGGAGTGATTGAATTTTTAAATTTACCATCGACTTAGAGGCTATAGCAGCGCTCTCGTCACTCCCTAACCCTGATATAGTGCTCTTGTGCCCTATTTTCCTAAGTCCTAACAGTTGGACTGCAGACTCCGTTATCAGCGAAGCCTGTGAACCTTGGTCGAGTAAGCATCTAAGCGTGATAACCTTACCAGATTTCGACGTGGCGTTCACTAGTGCAGTTGCTAACAAAACCTGACTGCATGATGTCGAAAAGTGGGTTTTAATGTTGGTAGTAGACTCATCATGGACCTCATGAGCTGATGAGTGGGACGCAGTTGTTGGTACAACTCCATTCGCTACAACTGAGTGAGTTTTCTCCTGGGACTCCGCTGTTTGTGTAACATTTTTGGGATGTAGTAAGGAATGATGCTTCCTTTTGCAGATTCGGCATCTAAATGATTGACGACATGAATAAACTGAGTGATTAGGACCTAAACAATTAAAGCATAGGCTATGTGACTGGACAAAACCACGACGAGCATCAGTATCAATTTTAGAAAACTCTTTACAATTACTTATTTTATGATCTTGCGAACAATAAGCACAGGACAAGGTTGCAACATGATGAACTTTGGAATGAACAGAAGTATTGAAACTTTTAGGTGTACTCTTATTCTGATAGGGTCGAGAAGCCTTGGGATCTATGAACTCCAAAGCACGAAATCGTGTTTCCAAAAATGACCTGAACTGTTCATAGGTCGGCAACTCGTTGCCTGATTCACTTGACTTCAGTTCCCATTGCTTCCGCGACTCACTATCTAACTTTAAGCAAATTAAATGCACTATTATGATATCCCAGCTTTTAATATCTATTCCTAAGGTCGTCAATGCCTGCAGACACTCGTTTGTAGTATCCAACAGTTCCTTCAGGGCAGTTGCAGATTCTGCAGTTAAGTTACGTTGACTCAGCAGCCTCTTTAGGATGCAGTTCGATAGATATTTCTTATTGTTGTATCGGTTTTCCAACTGCTCCCAACTGGTACTATAGTTTTCCTGAGTTATTGGCACGTGTCTAAGTAACTGTTCTGCTTCTCCGGTTAAATGACTTTTCAGATAATGAAGCTTTTGGACATTATCCAAGGACTCATTTTTGTGGATGAGGGAGACGAAAAGATCCCGAAAACTAACCCATTCCGAGTATTCGCCTGAAAACATCGGAATCGAAATCTTTGGCAATTTGATGAGATCTCCCGCTTTGTCTGCCGGTTTACTGGTCTCGCTAGACTTCCCACTCGATGGTGTTGTTGTAGGACTGACTTTACTTAATTGAAACTTAAGTTGACACTTGTATTCTATGTACAATTCTTCTGTTTCTTCATAAACAGAGTCCTCGACATAACTAGTTTTGAGTAATTTATCGGAGTCACTATCCTGTACTATGTGCGTATGTGTCTGTAAAAACTGAGTCCATTGCTCTTCTAACAAGTCGAGTCTAGCCTTGAGATAGTCTACAGAATTCCGTCGCTCCTTAGGGGACTTCTTGAAGTTTTCAAATGCGCGATCAAATCTGAACTTTGCATCTTCTTGGACTTTGATGAGTGCTTCCATCGCAAATTTTCTAAGTGTTTTGCAATTTGGGAGAAATCGGGCGTGGATTCCCCGTCAGTTCACTTTTCTTAAAACTATTCTAAGTCCTGACTATTGATTTGATGAATTTACTAAGTCCGATTTCTTTGAAATTATTTAAAGTCCAGCTTGATCGAAATTTGCTAAGTCCAATTTGCTTGAAAATATTCTATGTCCAGTTGATCCGAAATTCACTAAGTCCAATCACAATAGAAATAATAAAGTACTCACAATTGTCCACTGGCACTCACACTTCACCATTCGTGACGTCACTCCGACGTCACCGTTGTCCTCGTTGCTGACGTCACGCTGCGGCTGCTGCTCGATGACGTTGCTCGACTCCCGCTGCACCTTTAGCTGCGATCCACAGCTGTGCCAGCTGGCGCCCTCTGCCGTACAATCCTCGCGATACCGAATAATCCGGTTCGAAGGACCATGTAAAAGGGTCCCAAAAAGATACACTGCAACTTTCACTATAAACCGTTTATTGGTATAAATGGTATAATATAAGTAGTAATAATATAAGTAGTAGTATATCGGTTCAAATGTCTGATGAGGTCACACATGCAAGTCAACCTTGGTCACTCTAAGGAAACTAGAACAAACTGGTGTTCGCTAGTTTGTAGCCAGTACAGCGCCATCTAGGAGGAAATTAAGTAACTACAAATTCACATGAAATATTAACTTTGAGCGGTTTTGACAAATAGTAATTATTTGTAATATTTTTATGGATATTATTGTGATTTTTAAGACTAAAATATATTAATATAATTTCACAGAATCAGTACTACTAGCGCCATCTGTTGGCGAGTTGTTTTAAACTTTGACATAAAGATTAACGCTTAACACCTACTAATCCTAATAATATCCTACTAATATTATAAATGCGAAAGTTTGGATGTTTAGATGTATGGATGTTTGTATGTTTAGAAGTTTGTTACTCAATCACGCTTAAACGGCTCAACCGATTTGGATGAAAATTTGCACGAAGATAGTTTATAGCCTAGATTAAAATATAGGATAGTTTTTATATATTATGGATATAATTAAGGATGAAATTGATATATTTAAATTCAAATCAAGATTGACTAAGTTGCTCCTTGACAAATGTTATTACTCTACGAATGAATACCTGTCTGACATTTCTATGTGAAAATTAAGCTTTTGACATTATAATTTCATTTAGCATTTAGTTGTCAATTATTTAGCATTTAGTTTTGACATAAAATTGATTACGACATTATAGCTAACATTAAAATCCTGTTTTTATCTTATAGTAATTCATAATATTACCGCTGTGTTAAGTGTTATATAATTATTTTTTTAGTTTTAAGTCATTGCTGTGCCCTACCAGGGTCATGTTTAGTGCATAATTGTAATATAAGACCTATTGTAAAACTACATGGAAAAGCAATAAATGAATTATGAATGAATTATGAATGAATTATCCCGGGTCCACGCAGACGAAGTCGCGGGCGAGAGTTAGTCATACATAGAACTAGTTTCTGCTCGCGACTCTGTCCGCGTGGAACTCGTTTATATCGTAGCTCCGTACTAACTTTCACCCCCCATTTCACCCCCTTAGGGGATGAATTCTGGGATAAAAACTATCCTATGCCCTTCTCCGGGACTCAAACTCTGTAGCAAACTTCATCTAAATCGGTTCTGCGGTTTAAGCGTGAAGAGATAACAGACAGACAGACACACATTCGCATTTATAATATCAGTATGGTATAGACTGAGTATGGATTTTTTCGTCGATTCAGTTCCTCGATTTTTTTTTCAGAGTTCTAATAAATTTCCCCCATACGAAACTATGTAAATATGTGTAGCCGTTTTCAACTTATGGCCTTTTAAACATTCACGCAATAAACTAGTTGTGCCAACCCTAAACAGGTGACTGGGTCAATGAACTAACAAGTAAACAATCGTACACGACAGGATATTATGTTAATTTGTTGCCGTTTATCTATTCTTAGTTCTTGCAACGCGGTAAGAAACATTGCAGGATTTGCGGAGGCGATTCTCATTCTGGCTCCACTAGCTGGTTTAATTTTTGGATGAAGTAAATATGTACATAATTCCTTGAATGAATAAAACTAGTTCAAATGCTGACATTGACAACCACTCAAAAGTACTCACTCAAAGAAAGCTCAAAGATATCTGTACTACTTAATAATAAAAAGGTAGCTCGTTTTACTAAATCATGCTCGAGTAAATTGAAACTGTGCCCTGGTTGAGCAGGCACATTTTTACCCGACTGCCGAAGGAAAGGAGGCTTGGCTTATTCATGCAATAGGTTGTCTTTGTTTTTTATTTGATTAAAAAAGTGCACGCGAAACATTACCTAAATATTTAGAATCAAATCATTTTTGATAACTAACGAACCTCTTTGCGAGGTTAGAAATCAACAAGACGAGTCAACTTTGTTTTTAAGGAAAATTATTAATGCTGAAAGTTAGGATTCTTGGCAATCACTTTACATGAAATGTTTTAGTAGGATTACGTATTACACAAGAAAATAAATAAACACAAAATTTAAATACCTAGTTATAGTTATAATTAAATAGGTAGGTATAGGTACTAAATACAACAAGAATATATAAAAACAACTAAAATATAGAGTACGGTTTCAAATCGGTTCGGTTAGTTCAAAGACAAAGACAAAATATTTATTTTAAATTAAAATGCCAGTGGAAAAAATCCATAATATGTACTTATACTCGTATTATATCCGATCCGCCCCTTATTTTATTACTAGCTTTAGCCCGCGGCTTCGCCCGCGTACTAAGAGTAATGTTAACCGTCTACAAAAAAGGTGCATCTCAGTTTCAGTCTTTTATATATTTAGATCGACTCTACATAGACTCTGCATATCGAACATAGACTCTACATATCAAATCTATATGTCGACTCTACATATCGACTCTACATATCGACTATAAATATGGAATCTACATATCAACTCTACATATCGACTACATATCGACTCTACATATTTAGATAGATGTCCACTGTGTACTTAGATAGGTGTCGACTCTCCATATCGACTACATATCGACTCTACATATCGACTCTACATATCTACTCTACATATCGACTCTACATATCGACTCTACATATCGACTCTACATATCGACTCTACATATCGACTCTACATATCGACTCTACATATCGACTCTACATATCGACTCTACTTATTGACTCTACATATCGGCTCTACATATCCACTACATATCTGGACCCCCATATAAAATTTCACCCCCTCTTTTAAGGGGTTGGGTGCAGATTTCCAAAAAAAAAAAGGATGCACGATTTTTTTGTTAGTCACAAATAGTCCGCATACCAATTTTTAGCTTTCTACCTTGAAAATTGCGGAATGCTCCATACAAACTTCCACCCCCCATTTTGGGGAAGTGGGGGGTTAGAAAGAGACAAAAAGTAGCCTATGTCACTCTCCATCCCTTCAACTATCTCCACTTAAAAAATCACGTCAATTCGACGCCCCGTTTTGCCGTGAAAGACGGACAAACAAACAAACAAACAAACAAACAAACACACAAACACATACACTTTCGCATTTATAATATTAGTATGGATTGGTAATTTTTATTGAATCTCCATTATGCGCCATCTAGCAAACAGCGCTAGCAACTATAGTAAGTGGGCCATCTAGCGTTGAGTAGCAGTACTTCTATGTTACGAGGTACATGTCACCGCGCATAACCCTTCTTATTTAGAGAGTATGCCAGCGTCAAAATGGGTCCATTTAGAAGGACTATATTACATTTAGTCGGTTGAAATTTGTTATGACCGCATTGACATTTTTGCGTCAAAAAATACTGTTTCCGAAATGTAACTCTATTATTAAATAACGAAGAAAATAGTGTATAAATGTACAAATTAACATACAACATACAATTTTAAAATCCTACAAACATCTTTCCAAATGGCAATACGAAACGTTTAATTCATGAAAATTGTGTTTGTGTTAAAACATCTGTGATAGTTGATAATTTAAAAAAATACATGTTTTTAAAGTTTATTTAATTAAAAACCGGCAATATTAAGTGTTAAATAAGTATTAAAATTGTTGATGCTATTTTAGGAATTATATTTTTCATGTTATACTTTTCGTCAGTTTGTGAGATCATTTAAAAGTATAATAATTACAATTATTGAAAGAGACACGCAACCAAAAAAATGTCCTTTGTTAAGTGCTGTTTTGAGGCGGGAGAAGGCCACGATTTTTTGGACTCCTTTGTGCAAAAATGTACAGATCCATGTAAGTATTTAAATCATGTTTTATACTAGTCATGTATGAAATGTTATTGATTTTGGCCAATTCCGTACATTATTAGCCAACAACATTAAAGCAAGGTTGAGTGTTGAACTTATTGATGCATCTGGCACAGTTTCAGAAGCTATTTAGCCGCTGCAGTTCTATTCTATGTTTTATTTGTGTAGTCGACATTATTGATTGCATTCTATGAATGCCGCCAAGTTCAATCAACTTCCGCTTATACTTCCGGTTTAGACTGCGTTCCGATTTAGAGATAGCTATTTTATGCTTGAAAGTATAAGTTATATTTTAATAATTTAAAACTACTTTAATTATAAACTAAATAGATACCTAAACGATTGTTCGTAATGTGTTAAAGGAATTTGAAGAAGCATTTTCACGAACACGTCATTTTCCATATAGTTGAACGCATCTTTTTGTCCATAGTGATGCGGGAAAAATTTATCGACTAGAATAACACTAGTTTTCACTATTCGTCTATGTTTGAATGCTTTTTATAATTAACTAGTTACATACAGTTGTAAGTCGACTACTAAGTACACGCACCGTGTTACTTAAAAATATATTATCCATAGTTTATCCTGCCCTCTCCTTATATTTTTGAAGTAGTGATGTTTGTCAAAAATAATCTAATGCTATTAAAAAAAAAGCTTTACCAGCAAACGTTTGGGGCAAAGATATACGGAGGATTTATGGACCGTTTCAGCAAAAGGCGCTTTAATGTGTAACAAATTATCAACAGCATTCAAATTGTTGCTAATGTCACTTTTGAGGCATAAATTATTAATCTACTTACAAATAAATCCTATTACTCTATTTTATTACCCGACTGCGCGACGCAAAGGAGGGTAATGTGTTTATCAGCCTATATATGTATGTATGTATGTATGTATGTTTGTTCCTATGTGGCACTCCAGAGACCAAACGCGTGAACCGATTTTGATAATTCTTACGTCAATCGAACCGTCTTACTCTTGCGAGTGTCACTAAAGACATGACGGTAATCAAAATTCAATATGGCGACAACCAGACGCCAAAATTGAAAAAAAAAAAAAAGTTAACGAAATATGTTGAGTGGGGTATCACTGAATAGGTATTTAAAAATCAGTTATAGGTTTCTCTTACAGTTTTTCATTTAGAGTGACCATTTAAAATCTATAACGTTATAAAGTTATAGTAATTCTGTTCAGTATTAATACTGCACTGCGCGAAGCAAAGGAGTTGCCGTTGATATTGTGCTGGGATGTTACTGCATAAGCTACAAGGAACGACTTTAGACCGAGCTGTGGTTGATTTAAGTTCACGCATTTTTGCAAAAGGTCAATCATATATAGTTTTGAGCCGCGTTAGGTCTCTAAATGGATTAATTATCAGTATTTTAGACCACCGCAAGCTATGTACTTAATAATCCTCACGATATTAACTCCCTCAATGAAATGACAAGATTGCGAAATTTGCCGTCTTTTAATACTAACTAAAAAGTGTTAAATAAAAAAAAGATAATTTAGAAAATAAAAAAACCCGACTGCAAAAAAGCTATCTTTAGAAAAAAAAACTGAAAAGAAAAAAACAAGTTCAGTAGTCGAGAACATTGAATCAGTTTCATGATTAACATTTCGTATGTCAATTTGGACCTTGGAGACAGCAACTTCAACAGTCGGGACCCGTTATTGTAGTCAACATTAGTGCCGCAGCCTAGACTTTTAATGGGTCCCGACTGTTGAAGTTGCTGTCTCCAAGGTCCAAATTGACATACGAAATGTTAATCATGAAACTGATTCAATGTTCTCGACTACTGAACTTGTTTTTTTCTTTTCAGTTTTTTTTTCTAAAGATAGCTTTTTTGCAGTCGGGTTTTTTTATTTTTTAGTTTATTTAAACGACAAACTCAATTGTATGTAATAATTGCTGATTAATATTACTAATATTATTATTTATTTTAATTTAACTATCTTATGGTATGTACCTGTGTTGTTTTCATTCTTTATATTTTTTTCTATGTTTAAGTTTGTTTATAAATAATAAACAACTTTCCTCTTATTTTTGTCATTAAATTCTAAATACGTCATAATATAAATCACAATCCTTTATGAATAATCAAATCATATATTGTAATACAAGAGCATTAGAAGTAGATATTCAAGCCAATGTTTCGTACGCCAGTCGGCAAAACATAGTACAACGTAAAAAAATTGAACATCTCTGTTTTTATGCAGTCATCACCTATGTTTAACAAATAAAACACTTGCCCTTGCCAAATGGAGTCAATAGCAATGTAAAGTCAATTTGGCGACAGTCAGCTAAAGCCATTCATGGCTTATTTACAGCTAGAGTTAGGACTTACTATGTATTTATTTACATTATAATATTCACATTATTGTTTAGAGACTTAATCACATATAATTAACTTATTATTTATAAACCTCTCTTAGGTTTAGTAAAAATAAAGTGTGTCAATCGTGAAAGTTTAAATCAATATACTTACATTCAGTTTACTGAATCACTGAGTAACAGGCTAACAGGTGCTTTTCTACTAATATTTTCAAATGATTAGCAATATAAGGCAATTGTTTGTTAGAAGGAGGGATCCTATGTTGAAGGAGTAGTCAAGTCAACTCGATACTTTTATTAGGTCGAGTTATGCCCATCACTAAAACGTATCGATTGAGTCATGTATGTCCTTTCTAATCTGTCCATTAATGTTGAGAAGTGTAATTACCTTACCAAGACGTCTGGAAAATAGTTTGAAATAATAACAATGGCTCAGGGTAAGTTATTTTCGCTTAGATTTTATATAAATCCCTAAAATGTATTCCAGGAACTTGTTTACAAGTTCCCGTTTGACGTTTGCCCTGTTTTGTGGCGCCATCTTGATTTCTGTCATTCTGGTTACGAGCGCGTTTTCTGTTGATTTTAGTAGTTTTTAATAAAATTAACTGTTAAAAGTGAATACAAAGCAAACAAAATGGTGTAAAGACCTTTAGTGCATCTAGGGGAGCATGCTTTTAGTGAAATTTATCAAGATTTGATTGGGACGCGCTGTCGAAACATTTCAACATGTCCGCTGTGCAAACGCAAAGTAAAACCAGCAGTTCCACGGCTGCGAAGCCTCAGAAAAATTATGGAAAGATAATTCTGACGCTATACAATTGCCTGCTTCCTGAATCTGTGTTTAAGGAGACTCCATCACAGGCAGATGGCCTCGACATAGAAATCGAGACTGACTTACGGATCCTGGGCTGCGAACTCATTCAGACTGCTGGTATCCTCCTCAAAATGCCTCAAGTCGCTATGGCTACAGGTCAGATATATCTCCAAAGGTTTTACTACTCCAAATCCTTTGTCAGATACCCCATGGAAACCATGGCCATGGGAAGTATTTACTTAGCCTCTAAAGTGGAAGAGAAACCTTGTAGAATACGAGATGTGATCAATGTATTTCATCACATCAAGCAAGTGAGGGCCCAGAAAACCATATCACCCCTAATAGTGGACCAAAACTACATAGAACTTAAAAATCAAGTCATAAAGGCCGAGCGGAGAATACTTAAGGAGCTGGGCTTTTGTGTCCACGTGAAGCACCCACACAAATTGATTGTAGTCTATTTGCAGCTGCTACAGTACGAAAAGAATCGTCAGCTTATGCAGATGGCATGGAATTACATGAATGATGCTCTACGGACTGATGTCTTCATGAGATTTCCTCCGGAGACCATTGCCTGTGCTTGCATCTACTTGACTGCTAGAAAAATTGGTTTACCGCTGCCGAATAATCCCCACTGGTTCTTGCTCTTCAAAGTACCCGAAGAGGACATCCGTGAAGTCTGCTCGAGGATCCTGCAGCTCTACAAACGAACTAAAGTGAACTCTGAGGAATTGGAGAAGAAAGTTGAGTCATTACGCAGGATCTATCAAGCTAACAAACATACACAAGCTCAAAAGGAGCGCGACGCAATTGAAGAGAAGAAGGCCGAGTCCCCCACCGCCTCCACATCCAAGGATACAAAAAGAGACTCAAAGAAGGACAAATCCCCTAAAACGCCTCCGTTATTCAATAAATACCATAGCAGTCATAAGTCAAAGAGAGATAGAGAGAGGAGATCTCGCTCCCCGTATGAAAGGAAACGGGAGTATTCCAGCAAGAGACACAAGTCCCGATCGAGGGACAGGGAGAGTGATCGCCCTAGAGAGAGGAGGACTGAAGACAAGAGGAGCCGAGGCAGCGGCTCTAGGAAGTATGATGATTACGAGAGATCTAAGTCAAGCAGGGACAGTAGAGACGACAAGAGGAAATATTAATTGTAAAATAAATAGTTTTGAATAATTATTGTTGTTTTACTGAATATTACCTTGAAATGTATATTTGTTTGTAGGAACTATTGGGGTATAGGTCAAGTGTCAAGTATGGCTTATGTAAGTTGTATTGTCTGTAGAAATTGAATGTCTAAATATGTTGGTGTACTCAAGCATTTATAACCCAAGTATTGTCTGCCTCTTAGGCACTGGTCCCACCGCCGGCGAGTGAGATATGAACTATCGACTTTTTTCTAGCCCAAGAAACGAACAAAAGATAATCGCTTCCGTGTAAATAAATGAGAGAGATATATATTTATAGTTCATCGCTCGCTGTTCACACCGCGATCAACTATATGAACTATATCTCGCTCTTTTATTTACGTGGGAGTGATTATCTTTTGTTCGTTTCTTGGGCGAGAAAATCGCCGATAGCTCATCGCTCGTCGCCAGCGGTGGGACCAGTGCCTTAGTCAGCTTTAATATATATTTAAGAATTGATAATTTACTTTAAAAACAAAGTTTTCATTTGAATTTAGTACTCCGCCAAGCCAAATGAACATTTCCTTTCCACTTTACCACATGGACTGCTTTCCGAGAGTAAATACGTTGATTATTAGATTTATTAGTATTAAAACCATGTCTTGACATTTAGGACTTCATTAGTTGATATTTCAACGGAATCATATCAGAATCAGTATTGTACTTTTACAGTTTTAAGTACGAGTTCCATAAGTCATCTGTGGTCTTCATCATCAGTTCTATTTCACCAAAAATGTGATTTCGGGTGTAAATAAATACACTAGTTATATTATAATAGTATATACCGAAATTACTACATGCGTGCCTTCTATATTTGAGGAGTTCCATCAATTCCTCATGGTTCCCATCATCAACTGAAGTTTTGATAACAATGGGACCAACCTGGAAGCATATATATATATATGTGTCAATTGTATTGTATGTCTACTCCCTTTATCTCTGTGTGTCTTTTGTGTAGTGAATAAATGTCTTCTTTTTAGGGTTCCGTAGCCAAAATGGCAAAAACGGAACCCTTATAGTTTCGTCATGTCCGTCTGTCCGTCTGTCCGTCTGTCCGTCTGTCCGTCTGTCCGTATGTCACAGGCATTTTACTCGAAAACTATAAGGTGTATTTGAATAAAATTTTGAGGATAGGTGTATTTTGTTAGCCGCTACATAGTTTTGTAATTAAAATGACAAAAAAAATTTTTTTTAGGGGTGCACTCCATACATAAAACTAAAAGTCAAATTTTTTTTTTTCATTGTGACCCCCCGTGTGGCACATCAATCGATAGGCCTTTCAAAATAAATATAAGGTTTCTTTGCATTTTTTTTGATTAAGTGAATAGGGTCGGAGATAATCGCCCCGAAAGTCACTAAAATTCTGTCCCCCCCCCTCTAATTTTTGAACGGTGTATTTTAAAAATATGGAAAAATTCATGGACATAGAACTTATTAATTTCATTCACCGAAAATTGTTTTGAACAAGATCGGTTCAGAGGTTTTCGAGATATTGCTGAAAAACTGCCTTCCTCAAAGAAAAGGACGTAAGTGCCGTAAAATTTCTGTGACGATACGACCTTTTTAATAGGCACGGAACCCTTCGTTTTGCGTGGTCCGACACGCACTTGGCCGGTTTTTTTTTTCTTATATAATTTCAAATAAAATAAAATGAAGAATTGTACGCATCGGTTCATAAATGGTTAAGTTCTGAGGTAACAAACATTATAAAAAAATATATAACCGAATTGAGAACCACCTGCTTTTTTTTGAAGTCTGTTAAAAAGGGATTTTGAAGTCGGTTAAAAAGGGAATAAGAAAGAACAGAAAATACTATTTCACGAGCTACACTTCAAACGGCTTGATGAATTTTGACAAATGCGGTGTCGTTGGATTCCTCATAATAGTGGGAGTGACATCAGGCTATAACATTTGAAAGAAGCACATGGGTTTTTCGAAAAATCTTGTTAACATTAACACTCGACGCAAATAATATCCAGTCCAGTAACATCTTTACCCGTCCAGTCTACGGCATCGTCGAGGATCTAATAGTCATCATCATCATATCAGCCGAAAGACGTCCACTGCTGGACATAGGTCTCCCCCAAAGGGTGTCAAATTGACCGGTCCTGCGCCACCCGCATCCAGCGGACTCCCGCGACCTTTACCAGGTCATCAGTCCACCTTGTGGGGCCTACCCACGCCGCGCCTTCCGGTACGTGGTCGCCACTCGAGAACCTTTCCGCCCCAACGGCCATCGGTTCTACGTGCAATGTGCCCCGCCCACTGCCACTTATTAGCGATTTGGAGGGCTATATCGGTTACCTCGGTTCTGCTGCGGATAGCCTCATTTCTGATGCGATCACGCTGAGAAACTCCCAACATAGCAATCCATTGGATCTAATAATAATTAACCGATATAAATCATGTCTCTAACAATAGCATTCATTGAAGTATGTAGTTAAGTGAATACACCTTCGGGATGGACATTTGTTTTGCCCGCGGCTTTTCCTGTATTGTTTGTAATACGCAGACCCGCGGACAGAGTCTCATAAAGATCAAATATTCATTCATTTCATTCATTTACTAATTTGTAAATGTCATGTCAAGCACATCAGCGCCACAACCCTAGTGTCGCGACAAACCTATTTCAGTCGGGTCAGTTAAATATAGCGCTCGACGCTCAGTCGGTACCTACTCGCCAGCCGCCCTGCGCGCCCTTTCAGTACACTGTACACTCTGAGAACCGTGAAAGTGGGATAGTGTCTTTATAACGTTGATGTAAGGTTTAATTTCGCCTGGCATGTGTAGTTTTCGGAACGTTGAATGAATAATATAATATAGTGGGACAAAATTCACACCAATTGATCTAGTCCCAAACTAGGCAAAGCCTGTACTATGGGTACTAGACAACGGATAAACATACTTATATAGATAAATACATACTTAAATAGATATTAAACATCCAAGACTCGAGAACAAACATTCGTATTCATCATACAAATATCTGCCCCGACCGGGGATCGAACCCGGGACCTCAAGCTTCATAGTCAGGTTCTCTAACCACTAGGCTATTCGGTCGTCGAAAAGATTCAGAGACTTCATATTCGCAGATACAATTAGGGGGACTATCTTTGGGCCATAGTCCCGGACCACGGCCCAAAGTTCAGTGAATTTGGTAGGAGGCCTGTGCCCAGCTGTCTTTTAAGGGCGGGCTGTTTAAAATTGAATCGTTCGTTAAAATATATGTGAAATTTTTGAACACGAGAGCAGAAACGAAGTTGTCTGCTTCAGCTCGGGCCAAAATGCTTTCGTATGTCCGGTTGTCCGGCTGTTCTCATCTACAGGTCGCATTTCTCAACCGTGAAATTTTGTGAGTAGGTTCGTTAATTGGGTCAATCAACTTTTTCTTGTTGTTATTCTGTCCCGATAAGCCAAGAGATAACAGTGACAGAATTTCTTAGAAAACTTACTATAAATTGGGCTCCTATCATGGTAAGGACTTGCCCCACCATGCAATGGGTTTACCAATATAACAAAAATACGTGTTTAGTGGATTTAAGCCCCATAAAATCATGGTTGTAAAGAGTGACCCAGAAGACGTAACCATGACAACGAGCAACAAAAAATAGTTGATTGGCCCAATTATATAGTTTTTTTGGCAATTCAACTATTCAAAATTGAAAAAAAAAACACGCCAATTCTAAGTTCTACAGCTGACAGAGGCCACTGTTATTATAATTGGGTTGTGTCCTCATGTTAAAATTGATAGCACAGTGTTGCTAAATTGATAGTAAACCTTCAAATAAATGCAATTAAGTATAAATTACGAAATATAATTAAAATCATAAAAAGATATGGCCCTTGAAAGTTTACAAAAAATATGCATTTTTTTTTATTGTCCAAAAGTAAATTTAAAGCTACCAATAGAATCCTTACGCTTTTATAGAAACAATATTGTATGACAACTATGGTCCTAAACGCAGTATTTCGCAACCGAAACAGCAATTTACTTGATTTTCCATATAACGACTAGTACAAATATTACCCTGTGACGTCATGATTCAATGTTAATCAGTATGGAACGTTTTCGGCTACCGCCAGCGAGATCCGTCTTTAACTCAATTTTTTGGGTATTTATGTTCTTTAATTGTACTTACTCCCATACAAACATTTGTTCCACACCAAAAACTGGTTCGAATGGCATCGTAAAAAAAAATTAGGACACAAGCCTATTAGTTGAGGCCTATAAAACTCCTTAGTACGTAATTAGTTGTTGATATGCAATAATTTATGGTGTCGATTATCTCGATATCTTACCTAACCTAACACGTGATAAAATCTACATTAGGTAAACTTAATTTCAAATCACGCAACTATCTCACTTATGTACCTCAAATTAAGGGTGATATGATCTTAAAGCGAGGGAAGAGGTTTTAACCGTAATTTCTTGTCCGGGGTTACTCTCAGTTTATCAGCTGTCGAGTTCTTTATCAGTTGTTATCATGTTTGTAGTACTAGGATAACATCAGTCCAATTCAGCCCTAGTCCGAAGACCAGTGAATTCTGAACATTTATCAGTGTTATTTAATTTGTTTTGAAAAAAGAATAATAGAGGTAATTATTCTGTTTCATAAACTTTAAAAGCAAGAGACAGAACTTTACTAAGTATAGTAAACTTGTTTTATTTAATTATTTATGTTATGGACTCAGAATTAAAGATGTAATTGTGTACCTAGGTATAATTTCTTTCATAGTTAAAATAATTGTTTACAGTGATTTAATAATGATGTCAGTGAATAATCATCAGTTATTAAAGTAACTGATTACATAAACACTCATACCAGTTGTTTGATATAAGGTATATTATTCAGAATGATTCGAACGAGTAGTGCATTCAGCTTGTAAGTGTTAAGTGAACTCTTAGTGTGAAGTGAAACTAAAGTGATAAAATGATGCCGTTAAGTAAGATTGCTCATCGGACGTGCTTTGTAGTAAGCAGGACTGTTTATATGACATGTAAGTTACACAATAATAATTTACTTTAAAAACAAAGTTTTAACCGATTTCAAATCAGTAGCCAAATGGCTTCAAGTTTGCCTATAAAATTTGAAGAGTTCCCTCGATTTCTCCAGGATCCCATCATCAGAACCGGATTCTGGTGACAACGGGACCAATCTGGAAGTATATGCTTTCAAACAAAGAAAGAATTTTTCAAATCGCTTCATAAATTACAGAGTTATCGCGTAACAAATACACAAAAAAAACCGGCCAAGTGCGTGTCGGACTTCGCAAAACAAACGGTTCCGTGGTCCGACACGCACATGGCCGGTTTTTAATATGGAATAACTACAACTTAGAAAAGTTGAAAAACCCCCGACATTTTCATTTCAAAGTTCAATATTTCAAAAACGGCTGAACCGATTTTGTTGAAACGTAACTAAGAAGGTTAAAATTATCTATGACACAAAAAACCCGCATTCAAATCGGTCCATCCGTTTGGGAGCTACGATATCACAGACAGATACACAGACACGTTAAACTTATAACACCCCTCTCTTTGCGTCGGAGGTTAAAAATGACAGTTAGATCTACCTAACGCGCGTAAGAAATGTTACGTGATCGACCCACTGGTCCAGTTAATATAAATAAAGCTTGTAAAAATACACTCTCGCCACAGTGTTTATAACTGGTAACCTAAATGCAATCTGAAAACCCCTTGAAATTGAGTTACACATACCCTGAGAATCTACGTCTGCGCAGCAGATGTTTTTGCTACGCGAATTTGAACCTTACTCATGTACTCCATACGGTTGATTCCAGGCTGCTGCGGCTGCTGTTCGGCCCTCCGGCCGCGCTACAAGCGGCTGGTGGACAACATATTCCCCGCTTCCCCGCAGGAGGGGCTGGTGAAGTCCAACATGGAGAAGCTCACGTTCTACTCGCTCTCCAGCCCGGAGAAGCTGGACAGGATTGGGGAATATCTGTTCCAGAAGGCCAGTCGGGATATTTACCGGAGAAGGCATGGGTGAGTTGATTTGGACTCGGTAAAGTAGTTACACAGTAAATATATTAGCTGAAGCTGTAAGATACTACTGAAACGGATTTAAGAGACTGTTAGACTAAGTCTCTTAAAACCTTTTTAGATCTACATTCATACATACCTATAAACACGTCTCTCTCCCATAGGGGTAGGCAGAGATCACGGATCTCCATTTGCTACGATCCTGACAAACCACTTTCGCTTCACTCACCTTCATAACATTTCTCATACATGCTCGTCGGTTTAGGGTACTTTTGACCTGGCCTTTTTGTAAGATTTCTCCAATTTGATAGGAGAAATCTTACTCTCTAATCACTTATCTCTCATCACACTGTTTCTGACTCTATCACTCAATTTCACTCCACACATACTTCTCAACGCTCTCATTTCTACTGCATTCACTCGACTTTGATGTCTTTTCTGCCACACCCAACTTTCACTACCATACATAAGTGTGGGCACCAACACTCCTCTATGCACAGCCACGCGTGCTTTTTGTGATATTTTCTGGCTGCCCATAAAGGCGTCCAGTGCCCCATTCACTGGATTCCCTGCATTCACTCTCCTTTCAATATATTTCTCATGCTTTTTAGTGTTCCGTACCTAACGGGTAAAAACGGGACCCTATTACTAAGACTTCGCTGTCCGTCCGTCTGTCTGTCACCAGGCTCTATCTCAAGGACCGTGATAGCTAGAGATCTATTTTTATAACTATGTTCTGGCAATAAATACTTTTGAATTTTTTTGAATTTTTTTTTGAGTTGAAATTTTCACATAGGTATTATGTATTTCTGTTGCCGCTATAACAACAAATACTAAAAAACCGGCCAAGTGCGAGTCGGACTAGGGCTCCCATACAACATACATGATTTTTTGCCGTTTTTATAGATAATGGTACGGAACCCTTCGTACGCGAGTCCGACTCGCACTTGGCCGGTTTTTAGATCTGCTCTCCATTAACAATCCTGTCGCATATGGTGGTGAATGGTATCATGGTCAGTATGATATAGTAGTTATTTTCTGATGTTAAACTGATAATTTCCTTGTTTCTAACATTAAATAACCGTAACCGGTTCTAACCGGTTTTCGGTTATTTTTCCACCATAACCGAAATAATAACCGGTTAGGAAATATGTCCGGTTATTGCATTCCCTAGTCCACAGTACCATCCACCAGATTGCTTGCTGACATTGTATAAAAACTTAACATAGCAACATTTTTTTCTAGGTTCGTGGTGATTGCAATGGAAGCTATGGACCAACTCCTCCTGGCCTGCCACTCGCAGACCCTGAACTTGTTCGTCGAGAGCTTCCTCAAGATGGTGCAGAAACTGCTGGAGTCCACCGACCCTGAGCTGCAGACACTGGCCACTCAGAGTGTAAGTAAGAAATGTTGTCAGAGAACCGCCTCATGATGTCTTGGTCCCAAAATATCTATACTTAGGCCACTCTAAATAAAATAAAAAACCGGCCGTGTGCGTGTCGGACTACACATAACGAAGGGTTCCGTGCCTATTAAAAAGGTCGTATATTCACAGAAATCTTACGGCACTTACGCCCTTTTCTATAGGGAAGGCAGTTTTTCAGCAATATCTCGAAAACATTTGAACCGATCTTGTTCAAAATAATTTTCGGTAAATGTATTTAATAAGTCATAATTCCATGATTTTTTAAGGGGGACGACGACAATTTTTTTTATAGTTTTCGAGTAAAATGCCTGTGACATACGGACAGACGGACATGATGAAACTATAAGGATTCCGTTTTTGCCAGTTTGGCTACGAAACTCTAAAAACAGGAAAGAAGTTTTTCATTCTAAACTTATTAAAAAAAAACCGGCCAAGTGCGTGTCGGACCACGCAAAACGAAGGGTTCCGTGCCTATTAAAAAGGTCGTATCGTCATAGAAATCTTACGGCACTTACGTCCTTTTCTTTGAGGAAGGCAGTTTTTCAGCAATATCTCGGAAACCTTTCATCCGATCTTGTTCAAAACAATTTTCGGTGAATGAACTTAATAAGCGCTGTGTCCATGAATTTTTTCATATTTTTAAAATACACCGTTCAAAAATTAGAGGGGGGGGGACAGAATTTTAGTGACTTTCGGGGCGATTATCTCTGACTGTATTCACTTAATCAAAAAAATTCCCGAGAAACCTTATATTTATTTTAAAAGGCCTATCGATTCATGTGCCACACGTGGGCTCACGATGAAAAATTTTTTTTTGACTTTTAGTTTTATGTATGGAGTACAACCCTAAAAAAATTTTTTTTAGTAATTTTAATTACAAAACTTTGTAGCGGCTAACAAAATACACCTATCCTCAAAATTTTATTCAAATACACCTTATAGTTTTCGAGTAAAATGCCTGTGACATACGGACAGACGGACAGACGGACAGACGGACAGACGGACAGACGGACAGACGGACAGACGGACAGACGGACATGACGAAACTATAAGGGTTCCGTTTTTGCCATTTTGGCTACGGAACCCTAAAAACATTGTATTTTCTAGCACCAGATACTATTTTCCGACTCGAACTTATATATTCATCATCATCATCATCATCATATCAGCCCAAAGACGTCGACTGCTGGACATAGGCCTCCCCCAAAGAGTGCCACAATGACCGGTCCTGCGCCACCCGCATCCAGCGGACTCCAGCGACCTTTACCAGGTCATCAGTCCACCTTGTGTTTTTTTAATCCGAATATATATGGGGGGCCTACCCCATATATATTCGGATTAAATAAATTAAAAAATACCACTGTGTTGGAACAACCGGCCTTAGCCCTTCTTATGCTGATGTTAAAATTATGTACCTATTCATAAGATGACGTTGAGATTTAAAACTGTAAGCTCAAATACTTAGCGCGGTAGAATACAATACAAAGAAGTCTAATATAGTTATACGTCCACAGTTCGTCCGCTTCGCTAACATCGAGGAGGACACGCCATCGTACCACCGCCGCTACGACTTTTTCGTGTCGAAGTTCTCTGCGATGTGCCACAGCAACCACAGCGACAAGGCCATGCGGGACAAGATACGGCTCGCCGGCATACAGGGCTTGCAGGTAACTCTTACGACGTTATGGTTGCCTGGTACCTCGCCACCGCCGCTACGACTCCTTCGTGTCGAAGTTCTCTGCAATGTGCCACAGCAACCACAGTGACAAGGCCATGCGGGACAAGATACGGCTCGCCGGCATACAGGGCTTGCAGGTAACTCTTACGACGTTATGGTTGCTTGGTACCTCGCCACCGCCGCTACGACTCCTTCGTGTCGGAATTCTCTGCGATGTGCCACAGCAACCACAGCGATAAGGCCATGCGGGACAAGATACGGCTCGCCGGCATACAGGGCTTGCAGGTAACTCTTACGACGTTATGGTTGCTTGGTACCTCGCCACCGCCGCTACGACTCCTTCGTGTCGGAGTTCTCTGCGATGTGCCACAGCAACCACAGCGATAAGGCCATGCGGGACAAGATACGGCTCGCCGGCATACAGGGCTTGCAGGTAACTCTTACGACGTTATGGTTGCTTGGTACCTCGCCACCGCCGCTACGACTCCTTCGTGTCGGAATTCTCTGCGATGTGCCACAGCAACCACAGCGATAAGGCCATGCGGGACAAGATACGGCTCGCCGGCATACAGGGCTTGCAGGTAACTCTTACGACGTTATGGTTGTCTGGTACCTCGTCACCGCCGCTACGACTCCTTCGTGTCGAAGTTCTCTGCGATGTGCCACAGCAACCACGGCGGCAAGGCCATGCGGGACAAGATACAGCTTACAGGGCTTGCAGGTAACTCTTACGACGTTATGGTTGCTTGGTACCTCGTCACCGCCGCTACGACTCCTTCGTGTCGGAGTTCTCTGCGATGTGCCACAGCAACCACAGCGACAAGGCCATGCGGGACAAGATACGGCTCGCCGGCATACAGGGCTTGCAGGTAACTCTTACGACGTTATGGTTGTCTGGTACCTCGTCACCGCCGCTACGACTCCTTCGTGTCGAAGTTCTCTGCGATGTGCCACAGCAACCACGGCGGCAAGGCCATGCGGCTTGCAGATAACTGTTACAAGGTTATGATTGCCTGGTACATCGTCACAGACCGGACGTCAGGACGTTTCATACCACAACTTATACAGTTGTTACATGTTGCAACAAGTTGTTGCATTGTGATTACATTAACGTATGACGTCACAATCTGCTATTTGTACTAATAGTTGTATAGAATATCAAGTAAATTGCTGTTTCGGTAGCGAAATATACGTTAACACAACATTCTGGTTTGTTTCAGGGTGTGATTAGGAAGACAGTATCCGATGACTTGGTGGAGAACATATGGGAGGCCCAGCATATGGATAAAATAGTGCCCTCTCTGCTCTACAATATGCAGGTAATTTTTAGGGTTCCGGACCAAAAAGGTAAAAACGGAACCCTTATGGTGCGACTCCGTCCGTCTGTCTGTCTGTCACAAAGTCAAATATCTCAGGAACTACTAATGCTATCGATTTGAAATTTGGAATAGTTGTATAGAAAGCTAATCTTCGTGTATGGAAAATGAAAAATTTTAATATATACTTTTAATTTGTATAAAAAAGGGCGGATAAGAGGGGGGGCAAAAATTCAAAGTCTAGTTAGTAGGCCAAGTGGGGTATCATATGAAAGGGCTTGAATTGTACATTCTAAAACAGTTTTTCTTTTTTTTTCTACCATGGTAAAATTTTGATTTATAAAGAAAAATGTTGAAAAAAATACCATTCCCCCCCCTTATCTCCGAAGTTAACCAAGCGAAAAATTTGAAAATAATATATATGATTAATATTAACGTGAATATTACCGGAAAAGTATAACGAGACCTCTATCTAGCGTAATTTTTTTTTATTCATCAAAAATCGTATGTTAATTTTGTTTGTAATTTAATAATTCGGTGTTTAATTTTTTTCCTTCAAATTCATATGAAAGTGTTCTGAAAGTACCTTCTAGCAAATAAAAAAATAATTATCGAAATTAATTCACTTGATAAAGAATTATCGCTGAAAAACCGACATACAGTAAAGGAAATGTATTAACGTACCACCGTAGAACTCTATCGCAATAAGGTGACATACCACTCGAGTTTGAGTGACGGCGGCCTGTCAGTTGCGACAGGGTTCTACGGTGGTACGTGCATACATTTCCCTTACTGTACATACCGAGTTCCTTGGTCGTACGGAACCCTCGGTGCGCGAGTCAGACTCGCACTTGACCGGTTTTTTTTTGTTATAGTCAGGTCAATCAACTACACTCGAGAGCAAAAGTTCCGGGTACTGTTTGTACTGAAATTCTATACAAAGTGTACCCGGAACTTTTGCTCTTGAGTGTATTTCTTGTTACAGAGTTTCTTAGAAAAATTGATACAATATGGACTTTTAACATGCCTAGAAGATGATCCCCATACAATAAGTGATAACAAAAGATTTTTCGAAAAAACCCAACTGCTTTTTTGCAAATATTATAGTCACTCCCACGATTAAGAGGAATTCAACGACACCTCATGACTCATGTGTCGAAATCCGGTTTAGGTTTAGGCTGCAGGGCGTGCCAAAGAATAAGTACCTAGTCGGGTTAAAAAAGGGTCGAACATGACAAGAAATTTTATGTGTTTTAATTCACCAAACGTGGGGTACGTTTGATGAATTAAAACACATAAAATCGCAGTTTTAAAAACTGGACAAATGCGAGTTCAACTCACGTGGTGAGGGTTTCGTAATATATCGAGAATTTTTCCGTTTCTTTGAATACTCAAACTTCTTATAGGTTTTCCTGTAATCTTTAGGCAAGGAACTATTTTCCATATTTTTTTCAGAATTTTAATCCCAGCAGTTTCGGAGAAAAGGGTCAAAAATCGTCTTTTTCCTAAATTACTTCAAATCTGTTTTTGCTAAAATTATTAATAAAATATGTGAGATGCTTACAACAACCCCTTTCATTTGATATGTCACACAATACAGTTTGCGAATTTATTTTTTTAAAATTTTCCAGGTTACCCCCTAATAGTGGCCTCCTTGTTTAGAATTCATTAATTTACTTTACGCTTCCATGTTAGGGTCACCAATTTACATATGCATACCAAATTTGAACTCGATCGGTTCGGAGCAAATCGGCTGTGACAGACGGACAGACAGACGCGCACGAGTGATCCATAAGGGTTCCGTTTCTTTCCTTTTGAGGTACGGAACCCTAAAAAAAGTGACTCAGGAGACGTGACTATGGCAACTGGTGACAGATTGTTGATTCCCCCACCTATACTCACATATAGCTTTTACTCGCGGCCTTGTCCGCGTGGAACTCGTTCATAATCGTGTACGTCCCATATAAACTTCTGCCCCCCCCCCCCCCCCCCCGCCGGTTAAAAGTTTGTTTTTAAAGTTAATTATGATATACCTAAGTATATGGACGGATTAGCTTTTGTTACGTTTTAAAAAAGTAACCATAGCAACTTAGCTATAGATTTTTTATTACAAAATAATACTTAAGTTTCTGTCAAAAATTAAATTTTTGGTACAAGAATTTATTGCCGACTGTATTTTTAGGGTTCCGTAGCCAAAATGGCAAAAACGGAACCCTTATAGTTTCGTCATGTCCGTCTGTCCGTCTGTCCGTCTGTCCGTCTGTCCGTCTGTCCGTATGTCACAGGCATTTTACTCGAAAACTATAAGGTGTATTTGAATAAAATTTTGAGGATAGATGTATTTTGTTAGCTGCTACATAGTTTTGTAATCAAAATGACAAAAAAAAAAATTTTTAGGGGTGCACTCCATACATAAAAATAAAAGTTAAAATTTTTTTTTTTCATTGTAACCCCCCGTGTGGCACATCAATCGATAGGCCTTTCAAAATAAATATAAGGTTTCTTAACATTTTTTTTGATTAAGTGAATAGGGTCGGAGATAATCGCCCCGAAAGTCACTAAAATTCTGTCCCCCCCCCTCTAATTTTTGAACGGTGTATTTTAAAAATATGGAAAAATTCATGGACATGGGGCTTATTAATTTCATTCACCGAAAATTGTTTTGAACAAGATCGGTTCAGAGGTTTTTGAGATATTGCTGAAAAACTGCCTTCCTCAAAAAAGGACGTAAGTGCCGTAAAATTTCTGTGACGATACGACCTTCTTAATAGGCACGGAACCCTTCGTTTTGCGTGGTCCGACACGCACTTGGCCGGTTTTCTGTATACCGTCATCAACTACTGATTAAACGATTCTAACGGGCCTAAACTCAACGGGGTTACGTCGGTTAAGTACAGAATTCCCATGGCCACCTTCTGTCTCCATCATCAGATCAGCTCGATGCGATGGTACAGTCGCCCACACTCCTAAGTGACCATTCGTGAACCTTATATCAGTGACATAAGGTTCACAAATGGTCAGTTAGGAGTGTGGGCGACTGTACCATAATATTGAATTGTCATCTAAACTATACCTTTACCCAAAATGTCAGCAAAATTGAATTGCAAGATTCCACCCGAACAAACATAGTTACATACATTGCAAGCTAATAGAAAGCTTGTAAAAAACAACCTCTTTTTCAGAGTTCCGAAAAATACGAGACCCTGTCATGTATGGACACGGACACACAGGACGGCGTGGAAGACACGCCCACGAGACTGGCCGAGGCGTGCCTCCGGGAGCTGGTGGGGCGCGCCTCCTTCGGCCACATCCGCAGCGTCCTGCGGCCAGTGTTGACGTAAGCTCTTCGACTTTCATGTTGCCCTGGTACTGTTGAGAGCGTGTTAGATAGACACATGACGGCGTGGAAGACAGCCGGAGACTGAGGGAAGCATTCTTAAGGGTGTTGGTGGGGCGGGCCTCTTTCGGCCACATCCACAGCGTCCTGCGGCCAGTGTTAACGTAAGCTCTTCGATTTTTATGTTGCCCTGGTACTGTTGAGAGCGTGTTAGATAGACACATGACGGCGTGGAAGACAGCCGGAGACTGAGGGAAGCATTCTTAAGGGTGTTGGTGGGGCGGGCCTCTTTCGGCCACATCCACAGCGTCCTGCGGCCAGTGTTAACGTAAGCTCTTCGATTTTTATGTTGCCCTGGTACTGTTGAGAGCGTGTTAGATAGACACATGACGGCGTGGAAGACAGCCGGAGACTGAGGGAAGCATTCTTAAGGGTGTTGGTGGGGCGGGCCTCTTTCGGCCACATCCGCAGCGTCCTGCGGCCAGTGTTAACGTAAGCTCTTCGATTTTTATGTTGCCCTGGTACTGTTGAGAGCGTGTTAGATAGACACATGACGGCGTGGAAGACAGCCGGAGACTGAGGGAAGCATTCTTAAGGGTGTTGGTGTGGCGGGCCTCTTTCGGCCACATCCACAGCCAGTTTTTTTTTCACTTTTTTTTAAATCTTGTAAATGAGACTCCAAAAAAAAACTATATAGTAACCTGCTCAAAAAACCGGCCAAGTGCGTGTCGGACCACGTAAAACGAAGGGTTCCGTGCCTATTAAAAAGGTCACATCGTCACAGAAATCGTAGGGCACTTACGTCCTTTTCTTTAAGCAAGGCAGTTTTTCAGCAATATCTCGAAAACCTTTGAACCGATCTTGTTCAAAATAATTTTCGGTGAAAGAATTTAATAAGCCCTATGTCCATGCATTTTTTCATATTTTAAAAATATACCGTTCAAAAATTAGAGGGGGGGGACAGAATTTTAGTGACTTTCGGGGCGATTATCTCCGACTCTGTTCACTTAATCAAAAAAATTGCTGAGAAACCTTGTTTATTTTGAAAGGCCTATCGATTGCTTATTATCAGTTTTATGTATAGAGTGCACCCCTAAAAAAAATTTTTTAGTCATTTTTATTAAAAAACTATGTAGCGGCTAACAAAATACACCTCACACATCCTCAAAGTTTTATTCAAACACACCTTATAGTTTTCTAGTAAAATGCCTGTGACATACGGAAAGACGGACATGATGAAACTATAAGGGTTCCGTTTTTGCCATTTTGGCTACGGAACCCTAAAAATTGAACCTCTGTCTGCATTCTTTGTAACACGTGGGCATCTAGTCTATACTAAACTATACTAATATTGTAAAGAGGCAAAGTCTGAGATTTTAACATTTTAAGTTTATAAGTTTGTATGTAATGGGTAATCTCTCCGGAACAACTTATCCTTTTTCAATTTTTTTTTATTAGCTATATTTTATCCTGCGGGTTAGCCTGCGTTCTTTGCAGTACGCGGGCGAAGTCGCGCGGTCGGCTAGTTAATAATGAAATTATCATTTCAGGCATTTCGACCGACACGAACTTTGGGTTCCGAACGAATTCGCTGTACACACATTCAAGATCATCATGTTTTCCATACAGGTGAGTAATAGTAACCGATATAGCCCTCCGAATCGCTAAACTTAAGTGGCAGTGGGCGGGGTACATTGCGCGTAGAACCGATGGCCGTCGGGGCGGAAAGGTTCTCGAGTGGCGACCACGTACCGCAAAGCGCGGCGTGGGTAGGTGGACGGATGGCCTGGTAAAGGACGCTGGAGTCCGCTGGATGCGGGTGGCGCAGGACCGGTCACTTTGACACTCTTTGGGGGAGGCCTATGTCCAGCAGTGGACGTCTTTCGGCTGATATGATGATGATGATTGATGAGTAATAGTGATAGTAGTGTCATATTTAGTAGAGAACGTTACTGCAGAGGCTTGGAAAAAAGAGATTGCCGGCCAAGTAGATGAAAACGCATTGGGATATGATGCTGGCAAATAACTTTTTCTCAAAAATGTTCGGCAAAGTTGACTTTATTGGTAAAAAATCAGGACGTTAAGTGCATAGTTTATGGTTAGTCAAAAATATAAAACCTTGTTGGCTCGATTTTGCTCGAAAACAATGTTGCATACAAATTCCCTTATTTGTCGAGGTAAAAACTTTAAAAAAAGTGGAAACGGCCATTGCTGGCTTCATATTAAATTAAACGGACGACCTTGGGAGCCAGCAATTGCCTACTTTGAACAATCTGTGTCAAAGCTGTTTAGTAAAAACCGGCCAAGTGCGTGTCGGACCACGCAAAACGAAGGGTTCCGTGCCTATTAAAAAGGTCGTATCGTCACAGAAATTTTACGGCACTTACGTCCTTTTCTTTGAGGAAGGCAGTTTTTCAGCAATATCTCGAAAACCTCTGAACCGATCTTGTTCAAAACAATTTTCGGTGAATGAAATTAATAAGCCCTATGGCCATGAATTTTTCCATATTTTTAAAATACACCGTTCAAAAATTAGAGGGGGGGGACAGAATTTTAGTGACTTTCGGAGCGATTATCTCCGACCCTATTCACTTAATCAAAAAAAATGCTAAGAAACCTTATATTTATTTTGAAAGGCCTATCGATTGATGTGCCACACGGGGGGTCACAATAAAAAAAAGTTTTTTGACTTTTAGTTTTATGTATGGAGTGCACCCCTAAAAAATTTTTTTTTTGTCATTTTAATTACAAAACTATGTAGCGGCTAACAAAATACACCTATCCTCAAAATTTTATTCAAATACACTTTATAGTTTTCGAGTAAAATGCCTGTGACATACGGACAGACGGACAGACGGACAGACGGACAGACGGACATGACGAAACTATAAGGGTTCCGTTTTTGTCATTTTGGCTACGGAACCCTAAAAAACATGACGCTAATCTGAACAATCTCTTCGCCGTGAAATTTGTTATTGATTGTGGATGAATAATCTTTTCTCCAATATGCTTGGAAATATGCGCCTTACTGTAGCGAAAATAGTACGTAAAGTTCCTCGTTACTGACAAGCGCAAATTTAAAAAAAAGTTAAGTCATTATTGTTCAATTTTAGCGGCCAGGAAAATGTATGAAATTCCTTTACTGTATACTTTTTAGGGTTCCGTAGCCAAAATGGCAAAAACGGAACCCTTATAGTTTCGTCTTGTCCGTCTGTCCGTCTGTCCGTCTGTCCGTCTGTCCGTATGCCACAGGCATTTTACTCGAAAACTATAAGGTGTATTTGAATAAAATTTTGAGGATAGGTGTATTTTGTTAGCCGCTACAAAGTTTTGTAATTAAAATTACTAAAAAAAATTTTTTTAGGGGTGTACTCCATACATAAAACTAAAAGTCAAAAAATTTTTTTTCATCGTGAGCCCACGTGTGGCACATGAATCGATAGGCCTTTCAAAATAAATATAAGGTTTGTCAGGAATTTTTTTGATTAAGTGAATACAGTCAGAGATAATCGCCCCGAAAGTCACTAAAATTCTGTCCCCCCCCCTCTAATTTTTGAACGGTGTATTTTAAAAATATGAAAAAATTCATGGACACAGCGCTTATTAAGTTCATTCACCGAAAATTATTTTGAACAAGATCGGATGAAAGGTTTCCGAGATATTGCTGAAAAACTGCCTTCCTCAAAGAAAAGGACGTAAGTGCCGTAAGATTTCTATGACGATACGACCTTTTTAATAGGCACGGAACCCTTCGTTTTGCGTGGTCCGACACGCACTTGGCCGGTTTTTTACCTTTTAATCATAAGTTTTGACCAAGACAAATCACTACAAACAGCCAAATGCTCTTAAGTTTAAAGGCACTTTGTCATAACCGCTTGCTATAGTTAGACTGGTTAGTTATGTATGGCTGTTTCTTTCCAACTATCGCAAGTTGGTGTGACAAATTGCATCCGTTTGTAGTGTGCTTAAAGTTTTCCGAAGTTTTTTTTTTAACTGTCATAGACAAAACGATTACTTTTGTAAGAAATCGAAGTGACGTTTTAAAAAATGTCTCAAATAGTATTAACTGAAGAAATTAAAATATTTCGAAATAATATTCAAAACGAACTAAATTGTGTTTAGATTTCAATCCCGTTTAATCTTTAATAATTTTAATTACAATAAACGTAAAATTGTAATCGCGTCTAATGTTTTTTAATTTTTTTATGTGTGTCAATTGAAACTGGCACCATGAGTCATGCCGTGCACATACTTTTAAAAAATAAGTTGAGCGGGAACATGATACCGGTTATTGACATACTACTTGGTGTTTTAAAATTATTGAAAATATTATTTGATTTCCTCGCATTTATGGAGAAAAGCACTATATCTGCCTCGGCGGGAATGGCAATTCGTAGATTCGTCTATATTGTCGGCTTCGCTTCATCCGACAAAATGAACTCATCCACGAATTGCTATTTCCCGGCCTCTGCAGTAATGTACTATTATTGACTCAATTTTGAAGCAGATATCTTCAACCGATTTAGCTGAAATTTTGGGTATAAGTATAGTTTGGATGACAATTCAATATTATGGTACCATCGAGCTATCTGATGATGGAGACAGAAGGTGGCCATGGGAATTTAGTAGTTAACGGTCGTAACCCCGTTGGGATTTGGCTCGTTAGAATCGTCTCCATGAGTAGTTGATGACGGTATACAGAAAAGTACAGCGATAAATGCTTGTACAGTCAGCATCATAAACATGTATACATTCTAGGACCTTATTGCTTGGAGATAAGGTCGAAAAATGTATACATGTTTATGATGGTGACTGTACCATAAATGAATTTTTTGACTGAAACATTAATTTATCATTTTCAGTTTCACGACTATAATGTAAATGCACGTGATAATTAGAAAGATGTCTCTTTCGTTTAGGCGCAATACTCGTACAGCGTCGTAGAGGCACTGATGCAGCACTTGGACGCGGCGGGCGGCGCGGGCAACGACGCGCGCCTGCGCACCCGCGTGCGCGCCGCGCGCGCCGGCGTGCTCAGCAACATCGTGGCCATCGCCGCCGGAGACAGCGTCGGTGCGTGCATACATACATACATACGTACAGCGTCGTAGAGGCACTGATGCAGCACTTGGACGCGGCGGGCGGCGCGGGCAACGACGCGCGCCTGCGCACCCGCGTGCGCGCCGCGCGCGCCGGCGTGCTCAGCAACATCGTGGCCATCGCCGCCGGAGACAGCGTCGGTGCGTGCATACATACATACATACGTACAGCGTCGTAGAGGCACTGATGCAGCACTTGGACGCGGCGGGCGGCGCGGGCAACGACGCGCGCCTGCGCACCCGCGTGCGCGCCGCGCGCGCCGGCGTGCTCAGCAACATCGTGGCCATCGCCGCCGGAGACAGCGTCGGTGCGTGCATACATACATACATACGTACAGCGTCGTAGAGGCACTGATGCAGCACTTGGACGCGGCGGGCGGCGCGGGCAACGACGCGCGCCTGCGCACCCGCGTGCGCGCCGCGCGCGCCGGCGTGCTCAGCAACATCGTGGCCATCGCCGCCGGAGACAGCGTCGGTGCGTGCATACATACATACATACGTACAGCGTCGTAGAGGCACTGATGCAGCACTTGGACGCGGCGGGCGGCGCGGGCAACGACGCGCGCCTGCGCACCCGCGTGCGCGCCGCGCGCGCCGGCGTGCTCAGCAACATCGTGGCCATCGCCGCCGGAGACAGCGTCGGTGCGTGCATACATACATACATACGTACAGCGTCGTAGAGGCACTGATGCAGCACTTGGACGCGGCGGGCGGCGCGGGCAACGACGCGCGCCTGCGCACCCGCG
The DNA here is from genome assembly GCA_932294315.1 of Epinotia nisella. Classification (NCBI taxonomy): domain Eukaryota; kingdom Metazoa; phylum Arthropoda; class Insecta; order Lepidoptera; family Tortricidae; genus Epinotia; species Epinotia nisella. The sequence continues at coordinate 1,908,293 of OW028693.1, forward strand.
TGCGCGCCGCGCGCGCCGGCGTGCTCAGCAACATCGTGGCCATCGCCGCCGGAGACAGCGTCGGTGCGTGCATACATACATACATACGTACAGCGTCGTAGAGGCACTGATGCAGCACTTGGACGCGGCGGGCGGCGCGGGCAACGACGCGCGCCTGCGCACCCGCGTGCGCGCCGCGCGCGCCGGCGTGCTCAGCAACATCGTGGCCATCGCCGCCGGAGACAGCGTCGGTGCGTGCATACATACATACATACGTACAGCGTCGTAGAGGCACTGATGCAGCACTTGGACGCGGCGGGCGGCGCGGGCAACGACGCGCGCCTGCGCACCCGCGTGCGCGCCGCGCGCGCCGGCGTGCTCAGCAACATCGTGGCCATCGCCGCCGGAGACAGCGTCGGTGCGTGCATACATACATACATACATACATACATACATACATACATACATACATACATTCACGCCCGCGTACCCTGACAGAGCACATTCAAGTCATGGGTCAGCAACGCGCTGGTGGGTGAGATTCCTCTGGACAGCGTTTGGTCTTGATAATCTGGTAGCTACCAGGACTTAATGACACTTGAGAAGTCCATTTGCTCTCGTGATGCTAGCCAATTGATAATCTGGTAGCTACCAGGACTTAATGACACTTGAGGAGTCCATTTGCTCTCGTGATGCTAGCCAATTGATAATCTGGTAGCTACCAGGACTTAATGACACTTGAGAAGTCCATTTGCTCTCGTGATGCTAGCCAATTGATAATCTGGTAGCTACCAGGAGTTAATGACACTTGAGAAGTCCATTTGCTCTCGTGATGCTAGCCAAGGTCGGCAGTAGTCGGATTTCGGTGTCAAAGTACCAGGCGATCATGACGTCTGAAGTGGTATTGTACATCGTGGTGAAAGCATTAATGCAACACTTGGACGTGGCGGGCGTCCTCAGCAATATAGTGGCCATCGCCGCTGGAGGCAGTGCCGGTACGGACGTACATACACACATACATCCACGTCCGTGTTCCCAAGCAGAGCACATTCAAATCAACAAAGCGTCGGCAACGCGCCGGTGGGTGACTCCTCTGGACAGTGTTTGGTAATGATAATCTGGTAGCTACTAGGACTTAATGACACTTGAGGAGTCCATTTGCTCTCGTGATGCAAGCTCAAGGTCGGCAGTAGTCGGATTTCGGCGTCAAAGTACCAGGCGATCATGACGTCTTAAGTGGTATTTGTACAGCGAAGCACTAATGCAACACTTGGACGTGCGGGCCGCGCGGGCTGGCCGCTCAGCAATATTGTGGGACTGAAGCTGCGTCCGCTGCGCTAATGTGTTTGATTTTTTTGAACTTCACGTACTGCAGTTTAGTCAAACAAATATTGTTAGCCATACTTGTTTGACGTTTAAAAACCACTAAAACATGGCGCAACAGACGCGGCTTAAGGACTTAGCCACGACTTACTCGAGCTCAAATACTTTAGAAATACATGTAACTACCAGGGATCCATAGCGTCTGAAGAGATATACAGCAGGTCTGAAACATTTTGGCAACGCGGACCGCATGACTTACTGAACTTACCAATATCGTTGCTATCGGCAGCACGACTATCACAGGACGGCCCGCGAGCTGTGTCGCGGCGAGATAGACTCGTCTTTTTCTAATTAGAACGCTTAGAAAGAGACGGATACTCTATCTCGTCGCGACACAGCTCGCGGGCTGGCCTGTGATGTCGTGCTGGAGATTAGTCAGAGGTTTAGTGTTGTCAATTAAAACTTGTAAAATTGGAACTTTTAACTTGAGCCATACAATTTAATGGAACTTGAGGAGTGCATTTACACCTGTAATATTTCCGTGTACAACTACGATTAATAATTATAATTATTAATCGTACGATTAATAATATTAGTATATTGAACCCGCGACCTATAAATGATGTCGGTGGCACCCGCCTGAACATAGCCTTGTGACGTTTAGTACCAGGAGATCAAAAAGTTGTAAGAGATTATCTGTAAGCTGCCGGAATACTACTGTTTTCCTTGCTGATTAATTTATTGTGTATTATTTGATTGATTTTCGCAGGTCCTTCCGTTTTGGAAATCATCAACAATCTGCTCACTAACCTCAGAGCATCAGTAGCCAGAGATTCAGAGGTGAGTGGATCAAAAATGTAATACCATCATATTCATATTCATTTATTCATTGTATTTTAGTATTTGTTGCAATTGACGATTTCTACTAATTTTAAGGAGATAAATGACCAACCCACAAGTTTACACCGACGTTTTGCCAACCTCCAAACAAATTGTGTTCACTAAACCAATTAAAATCTATAGCATCCTGGAACTGCTAGTGTAAGCCATCGCGTTAAAAAATCCGATATCTGATTTAGAGTAAATTCTCTAATAATAATCGATGTTTTTTTTTCCTCTTGCATTACCGGACAAAATAGTGTCTAATTCAAAGTTGATTCGTCCAACTAAATAGTCTTTTAATTTCTCTTGTACAGAAAGAAACCGACGAGAAACTATACCAAGAAGCGCTGATCAACGCCCTAGGAGAGTTCGCGGACCACCTGCCCGACTTCCAGAAGATAGATATCATGATGTTCATCGTCAGCAAGATCCCCAGCAGCCAGCGCCAGGGCAAGAGCAGCAGAGCGGACGCCATGCTGCAGAGTATACTCCTCAAGTCGCTGCTCAAGGTGAACTACTGCTGTCTTCTGTTGTCCTGGTACTTGATAGATACGACATTCATTCCGAGCAGCCAGCGCTAGGGCAAGAGCAGCAGAGCGGACGCCATGCTGCAGAGTATACTCCTCAAGTCGCTGCTCAAGGTGAACTACTGCTGTCTTCTGTTGTCCTGGTACTTGATAGATACGACATTCATTCCGAGCAGCCAGCGCTAGGGCAAGAGCAGCAGAGCGGACGCCATGCTGCAGAGTATACTCCTCAAGTCGCTGCTCAAGGTGAACTACTGCTGTCTTCTGTTGTCCTGGTACTTGATAGATACGACATTCATTCCGAGCAGCCAGCGCTAGGGCAAGAGCAGCAGAGCGGACGCCATGCTGCAGAGTATACTCCTCAAGTCGCTGCTCAAGGTGAACTACTGCTGTCTTCTGTTGTCCTGGTACTTGATAGATACGACATTCATTCCGAGCAGCCAGCGCTAGGGCAAGAGCAGCAGAGCGGACGCCATGCTGCAGAGTATACTCCTCAAGTCGCTGCTCAAGGTGAACTACTGCTGTCTTCTGTTGTCCTGGTACTTGATAGATACGACATTCATTCCGAGCAGCCAGCGCTAGGGCAAGAGCAGCAGAGCGGACGCCATGCTGCAGAGTATACTCCTCAAGTCGCTGCTCAAGGTGAACTACTGCTGTCTTCTGTTGTCCTGGTACTTCTTAGATAGAGCCTTCACTGATATGTTTGTCTGTCATATGGTTTGAATCGTTAAAGGTTGTGTAAAATGAAATAAAGTTATAAAGCAGAAGGTGTGAAGGAGTATGAGTTTTTTCAACTTTTTAAATCTCTCTCTCTCTCTCTCTCTCTCTCTCTTTCTTTCTTTATCTACCTCTACACGACACATTACGGTGACATTAATATACCATTGTGTGTGTGACAGGTCGGCACGACGTACAAAACGAGCGAGCTAAGCAAAGCGTTCCCCGCTGCGTTTCTGGACGCGCTACTGCGTCTATCGAGCGCCGCGGAGCCCGCCACGCGTGCGTTACTGCAGCGTATACTACACACGCTGCTGGACAGACGCCAGAACGCGCAGAACCTGCACACGCCCACGTAAGTGACGAACCACCCGAAGACACATACACACACACACACTTTTACAGGCCCGCATAGCGTATCCGCTGCGTTTTGACGCGATTGCGTATATTGGGTCTCTTTGAGCTGGTCACACGCGCGTTACTGCAGCGTATTCTACACACGCCGCTCGACATACGGCAGAACGCTCGGAACCTGCACACGGCCACGTAAGTGACTTACCACCCACAGAACTCACACACACACTTTTACAGGGCCCGCATAGCGTGTCCGCTGCGTTTTGACGCGCTCTCACGACCAGCGGTGAAACTTAATAAGTTTGTGTCAAACTTTTCATTTAAATTAGATACTTTTTGCCGGCTGTACTTCGTGCACAGTCGGAGGGTTCCGATGAGCCCAAACAGGTTTATCTATGGTCACCTTCTTAAAAGAGAGAGTCAGTTTTGTATGAAATTCCCTGATTTATAAATACTTGTTTCCAGACTGGCGTACGCGGAGCTGGGGCTGACGATAGAGAAGTGCTCGCGGCCGGACCTCATATTCATCAGCAAACACGGCTACGCCATTTTCAGCTCTCTATACGATGGTAAGTGTACCGTTATTTATAAGAAATTAAGAGCGTGTGTAGGTTATTTTTAACACCCGGCCCGCTTAGCTACTTCTGCTGCTGACTGTACAACAGACTCACACATACAACAGTATGACTGATTGTGATTGAATAAGAGTGTTTTTAGAAAATTGTGTTTCAACGGAGCAAAATGATATATTTACGGCGAGGGCAGAATATTGAATATTGAGCGTAACGAGGGATTCAAGTGTTAACGCCCGTGACGGAAATATTTTTACTACCGAATGGCATGCTTTTGACTCGCTGACGCTCGTTTCATAAAATCACACTCCTGATTTATGGCCTTATTATGTACAGTTGCATACACTACTTTATCTACACGCATATAATAAATCCTCAATGATGTGTTCGGGAACCATCAGAATAACCGCCATCGCACCGCCATGGCCGACTAGATTTCAAATCGTGACCAACTAGATGGCCATAGCGAAATCTGGTTGGTCATGATATCAATACGTGCAAAACTACCTACGGCAATATAAGTTTCTGAACGCATTTTAGCGGGTTTATAGTATGTGTAGATGAAACTAGTTATTCGCGTCCAGGCTTGCAGCTGGAGTCGAACACGGTGGAGAACATCGAAGCCATCTACACCACGCTCGCGCTGCTCGTCATAGAGCTCGGCTCCGAGGAGACCATCTGCGACTTCATGCAGCTTATACTGGCGTGAGTATATGCTAGCCTCTGGAAGGAATAGTATCTTAACAATCCTACTAATATTATGAATGTGAAAGTTTCGATGTTTAGATGGATGTTTGTTACTCAATCACAATTAAACGGCTCAACCGATTTGGATGAAATTTTGCACAAATGAATGAATGAAAGCATTTATTTCGAGTTACACAAGACTCACACAGTAAAAGTTTAAAATTACACAATGCAGCACCTATATCAAAATTAATATTAATACAGATAGACACTGTTGGAGCCATGCATTTCACAACAGTGCCTTATATACGGAGAATCAAATCTGCCTGCTATCAAACGCAGGATGGGGTTGGGGCTGGCCGCGCGGCGCACCCGGGATGCGCTTGCGCATAGTTGCGTGGAAGCAGTCGACGCGCGCTTCTGCGAGCATCCCTGATGCGCTGCAGAAGCGAGGCAGCCCCACCAGCACCCGGAACGCGTTGTTCAATTGGATCCGGAGGGCCCCGTAGGACCGTTGCGTGTAATTTCTCCACAGGGAACACGTATATAGGGAGAGACAAAGATAACGAACACGCAGACAGAGTCGCGGGCGGAAGCTAGTAAATAATAAATAAATAAATATTGAGAGAAAATCTTACACAAATCGACCTAGTCCAAAATTAATCAAAGCTTGTACTACGGGTACTAGATAGGTAGATAAATACTAGAATACATAGAAAACATCCAAAATTCAGGATTCATGCTCATTACACAAATAAATGCCCTGGATTCGAACCCGGGACCTCAGGCTTCGTAGGCAGGATCACTACCAACTAAGCCAAAGTGATCGTCACTTGGAAACTTAATAAAAAAAAACCGGCCAAGTGCGTGTCGGACCACGCAAAACGAAGGGTTCCGTGCCTATTAAAAAGGTCGTATCGTCACTGAAATTTTACGGCACTTACGTCCTTTTCTTTGAGGAAGGCAGTTTTTCAGCAATATCTCGAAAACCTCTGAACCGATCTTGTTCAAAACAATTTTCGGTGAATGAAATTAATAAGCCCTATGTCCATGAATTTTTCCATATTTTTAAAATACGCCGTTCAAAAATTAGAGGGGGGGGACAGAATTTTAGTGACTTTCGGGGCGATTATCTCCGGCTCTATTTACTTAATCAAAAAAAATGCTAAGAAACCTTATATTTATTTTGAAAGGCCTATCTATTGATGTGCCACACGGGGGGTCACAATGAAAAAATATTTTTTGAGTTTTAGTTTTATGTATGGAGTGCACCCCTAAAAAAATTTTTTTTTGTCAATTTAATTACAAAACTATGTAGCGGCTAACAAAGTACACCTATCCTCAAAATTTTATTCAAATACACCTTATAGTTTTCGAGTAAAATGCCTGTGACATACGGACAGACGGACAGACGGACAGACGGACAGACGGACAGACGGACATGACGAACAGAACTCTTACGGCACTTATGTCTTTTTCTTTAAGGAAGGCAATTTTCAGCAATATCTCGAAAACCTTTAAACCGATCTTGTTCAAAACAATTTTCGGTGAATGAATTTAGTAAGCCCTATGTCCATGACTTTTTTCATATTTTTAAAATACACCGTTCAAAAATTAGAGGGGGGGGGGCAGAATTTTAGTGACTTTCGGGGCGATTATCTTCGACTCTATTTACTTAATCAAAAAAATTACTCAGAAATCTTATATTTATTTTAAAAGGCCTATCGATTGATGTGGGCTTACAATGTTTTTTTTTTGACTTAGTTTTATGTATGGATTGCACGCCTAAAAAATTTTTTTAGTCATTTTAATTACAAAACTATTTAGCGGCTAACAAAATACACCTAAACTCAAAATTTTATTCAAATACACCTTATAGTTTTCGAGTAAAATGCCTGTGACATATGGACAGACGGACATGACGAACCTAAAGGGTTTCGTTTTTGCCATTTTGGCTACTTCAAGAACTTTAATTGTTGAGGCATTTAGGTGTCAACTAATTTTGGTTTTTTAGTAATTAAGCTATGAAGTGTATACTGAACACTTCATCTGTCCGTCTGTTCGTATGTCACCGGCATTTTACTCGTAAACTATAAGGTGTATTTGAATAAAATTTTGAGAATAGGTGTATCTTGTTAGCCGCTACCTAGTTTTGTAATTACATTAGAGTCCCCAATGGTATTGTATTCGCAGCATCCAGCAGTCGGCTCTGACGAACCCGGTGCTGACCGTGGGCCAGCAGTGCCGGCTGCACAGCGTGTGCGTGGCGCTGGCGCTGCTGCTGCCGCGCACGCGCGCGCACGACTACCTGCTCAAGGTCAGCCACGTCCATAGGCCTCCCCCAGAGAGTGCCACAGTGACCGGTCCTGCGCCACCCGCATCCAGCAGTCGGCTCTGACGAACCCGGTGCTGACCGTGGGCCAGCAGTGCCGGCTGCACAGCGTGTGCGTGGCGCTGGCGCTGCTGCTGCCGCGCACGCGCGCGCACGACTACCTGCTCAAGGTCAGCCACGTCCATAGGCCTCCCCCAGAGAGTGCCACAGTGACCGGTCCTGCGCCACCCGCATCCAGCAGTCGGCTCTGACGAACCCGGTGCTGACCGTGGGCCAGCAGTGCCGGCTGCACAGCGTGTGCGTGGCGCTGGCGCTGCTGCTGCCGCGCACGCGCGCGCACGACTACCTGCTCAAGGTCAGCCACGTCCATAGGCCTCCCCCAGAGAGTGCCACAGTGACCGGTCCCGCGCCACCCGCATCCAGCAGTCGGCTCTGACGAACCCGGTGCTGACCGTGGGCCAGCAGTGCCGGCTGCACAGCGTGTGCGTGGCGCTGGCGCTGCTGCTGCCGCGCACGCGCGCGCACGACTACCTGCTCAAGGTCAGCCACGTCCATAGGCCTCCCCCAGAGAGTGCCACAGTGACCGGTCCTGCGCCGCCCACATCCAGCGGACTCCCGCGACCTTTCCCAGGCCATCAGTCCAGTTTTTCATCGCACTTGGTCGTAAAAGGCTTCATAACGCGCAGGCATACAGAGCTACAATAGCCTTTATTACGCCCATGGGCGTAATGGTTTTTTTCTTAAATTGTATCTGTCACTCTGACGTCAGTTGTAAAGCAAGGAGGTTTTAACTCAAACACGATGTTTGAAATAGTAGATTGTTGAACGAGGGGTGTAAGTGGAATACTACTAACGAGAGTCTATCAGAAGCCCGACGCCGAAGGTGGAGGGCTTTTGATGACTCGCGTTTGCAATATTCTTACGCCCGTGTTATACACAATGTTTTTCATCAAATTTGCGAAGAAATAAATAACTACAAAAGACAGAAAAATCTAAGTTTCATACAACCGCATCAATCAAAAATTGACAACTTCACTTCCAAATCAGTGCTAGTGGAAAAGAAGACTAAAATTGACCAATCCCCTCCCCCCCTTATCTCCGAAACTACTAGGATTAAAATTCTAAAAAAAAATATAGAAATTAGTTCCTTACAGGAAAACCTACAAGAAGTTTGAGTATTCAAAGTAACGGGAAAATTCTCAATATTTTACGGAACCCTCACCACGCGAGTTGAACTCGCACTTGTCCGGGTTTTTTTTGACAGAAACTTATGTCTCCCTTTGCTATGGTTGACAGATTGTGGAAGCTCGTCGCGAGGACGCCCCGCACTTGCTGCCGCCGCTGTTGGAAGAATACGACATCACACCAGCCAAGATGCCCAACAAGTTCCCCTATCTCATGATCGATCAGGTACGCAATAGGCTTGTGACCTAAGATTTTTTTTACGATGCCATTCAAAGTGTCAAATTCAAAGTGATTTATTCTTCAATTTAGGCATATTACATGCACCTATGAATGTCGATAAACTACCACCGGTTCGGAAAGAAAACCTCTGCCTCGAGAAGAACCGGCGTAAAAAACTCGGCGAGGTGTCATTTTTAGGGTTCCGTTGCCAAAATGGCAAAAACGGAACCCTTATAGTTTCGTCATGTCCGTCTATCCGTCTGTCCGTCTGTCCGTCTGTTCGTATGTCACAGGCATTTTAATCGAAAACTATAAGGTGTATTTGAATAAAGTTTTCAGGATAAGTGTATTTTGTTAGCCGCTACATAGTTTTGTAATTAAAATGACAAAAAAAAAATTTTTTAGGGGTTTACTCCATACATAAAACTAAAAGTCAATTTTTTTTTTCATCGTGAACCCCCGTGTGGCACTTCAATCGATAGGCCTTTCAAAATAAATATAAGGTTTGTTAGCATTTTTTTTAATTAAGTGAATAGGGTCGGAGATAATCGCCCCGAAAGTCACTAAAATTCTGTCCCCCCCCCTCTAATTTTTGAACGGTGTATTTTAAAAATATGGGAAAATTCATGGACATAGGGCTTATTAATTTCATTCACCGAAAATTGTTTTGAACAAGATCGGTTCAGAGGTTTTCGAGATATTGCTGAAAAACTGCCTTCCTCAAAGAAAAGGACGTAAGTGCCGTAAAATTTCTGTGACGATACGACCTTTTTAATAGGCACGGAACCCTTCGTTTTGCGTGGTCCGACACGCACTTGGCCGGTTTTTTCAAAACAGTATACAATATATCATTTCAGTATCAGAGTATTATAAAATTTTAAAATTACATTGCTACAGTAGAAAGTCTATTTATTTTGCGATAGATTTCTAGTGCAGGATTTTATCGCTGCCAAATATCCCTATCCATGATGTAGTCGTTTATCTTATAATATGCTTTTGAAATAAGTGTCCGTTTTACGACAGATTTGAATTTAGAGTCAGTAAGTTCGGTAATGTGTTTTGGAATTTTATATTCGAACCAGTTTTTGGAGAGTAACAAATGTTTGTAAGGGAGCAACTACAATTAAAGAACATAGATACCCTCAAATTTGAGACTACGATTGACCTCGCTGGCGGCAGCCAGAACGCTTCATACTAATGGCCATAAAAATTTGACGTCACAATTTGCTATTTGTACTGATCGTTGTATGGAAAATCAAGTAAATTGGTGTTTCGGTCGCGAAATACTGCGGTTAGGTCCATCCGTATTATAAAATTTTGTTTCTATAAAGAAGTAAGGATTCTATTGGTAGCTTTAATTTTACTTTTGGACAGTAAAAAAATGCATATTTCTTCTAAACTTTCACAACTTTATGACTTTAATTATATTTTTACCCGACTGCCGAAGGAAAGAAGGGTTATGTTTTTCGAGCATCTGTATGTACAGTCGTGGCTGGTTGATGGGGCATGGATGAAAATATTAGAAGTGCCTGATTATTTTTTTGGTGATAGGAAAAACCCTCTTTAGTAGTAGAAAAAAGTTTCAGATTTTTCAGCTACGTCAATTGTTGCTGAAAAATTTAAAAAGTTTCTTCACTTACGTTTAGGGTCAAGGACGGTCAATAGATAAGATATTTTTTTGTAATATGAGACGGATTGAGGAAAGCGCCGTCCTTGACCCATTGACTTTTCAAAATATGTTGCCTTAATCGAAAATCATTTCGGTAAACATGTTATCCGAACATAATTAAGTACTTCTCTGATTTGTTTCATACTCGTTTTTAAGAAAATTGCGAAATAGTACATTGTGCCACACGTACGGTAAGAGATGATTTACGAACGAGCCGAAGGCGGAGGGCTTTGATTACTCGAGTTTGTAAAACTCTTTATTAACTCACATAGCATAAACCAGCATTATATCAATAACATTTAAAATTAACTTATCTCTGGCTGTAGGTTATTTTGTACGTATTTTCATTAAGATATCGATATTCATGAAGAGATGATTTTCAAATTTCGAAGCGCGGCCCAGAAGTCAGAGCCTTCGATACTGTTATGGAAATCTAGTTGGTCATGATTTGAAATCTAGTCGGCCATGGCGGTGCAATAATAATAATAATATTTGGGGGCAATCTTACTCAAATCGACCTTGTCCCAAACTAAGCAACGCTTACGTGCTATGGGTACTGGGCGACGCTATACATATAAAGATAAATAAATACTTGAATACATAGAAAACATCCATGACTCAAGAACAAATATTCGTGTTCATCACACAAATAAATGCCCTTACCGGGATTGGAACCCAGGACCACCGGCTTCGTGGGCAGGGTCACTACCGACTAGGCCAAAGCGGTCGTTCTAATATTTCCCGAGCACATCATTGAGGATTTATGATATGTGTGTAGATAAAGTAGTGTATGCAACTGTAAATAATTAGGCCTTAAAACACTCGTGTGATCCTATTATAAAAATCGCCGACGCTCGTTTCATAAAACCACACTCGTGTTTTAAAGCCTCTCATTATGTATCAGTTGCATAATAGTACTTACCTAGGGCGGTGAAACAAAGAATGTCTCAGATCGCAGTTATTTGACGCCTGAGCCGAAGGCAAGGGCAATTAATATGCGATCTGAGGCTTTATTTATTACCGCCCGTGGCAAGTACAAAGTTTTACGGTTATCTCTGGCCAGAAAGTGGGATTTTCCGCACGCGAAGTATGCGGTAATTGCTACTTTATGACCAGGTATAACGTAAACTACAATTTTAATACAGTTGCTCAAAAAGTGCAACTTTACGTAGCTATTTAGCGTGCGGAAAGTTGGTTTTTACGCACTAGTGCTTTTCACTTTTCCTTGTACAAATTGTACCATTAATTGTTATGTCTAAGGTTAGGATTCTGGTGGCATTTTTAGCACAAGTAGTGCAGTGGAGTCGCCATTGTATTTTTAGGGTTCCGTAGCCAAAATGGCAAAAACGGAACCCTTATAGTTTCGTCATGTCCGTCTGTCCGTCCGTCCGTCTGTCCGTCTGTCCGTCTGTCCGTCTGTCCGTCTGTCCGTCTGTCCGTATGTCACAGGCATTTTACTCGAAAACTATAAGGTGTATTTGAATAAAATTTTGAGGATAGGTGTATTTTGTTAGCCGCTACATAGTTTTGTAATTAAAATTACAAAAAAAAAAAAATTAAGGGTGCACTCCATACATAAAACTAAAAGTCAAATTTTTTTTTTTCATTTTTACCCCCCGTGTGGCACATCAATCGATAGGCCTTTCAAAATAAATATAAGGTTTCTTAGCATTTTTTTTGATTAAGTGAATAGGGTCGGAGATAATCGCCCCGAAAGTCACTAAAATTCTGTCCCCCCCCCTCTAATTTTTGAACGGTGTATTTTAAAAATATGGAAAAATTCATGGACATAGGGCTTATTAATTTCATTCACCGAAAATTGTTTTGAACAAGATCGGTTCAGAGGTTTTCGAGATATTGCTGAAAAACTGCCTTCCTCAAAGAAAAGGACGTAAGTGCCGTAAAATTTCTGTGACGATACGACCTTTTTAATAGGCACGGAACCCTTCATTTTGCGTGGTCCGACACGCACTTGGCCGGTTTTTTTATTTGAATAATTGAATAACTGAATGATAAAGCCATATATTATGTAGATTTCAAAATATTATATGTCAATAAATTTTACTATTTAACTAAAATGATTATGTATTCAAGACCTTGAACAACATGCAACTGGAATTAAAGTTTCAAAATCTTGCATGTTATCTTCATCTGATGTTAAATGGTTGTCAAGATTATGAAAAGCATACACTATGGCAATATGTTCCATATTCACTGGCGTTATACGATTTCTCAACTTGTGAAAAATCCATTTGTGTGTCGAGAAAGATCTCTCTACATCCACCGATGTTAACGTAGCATTCCTCAGAATTTGAGCATGATTGCCAAAATCAACCATGTCTCTCACTACGTCAAAGTCCGGACTTCTATTTAATACAAGTTCTAACTTATTTCGTACAGTTTCAGTTCCAGTTCACATTTTAACAAAACATGTGTTATGTTTTAATTTAATGAATCAATTTACTTGTATGTAACTAATAAATTTTATTATGCATTATTGATTTGTCATTTATCATTTATCAATCATTTATTCATTCATTCATTCAATAAAAAAAAATATAACAAGGACTCCATTGCTCTTTGTTCACCCAATGCCACCAAAATTCCTAACTCTAGCATGATGGAAAAAATACTTCAAAATCTTGACATTGACATTTCATTATTTTCTCTAGATTTCAGTACTAATTATTTGCTTCTAAGGTTTGCATAAATAAATAGGTATTAGCTGTATAATTAATACTATAATATTAGGTCACAGGTTATCGTATAAGTGCAAATCCATAGATCTTATAGCTTTGCCTTTTCTAACAACACAAAGCCTGGATTTCCGGGGCATATCCATACTAACATAATGATTGAGGTCGTTCACCCCATGTCGAATCCAAAAAACCGATCACTGTTTATTACCGACTGTATTTTTAGGGTTCCGTAGCCAAAATGGCAAAAACGGAACCCTTATAGTTTCGTCATGTCTGTCTGTCCGTATGTCACAGGCATTTTACTCGAAAACTATAAGGTGTATTTGAATAAAATTTTGAGGATAGGTGTATTTTGTTAGCCGCTACATAGATTTGTAATTAAAATGCCTAAAAAAATTTTTTTATGATGATACGTCGGTTAAGTACTGAATTCCCATGGCCACGTTCTGTCTCCATGATCAGATCATACTATAGAACTGTCAACCAAACTATTCTTATAGGTACCCAAAATTTTGTGCTCCAATGAAATTTTTAACAGAAATTCACCAACGGTACTGCTTGAAAATCAGCGCTGTAGGTGTCTGACACGTCAGCCAGTGTCCGGTTCACTGCCGCAGAGACACACTTTGTTTCATGTTTTATATGTTTCTCTTGTTTATTTTATTGTTTAATATGTGTGTCCTGTGTGTTTGTGAATAAATGTATCTGTCTTTTTCGTGGCAGTAGTAAATATAATGAATTTAAAAGGAAAACTATCACAGTTACGTAGGTATAACTAGTTAACGAGTAATAGAAATAACTAGTTAACTGGTAAGAAATGCACTTAATTTAGGGTGCACATACATTGTCATTGGAATTTGAACCTTTTATCGTGGACGGTAGAGTTGCTTTTTCACCGCGCGGTGCTTCTTGCCCGCGGCGAGCGCTCAAAAGATCTGCCCTGCGGTATGCCCCCCCACCCGTGGCAATGCTAAAACTTAGGCGGACTTGCGGCACAGTGCTTGTTGCGCGCGCGGCTAGTTGTAATGTGCGGCTTGATGCTGTTCGGAGATTTTCGTAATAATTTTACGTAAATAACCTGTTGCTTTCGGTTTCGGTTCGATTACTTTATGTAGTATCTAATATTTACGATTATTTACGAGGGTAAGCTATAATAAAAACCCCAAACGCCCCTTTTAAGTCCGCATTCTGTGACAGACGGGCAACTACGGAACCCTACCCTGCGCGTGGCCCGACACGCACTTGGCCGCTTTTTGGGTATTTTATTTAGTTTGTGTTTGCTCAGATGGAGCTATGCGAGTGCCTGCAGGCGTCGGGGCTGGACGCGGCGCGCCTGCAGGCCGCCTCGCCCTACGCGGCCGGCGGCCTCGCGCTCGCGCACCGCCACAGCTGGCTCGAGACAGGTCAGTCTGAAGCTATGCGAGTGCCTGCAGGCGTCGGGGCTGGACGCGGCGCGCCTGCAGGCCGCCTCGCCCTACGCGGCCGGCGGCCTCGCGCTCGCGCACCGCCACAGCTGGCTCGAGACAGGTCAGTCTGAAGCTATGCGAGTGCCTGCAGGCGTCGGGGCTGGACGCGGCGCGCCTGCAGGCCGCCTCGCCCTACGCGGCCGGCGGCCTCGCGCTCGCGCACCGCCACAGCTGGCTCGAGACAGGTCAGTCTGAAGCTATGCGAGTGCCTGCAGGCGTCGGGGCTGGACGCGGCGCGCCTGCAGGCCGCCTCGCCCTACGCGGCCGGCGGCCTCGCGCTCGCGCACCGCCACAGCTGGCTCGAGACAGGTCAGTCTGAAGCTATGCGAGTGCCTGCAGGCGTCGGGGCTGGACGCGGCGCGCCTGCAGGCCGCCTCGCCCTACGCGGCCGGCGGCCTCGCGCTCGCGCACCGCCACAGCTGGCTCGAGACAGGTCAGTCTGAAGCTATGCGAGTGCCTGCAGGCGTCGGGGCTGGACGCGGCGCGCCTGCAGGCCGCCTCGCCCTACGCGGCCGGCGGCCTCGCGCTCGCGCACCGCCACAGCTGGCTCGAGACAGGTCAGTCTGAAGCTATGCGAGTGCCTGCAGGCGTCGGGGCTGGACGCGGCGCGCCTGCAGGCCGCCTCGCCCTACGCGGCCGGCGGCCTCGCGCTCGCGCACCGCCACAGCTGGCTCGAGACAGGTCAGTCTGAAGCTATGCGAGTGCCTGCAGGCGTCGGGGCTGGACGCGGCGCGCCTGCAGGCCGCCTCGCCCTACGCGGCCGGCGGCCTCGCGCTCGCGCACCGCCACAGCTGGCTCGAGACAGGTCAGTCTGAAGCTATGCGAGTGCCTGCAGGCGTCGGGGCTGGACGCGGCGCGCCTGCAGGCCGCCTCGCCCTACGCGGCCGGCGGCCTCGCGCTCGCGCACCGCCACAGCTGGCTCGAGACAGGTCAGTCTGAAGCTATGCGAGTGCCTGCAGGCGTCGGGGCTGGACGCGGCGCGCCTGCAGGCCGCCTCGCCCTACGCGGCCGGCGGCCTCGCGCTCGCGCACCGCCACAGCTGGCTCGAGACAGGTCAGTCTGAAGCTATGCGAGTGCCTGCAGGCGTCGGGGCTGGACGCGGCGCGCCTGCAGGCCGCCTCGCCCTACGCGGCCGGCGGCCTCGCGCTCGCGCACCGCCACAGCTGGCTCGAGACAGGTCAGTCTGAAGCTATGCGAGTGCCTGCAGGCGTCGGGGCTGGACGCGGCGCGCCTGCAGGCCGCCTCGCCCTACGCGGCCGGCGGCCTCGCGCTCGCGCACCGCCACAGCTGGCTCGAGACAGGTCAGTCTGAAGCTATGCGAGTGCCTGCAGGCGTCGGGGCTGGACGCGGCGCGCCTGCAGGCCGCCTCGCCCTACGCGGCCGGCGGCCTCGCGCTCGCGCACCGCCACAGCTGGCTCGAGACAGGTCAGTCTGAAGCTATGCGAGTGCCTGCAGGCGTCGGGGCTGGACGCGGCGCGCCTGCAGGCCGCCTCGCCCTACGCGGCCGGCGGCCTCGCGCTCGCGCACCGCCACAGCTGGCTCGAGACAGGTCAGTCTGAAGCTATGCGAGTGCCTGCAGGCGTCGGGGCTGGACGCGGCGCGCCTGCAGGCCGCCTCGCCCTACGCGGCCGGCGGCCTCGCGCTCGCGCACCGCCACAGCTGGCTCGAGACAGGTCAGTCTGAAGCTATGCGAGTGCCTGCAGGCGTCGGGGCTGGACGCGGCGCGCCTGCAGGCCGCCTCGCCCTACGCGGCCGGCGGCCTCGCGCTCGCGCACCGCCACAGCTGGCTCGAGACAGGTCAGTCTGAAGCTATGCGAGTGCCTGCAGGCGTCGGGGCTGGACGCGGCGCGCCTGCAGGCCGCCTCGCCCTACGCGGCCGGCGGCCTCGCGCTCGCGCACCGCCACAGCTGGCTCGAGACAGGTCAGTCTGAAGCTATGCGAGTGCCTGCAGGCGTCGGGGCTGGACGCGGCGCGCCTGCAGGCCGCCTCGCCCTACGCGGCCGGCGGCCTCGCGCTCGCGCACCGCCACAGCTGGCTCGAGACAGGTCAGTCTGAAGCTATGCGAGTGCCTGCAGGCGTCGGGGCTGGACGCGGCGCGCCTGCAGGCCGCCTCGCCCTACGCGGCCGGCGGCCTCGCGCTCGCGCACCGCCACAGCTGGCTCGAGACAGGTCAGTCTGAAGCTATGCGAGTGCCTGCAGGCGTCGGGGCTGGACGCGGCGCGCCTGCAGGCCGCCTCGCCCTACGCGGCCGGCGGCCTCGCGCTCGCGCACCGCCACAGCTGGCTCGAGACAGGTCAGTCTGAAGCTATGCGAGTGCCTGCAGGCGTCGGGGCTGGACGCGGCGCGCCTGCAGGCCGCCTCGCCCTACGCGGCCGGCGGCCTCGCGCTCGCGCACCGCCACAGCTGGCTCGAGACAGGTCAGTCTGAAGCTATGCGAGTGCCTGCAGGCGTCGGGGCTGGACGCGGCGCGCCTGCAGGCCGCCTCGCCCTACGCGGCCGGCGGCCTCGCGCTCGCGCACCGCCACAGCTGGCTCGAGACAGGTCAGTCTGAAGCTATGCGAGTGCCTGCAGGCGTCGGGGCTGGACGCGGCGCGCCTGCAGGCCGCCTCGCCCTACGCGGCCGGCGGCCTCGCGCTCGCGCACCGCCACAGCTGGCTCGAGACAGGTCAGTCTGAAGCTATGCGAGTGCCTGCAGGCGTCGGGGCTGGACGCGGCGCGCCTGCAGGCCGCCTCGCCCTACGCGGCCGGCGGCCTCGCGCTCGCGCACCGCCACAGCTGGCTCGAGACAGGTCAGTCTGAAGCTATGCGAGTGCCTGCAGGCGTCGGGGCTGGACGCGGCGCGCCTGCAGGCCGCCTCGCCCTACGCGGCCGGCGGCCTCGCGCTCGCGCACCGCCACAGCTGGCTCGAGACAGGTCAGTCTGAAGCTATGCGAGTGCCTGCAGGCGTCGGGGCTGGACGCGGCGCGCCTGCAGGCCGCCTCGCCCTACGCGGCCGGCGGCCTCGCGCTCGCGCACCGCCACAGCTGGCTCGAGACAGGTCAGTCTGAAGCTATGCGAGTGCCTGCAGGCGTCGGGGCTGGACGCGGCGCGCCTGCAGGCCGCCTCGCCCTACGCGGCCGGCGGCCTCGCGCTCGCGCACCGCCACAGCTGGCTCGAGACAGGTCAGTCTGAAGCTATGCGAGTGCCTGCAGGCGTCGGGGCTGGACGCGGCGCGCCTGCAGGCCGCCTCGCCCTACGCGGCCGGCGGCCTCGCGCTCGCGCACCGCCACAGCTGGCTCGAGACAGGTCAGTCTGAAGCTATGCGAGTGCCTGCCAGTTCCTATACAATGGGGAATGGATGAAATTTTTAGAAGTGCCTGATTATTTTTTGGTGATAGGAATAACCATTATTAGCACCAGAAAAAAGTTTCAGATTTTTCAGCTGTCAATTTTTTTTGAAAAATATAAACAGTTTCCTCACTTACGTTTTGGGTCAAGGACGGCACTTTCTTTGATCCGTCTTATACTTTTGTACAGACGCAAGCCCCTAACTATTGACCACAAGAACGACAACTTATTTTTTTGATTCTAAGAACACTTAGGGCGAGTTGCACCCACCTAAGGTTACAGACCGATCGAAGTTAAATATGGCGCCGAAAATTGTCATACTTTTCATACATTCTGATTTAAAACACCTCATTCGATTACTGACGGTTTGGTGCAACACACCCTTAGTTAATGAGTAGTGAGGTAGCGGAGTTATTCCGACCTGTTACCACCAATTTGTTACCAGTGGTAACAGCTGGGATTTTTTCCCCCATCTTTTACCAGTGGGAACTAATGGGAATAGTAATTGATGGTAACTACTGGGTTTTTCCCCAGTAGTTACCACCGAGTATACCATAGTGGTATAATAGGGGGGAAAATTTTCCAGCTGTTACCACTGGTAACAAATTGGTGGTAACAGGTGGGAATAACCCAGGTAGCGGAGCGGTGAGCGAGGAAAAATCCCAACAGGCAGCGATGCGCGAACGAGGCAATCAAATGCTATTGGTGGTTTTTTTTTCTATATAGCTCCACTACCTCGCACAGCTCTAATATAATGGATCACTATAGACTCGGCTTTAAGAGCCGTCGCACATTGAACCACTAGCGGCGGCCATTAGAGGCCACAAGTTGCGGACGAGTTCTTTCACACATTTTCGAACGAGCGTGCGAACCGAACGAAGTTCTATGCTACAGCTTGGGCCGTAAATAGTTCGTATGTCCAGTGTCGGTCACAATGTCACGCTGTCCGACTGTTCTCTACAGGTCGCATTTCTCAACCGATTCTCGTGAAATTTTGTGAGCAGGTTCGTTAATTATATAGTTTCTTTTTGTCGAGCCACTTTTTCGTTTTTAGGGTTCCGTAGCCAAAATGGCAAAAACGGAACCCTTATAGTTTCGTCATGTCCGTCTGTCCGTCTGTCCGTCTGTCCGTCTGTCCGTCTGTCCGTCTGTCCGTATGTCACAGGCAGTTTACTCGAAAACCATAAAGTGTATTTGAATAAAATTTTGAGGATAGGTGTATTTTGTTAGCCGCTACATAGTTTTGTAATTAAAATGACAAAAAAAATTTTTTTTAGGGGTGCACTCCATACATAAAACTAAAAGTCAAAAAAAATTTTTTCATTGTGACCCCCCGTGTGGCACATCAATCGATAGGCCTTTCAAAATAAATATAAGGTTTCTTGGCATTTTTTTTGATTAAGTGAATAGGGTCGGAGATAATCGCCCCGAAAGTCACTAAAATTCTGTCCCCCCCCCTCTAATTTTTGAACGGTGTATTTTAAAAATATGAAAAAATTCATGGACATAGGGCTTATTAATTTCATTCACCGAAAATTGTTTTGGACAAGATCGGTTCAGAGGTTTTCGAGATATTGCTGAAAAACTGCCTTCCTCAAAGAAAAGGACGTAAGTGCCGTAAAATTTCTGTGACGATACGACCTTTTTAATAGGCACGGAACCCTTCGTTTTGCGTGGTCCGACACGCACTTGGCCGGTTTTTTTTTTTTTTTTAAAAACGTGTTCTACAGGTCACAGAGGCACTAGTTTAGATTTTGTATGGTATTTATTTGGAGTCTAGCTCCATTTTATGCGCATGGACGTAGCATCCCGTAGGGATGGCCCGGTGAGAACGCGAATTGGCGGCAAGATATTCTATACGTACTGTTGAATACTCACCCCTATGAGTGGTTACTTGGTTAGAAACCAGCGACTGTGGCTGTGTGTGCGCTCGAGGCGAGCATCTAAACGCGGCTACTATTAGTAGCGAGCGCGAGCCACTCCTGCAGTTTTTGGCACAAACGTGTGAAAGAACTCGGCCGCAGTTTGCGGTCGCCACCGTGTCCGCGACTAGTGGCCCAATGTGCGGCCGCTTTTAAGTAAAATGAACCTTGCCAGTTCGGTAGTTGAACAGTAGTGTAATGCGAGCAGGTCGGCGGGTGTCAGTAGTGTTCCCCCTGCCCGCAGGCGCGGCGGGCCGGGACAGCCTGGCCGACCTCGCCGCCGAGCAGGACAGCGCTAACAGCTCCCCCGGAGTACAGCGGGTGAGTGACAACACTACACATTACTCTGCTTATTACGTACGATACATATACATCACCAGCGACAAGTGTGCTAAAAACGTACGCACACTTATCGACTCGCCCCGCGCGGTCGAGGGGGTTATTCCCACCAGTTACCACCAATTTGTTACCAGTGGTAACAGCTGGGATATTTTTCCCATCTTTTACCAGTGGGAACTAAAGGGAATAGTAATTGATGGTAACTACTGGGTTTTTTCCCCCCAGCTGTTACCAATGGTAACAAATTGGTGGTAACCGGTGGTAATAACCCGGATGAGGCTACTTCAAACGTAAATAAGCTGCCAACCAGCCCCGCTATTCTGTTACTTGTTTCAACCACAACTCACCGTTCACCCACAAACATACTTTGACGCCGCGATTCGTAATGACTAAGTGTAATCAGAGGTCTAGTTTCGTTATTATAGGCGTGACGCGCTACTCGGAACCTCACCCGTGAGGGGCATTGGCGCGTTTCGAGTCACAGCCCAGGGCATGGGCGGTACCCAGCATTTTTTAAGAGGCTGGGTAAAAGTTGTTTGAAGTGGGAGCAAATGCCCCACCGTGGGTACCCGTGGCCCAGGGGACACCTGGCAGCAAGCTCCACCTCGTGCCGTCATCGCGCGAGCTCTCTCGACTTTTCTCGCACTATACCTCTCTTTCTAAGTGATCTAATAAGAGAGAGACGGATAGTGCGAGAAAAATCGAGAGAGCTCGCGCGCCGTCTTGTGAGAGCCGTGCTGTGCTGTGGAGCTGGTTATTACGTGCTTGCTTACGTTGGATTGAACGGCGAGATGGTGCATCATTTTGGAACTGGTCGGGTGACGACTGACGAGGCGATAAGTGTGCGTTAACTTTGAGATAAAATTTAAAAACCGGCCAAGTGCGTGTCGGATAACGCACATACGTTGTGCGGTGCCGGTTTTGAGGATAGGTGTATTTTGTTAGCGGCTACATAGTTTTGTAATTAAATTACTAAAATAGTACATTACTGCAGACGCCGGGAAAGAAAGGCTTGCCGGGTGAGTAGGTATAGAGTAGGATAGTGATACGAAGCCGGCAAGCCCTTTTCACGACCAGGCATGTATAGTGCTTTTCTCAAACATATGCAATGAAATAAAACAATACACCACTCAAAATAGTACATTAATTTTCCCTCCAAATACTTATTGTTTTTTTTTACGAAAGGCGTCCGTATTTCGCGTGTGTAGAGTTCGAATAGACCCTATTAGGGCCATTATACATAACCTTCTATAATGAATAAAATAAAGAGGATTTTAAATATTGTCTATTAATTTTTATAATTAATAAAATAAAGATGATTTTAAATATTGTCTTTGGTCTCTAGTGACTTACGTACATGGATAATATTTTAAATTTATTCATCAAGACATTGAATCATACAGGTTTGTATTCTTAATAAAGGTTCGTGTGTAATAGGCATTAACGCGGATATTTTTGGTCCGATAACCATTCTGCCACTAGAAAAAATAAAAAATAATAATTCAGCTGTTTAGCCTGTAGATGAACACAGACGCCATGTTAAGATTAAAATTAAAAAAAAATTACTTCCCGGCCTAGGCCTTCAATTTTGTATGAAATTGCTTACCAGTTCTCTCGAGTAGTTCCGCCCGAAACGTGATTTTTTGAAGCCTGATATAACGCACGCAAGGACGACATTTCATTGCATGTTTGAGAAAAACATTTTTTTTAGGGGGCACTCCATACATAGGTACAACTGAAAGTCAAAATTTTTTTTTTCGTTGTGAGCATACGTGTGGCACATCAATCGATAGGCCTTTCAAAATAAATATAAGGTTTCTCAGCATGTTTTTTGATTAAGTGAATAGGGTCGGAGATAATCGCCCCGAAAGTCACTAAAATTCTGTCCCCCGTCTCTAATTTTTGAACGGTTTATTTTAAAAATATGAAAAAAACCATGGACATAAGCTTATTAAATTCTTTCACCGAAAATTATTTTGAAGAAGATCGGTTCAAAGGTTTTCGAGATATTGCTGAAAAACTGCCTTCCTTAAAGAAAAGGACGTCAGTGCCGTAGGATTTCTGTGACGATACGACCTTTTTAATAGGCACGGAACCCTACATTGTGCGTGGCCCGTCACGCACATGGCCGGTTTTTTTCATTTGACTACATTTTCAATCCTATTATGATTCGGCTGATGATGATTCATTCGTGCCATTGTAGAACCTATGTCCTTTTCTTGTACCCATCCTATCCCCTCACACAGCAGTTGGACGCCCTGGACGAGGAGTACCGCATGTTCGTCGAGAAATACAATCACAACTACCGCCCCGTGATGCCGCATTTCGCCGCATATGTAATACTTACTTTATTACGACCGCTTTAGCCTAGTTGGTAGTGACCCTGCCTACTAAGCAAGAGGTCCCGGGTTCGAATCCCGGTAAGGGCATTTATTTGTGTGATGAGCACGAATATTTGTTCCTGAGTCATGGATGTTTTCTATGTATTTATCTATATAAGTATGTTTATCGTCGTCTAGTACCCATAGTACAAGCTTTGCTTAGTTTGGGACTAGGTCGATTTGTGTAAGATTGTCCGCAAATATTTATTTATTTATTTATTACCCGACAGCCACAGAAGGGAGGTTATGTTTTTCGGACTTATGTATGTACTAGCTTCCGTCCGCGACTTCGTCTACGTAGACCCGGGATAAAAACTATCCTATGTTTTAATCCAGGTTACAAACTATATTCTTGCAAAATTTCATCCAAATCGGTTCAGCCGTTTAAGCGTGATTGAGTAACGAACATATAAACATCCAAAATAAATTATAGCCTAATATAAATTAGAATTTTGGTCGAGCGCAAGTCGGATTTTAGTTTTCCCATACATTTTGAGACCCAGCGCCTGATGGAGGCTACGAGCAAAAATATTTGGTGTCCAGGGGATGAAACTTTCCCCTTTTTCGTCCCTAAAAGGGATGAAATTTGATATAAATTATAGCCTATGTCCTATTCTGCTATATAAGGTACCTACATAACTGGATTTGTATATCCAATATTTCTTTGACGAAGGCCCGTTCCACAATTTTTACAAGCTTTATATTGATCTGTTCGTATGTAAAGAAGTAAGTTGTCCGTCAAAATTTGCAATCCATTTTTCAGACACTTGCCGTTATCCGATTGAGTTGACATTTTGGGTTTAAGCATAGTTTGGATGACAATTCTATGTTATGGTACCGTCGAGCTGATTTAATGATGAAGACAGGTGGCCATGGGAGTTCAGTACTTAAGCGACGTAACCCCGTTGAGTTTGGGCTCGTTAGAATCGTCTCAATGAGTAGTTGATGGCGGTATACAGAAAAGTACAGTCGGCGATAAAAGCTTGTACTAAAAATAAAAGAAAATGACAGAAACTTATTTATGTACATGTTCCCGATTACTCGAAGACTCTTGGACTGATTTGGAAGATATTTTTTTTGTTGCAACGGGCATTATCATTCCCATGTGGTCCCCCATGGTCATCAGGTCAGGGTCTGATGATGGGATCCTGAATAAATTGAGGGAACTCTTCAAATTTTACAGGCACCCTTGAAACGATTTCGGTACTGATGACATTTTTGACAGAAACTTATTATTTGCGTAGCCGTTTTGAATTAAATGTCATTCGTAATATTTGATCAAATGTCAGTGTTTTTATTAAATTTGATGAAGTCATCCAATGTCTTTGATCAAAGGCACATTGGACAAAGATCTTGGACAAGTGGAATACCACCCTTCTTAAGTTGGGCTGTTCCAAATATGCCCGCTGTGCCCTAATTCTTATCTTTCTTACGATTTGGCAAAGACTTCCAGTGGCGCCGAGCCCTTATGGTGCTGGTGGCCCTAATGGTTTTTTAACAGGGAGTTAATGCTTTACGTCTACCACCAAGGCGCGGGAACGGACCTTGGTGGTTATGTGGGACTCCCACGTTGGCTAATGAGGCCTATAGTTTACCCGCTAAAAACCCCTCTACGTGCTGCCGTTGCGCTATAAGGCGAGGGCACGGGAACGCCCTGGACACTTCCGCAACAACCTAACCTGTCCTAACCTAACCTGGCCCTACTTGTCCTAACCTGTCATTTCCTGTCAGCGCTGCGACACCGATTTCTGGCACTGGAGCCACGAGATGCCTCCAGCCGCAGACGCGCTTCGAGTCAAATTCAAGCAACCCGTTGGTACCCTGGTATTCCCAATATTCTCCTCGATTTCGTCAAAAGATTTAACTTTACGAAAGATGATATATCGCCAATATCATTATCGTTAGCAGTCATATCAGAGCTCACAATAGGGCAAGTCCATAACTGACTACTTTCCTAAAAAAAAAAAATTAGTCCGTCGGGTATCTAAAAATATTGGACACGAATTTTTTATTTTGCTCAAACTAGTGGCGCGCGTGCCACGCTCACATCGCCTTTTTATTGTAGTATTTAGTCTTTTTTCTACTCCTGTACCGTTATCTGTCATTTATATATGCGCTGACTCAAATACAATAACATCGATAATAAGTCGTCGATAAACTCTATGCTCTATGGATAAACGCACTGTTTAGCGTACTTTTATGGTTCATACATTTTTCATAAAAGCACTGTCAGTATGAGAACTGAGGGCCTACCGCGAAAGGCATTCGAAATTTTCCCTCTCTGTCAGACTTGCGAGTTCGTACGTAAGTGCAACAGAATGCCGTTGGCGGTAGGCCCCCAGTCCAGTCAAGCTTTTTAATTTAAAATCATTGCTGCCAACACCGCGAAAGAAAGCGCACTACAAACGATACAATTTGTTTCCCCATCTAGCGATAGTTAGAATGAAAGGTATATAGTGCTGTCTCATTCTAACTATAGCAAGTTGTTGTTACAAATTGCTAGGTAATGTAATGGCCTTAAACCATAGACAGATTTGTATCTCTTATTTAGTTTGTGTACTGACATTTGAGGGGTCATTCTCAAATTGTTAACGTCACTTGTCACCACCATGTGCAAAAGTTAAGAATTTCCCAGCAGTTAAATATTGTAATACTTATTTATATAATAGCTTATTTAGTCAACATTATGATCCGTGTATAAAAAAAGAAAAATTAAGCATTAGTAGCGTTAACTTTTGCACATGGTTGTGACAAGTCAATCACATTATTTGAGAAATACCCTTGAACTTGTTTCCCGCTAGTTTGTCCTCCTGGCGTAATTTGTTCGGTTGAATAGGTAGAAAGTGCTAGTTTTGTGTAATTATAATACTAATAAAAGTAGTCGTAGAAAAAGTATTGTATACAACAGTTGCATAAAATACTATATAATGTAAGTATAGTATAAACCCCTGATATGAATGTATTTATTTCAGCACCCTCAGCAGCCTGAGAGCGTGAGTCTGGAGGCCCTGCGCCGCGCCGCGACGGGGCCGAGCGAGGCCGAGCGCCGCGAGGCCGAGCGGCGCCGCGCCTCGCTCAACAGCGCCTTCCGCACCGCGCCCTTCGACCACCTGCTCAGTCTCACGCAGCCCAAGGTCAGTCCCTTCTCCCATCCCCGTCACTCAGGGTCGTGTCTACACAACCTAGTCGCTTTGCACACTATTGCTTTCCAGGCCAATAGGTTTCTGCCGTCCGGATAGGCGTCTGCAAGTTTCTTTTGCAGATTTCCTTCACTGCGCGGTCGAACAGGGTGGTGACATTACACGGCTCCTTTTTCTTTCCACGTGGTTAGTCTTTTTAGGGTATTAAGGCATGCTCACGAAAAAAAGTAATCACTATTAATTAAGGTTTTCAATATGAAATGACATTTTTTAAAGAATTAATTAAAAAGAAGGTCTTTTCACCTATCGTTTTCAGTAACGTTTTATGTACGACAGTTTGTTTAATAAAAAAGTTGAACTCTAAATAAATAAAATAAAAAAAACTTTAACTATTTACAGTACGAACTTAAGGACAAATTGGAGGAGATCTTCAGCTCGATCCAGTCTGAGCCTTTACTGCCGCGCTCGGCCTGCTCGCCCACCGCCAGCCACCAGGGCAACCTGAAGCACAACAAGTACTTCCCGGAGCTGTTCCTGTACTAGGTACGTGTGTCCACAGGAACTGAGACAAGCTATAGATGTTCGGCTCGGCCTGCTCGCCCACCGCCAGCCACCAGGGCAACCTGAAGCACAACAAGTACTTCCCGGAGCTGTTCCTGTACTAGGTACGTGTGTCCACAGGAACTGAGACAAGCTATAGATGTTCGGCTCGGCCTGCTCGCCAACCGCCAGCCACCAGGGCAACCTGAAGCACAACAAGTACTTCCCGGAGCTGTTCCTGTACTAGGTACGTGTGTCCACAGGAACTGAGACAAGCTATAGATGTTCGGCTCGGCCTGCTCGCCAACCGCCAGCCACCAGGGCAACCTGAAGCACAACAAGTACTTCCCGGAGCTGTTCCTGTACTAGGTACGTGTGTCCACAGGAACTGAGACAAGCTATAGATGTTCGGCTCGGCCTGCTCGCCCACCGCCAGCCACCAGGGCAACCTGAAGCACAACAAGTACTTCCCGGAGCTGTTCCTGTACTAGGTACGTGTGTCCACAGGAACTGAGACAAGCTATAGATGTTCGGCTCGGCCTGCTCGCCCACCGCCAGCCACCAGGGCAACCTGAAGCACAACAAGTACTTCCCGGAGCTGTTCCTGTACTAGGTACGTGTGTCCACAGGAACTGAGACAAGCTATAGATGTTCGGCTCGGCCTGCTCGCCCACCGCCAGCCACCAGGGCAACCTGAAGCACAACAAGTACTTCCCGGAGCTGTTCCTGTACTAGGTACGTGTGTCCACAGGAACTGAGACAAGCTATAGATGTTCGGCTCGGCCTGCTCGCCCACCGCCAGCCACCAGGGCAACCTGAAGCACAACAAGTACTTCCCGGAGCTGTTCCTGTACTAGGTACGTGTGTCCACAGGAACTGAGACAAGCTATAGATGTTCGGCTCGGCCTGCTCGCCCACCGCCAGCCACCA
Source organism: Epinotia nisella (assembly GCA_932294315.1). Taxonomy (NCBI): domain Eukaryota; kingdom Metazoa; phylum Arthropoda; class Insecta; order Lepidoptera; family Tortricidae; genus Epinotia; species Epinotia nisella. The sequence continues at coordinate 1,935,483 of OW028693.1, forward strand.
GGGCAACCTGAAGCACAACAAGTACTTCCCGGAGCTGTTCCTGTACTAGGTACGTGTGTCCACAGGAACTGAGACAAGCTATAGATGTTCGGCTCGGCCTGCTCGCCCACCGCCAGCCACCAGGGCAACTTGAAGCACAACAAGTACTTCACGGAGCTGTTCCTGTACTAGGTACGTGTGTCCACAGGAACTGAGACAAGCTATAGATGTTCAGCTCGGCCTGCTCGCCCACCAGGGCAACCTGAAGCACAACAAGTACTTCCCGGAGCTGTTCCTGTACTAGGTACGTGTGTCCACAGGAACTGAGACAAGCTATAGATGTTCGGCTCGGCCTGCTCGCCCACCGCCAGCCACCAGGGCAACCTGAAGCACGACAAGTGCTTCCCGGAGCTGTTCCTGTACTAGGTACGTGTGTCCACAGGAACTGAGACAAGCTATAGATGTTCGGCTCGGCCTGCTCGCCCACCAGAGCAACCTGAAGCACAATAAGTACTTCCCGGCTTCGTATCGCTATCCGGTCTCCCTACGGTCGGACGTCTACACCTACTTACCCGGCAAGCCCTTCTTCCCCGGCGTCTGCAGTATTGTACTAAAATGCATATATATTATGGGTGTAATCGCGACATCGTTCGCTTCTCTGCCAAATCCAAAACCGCGCAACGAAATACCTGGACAATCGAGGGAACTCTTTAAATCTTACAGGCACCCTGAAAGCGATTTCGGTATTGATTTGAATTCGGTTCAAACTTTGATTTGAAAGTAAATTATTTTTAACTTAACATTATTTTGTTTCAGAAAACGCTTCATATCACACAAAAGCTTGAATGTAATCATAATACGAGTATTTATGATGGAACCTGTCTATTATGTAACGTACTTATGTCTCTGACAGTTGATTTCTGACAAATGAGTCAATCAACTATTTCTTGTTGTTATTCTATCCCGTTAGCCAGGAGACAACTTGGCAGAATATACTGAATATTGACTATACACATTATTGACTTCTAAAATGCTTAGATGACCATAAAAATGGAGGTAAAATTGTCAACAAACCTCAACATTTGGGTTTTTAACGTGACTCAAGGGACACGTGGCAAATAGCGACAAAAAAAGTTGATTGGCCCAAATTATTATTATACAATATGTCGATATGCTTTTAATCTTGCTCAACATTGCCTAAACTAGCTTTTCTTGTGAAACGTTGGACTTGCATGTAGCAAGACTAGAAACTTTGTCTGCATTAGGGTGAATATCCACCATAGATGTGCGAAGATGCGTTTTCGGTTCATATAGATCGGTTCTCATTTTAAAACAACTATATTTTATATAAAAATTACGTATATTGATATCCCACGTCGGTTTCAAAGCGTTATAAGAAATAAATAATATCTGTACGCAATTTATGTTTTACACGTATTGCAATGACATTTAAAGTCTTATGGAGTAATAAGTGTCTATTATTGACTGTATTGTCTATTATTTTCAATGAGGTGGTATAGTCATTATCGCGACTTTTTAGTTGGCTCAAATACCTTATAGCGTTTTCGGAAGAAAAATACACTTCTAGTTTTTTATTAAAAATATAAAAAAGGTTGTTATGCACACTGTAAATTGTCAATATTGTAAAAATATATCGGCATGTTATTTTTATACATGTATATATGTCTAATAATACTCGATATCAATAAAATAATGTTTCTATCACTGGCTAGATTACGATAGTGTTTTGTTTTGCCGTGAAAAATCCGGGCTCTGGTTATATCTGACACCTCCCAAGCTGGTAAAGTTCGCGGGAGTCCGCTGGATGCGAGTGGCGCAGGACCGGTCACTGTGGCACTCTTTGGGGGAGGCCTATGTCCAGCGGTGGACGTCTTTCGACGATTGTGATGAAGTTTGACAGCTAGGTGTCAAATTATGAACCACAGCTTCGCACATCAGCGGTGGATATTGACCCATCAATGATATTTGGTTAAGGCGAAGATATATTTGACTCTACTAACATTCCATACTATAGAATCTCGTGCTTTTATATACGAATTATATTTTTTGTACGTTTTGGTTGGCTGTATTTTAGTTTCATTATTTTACCTATGTCAAAAGAAATCCGTTCAAATTGAAATCGTATCGTCTAATAGAAAAGGTCTAAGAACAAGTCGATCCTTCTAATTTCGGTCGATATTCGTTTTTTTTCTTGTCTGGCTGAATGTATTCAGACGGTTTTTTGTATGTTAAATAAAGCCGCATGCAGACGGTTCCGCTATAAGAAAGAGTGAGAAAACCACGGCCATTGCTGTATCCCACTATCTTACAACAAAGCTGGATAAAATCCCTTATAGGTATGAGTTCGCCTTTGTACTTTGATCTTGTGTGATATGTATCTGTATATGCTTTATTCCGTTATTGTGTACAATAGAGTACTTACATACATATACATACATACAACTTGCATGAGCCTTTAGTGTCTTCGCTTTTTTTTTTTAAGTCTAAGTGACGTCCTCGCATAATTTGGCCAGGATTTATGTTAAACGTATTTAACTTATTTTTATATCGTGTGTTTATTTTAACTGGATATTAGAGTGAATAAAATGAGAATAGTCTTGACTATGTGACTTGGTGTCTTTAATTAATTATAGCTTTATATTGTTCTGTCATTACAATAATAACGCAATACTAATATACTGCCAATATATTCAATATATCTTGATAAAATAGCCTAAATTACAATTTTGAAGCTCACTATATGTAGACCCTTACAATCTGTGTCTTTTCACGTCAATGTCAATTTTTGCGTTGTATGTAGGTATATTAGAATTGTTATTGTTGAAAAAGTATTCAAATAAATAAATAAGACAATCAATCAAGTGATTGGAAAATAGTAATATATTTAAATGTATCCTATTGGTATATATTATTAGCAATATCACTAAAGTACATTAAAGTAACAATTCTGACGCGACATATGATTTGTCTCTTTTCATCTATTACTGTGCGAAAGAGACGTGAAATATCTGTGCACCTTGCTGGTATGCGATACCTGGGGTTATTCCCATCTGTTACCACCAATTTGTTACCACTGGTAACAGCTGGGAATATTTTTCCCATCTTTTACCACTAAAGTACTGGTGGTAACTACTGAGGAAAAAAGCCAGTAGTAACCATCAATTGACAACATTTCATTTCTTCATAGCGGCTCAAATTAAAAACCGTTCAGAGATTTGGGCTTGCTGAGTAAATATAAAAAATAATGGATTTTTATGTTCGCTAGTTCTTGAGAAAACTGGAAATTACTTTGAAGAAGCCATTTAAAGGCTGAAAATGCGGATATTCTATAGCTGTGCTTAGGTATGCATCTTGTAAGAAAAAAAAGTTGACATTGATAGTTATTTGCCTCCTTCTATCTTGTCAATGTCAAATGTCACTGTCACAGATATAGCATGCTATTTACTTTTTAATTCAATAAATTGACCACTGTACAATCTTATTCATCCTTTAAATGTACTTGCCCTTTTCGAACGTGGTAGTTTAAAACACCCAAACTAAGGGGGTTTAACTTAAAATAAAATGAAAAGAGAAAATACGTGTCTCCTAACTTCAAATTCTATTAAATGCCTAAACAAAATTAAGGAGTCAGAAAAATGAAATGTTGTTAATTACTTATTCCCATTATAGAGCCGTGTGGCGTCAAGAAATCGGGTTCACAGATATTTAGTGTTAAAAACCGGCCAAGTGCGTGTCGGACCACGCAAAACGAAGGGTTCCGTGCCTGTTAAAAAGGTCGTATCGTCACAGAAATTTTACGGCACTTACGTCCTTTTCTTTGAGGAAGGCAGTTTTTCAGCAATATCTCGAAAACCTCTGAACCGATCTTGTTCAAAACAATTTTCGGTGAATGAAATTAATAAGCCCTATGTCCATGAATTTTTCCATATTTTTAAAATACACCGTTCAAAAATTAGAGGGGGGGGACAGAATTTTAGTGACTTTCGGGGCGATTATCTCCGACCCTATTCACTTAATCAAAAAAAGTGCTAAGAAACCTTATATTTATTTTGAAAGGCCTATCGATTGATGTGCCACACGGGGGGTCGCAATGAAAAAAAAATTTTGACTTTTAGTTTTATGTATGGAGTGCACCCCTAAAAAATTTTTTTTTTGTCATTTTAATTACAAAACTATGTAGCGGCTAACAAAATACACCTATCCTCAAAATTTTATTCAAATACACCTTATAGTTTTCGAGTAAAATGCCTGTGACATACGGACAGACGGACAGACGGACAGACGGACAGACGGACATGACGAAACTATAAGGGTTCCGTTTTTGCCATTTTGGCTACGGAACCCTAAAAAGGCAGCCAGTTACGCCGCTTCTGATGCAGAAATTATGCTCTGAAATTATATATTCTATTATCTTTATATCTGGTTCTCAAAGAATTTTAGAGAACCGCGACGCAGAATTAGGAAGAAGGCGCGGACGGGACGGAGGGTGCCGGATTATTGGTAGCGGACTAAATAGAAATGCCGGATTAGTGAGACTCTACTGCAATCATATAAACAGTTTCATTCATGTTAAATGCTAGTATTTTACAAAAATACCAGAATGGGCTGTTTCATTAGTTCATTACATCATCGACCAAAAACCTTGTGGTTAGTATTTTTGTCTGTCGTTATTCACTGGTATTGTTATTTGATTTGTACTTATAAATATATGTGCGGTTCGGGTTGTATTGACAGTTATAATACATGTTGTTTGGATCGATTTGTTGTTTTATTTCCTACTAGCTTTTGCCGGCGTAGTGAGTGTTAATTTTGCAATAATTGTTGAATCGTTACGCCGGCAACGGCCTAGTACTACTTACTACCCCTATAAATAACTTTTCGTCATAAACGAACTTTCAAATGTCTAAGTTTTTAAATGAACGTCTTCTCGGTACAACTCTTATTTCACCCCTCTAGGGGGCAAGTTTTAAAAAATATATTTCTGGACAGATTTACATATTATAAAAGAAACCTGTTGTCCTGCTTTCATGTTTCTAGCCACAGTGTATCATTAAAATCACACATTACTTATGTGAACTTTCAACCCCCATCTTCCCCTTCCATAGATGAATTAAAAAAATGCCCTTAGCAATGTTTTTGACTGTGCATCAGGAGCTTGTGACCGAAGTTTTAAACGTCTATGATTTATGTTATATACTACTACATTTAATTTGCAAGATTTGATGACAAACATCGGGACAGGTGAAACGAAATAAAAGCTTGTATAAACAACAATTTTATTCAAAATATCTACATATACATACATTAAGTCTATTTACCTTATAATTTATCTACTTAATGTTAGTTTTAGGTACAGTAGAGCAGGTATACGGCGTGGTTTTTCTCGTTTCCTTCCTTCGCATCACTATCGTCGCCGTCGGTAATGGTGGCCGAGTCCTTAGGCCGCGGTCTGCACGCCAGCGGGAGCTGTACCCATTTGTTATTGTTATATTGTATTGTTACCCCTAGGAACAAATGGGACTAAATATTCCCATCGGTTCCCACTAGGGACAACTGGGAAATAATCATTCCCATTTGTTACCACTGGGGACAACTGGGAAATAATCATTCCCATTTGTTACCACTGGGGACAACTGGGAAATAATAATTCCCATTTGTTACCACTGGGGACAACTGGGAAATAATCATTACCATTTGTTACCACTGGGGACAACTGGCAAATAATCATTACCATTTGTTACCACTGGGGACAACTGGGAAATAATCATTACCATTTGTTACCACTGGGGATAACTGGGAAATAATCATTCCGATTTGTTACCACTTGGGACAACTGGGAAATAATAATTCCCATTTGTTACCACTGATTTCAATTTTCAAGTATAATTTGGAAGGCTAATTTTATCAGTTGTCCAGTCCGCGGCCTTTATAGACGGGCGACGCTTTGCGCAGGCGGAAACACATATTTGCCATAGTATGACTCGTATGGAGAAGAATGCGAGAGTTTACGTACACGGGTAAGCGTTTTCAAACTCGCGTCACGCGTCCATAATAGACGCCTAAGTTGAGCTTAAAGCTACTCACGTTCGACCTACAGATATCATAGAGGTCACAAAAACCGGCCAAGTGCGAGTCGAGCCCCGGTCGCTGAAGGGTCCGGTAAATAGACTTCATAACTTACTGGACTATCTACGGGCATTTTATACCCTACCTTGTTAAAATAATTATTTCTTCATCAAATGTATTTCTAATATGTATCGAGCACTATTCAAGGTACGTGATCGCCACTCGAGAACCTTTCCGCCCCAACGGCCATCGGTTCTACGTGCAATGTGCCCCGCCCACTGCCACTTAAGTTTAGCGATTCGAAGGGCTACATCGGTTACCTTGGTTCTGCTGCGGATAGCCTCATTTCTGATGCGATCGAGTGGCGACCACGTACCGGAAGGCGCGGCGTGGGTAGGCCCCACAAGCGTCGCGGGAGTCCGCTGGATGCGGGTGGCGCAGGACCGGTCGTTGTGGCACTCTTTGGGGGAGGCCTATGTCCAGCAGTGGACTTCTTTCGGCTGATATGATGATGATGATGATGACTGTTTAAGGACCAAACATTTTTTCTACAAATGTGTAATTCATGTCAGTCCTTTGTGATATCTGATGGTCGAGACAGCTCCTGCAGTCATGCCTGACGTACGACAAATGTGCTAGAGTGTGTTAGCAACATGTCGCTGTCTCACTCCGTCACTGCTGCATGAAATTGGGTGCAATGACTGAGCAGCCAGCTAAGAGGTGTAGCCAAAACCTCTCCAAATAAAGCTTTTTTTTTTGTGTTTCCAAAAAAAGGGTTAAACATTTATGAAATCTTTTGTGACATGTTATCATGGACATAAAATGTTATTTAGTAAGTTAAAAACGATTTGCTTTAAAATTAAGATAAGTTAAACTAGTATTATTGTCAAATTAATTATGTACAGTCAGACACGAAAGTGACCTATCACTTTTCAACCTTAATGTACAAATTTAAAGTGGCCAAATAGTGGCAAACCTATTTTTCGACTGACTGTACTAAACGTCCTTGGCAGTTCAACATTTGCAAGGACACTACAAACGATGCAATTTGTCACACACACTTGTTAGAATGAAAGGTATGTTTCTGCATCAAGTTGTTACGACAAATTGCTAGACCTGTAATGGCCTTAAGCTGACCGTCCTGTACCTTGGGATGCCATATTTACTGTAAAACGTCCCAAAAATATGTTCAAGTGCTTAAAAATAAACACAATGCAGCAAAATTACTTATTTTAATAAACTTGTGTATAAGAAAATTTACTGATTAGTACTTTTAAAGAGGTATTGGGGTTTGTAGGACGCGTCCGCAAATTTCACATTAAATTAAATTATAATATAATACACAACATAGCGTAAGTGTTATGTAATTAATTAACTAATAATCGTATGGATTTAGTCCGAAATAAACAAAATTTATTTTATTTATCTATATTTTTTTATAAATTAAGTTAAAGGCACCTGTTCCACAGCCGACGGTCAGCGCGATAATAACTAGAAATGAGTTGGCGAGTCTGGATGTGCAACGGGCGTTCTTGAGGCGAGTATATAGTCGATAGCTAGTAAGCGTAGTAAGTACTTACTCGTCGACAGTGGGACAGACCTTACACTCGAAGTCGAACAATATTTCGTGCCTTGATTTTAATTACTGAACCAGATGGGAAATCCTAATATTTACGTGAAAGTTTGGATGGATGGATGGATGGATGTACGATCCACTTAACTTAAAAAAAACCGGCCAAGTGCGTGTCGGACCACGCAAAACGAAGGGTTCCGTGCCTATTAAAAAGGTCGTATCGTCACAGAAATTTTACGGCACTTACGTCCTTTTCTTTGAGGAAGGCAGTTTTTCAGCAATATCTCGAAAACCTCTGAACCGATCTTGTTCAAAACAATTTTCGGTGAATGAAATTAATAAGCTCTATGTCCATGAATTTTTCCATATTTTTAAAATACACCGTTCAAAAATTAGAGGGGGGGGGGGGGGGGGGGGGCAGAATTTTAGTGACTTTCGGGGCGATTATCTCCGACCCTATTCACTTAATCAAAAAAAATGCTAAGAAACCTTATATTTATTTTGAAAGGCCTATCGATTCATGTGTCACACGGGGGGTCACAATGAATTTTTTTTTTTTGAGTTTTAGTTTTATGTATGGAGTGCACCCCTAAAAAAAGTTTTTTTGTCATTTTAATTACAAAACTATGTAGCGGCTAACAAAATACACCTATCCTCAAAATTTTATTCAAATACACCTTATAGTTTTCGAGTAAAATGCCTGTGACATACGGACAGACGGACAGACGGACAGACGGACATGACGAAACTATAAGGGTTCCGTTTTTGCCATTTTGGCTACGGAACCCTAAAAAACTACTGGACGAATTTATATGAAACTTTCCAGTTACGTACCATATACCAAAACTCACATTTCAAGGAGATGAATTAGGAAATTAAAGTCTGTATGAGGAACCGTATTATACGCGGACGAAGTCGCGGGCGGAAAGCTAGTTAACAAATATTTTGCGTTTATTAGCTATGTTTGTGTGTGTTTTTTTACCCGATTGCCGAAGGAGGGTTATACATATACAGGGTGTCCAGTAATTAATGGTCAACCCTCTAACCACGAATGGCACCTTAGACTGGTCCATAAATACGACTTTAAGGTTTAATAAAAGTCCCCTGGTCAATATTTATATAATATACTTACTAGCTTCTGCCCGCGACTCCGTCCGTGGAACTCGTTTATATAACAACTCCATACAAACTTTCACCCCCCATTTCATTGGGGATGATTTCCGGGATAAAACTATCCTATGTCCTTCACCGGGATTCAAACTATCTCCGTACCGAATTTAATTTCAATCGGCTCAGCGGTTTTAGCGTGAAGAGGTAACAGACAGACAGACACACTTTCGCATTTATAATGTTAGTATGGATAGAGCTATTGGCAAAGTCACAGGACCTATCTTCGTGATCCAATGCAGTTATAATAGATTTAAAATTGTATACAAAACAGAACCCCCATTTCTTTGTACGTTTGCAATGTTTTCTAATTCATAGGAACATATAGATTGAGAATGGGGAATGGATGAAAATATCAGAAGTACCTGATTTTTTTTTGGGTATAGGAATAACCTTCCTTAGCACTAGAAAAAAGTTTCAGTTTTTTCAACTGCGTAAATTATTTTTGAAAAATATAAACAGTTTCCTCACTTACGTAAAGTGTCTATTGACCCAAAGTCAAGGACGGGTCAATAGACACTTTCCTTCATCCGTCTCATATTACAAAAAAATATCTTAAATATCTGTGGCAAACTGACACTGGTAATGACAAATATAGCTGCTGCAACTGTCAATATCATTGCCAGTGTCAGTTTACCACAGATATTTAAGATATTTTTTTTGTAATATGAGACCGATCGAGGAAAGGTCCCTGACCCAAAACGTAAGCGAGAAAACTGTTTATATTTTTCAATAATAATTGACGCAGCTGAAGAATCTGAAACTTTTTTCTGGTACTAAGGAAGGTTATTCCTATCACCAAAAAAGTAATCAGGCACTTTTAAAATTTTCATCCATTCCCAATTGAAGTCTGAACAACCGTGTCAGTAGCAATGTTAAGTAGTTTTTAGAACGAGCAGCAGTGTATTTCCGTTCCGTGCTTTTGAGTGGCATTTATTAGGCGTACTCAAGTCGACTCTCTATACAAACGTAGTTTTGGATCTCATTTTAAGCGATAGAGTATTTGTATGAAAAATGCTGTACTCGCTCTATTTGTTTACAGAACCTAGTTTCCGACTTAGATTTGGCGGATCCAATAAGCTTGTGACCTAAGATTTTTTTACGATGCCATTCGAACCAGTTTTTGGAGAGGAACAAATGTTTGTATGGGAGCAACTACAATTGAAGAACAAAAAATTGAATTAAAGACGGACCTCGCTGGCGGCAGCCGAAACGCTTCATACTCTAAAGTATGACGTCACACTTCGCGATTTGAACTAATCATTGTAGGGAAAATCAAGTAAATTGCTGTTTCGGTCGCGAAATACTGCGTTTGGGTCCATAGTTGTTACACAATTTTGTTTCTAGCGTACCTAAGCATTCTATTGGTAGCGTTAAATTTACTCTTGGACAATAAAAAATCTTTTTATGATTTTCATTATATTTTGTAATTTGTACGTTATTACAATAGCTTAATGGTTTACTATCCATTTACCGACACTACGCCCATTGTGTCTACACAGTTTCACGTTATTCTTGCATATCGTTTTTAAAATAAGAACCAAACTGTTTGTATGGAGAGTCGAGCGTCCAGGCAATCCTTAAGGCCCGAATCACACTGGCGCGGCTTGCGGTGGCGGACAATGGTAAATTTGACAGCTAATGACAAGTTTACTATTGACCGCCGCGGTCAGGCCGTGCCAGTCTGTGAGAGGCTTAACAGTAGTGGATACATACAGGTAATATCCTTTCTCACAAACGTCAGTGACAAATAAAGACAAGCGAATTTTAAAGAAAAAAACCGGCCAAGTGCGTGTCGGACCACGCAAAACGAAGGGTTCCGTGCCTATTAAAAAGGTCGTATTGTCATAGAAATCTTACGGCACTTACGTCCTTTTCTTTGAGGAAGGCAGTTTTTCAGCAATATCTCGGAAACCTTTCATCCGATCTTGTTCAAAACAATTTTCGGTGAATGAACTTAATAAGCGCTGTGTCCATGAATTTTTTCATATTTTTAAAATACACCGTTCAAAAATTAGAGGGGGGGGACAGAATTTTAGTGACTTTCGGGGCGATTATCTCCGACCCTATTCACTTAATCAAAAAAAATTCTAAGAAACCTTATATTTATTTTGAAAGGCCTATCGATTGATGTGCCACACGGGGGGTCACAATGAAAAAAAAATTTTTGACTTTTAGTTTTATGTATGGAGTGCACCCCTAAAAAAATTTTTTTTAGTAATTTTAATTACAAAACTTTGTAGCGGCTAACAAAATACACCTATCCTCAAAATTTTATTCAAATACACCTTATAGTTTTCGAGTAAAATGCCTGTGACATACGGACAGACGGACAGACGGACAGACGGACAGACGGACATGACGAAACTATAAGGGTTCCGTTTTTGCCATTTTGGCTACGGAACCCTAAAAAACACACCTAGGGTTTCCCTTACTTTTCCACTGACACGGTTGTCTGGGCAGACTATACGCGGTGCTTCATAAACATTGTTTATATTTAATACCTTAATTAAAGTAACATTTTCATGTATTTTTATTTTCACTAATAAATAAAGTTTAATATAAATTCGCTAAAAGCGCATTTTTTACAGTTCAACATTAATATCTAGTATAATATATTATATCCCAATTTAGTTAAACCATCCGCTTTGGTATGTACAAATATACATCAAAAACTTTGTATTAATTATAATTATTTTAGTTATCATATGGCAGAAGTACGTTATAAAGTTATAATATCCCACATCCTTTGATAAAACTTCATTCATACATATAAAATACTCCAATGAATATTTTGGAAAATTGACAAAAGTTATCAAATCTTGGATTGTTGCAATGAATAATATAGGTTACAAAACTTATTCAATTCATTTATTTTCACGCCACTGCTCGGAAATGTGACAAAAGATGGTCAGAATTCACGCTTCAAAGCTGGGGTTAGTTGGACGTCGCACGAACAGGCCATCTATGATTTCAACCTATAACATTGTTGGACAGTTTGACAGCGATTTGATCAATCACAGGGCACCGCGCTACGCGTCGGTCCTCGAACTAACTCGTCCATCTATTGCTTACTTTCGAGCCTCTTCAACAATGTACTATTGTTAAAACATTCAACAGTTTTGTATTGGTGTATGTTAACAATAGTTAGTGATTAGATGTTTACTATAGTACATTGTTGTAGAGGCTAGAAAGTAAGCAATAAATGGCAGCTATTGCACTTTCGGCCGAGGCTTTCGGCAGTGATTTTCACGCCTACTGCGAGGAAATTGCAAATAATTATAATTTTAAATAAAAATTAAAGATCATAATACTAAACAGGCTCGCTTGCCTCGCGCCCGGCGCGGAGGAGGAGGAGCGGGCGCACGCCGGCGCGACCGCGCGGTGCCCTGTGATTGGTCGATGGCTGTTCAAACTGTCGAACAATAACATTGTTGGACAGTTTGAAGTCATAGATGGCCCGTTCGTGCGACGTCCAACTAACCCCAGCTTTGAAGCCTGAATTCTGACCATCTTTTGCCACATGTCCGAGCAGTGGCGTGGAAACTGATGTTTACTAAAGATATGTCGACAGAACAGACAGACTCATCAACCATTCATGCTTTTCTTAAGGATCGGTATAGACTGGGTACCAGGAGCGCATAGCTGTATGGAGGCTAAAGGAACCTGATATTTACTCAAGATATGCCGACAGAACAGACACTCATCAACCATTCACGCTTTTCTTAAGAATTGGCATAGACTGGGTACCAGGAGTGCATAGCTGTATGGAGGCTAAGGGAACCTGATGACGGTGGTGCCCAGCGCTTCGTCGCTACACGCGTGTGCTAGGGCAGTCTCGAAGTCTTGTGGGAGATACACCTAGAAAGAGAAATATTGGCACAGAATAAGTAATAGTACTACGCACAGAAGGTTCTCTGTTAACAAATTCCCTGTTTAGGTACGCCAAACGTGCCTAAATGTGGCCATTCCTTTCTATCGCATGCAACGCGCTCTTTCGGAGGCGGAGCCTTAGAGCTAGGGTTACCGCCAGCTCGACCTATTAAATTATAGGTACGTTAGTATAATAGTGTATTTTACTAGCAATATTACAATTACAGTAGTATTGAACTTTGAAATGAAACAACTTTCTGTAAAAAATTTAATTTTTGGTACAAGCTTTTATTGCCGACTGTACTTTTCTGTATACCGTCATCAACTACTCATTGAGACGATTCTAACGAGCCTAAACTCGATGAGGTTGTGTCGTTTAATTGCGAAGTTCCCATGGCCACCTTCCAGCTCCATCATCAGATCGGCACCATGTCATCATAATATTGCACTGTCACGCGTTTGACACATGTATGCAAAATTTCAGCTCAATCGGAAACCGGAAAGTGGATCAAATTTAACTCGCAAGATTTGATTACAGACAACGGTCAGGTGAAAGTAAATAAAAGCTTGTAATAATAGGGTGTTTTTCAACTTTCTAAGTAGTGGTTATCTCTCACCTTGTCCAGCACGGGTCGCAGCGCGCCCGCGTCCACCAGCGCGGCCAGCGCGCCCAGCCCGCCCGCCAGCCGCGCGCGCGCCTCCAGCCAGTCCGTGTGCGCGCCGCAGCCCGCCGCCCACTGGAACCAAACAACCTCACTCTAACCAAACAACCTCACTGTAACCAAACAACTTCACTGTAACCAAATAACCTCACTCTAACCAAACAACCTCACTCTAACTAAAGATCATTAAACAGGCTCGCTTGCCTCGCGCCAGGCGCGGGGGAGGAGCGGGCGCACGCCGGCGCGACCGCGCGGTGCCCTGTGATTGGTCGATCGCTGTTCAAACTGTCCAACAATAACATTGTTGGACAGTTTGAAGTCATAGATGGCCTGTTCGTGCGACGTCCAAATAACCCCAGCTTTGAAGCCTGAATTCTGACCATCTTTTACCACATTTCCGAGCAGTGGAGTGAAAACGTATTATTTAGTTGTGTTAATCTACGAATTGTCTACTTTTTTATTAGGGTTCCGGACCAAAAAGGTAAAAACGGAACCCTTATGGTGCGACTCCGTCCGTCTGTCTGTCTGTCACAAAGTCAAATATCTCAGGAACTACTAGTGCCATCGATTTGAAATTTGGAATAGTTGTAAACAAAGCTAATCCTCGTGTATGGAAAATTATTTTTTTAATATATACTTTTAATTTGTATAAAAAAGGGCGGATAAGAGGGGGGGCAAAAATTCAAAGTCTAGTTAGTAGGCCAAGTGGGGTATCATATGAAAGGGCTTGAACTGTACATTCTAAAACTGTTTTTCTTTTTTTTCTACAATGGTAAAATATTGATTTATAAAGAAAAATGTTGAAAAAAATACCATTCCCCCCCCCCTTATCTCCGGAGTTTACCAAGCGAAAAATTTGAAAATAATATATATGATTAATATTAACGTGAATATTACCGGAAAAGTATAACGAGACCTCTATCTAGCGTAATTTTTTTTTATTCTTCAAAAATCATATGTTAATTTTGTTTGTAATTTAATACTTCTGTGTTTAATTTTTTTCCTTCAAATTCGTATGAAAGTGTTCTGAAAGTACCTTCTAGCAAATAAAAAAAGGATTATCGAAATTAATTCACTTGATAAAGAATTATCGCTGAAAAACTAACATACAGTAAGGGAAATGTATTGACGTACCACCGTAGAACCCTATCGCAATAAGGTGACATACCACTCGAGTTTGAGTGACGGCGGCCTGTCAATTGCGACAGGGTTCTACAAGAAGTGGTACGGTTATATGCGCCCTGCGCTCGATCTCGCTTGCGCGCGCGCCCCTGCTGGCGGCCGCGCGCGCACCGACCTGCTGCAGCACGCGCCGCTCCCGAGCGCACTCTGTCCCCAACTCCGTGCTGGACGCAGCACCGTCCCGTGATCTGTTCACAACCAGCTTGGCCTGCTTGTTGCAGGAATGCAAAGTTTTTATAGAACGTGTGTTAGACTAAGATCTGTGACGCTTTGGCGGTTAGCTGTAAGTTGCAGATGTACCTTTTGATAATAAACAACAATAAACAATAAACAATGGTACGTGAATACATTTCCCTTACTGTACATACCGAGTTCCTTGGTCGCGCAAGTTAGTAACAAAATGCACCGCAAAATGGCGCTCTAGGCTGTAGGTACTCATGACTTAACTACACTATGCGTTGTTAAGATTTTTCCAAAATTAATGGGTGGGGCAAGACGGGTGTGTTGTATGATATTTTGTACGGAACCCTCAGTGCGCGAGTCAGACTCGCACTTGACCGGTTTTTATTTTTATTTCATTGCCAATTTGAGAAAAGCACTATATGCTCGGCCGTCTATATCTACTTGGCCTGCAACCCTTCGTTTCCCGGCCTCTATAGTAATGTACTAATTCTTGACACTAGAGCATTGTACCACAGATTATATAATAGTTCTAACGAACAGATACTCGACTTTGAATAAAAAAGCGCATACCTACCGCTTTCCATGCCTACTAAATTTAACAATGGAGCGACCTTGAACGCGCCGGTCGTTGCCCTCCAATAGACGCTAGGGTTGACACCGCTTAGAAATGAAGTTATAATTAATATTTTTTGAAATATTTTTATAATGATGTGTAACCAACTACAATTGCTTCACCTTGATGTAATGTTGCACGAATATTTTTCCTTCTCTAAATGTTCAGCGCGTGAGCGCGTACGAATTTGAGCAAAATAGGTGATCCGTGCGTGCCTCAACCCCAGGCTGCTCTAATTCGTACTTAGATACTTACATATCAATTTTAATGTTAATGTTGAGATTTATGGCATGACAATTATATTTTGTCAGTCTGGTAGGTGATATGTACGCGTATGAAGAGTGACGCAATTGCCCTGCTGTATGTATCTAAGTAACAGACGTCGTAACGTTTTTCTTAAGAACCTAGTTTATATTTTAAATTCTAAGGTTTTTGTATAAATTATAAAGCATGTGGTGTGACCTATATGTGATTGTGACATCTATCTTTACAATGCAAAATGAATGAAGTCATGAATGTACTGATATTAACAATTGTTATTGAACCTAAATAAAAAAAATTAAAATATCCGTTCAGCTGTCACAACAAATCCTCAAATCAATAAAGGGTCGGCAACGCGCTTGTTATTCTTCTGGAATCGCAACCGTCCAAAGGCTACGGTGTCTGCTTATACCATCAGGTAGACCGTATGCATGTTTGCCACCGTCGTAGTATTAAAAAAAACATTGTGTTGGCTAGGACGTTTTATTATTCGTGCAGAACCACACATTCCATGCACTTCACTGATTAGATTAATTTAATTGTTATCGTTTTTCAAGATCGAAGATTCTGCCAGTATCTGAACTCCATAGCTACATACCTACATACAGGCATATCAACGCAGCATGTTAAATAAAATGTAATGTCAAGTATCTCTCACCCTGTCTATGGTTACGACAGTCTGAATGTAGGTACATTCGAGTTCTCCGATATCTATACAAACAACCTTTCAAAAATATCTATACACAGGCTTTATTATTACTGACATAAGACACATGTATAGATATTTTTGAAAGGTTGTCTGTATAGATATTGGAGAACTCGACTGTACCTATTAATTTACTAGCTACCACATAGGTATAACAAAACGAAACTTGTTGTGTAAGTAACTTAATTTTTTTAGTAAGTAGGTGTATCCCGACGACAGTACGAAATAAAGTTTAGTAGGTAGGTAGGTACCTTTGCCTTCCTATCTTCGTTATTTATAACGTAAGTATATAAATAACGACATATTGTATAATAGTTTAAAAGTAGCATTGCAAACTTGGAATTAGTCACTAGGCATAAGTTGTTTTAAAATATTCTGATTAGGTACGTGTTTCATCCTCACGAGTGCATTCCAAGCACTTCCAAAAGGTTATAAGTTCCCATAGCAACGACGATGTTTACGCCCTTTCTTAGGCCGTGCAATGCTGCATGCAAATCTTACTAAGTAAACTATTATAATTGCTGCTAGACAGGGATAAATATAAACATGAAATCAATACAAACAACGGAGTGGCGGAGTACCTAAACTTGTCGGAGGCTCGAGGTATACAAAATTAACGAAATGTATCACGTAAGTATTTGAAATAGGTATTAGGTGTTCCGTAAAAAACATTACGAACTCATTTTTAAAGAATTGGTGAATAACTTTTCTTGTGCGCGTAAGCAGCGTCCG